>CAWUFW010011813.1:0-587058 GCA_963921515.1 Calotriton arnoldi
CTTTTCCCAATTATTTATTTATTTATTTATTTATGAAATTTGTTAAGCGCACAAATACCCTTAGGTGTCTCAGCGCTGTGGACGGCTGATTAGAGAAAGACTGAGGAGGGGTGATTTATTGATTGAATAGCCAGGTTTTTAAGTGTTTACGGAAGGAGAAGAGAGTAGGAATGGTTTTTTTTTATTTTTTTTTTATTTCTTTATTAAAAAAAATTTCCACATTTTCTTGCAAGGGTATCAGCACAAATACATATCAATCAAAAAGAAAATCAAAAGAAGATGCAAGGTTTGAAGGAAGGAAATAAATCACATAAACGGACAAATAATTAAAATAACATAATGAAAAAGAAAAAAATCATCAATTCGATTACAAAGACTCTAATCTAACCCATTAACAGAAATATATTTCATAGAGAGATTTACTTTGACCAATTTATACCAACATCACATTAAATTTGCCCCCTAGTTGGCTTTAATTATTCTTTTCCTTCCATTTTATTAGAGGAGCCCAGATGCGCTGTCCCAGCAGCTTCGACTTTTTCCCTTTCTTTCGTAAATTGCTCTCTCCATTGTATATAGAGAAAGTAAACGAGCAAGCCATTGCTGGAAAGTAGGGGGAAAGGATCTAACCAAGCCGAGGCAATTTTAATCCTCAATACCGCCATAGCAACAAAAAGAAATAGATAAGCGAACTCATTTTTGGTCATACTACTTATTCCTAGCAAGATTAGTTCAGGGGTTAATTTAATTTTAACCCCGAGTGAGCAATCTAAGTATTCCATAATTGAGTCCAACAGCCCCTGTAGACAAGGGCAGGATGCAAACATATGCACCAGATCAGCATCCACCCCCCCACACCTAGGACATATAATCCCTGATAACCCGCCCCACTGTGCTATTCTAGCCGGTGTATAGTATAGAGAAAAAATAGTTCTAAAATGTTGTGCCTGGAGCCCAGCTGAACATAAAACCAGCTGACCCAACTCTAATGATCTCGAAAGTGCTCCGGGAGCAGCCCCCACACGCTCAGCCCATTTAACCTCGTGTTTAGTTAAATCATCTTGTTTTAAACTTATCAATTCTGCATATATCAACTTGATAGCCCCCTTATTCCTGCCTTGCACAATATCAATAATTACATTACTATCAAACTCACTATCCCCCCCAGTTTTTTTACTAAAAAAGCTGCGCAATTGAAAATACTTGAAGAAATTACCTTTCTCCAACCCAAACTCCATCTGTATATCGTTGAATTGGCGAAACCCTTCTATCCCAATTAGGTCCCCAGCCTTCCGAACACCCTTAGCATCCCATCCTGCCATAGTCTCATCGGAGAAAATTCCAGGGAATGTGGGGTTTTTGTATAACACTGTATAGTGGTTGAGTCTCCCCAAAGCAATCTTCTTTTTAACGCACTCCAGATCTTAAAAACAGCCATCAACGTCTTAAATTTGGTTCTTTTGTAATAACTGGGCTCTGAGAATTAAAAAAAACATCTCTCAGCGTTTCCGCCCAGTAGCAATTTATAGACATCCGGGAGCTCATTTTCCCCTTCAGTGTCCACAGGACATACCCCTACCAATATCCCCGTATATTGCAAGACAGCAGCCCAGTAGTAACTTCTAAAATCAGGGACCGAAAACCCCCCCTTTTCCCGTGATAAAGACATAAACCGGAGTGCCCGCCTAGTTTTGCCGTGTGCCCAAATAAATCGATTAACTAAACCTTCTAAAATAATAAACCAAGATTTTTGAAATTCCAGTGGGATTGCCCTAAATAGATATAACATTTTTGGTAAAAAAATCATCTTAATGATGTTACAGCGTCCCACGAGAGAGAGATGGAGATTATTCAATCTATCTAAATCCAACCTCGCCTTCCTAATTACTGGTTCCATATTTTTAGCCACTAGCGTTCCTAGGTCTGACGTAACCCGTATACCAAGGTATAGCGCTGAATCTGTGGCACGGGGATCTACAAAATTAACCAACCGATTCTTTATTACTTGGGTCTTAGATCTATTAAGTGCATACCCAGTAAATATACCAAACTCTAATGCTAGTGACTCAACCGCTTTCAATGCCGAGTGTGGCTCTGCAGTGACTATGGCCACATCATCGGCATAGGCGAGGACTTTAGTTTCGATCCCCTGACTAACAACTGGACAGATTCCTTTATTAACCATCAATAATCGTATTAGGGGGTCCATATAAATAGCAAATAACAGAGGGGATGATGGACAGCCCTGCCGCGTCCCCCTCTGTATGTTAAAAGAGGAAGTATAATTGCCATTAACCTTTATTCGAGCCGAGGGGGCCCTATATAACACTTGAACAGATTTAATAAACCCCTCCCCCAGCCCAAACCATCTCATAGCCTCCCAGAGAAAAACCCAGGAGACCCTATCAAATGCCTTTTCAGCATCTAATAACAATACGGCCATAGGGTCTCCTGAGATCTCCATTGCGTCAAAAGCGTAATCACCCGCCGTATGTGTTGCGTTGTTCCACGACCCATAATAAACCCGTGCTGACAGGGGTGAATAGTTTTTTTAAAAATGCCATTTAATCGCGTGGCCAAAATTTTGGAAAATATTTTAACATCACTATTCAGTAATGTGATTGGCCGATATGAACCCGGCTCCCTGGCTGGTTTGTCTTTTTTCAAAAACACAACATCTGCCCCTGCCCACGATTCAGGAGCCGGCCCCCCTTCTGTGCAAGTAACATGACCTCTATTAAATCCGATCCAATAACATCTTTAAAAATCTTATAAAACTCCAGCGGAATCTGATCAGGGCCGACGGCTTTTCCAGAAGGCAAATCTTGCAGGGCACCCATTATTTCATCTTGAGAGAATCCGCTCTCCAGTTCCTCCCTGTCTATGGGATCTACCTTCTGAATAGGTACTTTATCTAAGTATTCAGAAATATCCTCAGATGCCACCGGTAAACCACAAGAGTATAGCTGGTGATAAAAAAGCCTGAAAGTCTCCCGAATCCCCGCTGCATCAGTAACAATCCTCCTCCCGGCATCATAAATTTCAGAAATCTGACCAGCAGACACTTTTTGCCTAGTTCTTACGGCCAAGGTGTGTCCCACCCGCTCATTAAATTCATAACAGTGCTCTTTTTTAGACATGTAGATCTCAGCTGCTCTTTTAGCAAAGTGGTCCCCTGCCGCAGCCTTTTTTATAGCCAACTGTAATAATATTCCATCTAGCACTTCCCCCTATTTATAGCCGTTACTAAGGCTTCCTCAAGCTTACTTAGATCCTGCCTTACTTCCAATTCCTTTAATCGCTCCTTTTTTTGTCGACGCAAGCTATAGCTTATTGTCTCCCCTCTCACCCCCGCCTTAAAAGCATCCCAGACAATTCCAACCCTAGTGCTCCCCGGTTAAAATCCCAAAATTCCTTAATCCAGCCCTTCATATATGTAATATAATCAGGGTCATATAATAACCTCCGTTCGAAGGTCCATCCAACATTCTTTTTTTCCATCATCGAAAAGTTGACAGTCAAAACTAATGGGTTGTGATCTGAAATAATACGAGGGTACCTCTCGATCCCAAAATTAGTGATCCATTGCCTGGGCACAAAAAATAATCCAGACGGGAAACAGCCTTATGTGGGGAAGAAAAAAAGGTACTACCTGCTTCAAAAGGTTTTAGGTACGCCCATGCATCTACTAAACCATTGTTATAAACTAAATTAGATAGGGCAACACCCACCTTCCTTTTTCTCCCTAGGTACTTACTACCTGGGTCGCCCCATCGTACCCCCAGGCCATTAATGTTAAAATCCCCACTAATAATTATAGGAGCAGGCCAGATTGCCAAGCCAGAATCTAAATTTTCTAACAGCTCTGGATCATCACATGTTGAGCCGTATACCGAACAAAGTGTGAATTTAAAATTATTCAACAGACATTCAATCAGCACCCACCGACCCCATTGATCAGCTGATTTTCTGAGTACCTTCACATCATTCCTCCGGGTGAGGATTGCCACCCCCCGGGTTCGCGAGCCCTGTGTAGTATATACCAATAATTTAAAGCCAAGTTGTTCCAATATACGCGCTCTGCAGCCCTCTATATGTGTCTCTTGAACACACAAGAAATCCGCACATACGGATTTCAGCCAAATTGCTGCCTTATTTCTTTTGGCCTGGTCATTAAGCCCACAAATACGCAAAAAAACGATGGATTAAGGCCCAGATCTCTGTACTGGGGTGAATGTATGACATTGTTCTGTATTCTGTCCATCAATTGTTCTGTTTGCATGTGTCACCCCGAGTGGGGCGGTTATGCCCAGACGTGGGACCCGTGCTCTCCATGCCACTGGAGTCAAGCTATCCTGGCTGATGAGGGGTGAAACCCCGAAACCGGTCCTAGGATGCTTGTTTCCAGTCCAGGGAGGACCTGGCCTGGCATTTCGGGCTCGAATTGTTGCCATTGGGCGCAGGGTCAAGACAGATTCTCATATGGCTGGGTCCAAACTGGAATGGCATGGTGAGCAAAAAAACAATGGATTTAAGCCCAGATCTGTGTACTGGGGTGAATGTATGACATTGTTCTGCATTCTGTCCATCAATTGTTCTTTTTGCATTTGTCACCCTGAGTGGGACGGGTATGCCCAGACGTGGGTCCCGTGTTCTTTATGCCACCGGAGTCAAGCTATCCTGGCTGATGAGGGGTAAAACCCCCAAACCGGTCCTAGGATGCTTGTTTGCAGTCCAGGGAGGACCTGGTCTTTCAGTTCGGGCTGGACTTTTCCCAATTATTTATTTATTTATTTATTTATGAAATTTGTTAAGCGCACAAATACCCTTAGGTGTCTCAGCGCTGTGGACGGCTGATTAGAGAAAGACTGAGGAGGGGTGATTTATTGATTGAATAGCCAGGTTTTTAAGTGTTTACGGAAGGAGAAGAGAGTAGGAATGGTTTTAATGTGAATGGGAAGTGTGTTCCAGAGTTTGGCGGTGGCGACAGTGAATCTTCTGTCGCCCCAGGAGGCCTTTTTGGTTCTGGGAACAGTCAGCAAGTGTGCTGCTGAGGAGCGTAAGGATCTTGTTGGCCTGTAGGAGCATAGAGATGTTTTGAGGAACTCAGGTCCTGTGTTATGGATTGCCTTGTGGGCAATGCAGAGGGCCTTGAACCTTGTTCTGCTCCTGATGGGCAGCCAGTGTAGCTGTCTTAGCACCTTAGATACAGATTTGAACTTAGGGGTGCCTGAGAGAATTCTAGCCGCTGCGTTTTGCACCATCTGCAGTCTATGTAGGACTCTTTCCTGGGCGTTAATAAGTAGACCATTGCAATAGTCTAGCTTAGACAAGACAAGTGTGCTGATGAGAGTTCTGCCCGCATGAGGTGGAAGGTAAGGTAAGAGTTTTTTTATCATCCTGATGGTGAAAAAGGATGAGGCGACGACGAAGTTGGTGTGATGAATGAAAGAAAGTTTGTTGTCAAACATGACCCCCAAATTTCTAACTTTTGTGACGGGAGACGGAGGTAGGCCTAACTCTGATGGCCACCAGGCAGGAGACCAGCTGGGGGAGAGATTGCCGAAGATCATCACCTCCGTCTTTTCGGAGTTTAGTTTGAGACAATTATCTGCCATCCAGGTGTTTATAGCAAGCATTCCCTCTTGGAAATTAGCTGAGACTGTCCGACCATTGTTGTGGATCTCTAGCACGATCTGTGTATCATCGGCATAGGAAGTTAGTCGCAGGTTGTGAGATTTAATGATCCTGGCCAAGTCCGACACGTATATATTGAACAGGGTCGGACTTAGCGAGGATCCCTGTGGGACCCCGCATGGCAGTGAAAAGAGAGGGGAGTTGAAATTGCCAAGCTTTACAAGTTGGGTGCGGTTAGACAGAAAGGATGTCAGGAGGGCCTTGGCTTTGTCTTTAATACCTATGGCTGAGACACGTCGATCAGGATTGAGTGATCGACCGTGTCAAATGCTGCTGAGAGGTCCAGCAGCACCAGGACCGCGGCACCTCCTTGATCAAGTGTCATCCTGATTTCGTCGGATGTCTTGATGAGGGCAGTCTCGGTACCATGGCCCTTCCTGAAGCCAAATTGGGTGTCATCCAGGAGGTTGTTGTTGTCAATATAGGTGGCCAGCTGAGTGTTCATCACTTTCTCGAAGATTTTGGCGGGGAAAGGGAGGCAGGCAATTGGTCTATAGTTCTTGGTATCTGTGGGGTTAAGGTTGTGTTTCTTTAGCAGTGGTTTGATGATGGTATTTTTCCAGATGGAAGGGTATGTTCCTGTCATGAACATTGAATTACAAATATTGGCTAGTTTGATGCCTATGATATCTGGTGTAAGTTTTAGTGTGGTGGGAGGACAAGGATCGTTGGGGATCCAGATTTGATGGTGGATAAGAGATCAATAATGTACTCTGTGGTGACCTGGCTAAATTCGGAGAAAGTGGGGGAGGGGTTATTGATAGTTGGACGTAGTTCTGGGGCGTTGGAGGAGTGTTTTTCTACATTGGATGCGATGGTCTGATTATTAGTCGGGGAGTGTATTGAGAAATTGGTGTAGATGTGAGTGACTTTTCTTGAAAAAAAGTGGCAAGAGAATCACAGAAGACTTGCGTGGGAGTTGTGGGCGGGTTAGTCTCTGGTCCTGAAAGCTTAGTAACGACCTGGAATAGCTGTTTCAGAGTCTTGTGCTGTTTCAATTTGGTTAAGGTAGTATTTACTTTTTTCTGTGATTAGAAGATGTTTGTATTTGGCCATTGCTTCCTTGTAGCATATTTTCATTGTGGTGTCATAGTCTCAGCGCCAGTGTCGTTCTAAGTTTCTACATTTTTGTTTTTCTAGTCTAAGTGCCTCGGAGAACCAAGGTGCGGATGGGATCTTTCTGTTTTTAGATGTATTTTTTAATGGTACCAAAGTGTAAAGGCGGAATGGAGCCATTGTGTGTAATGCATGGCTGCCAGTTCGGGGTCGTCCGGTAGGTCTTGCTGGGTAGACAGCAGGTGTGATTTTAGGACTTCACGGGAGATGCTGCCCCAGGCTTTGAACTGTTTGGGGAAGAGGAGATTGGCTTGATTAGGGGTGTTGTTTTCGGTGTCAATGTTAAAGAGGACCGCAGAATGGTCAGTCCAGGATAAGGGGAGGATGTTCGTTAGGGAAATTTGTTTATTATTGGTGAACAGTCCATCAAGTGTGTGTCCGGCCGAGTGGGTGGGCATTGTTACTAGTTGGGGGAGTCCTATTGATTCAAGTTCTGTTAATAGGGCTGAAGTGTCGTGATCGTTGTGGGCTTCAAGGTGGAAATTGAAGTCACCTAAGATGGTAAAATTAGCTTCTCCTGCTGATGGTTCTGCTAGGAGGTCTAATGCTGAAAGAAATTCGGCTCGTGGTCCAGGTGGGCGATACAGTAGGATGCCTTTAAAGGAGTGTGAATGAGTACGGGATATTGTGAAAATAAAGGCTTCGCAGCTCTTGGTGGGGATTATTTCTGTCCTAACTGAGTATTTATTACGGTGAATGAGTGCCAATCCACCACCTTTTTTATTGGTTCTGTCTAGTCTACGGACGCAGAATTCGTCAGGTGATACAGTAGCAAAGTCAGGTCCGGAGGAAGCATCACCCCAGGTTTTTGTTATAAATAGGAGGTCAAGTTTATTATTTTCTAAGAAAGTAAGTATTTCATACTTATGTTTGGGGAGGGAACGCGCATTTATAAGGGCTGAGCGAGTTGTTTCGTGTTTGGTGGATGGAGGGTGAACCCTGGTAGATAAAGGCTTTTCCCTGATGTTAAGTGTAAAAAGGCATTTAGGACAGTGGACAGTTATTTGGGTGGATATCGTTTCTGCATTAAAGCAGGGGCAGGTTTGTGAGTTCTTGAATGTGCCTGCTATATCTTTTAGTTGGCTGCTGGTGTAAGTTAGTATATTGGTTTGCAGGATTGGTGTAGGTGGGGCAGGGGGTATGGCCCTGGGCACGGTCCAGGCGCGGACGGGTGCAGACGGGCTTGCCTCTGGCGTGCCTTCGGCGCGTAGGCGGCGCGCCCGCTGCGCAGGGTCAAGACTGATTTGCATATGGCTGGGTCCAAACTGGAATGGTATGGTGACCCAAAAAACGACAGATTTAGGACCAGATATCTGTACTGGGATGAATGTATGACATTGCTCTGCATTCTGTCCATCAATTGTTCTTTTTGCATTTGTCTCCCCGAGTGAGACGGGTATGCCCAGACGTGGGTCCCGTGCTGTCCATGCCACTGGAGTCAAGCTATCCTGGCTGATGAGGGGTGAAACCCCCAAGCCGGTCCTAGGATGCTTGTTTCCGGTCCAGGGAGGACCTGGCCATCCAGTTCGGGCTGGACTGTTCCCATTGGGCACAGGGTCAAGACTGATTTGCATATGTCTGGGTCCAAACTGGAAAGGCATGGTGAGCAAAAAAACGATAGATTCAGGCCCAGATCTCTCTACTGAGGTGAATGTATGACATTGTTCTGCATTCTGTCCATCAATTGTTCTTTTTGCATTTGTCACCCCGAGTGGGACGGGTATGCCCAGACGTGGGTCCCGTGCTCTCCATGCCACTGGAGTCAAGCTATGCTGGCTGATGAGGGGTGAAACCCCGAAACCGGTCCAAGGATGCTTGTTTACGGTCCAGGGAGGACCTGGCCTTTCAGTTCGGGCTGCACTGTTCCCATTGGGCGCAGGGTCAAGACTGATTTACATATGGCTGGGTCCAGACTGGAATGGCATGGTGAGCAAAAAAACGATGGATTTAGGCTTAGATCTCTCTAATGGGGTGAATGTATGACATTGTTCTGCATTCTGTCCACCACTGTTCTTTTTGCATTTGTCTCCCCGAGTGGGACAGGTATGCCCAGACGTGGGTCACGTGCTCTCCATGCCACTGGAGTCAAGCTATCCTGGCTGATGAGGGGTGAAACCCCGAAACCGGTCCTAGGATGCTATTTTCCAGTCCAGGGAGGACCTCGCCTGGCAGTTCGGGCTGGACTGTTCCCATTGGGCGCAGGGTCAAGACTGATTTGCATATGGCTGGGTCCAAACTGGAATGGCATGGTGAGCAAAAAAACAATAGATTTAGGACCAGATCTCTGTACTGGGATGAATGTATTACATTGCTCTGCATTCTGTCCATCAATTGTTCTTTTTGCATTTGTCTCCCCCAGTGGGACGGGTATGCCCAGACGTGGGTCCCGTGCTCTCTATGCAACTGGAATTAAGCTATCCTGGCTGATGAGGGGTAAAACCCCGAAGCCGGTCCTAGGATGCTTGTTTCCGGTCCAGGGAGGACATGGCCTTTCAGTTCGGGCTGGACTGTTCCCATTGGGCGCAGGGTCAAGACTGATTTGCATATGGCTGGGTCCAAACTGGAATGGCATGGTGAGCAAAAAAAACATGGATTTAGGCACAGATCTCTCTACTGGGGTTAATGTATGACATTGTTCTGCATTCTGTCCATCAATTGTTCTTTTTGCATGTGTCACCACGAGTGGGACGGTTATGCCCAGACGTGAGTCCCGTGCTCTCCATGCCACTGGAGTCAAGCTATCCTGGCTGATGAGGGGTAAAACCCCAAAACCGGTCCAAGGATGCTTGTTTACGGTCCAGGGAGGACCTGGCCTTTCAGTTCGGGCTGCACTGTTCCCATTGGGCGCAGTGTCAAGACTGATTTACATATGGCTGGGTCCAGACTGGAATGGCATGGTGAGCAAAAAAAACGATGGATTTAGGCTCAGATCTCTCTAATGGGGTGAATGTATGACATTGTTCTGCATTCTGTCCATCAATTGTTCTTTTTGCATTTGTCTCCCCGAGTGGGACGGTTATGCCCAGACGTGAGTCCAGTGCTCTCCATGCCAATAGAGTCAAGCTATCCTGGCTGATGAGGGGTGAAACCCCGAAACCGGTCCTAGGATGATTGTTTCCAGTCCAGGGAGGACCTGGCCTGGCAGTTCGGGCTCGACTGTTCCCATTGGGCGCAGGGTCAAGACTGATTTGCATATGGCTGGGTCCAAACTGGAATGGCATGGTGAGCAAAAAAACAATGGATTTAGTCCCAGATCTCTGTACCGGGGTGAATGTATGACATTGTTCTGCATTCTGTCCATCAATTGTTCTTTTTGCATTTGTCACCCCGAGTGGGACAGGTATGCCCAGACGTGGGTCACGTGCTCTCCATGCCACTGGAGTCAAGCTATCCTGGCTGATGAGGGGTGAAGCCCCGAAACCGGTCCTAGGATGCTATTTTCCAGTCCAGGGAGGACCTCGCCTGGCAGTTCGGGCTGGACTGTTCCCATTGGGCGCAGGGTCAAGACTGATTTGCATATGGCTGGGTCCAAACTGGAATGGCATGGTGAGCAAAAAAACAATAGATTTAGGACAAGATCTCTGTACTGGGATGAATGTATGACATTGCTCTGCATTCTGTCCATCAATTGTTCTTTTTGCATTTGTCTCCCCCAGTGGGACGGGTATGCCCAGACGTGGGCCCCGTGCTCTCTATGCAACTGGAATTAAGCTATCCTGGCTGATGAGGGGTAAAACCCCGAAGCCGGTCCTAGGATGCTTGTTTCCGGTCCAGGTAGGACGTGGCCTTTCAGTTCGGGCTGGACTGTTCCCATTGGGCGCAGGGTCAAGACTGATTTGCATATGGCTGGGTCCAAACTGGAATGGCATGGTGAGCAAAAAAACGATGGATTTAGGCCCAGATCTCTCTACTGGGGTTAATGTATGACATTGTTCTGCATTCTGTCCATCAATTGTTCTTTTTGCATGTGTGACCACGAGTGGGACGGTTATGCCCAGACGTGAGTCCCGTGCTCTCCATGCCACTGGAGTCAAGCTATCCTGGCTGATGAGGGGTGATACCTTGAAACCAGTCCTAGGATGCTTGTTTCCGGTCCAGGGAGGACCTGGCCTGGCAGCTCGGGCTCGACTGTTAACATTGGGCGCAGGGTCAAGACTGATTTACTTATGGATGGGTCCAAACTGGAATGGCATGTACTGGGGTGAATGAATGACATTGTTCTGCATTCTGTCCATCAATTGTTCTTTTTACATTTGTCACCCGAGTGGGACGGGTATGCCCAGACGTGGGTCCCGTGCTCTCCATGCCACTGGTGTCAAGCTATCCTGGCTGATGAGGGGTGAAACCCCCGAAACAGGCCCTAGGATGCTTGTTTCCAGTCCAGGAAGGACCTGGCCTGGCAGTTCGGGCTGGACTATTCCCATTGGGCGCAGGGTCAAGACTGATTTGCATATGGCTGGGTCCAAACTGGAATGGCATGGTGAGCAAAAAAACAATGGATTTAGGCCCAGATCTCTGTACTGGGGTGAATGTATGACATTGTTCTGCATTCTGTCCATCAATTGTTCTTTCTGCATTTGTGACCCCGAGTGGGACGGGTATGCCCAGACGTAGGTCCCGTGCTCTCCATGCCTCTGGAGTCAAGCTATCCTGGCTGATGAGGGGTGAAACCCCGAAACCGGTCCTAGGATGCTTGTTTATGGTCCAGGGAGGACATGGCCTTTCAGTTCGGGCTGGACTGTTTCCATTGGGCACAGGGTCAAGACCGATTTGCATATGGCTGGGTCCAAACTGGAATGGCATGGTGAGCAAAAAAACGATGGATTTAGTCCCAGATCTCTGTACAGGGGTGAATGTATGACATTGTTCTGCATTCTGTCCATCAATTGTTCTTTTTGCATTTGTCACCCCGAGTGGGACAGGTATGCCCAGACGTGGGTCACGTGCTCTCCATGCCACTGGAGTCAAGCTATCCTGGCTGATGAGGGGTGAAACCCCGAAACCGGTCCTAGGATGCTATTTTCCAGTCCAGGGAGGACCTCGCCTGGCAGATCGGGCTGGACTGTTCCCATTGGGCGCAGGGTCAAGACTGATTTGCATATGGCTGGGTCCAAACTGGAATGGCATGGTGAGCAAAAAAACAATAGATTTAGGACCAGATCTCTGTACTGGGATGAATGTATGACATTGCTCTCCATTCTGTCCATCAATTGTTCTTTTTGCATTTGTCTCCCCCAGTGGGACGGGTATGCCCAGACGTGGGTCCCGTGCTCTCCATGCCTCTGGAGTCAAGCTATCATGACTGATGAGGGGTGAAACCCCGAAACCGGTCCTAGGATGCTTGTTTCCAGGCCAGGGAGAACAAGGCCTGGCAGTTCTGGCTGGACTGTTCCCATTGGGCGCAGGGTCAAGATTGATTTGCATATGGCTGGGTCCAAACTGGAATTGCATGGTGAGCGAAAAAACGATGGATTTAGGCCCAGATAACTGTACTGGGGTGAATGTATGACATTGTTCTGCATTCTGTCCATCAATTGTTCTTTTTGCATTTGTCACCCCGAGTGGTACAGGTATGCCCAGACGTGTGTCCCGTGCTCTCCATGCCACTGGAGTCAAGCTATGCTGGCTGATGAGGGGTGAAACCCCGAAACCGGTCCAAGGATGCTTGTTTACGGTCCAGGGAGGACCTGGCCTTTCAGTTCGGGCTGCACTGTTCCCATTGGGCGCAGAGTCAAGACTGATTTACATATGGCTGGGTCCAGACTGGAATGGCATGGTGAGCAAAAAAACAATGGATTTAGTCCCAGATCTCTGTACAGGGGTGAATGTATGACATTGTTCTGCATTCTGTCCATCAATTGTTCTTTTTGCATTTGTCACCCCGAGTGGGACAGGTATGCCCAGACGTGGGTCACGTGCTCTCCATGCCACTGGAGTCAAGCTATCCTGGCTGATGAGGGGTGAAACCCCGAAACCGGTCCTAGGATGCTATTTTCCAGTCCAGGGAGGACCTCGCCTAGCAGTTCGGGCTGGACTGTTCCCATTGGGCGCAGGGTCAAGACTGATTTGCATATGGCTGGGTCCAAACTGGAATGGCATGGTGAGCAAAAAAACAATAGATTTAGGACCAGATCTCTGTACTGGGATGAATGTATGGCATTGCTCTCCATTCTGTCCATCAATTGTTCTTTTTGCATTTGTCTCCCCCAGTGGGACGGGTATGCCCAGGCGTGGGTCTCGTGCTCTCTATGCAACTGGAATTAAGCTATCCTGGCTGATGAGGGGTAAAACCCCGAAGCCGGTCCTAGGATGCTTGTTTCCGGTCCAGGGAGGACATGGCCTTTCAGTTCGGGCTGGACTGTTCCCATTGGAAGCAGGGACAAGACTGATTTGCATATGGCTGGGTCCAAACTGAATGGCATGGTGAGCAAAAAAACGATGGATTTAGGCCCAGATCTCTCTACTGGGGTTAATGTATGACATTGTTCTGCATTCTGTCCATCAATTGTTCTTTTTGCATGTGTGACCACGAGTGGGACGGTTATGCCCAGACGTGAGTCCCGTGCTCTCCATGCCACTGGAGTCAAGCTATCCTGGCTGATGAGGGGTGATACCTTGAAACCAGTCCTAGGATGCTTGTTCCCAGTCCCGGGAGGACCTGGCCTGGCAGCTCGGGCTCGACTGTTAACATTGGGCGCAGGGTCAAGACTGATTTACTTATGGATGGGTCCAAACTGGAATGGCATGGTGAGCAAAAAAACGATGGATTTAGTGCCAGATCTCTGTACTGGGGTGAATGAATGACATTGTTCTGCATTCTGTCCATCAATTGTTCTTTTTGCATTCGTCACCCGAGTGGGACGGGTATGCCCAGACGTGGGTCCCGTGCTCTCCATGCCACTGGTGTCAAGCTATCCTGGCTGATGAGGGGTGAAACCCCCGAAACAGGTCCTAGGATGCTTGTTTCCAGTCCAGGAAGGACCTGGCCTGGCAGTTCGGGCTGGACTATTCCCATTGGGCGCAGGGTCAAGACTGATTTGCATATGGCTGGGTCCAAACTAGAATGGCATGGTGAGCAAAAAAACAAAGGATTTAGGCCCAGATCTTTGTACTGTGGTGAATGTATGACATTGTTCTGCATTCTGTCCATCAATTGTTCTTTTTGCATTTGTCACCCTGAGTGGGACGGGTATGCCCAGACGTGGGTCCCGTGCTCTCCATGCCACCGGAATCAAGCTATCCTGGCTGATGAGGGGTAAAACCCCAAAACCGGTCCTAGGATGCTTGTTTGCAGTCCAGGGAGGACCTGGTCTTTCAGTTCGGGCTGGACTTTTCCCATTGGGCACAGGGTCAAGACTGATTTGCATATGGCTGGGTCCAAACTGGAATGGTATGGTGACCAAAAAAACGATGGATTTAGGCCCAGATCTCTGTACTGGGGTGAATGCATGACATTTTTCTGCATTCTGTCCATCAATTGTTCTTTCTGCATTTGTCACCCTGAGTGGGATGGGTATGCCCAGACGTAGGTCCCGTGCTCTCCATGCCTCTGGAGTCAAGCTATCCTGGCTGATGAGGGGTGAAACCACGAAACCGGTCCTAGGATGCTTGTTTACGGTCCAGGGAGGACCTGGCCTGTCAGTTCGGGCTGGACTTTTCCCATTGGGCGCAGGGTCAAGACTGATTTACATATGGCTGGGTCCAAACTGGAATGGCATGGTGAGCAAAAAACAATGGATTTATGCCCAGATCTCACTACTGGGGTGAATGTATGACATTGTTCTGCATTCTGTCCATCAATTCTTCTTTTTGCATTTGTCTCCCCGAGTGGGACGGTTATGCCCAGACATGGGTCCCGTGCTCTCCATGCCACTGGAGTCAAGCTATCCTGGCTGATGAAGGGGAAACCCCGAAACTGGTCATAGGATGCTTGTTTCCAGTATAGGGAGGACCTGGCCTGGCATTTCGGGCTCGAATTATCCCATTGGGCGCAGGGTCAAGACTCATTTGCATATGGCTGGGTCCAAACTGGAATGGCATGGTGAGCAAAAAAACAATGGATTTAGGCCCAGATCTCTGTACAGGGGTGAATGTATGACATTGTTCTGCATTCTGTCCATCAATTGTTCTTTTTGCATTTGTCACCCCGAGTGGGACAGGTATGCCCAGACGTGGGTCACGTGCTCTCCATGCCACTGGAGTCAAGCTATCCTGGCTGATGAGGGGTGAAACCCCGAAACCGGTCCTAGGATGCTATTTTCCAGTCCAGGGAGGACCTCGCCTGGCAGTTCGGGCTGGACTGTTCCCATTGGGCGCAGGGTCAAGACTGATTTGCATATGGCTGGGTCCAAACTGGAATGGCATGGTGAGCAAAAAAACAATAGATTTAGGACCAGATCTCTGTACTGGGATGAATGTATGACATTGCTCTGCATTCTGTCCATCAATTGTTCTTTTTGAATTTGTCTCCCCCAGTGGGACGGGTATGCCCAGACGTGGGTCCCGTGCTCTCCATGCCTCTGGAGTCAAGCTATCCTGACTGATGAGGGGTGAAACCCCAAAACCGGTCCTAGGATGCTTATTTCCAGGCCAGGGAGAACATGGCCTGGCAGTTCTGGCTGGACTGTTCCCATTGAGCGCAGGGTCAAGATTGATTTGCATATGGCTGGGTCCAAACTGGAATTGCATGGTGAGCAAAAAAAACATGGATTTAGGCCCAGATAACTGTACTGGGGTGAATGTATGACATTGTTCTGCATTCTGTCCTTCAATTGTTCTTTTTGCATTTGTCACCCCGAGTGGTACAGGTATGCCCAGACGTGTGTCCCGTGCTCTCCATGCCACTGGAGTCAAGCTATGCTGGCTGATGAGGGGTGAAACCCCGAAACCGGTCCAAGGATGCTTGTTTACGGTCCAGGGAGGACCTGGCCTTTCAGTTCGGGCTGCACTGTTCCCATTGGGCGCAGGGTCAAGACTGATTTGCATATGGCTGAGTCTAAACTGGAATGGCATGGTGAGCAAAAAACAATGGATTTAGTCCCAGATCTCTGTACAGGGGTGAATGTATGACATTGTTCTGCATTCTGTTCATCAATTGTTCTTTTTGCATTTGTCACCCCGACTGGTACAGGTATGCCCAGACGTGTGTCCCGTGCTCTCCATGCCACTGGAGTCAAGCTATGCTGGCTGATGAGGGATGAAACCCCGAAACCGGTCCAAGGATGCTTGTTTACGGTCCAGGGAGGACCTGGCCTTTCAGTTCGGGCTGCACTGTTCCCATTGGGCGCAGGGTCAAGACTGATTTACATATGGCTGGGTCCAGACTGGAATGGCATGGTGAGCAAAAAAAACGATGGATTTAGGCTCAGATCTCTCTAATGGGGTGAATGTATGACATTGTTCTGCATTCTGTCCATCAATTGTTCTTTTTGCATTTGTCTCCCCGAGTGGGACGGTTATTCCCAGACGTGAGTCCAGTGCTCTCCATGCCAATAGAGTCAAGCTATCCTGGCTGATGAGGGGTGAAACCCCGAAACCGGTCCTAGGATGATTGTTTCCAGTCCAGGGAGCACCTGGCCTGGCAGTTCGGGCTCGACTGTTCCCATTGGGCGTAGGATCAAGACTGATTTGCATATGGCTGGGTCCAAACTGGAATGGCATGGTGAGCAAAAAAACAATGGATTTAGTCCCAGATCTCTGTACAGGGGTGAATGTATGACATTGTTTTGCATTCTGTCCATCAATTGTTCTTTTTGCATTTGTCTCCCTGAGTGGGACGGTTATGCCCAGACGTGGGTCCCGTGCTCTCCATGCCACTGGATTCAAGCTATCCTGGCTGATGAGGGGTGAAACCCCGAAACCGGTCATAGGATGCTTGTTTCCAGTCCAGGGAGGACCTGGCCTGGCAGTTCGGGCTCGGATTGTTCCCATTGGGCGCAGGGTCAAGACAGATTTGCATATGGCTGGGTCCAAACTGGAATGGCATGGTGAGCAAAAAAACAATGGATTTAGGCCCAGATCTTTGTACTGGGGGGAATGTATGACATTGTTCTGCATTCTGTCCATCAATTGTTCTTTTTGCATTTGTCACCCTGAGTGGGACTGGTATGCCCAGACGTGGGTCCCGTGCTATCTATGCAACTGGAATTAAGCTATCCTGGCTGATGAGGGGTAAAACCCCGAAACCGGTCCTAGGATGCTTGTTTACGGTCCAGGGAGGACCTGGCCTTTCAGTTCGGGCTGGACTGTTCCCATTGGGCGCAGGGTCAAGACTGATTTGCATATGGCTGGGTCCAAACTGGAATGGCATGGTGAGCAAAAAAACGATGGATTTAGGCCCAGATCTCTCTACTGGGGTTAATGTATGACATTGTTCTGCATTCTGTCCATCAATTGTTCTTTTTGCATTTGTCTCCCCCAGTGGGACGGGTATGCCCAGACATGGGTCCCGTGCTCTCCATGCCACTGGAGTCAAGCTGTCCTGGCTGATGAGGGGTGAAACCCCGAAACCGGTCCTAGGATGCTTGTTTCCAGTCCAGGGAGGACCTGGCCTGGCAGTTCGGGCTCGACTTTTCCCATTGGGCGCAGGGTCAAGACTGATTTGCATATGGCTGGGTCCAAACTGGAATGGCATGGTGAGCAAAAAAACAATGGATTTAGGCCCAGATCTTTGTACTGGGGTGAATGTATGACATTGTTCTGCATTCTGTTCATCAATTGTTCTTTTTTCATTTGTCACCCCGAGTGGGACAGGTATGCCCAGACGTGGGTCCCGTGCTCTCCATGCCACTGGATTCAAGCTATCCTGGCTGATGAGGGGTGAAACCCCGAAACCGGTCATAGGATGCTTGTTTCCAGTCCAGGGAGGACCTGGCCTGGCATTTCGGGCTCGAATTGTTGCCATTGGGCGCAGGGTCAAGACAGATTTGCATATGGCTGGGTCCAAACTGGAATGGCATGGTGAGCAAAAAAACAATGGATTTAGGCCCAGATCTTTGTACTGGGGGGAATGTATGACATTGTTCTGCATTCTGTCCATCAATTGTTCTTTTTGCATTTGTCACCCTGAGTGGGACGAGTATGCCCAGACGTGGGTCCCGTGCTCTCCATGCCACCGGAATCAAGCTATCCTGGCTGATGAGGGGTAAAACCCCCAAAACGGTCCTAGGATGCTTGTTTGCAGTCCAGGGAGGACCTGGTCTTTCAGTTCGGGCTGGACTTTTCCCATTGGGCACAGGGTCAAGACTGATTTGCATATGGCTGAGTCCAAACTGGAATGGCATGGTGAGCAAAAAAACGATGGATTTAGGCCCAGATCTCTGTACTGGGGTGAATGTATGACATTTTTCTGCATTCTGTCCATCAATTGTTCTTTCTGCATTTGTCACCCCGAGTGGGATGGGTATGAGCAGACGTAGGTCCCGTGCTCTCCATGCCTCTGGAGTCATGCTATCCTGGCTGATGAGGGGTGAAACCCCGAAACCGGTCCCAGGATGCTTGTTTACGGTCCAGGGAGGACCTGGCCTGTCAGTTCGGGCTGGACTGTTCCCATTGGGCGCAGGGTCAAGACTGATTTCCATATGGCTGTGTCCAAACTGGAATGGCATGGTGAGCAAAAAAACAATGGATTTATGCTCAGATCTCTCTAATGGGGTGAATGTATGACATTTTTCTGCATTCTGTCCATCAATTGTTCTTTTTGCATTTGTCTCCCCGAGTGGGACGGTTATGCCCAGACATGGGTCCCGTGCTCTCCATGCCACTGGAGTCAAGCTATCCTGGCTGATGAAGGGGGAAACCCCGAAACTGGTCATAGGATGCTTGTTTCCAGTCCAGGGAGGTCCTGGCCTAGCATTTCGGGCTGAATTTTCCCATTGGGCGCAGGGTCAAGACTGATTTACATATGGCTGGGTCCAAACTGGAATGGCATGGTGAGCAAAAAAACAATGGATTTAGACCCAGATCTCTGTACAGGGGTGAATGTATGACATTGTTCTGCATTCTGTCCATCAATTGTTTTTTTTCCATTTGTCACTCGAGTGGGATGGTTATGCCCAGACGTGGGTCCTGTGCTCTCCATGCCACTGGAGTCAAGCTATCTTGGCTGATGAGGGGTGAAACCCTGAAACCGGTCCTAGGATTCTTGTTTCCAGTCCAGGAAGGACCTGGCCTGGCAGTTCGGGCTGGACTGTTCCCATTGGGAGCAGGGTCAAGACAGATTTGCATATGGCTGGCTCCAAACTGGAATGGCATGGTGAGCAAAAAAACAATGGATTTAGGCCCAGATCTTTGTACTGGGGTGAATGTATGACATTGTTCTGCATTCTGTCCATCAATTGTTCTTTTTGCATTTGTCACCCCGAGTGGGACAGGTATGCCCAGACGTGGGTCACGTGCTCTCCATGCCACTGGAGTCAAGCTATCCTGGCTGATGAGGGGTGAAACCCCGAAACGGGTCCTAGGATGCTATTTTCCAGTCAAGGGAGGACCTCGCCTGGCAGTTCGGGCTGGACTGTTCTCATTGGGCGCAGGGTCAAGACTGATTTGCATATGGCTGGGTCCAAACTGGAATGGCATGGTGAGCAAAAAAACGATAGATTTAGGATCAGATCTCTGTACTGGGATGAATGTATGACATTGCTCTGCATTCTGTCCATCAATTGTTCTTTTTGCATGTGTCACCCCAAGTGGAACGGTTATGCCCAGACGTGGGTCCCGTGCTCTCCATGACACTGGAGTCAAGCTATCCTGGCTGATGAGGGGTGAAACCTCGAAACCAGTCCTAGGATGCTTGTTTCCAGTCCAGGGAGGACCTGGCCTGGCAGCTCGGGCCCGACTGTTAACATTGGGCGCAGGGTCAAGACTGATTTACATATGGATGGGTCCAAACTGGAATTGCATTGTGAGCAAAAAAACAATGGATTTAGTCACAGATCTCTGTACTGGGGTGAATGTATGACATTGTTCTGCATTCTGTCCATCAATTGTTCTTTTTGCATTTGTCACCCCGAGTGGGACGGGTATGCCCAGACGTAGGTCCCATGCTCTCCATGCCTCTGGAGTCAAGCTATCCTGGCTGATGAGGGGTGAAACCCCGAAACAGGTCCTAGGATGCTTGTTTCCAGTCCAGGAAGGACCTGGCCTGGCAGTTCGGGCAGGACTATTCCCATTGGGAGCAGGGTCAAGACTGATTTGCATATGGCTGGGTCCAAACTGGAATGGCATGGTGAGCAAAGAAATGATGGATTTAGGACCAGATCTCTGTACTGGGGTGAATGTATGACATTGTTCTGCATTCTGTCCATCAATTGTTCTTTCTGCATTTGTCACCCCGAGTGGGACGGGTATGCCCAGACGTAGGTCCCATGCTCTCCATGCCTCTGGAGTCAAGCTATCCTGGCTGATGAGGGGTGAAACCCCGAAACCGGTCCTAGGATGCTTGTTTACGGTCCAGGGAGGGCCTGGCCTTTCAGTTCGGGCTGGACTGTTCCCATTGGGCGCAGGGTCAAGACTGATTTGCATATGGCTGGGTCAAAACTGGAATGGCATGGTGAGCAAAAAAACAATGGATTTAGGCCCAGATCTTTGTATTGGGGTGAATGTATGACATTGTTCTGCATTCTGTCCATCAATTGTTCTTTTTGCATTTGTCACGCTGAGTGGGACGGGTATGCCCAGACGTTGGTCCCGTGCTCTCCATGCCACCGGAATCAAGCTATCCTGGTTGATGAGGGGTAAAACACCAAAACCGGTCCTACGATGCTTGTTTGCAGTCCAGGGAGGACCTGGTCTTTCAGTTCGGGCTGGATTTTTCCCATTGGGCACAGGGTCAAGACTGATTTGCATATGGCTGAGTCCAAACTGGAATAGCATGGTGAGCAAAAAACGATGGATTTAGGCCCAGATCTCTGTACTGGGGTGAATGTATGACATTTTTCTGCATTCTGTCCATCAATTGTTCTTTCTGCATTTGTCACCCCGAGTGGGACGGGTATGCCCAGACGTAGGTCCCGTGCTCTCCATGCCTCTGGAGTCAAGCTATCCTGGCTGATGAGGGGTAAAACCCCGAAACCGGTCCTAGGATGCTTGTTTACGGTCCATGGAGAACCTGGCCTTTCAGTTCGGGCTGGACTGTTCCCATTGGGCGCAGGGTCAAGACTGATTTGCATATGGCTGGGTCCAAACTGGAATGGCATGGTGAGCAAAAAAAATATGGATTTAGGCTCAGATCTCTGTAATGGGGTGAATGTATGACATTTTTCTGCATTCTGTCCATCAATTGTTCTTTTTGCATTTGTCTCCCCGAGTGGGACGGTTATGCCCAGACATGGGTCCCGTGCTCTCCATGCCACTGGAGTCAAGCTGTCCTGGCTGATGAGGGGTGAAACCCCGAAACCGGTCCTAGGATGCTTGTTTCCAGTCCAGGGAGGACCTGGCCTGGCAGCTCGGGCCCGACTGTTAACATTGGGCGCAGGGTCAAGACTGATTTACATATGGATGGGTCCAAACTGGAATTGCATTGTGAGCAAAAAAACAATGGATTTAGTCACAGATCTCTGTACTGGGGTGAATGTATGACATTGTTCTGCATTCTGTACATCAATTCTTCTTTTTGCATTTCTCACCCGAGTGGGACGGGTATGCCCAGACGTAGGTCCCATGCTCTCCATGCCTCTGGAGTCAAGCTATCCTGGCTGATGAGGGGTGAAACCCCGAAACAGGTCCTAGGATGCTTGTTTCCAGTCCAGGAAGGACCTGGCCTGGCAGTTCGGGCAGGACTATTCCCATTGGGAGCAGGGTCAAGACTGATTTGCATATGGCTGGGTCCAAACTGGAATGGCATGGTGAGCAAAGAAATGATGGATTTAGGACCAGATCTCTGTACTGGGGTGAATGTATGACATTGTTCTGCATTCTGTCCATCAATTGTTCTTTCTGCATTTGTCACCCCGAGTGGGACGGGTATGCCCAGACGTAGGTCCCATGCTCTCCATGCCTCTGGAGTCAAGCTATCCTGGCTGATGAGGGGTGAAACCCCGAAACCGGTCCTAGGATGCTTGTTTACGGTCCAGGGAGGGCCTGGCCTTTCAGTTCGGGCTGGGCTGTTCCCATTGGGCGCAGGGTCAAGACTGATTTGCATATGGCTGGGTCAAAACTGGAATGGCATGGTGAGCAAAAAAACAATGGATTTAGGCCCAGATCTTTGTATTGGGGTGAATGTATGACATTGTTCTGCATTCTGTCCATCAATTGTTCTTTTTGCATTTGTCACGCTGAGTGGGACGGGTATGCCCAGACGTTGGTCCCGTGCTCTCCATGCCACCGGAATCAAGCTATCCTGGTTGATGAGGGGTAAAACACCAAAACCGGTCCTAGAATGCTTGTTTGCAGTCCAGGGAGGACCTGGTCTTTCAGTTCGGGCTGGATTTTTCCCATTGGGCACAGGGTCAAGACTGATTTGCATATGGCTGAGTCCAAACTGGAATAGCATGGTGAGCAAAAAAACGATGGATTTAGGCCCAGATCTCTGTACTGGGGTGAATGTATGACATTTTTCTGCATTCTGTCCATCAATTGTTCTTTCTGCATTTGTCACCCCGAGTGGGACGGGTATGCCCAGACGTAGGTCCCGTGCTCTCCATGCCTCTGGAGTCAAGCTATCCTGGCTGATGAGGGGTAAAACCCCGAAACCGGTCCTAGGATGCTTGTTTACGGTCCATGGAGAACCTGGCCTTTCAGTTCGGGCTGGACTGTTCCCATTGGGCGCAGGGTCAAGACTGATTTGCATATGGCTGGGTCCAAACTGGAATGGCATGGTGAGCAAAAAAAATATGGATTTAGGCTCAGATCTCTCTAATGGGGTGAATGTATGACATTTTTCTGCATTCTGTCCATCAATTGTTCTTTTTGCATTTGTCTCCCCGAGTGGGACGGTTATGCCCAGACATGGGTCCCGTGCTCTCCATGCCACTGGAGTCAAGCTGTCCTGGCTGATGAGGGGTGAAACCCCGAAACCGGTCATAGGATGCTTGTTTCCAGTCCAGGGAGGACCTGGCCTGGCATTTCGGGCTCGAATTTTCCCATTGGGCGCAGGGTCAAGACAGATTTGCATATGGCTGGGTCCAAACTGGAATGGCATGGTGAGCAAAAAAACTATGGATTTAGGCCCAGATCTTTGTACTGGGGTGAATGTATGACATTGTTCTGCATTCTGTTCATCAATTGTTCTTTTTTCATTTGTCACCCCGAGTGGGCGGTTATGCCCAGACGTGGGTGCCGTGCTCTCCATGCCACTGGAGTCAAGCTATCCTGGCTTATGAGGGGTGAAACCCCGAAACCGGTCAGAGGATGCTTGTTTACGGTCCAGGGAGGACCTGGCCTTTCAGTTCGGGCTGGACTGTTACCATTGGGCGCAGGGTCAAGACTGATTTGCATATGGCTGGGTCCAAACTGGAATGGCATGGTGAACAAAAAAACGATGGATTTAGGCTCAGATCTCTCTAATGGGGTGAATGTATGACATTGTTCTGCATTCTGTCCATCAATTGTTCTTTTTGCATTCGTCTCCCGAGTGGGATGGTTATGCCCAGACGTGGGTCCCGTGCTCTCCAAGCCACTGGAGTCAAGCTATCCTGGCTGATGAGGGGTGAAACCCCGAAACCGGTCATAGGATGTTTGTTTCCAGTCCAGGGAGGACCTGGCCTGCATTCCGGGCTCGAATTTTCCCATTGGGCGCAGGGTCAAGACTGATTTGCATTTGGCTGAGTCCAAACTGGAATGGCATGGTGAGCAAAAATACAATGGATTTAGTCCCAGATCTCTGTACAGGGGTGAATGTATGACATTGTTCTGCATTCTGTCCATCAATTGTTCTTTTTGCATTTGTCAGTCGAGTGGGATGGGTATGCCTAGACGTGGGTCCTGTGCTCTCCATGCCACTGGAGTCAAGCTATCTTGGCTGATGAGGGGTGAAACCCTGAAACCGGTCCTAGGATGCTTGTTTCCAGTTTAGTGAGGACATGGCCTGGCAGTTCAGGCTGGACTGTTCCCATTGGGTGCAGGGTCAAGATTGATTTGCATATGGCTGGGTCCGAACTGGAATGGCATGGTGAGCAAAAAAACGATGGATTTAGGCCCAGATCTCTGTACTGGGGTGAATGTATGACATTGTTCTGCATTCTGTCCATCAATTGTACTTTTTGCATTTGTCACCCCGAGTGGGACGGGTACGCCCAGACGTAGGTCCCGTGCTCTCCATGCCTCTGGAGTCAAGCTATCCTGGCTGATGAGGGGTAAAACCACAAAACCGGTCCTAGGATGCTTGTTTGCAGTCCAGGGAGGACCTGGTCTTGCAGTTCGGGCTGGACTTTTCCCATTGGGCACAGGGTCAAGACTGATTTGCACTGGAGTCAAGCTATCCTGGCTGATGAGGGGTGAAACCCCAAAACCGGTCCTAGGATGCTTGTTTCCAGTCTAGTGAGGACATGGCCTGGCAGTTCAGGCTGGACTGTTCCCATTGGGTGCAGGGTCAAGATTGATTTGCATATGGCTGGGTCCAAACTGGAATGGCATGGTGAGGAAAAAAACAACGGATTTAGGCCCAGATCTCTGTACTGGGGTGAATGTATGACATTGTTCTGCATTCTGTACATCAATTCTTCTTTTTGCATTTCTCACCCGAGTGGGACGGGTATGCCCAGACGTAGGTCCCATGCTCTCCATGCCTCTGGAGTCAAGCTATCCTGGCTGATGAGGGGTGAAACCTCGAAACCAGTCCTAGGATGCTTGTTTCCAGTCCAGGGAGGACCTGGCCTGGCAGCTCGGGCCCGACTGTTAACATTGGGCGCAGGGTCAAGACTGATTTACATATGGATGGGTCCAAACTGGAATTGCATTGTGAGCAAAAAAACAATGGATTTAGGCCCAGATCTTTGTACTGGGGTGAATGTATGACATTGTTCTGCATTCTGTCCATCAATTGTTCTTTTTGCATTTGTCACCCCGAGTGGGACGGGTATGCCCAGACGTAGGTCCCATGCTCTCCATGCCTCTGGAGTCAAGCTATCCTGGCTGATGAGGGGTGAAACCCCGAAACAGGTCCTAGGATGCTTGTTTCCAGTCCAGGAAGGACCTGGCCTGGCAGTTCGGGCAGGACTATTCCCATTGGGAGCAGGGTCAAGACTGATTTGCATATGGCTGGGTCCAAACTGGAATGGCATGGTGAGCAAAGAAATGATGGATTTAGGACCAGATCTCTGTACTGGGGTGAATGTATGACATTGTTCTGCATTCTGTCCATCAATTGTTCTTTCTGCATTTGTCACCCCGAGTGGGACGGGTATGCCCAGACGTAGGTCCCATGCTCTCCATGCCTCTGGAGTCAAGCTATCCTGGCTGATGAGGGGTGAAACCCCGAAACCGGTCCTAGGATGCTTGTTTACGGTCCAGGGAGGGCCTGGCCTTTCAGTTCGGGCTGGACTGTTCCCATTGGGCGCAGGGTCAAGACTGATTTGCATATGGCTGGGTCAAAACTGGAATGGCATGGTGAGCAAAAAAACAATGGATTTAGGCCCAGATCTTTGTATTGGGGTGAATGTATGACATTGTTCTGCATTCTGTCCATCAATTGTTCTTTTTGCATTTGTCACGCTGAGTGGGACGGGTATGCCCAGACGTTGGTCCCGTGCTCTCCATGCCACCGGAATCAAGCTATCCTGGTTGATGAGGGGTAAAACACCAAAACCGGTCCTACGATGCTTGTTTGCAGTCCAGGGAGGACCTGGTCTTTCAGTTCGGGCTGGATTTTTCCCATTGGGCACAGGGTCAAGACTGATTTGCATATGGCTGAGTCCAAACTGGAATAGCATGGTGAGCAAAAAAACGATGGATTTAGGCCCAGATCTCTGTACTGGGGTGAATGTATGACATTTTTCTGCATTCTGTCCATCAATTGTTCTTTTTGCATTTGTCTCCCCGAGTGGGACGGTTATGCCCAGACATGGGTCCCGTGCTCTCCATGCCACTGGAGTCAAGCTGTCCTGGCTGATGAGGGGTGAAACCCCGAAACCGGTCCTAGGATGCTTGTTTCCAGTCCAGGGAGGACCTGGCCTGGCAGCTCGGGCCCGACTGTTAACATTGGGCGCAGGGTCAAGACTGATTTACATATGGATGGGTCCAAACTGGAATTGCATTGTGAGCAAAAAAACAATGGATTTAGTCACAGATCTCTGTACTGGGGTGAATGTATGACATTGTTCTGCATTCTGTACATCAATTCTTCTTTTTGCATTTCTCACCCGAGTGGGACGGGTATGCCCAGACGTAGGTCCCATGCTCTCCATGCCTCTGGAGTCAAGCTATCCTGGCTGATGAGGGGTGAAACCCCGAAACAGGTCCTAGGATGCGTGTTTCCAGTCCAGGAAGGACCTGGCCTGGCAGTTCGGGCAGGACTATTCCCATTGGGAGCAGGGTCAAGACTGATTTGCATATGGCTGGGTCCAAACTGGAATGGCATGGTGAGCAAAGAAATGATGGATTTAGGACCAGATCTCTGTACTGGGGTGAATGTATGACATTGTTCTGCATTCTGTCCATCAATTGTTCTTTCTGCATTTGCCACCCCGAGTGGGACGGGTATGCCCAGACGTAGGTCCCATGCTCTCCATGCCACCGGAATCAAGCTATCCTGGTTGATGAGGGGTAAAACACCAAAACCGGTCCTAGGATGCTTGTTTGCAGTCCAGGGAGGACCTGGTCTTTCAGTTCGGGCTGGATTTTTCCCATTGGGCACAGGGTCAAGACTGATTTGCATATGGCTGAGTCCAAACTGGAATAGCATGGTGAGCAAAAAAACGATGGATTTAGGCCCAGATCTCTGTACTGGGGTGAATGTATGACATTTTTCTGCATTCTGTCCATCAATTGTTCTTTCTGCATTTGTCACCCCGAGTGGGACGGGTATGCCCAGACGTAGGTCCCGTGCTCTCCATGCCTCTGGAGTCAAGCTATCCTGGCTGATGAGGGGTAAAACCCCGAAACCGGTCCTAGGATGCTTGTTTACGGTCCATGGAGAACCTGGCCTTTCAGTTCGGGCTGGACTGTTCCCATTGGGCGCAGGGTCAAGACTGATTTGCATATGGCTGGGTCCAAACTGGAATGGCATGGTGAGCAAAAAAAATATGGATTTAGGCTCAGATCTCTCTAATGGGGTGAATGTATGACATTTTTCTGCATTCTGTCCATCAATTGTTCTTTTTGCATTTGTCTCCCCGAGTGGGACGGTTATGCCCAGACATGGGTCCCGTGCTCTCCATGCCACTGGAGTCAAGCTGTCCTGGCTGATGAGGGGTGAAACCCCGAAACCGGTCATAGGATGCTTGTTTCCAGTCCAGGGAGGACCTGGCCTGGCATTTCGGGCTCGAATTTTCCCATTGGGCGCAGGGTCAAGACAGATTTGCATATGGCTGGGTCCAAACTGGAATGGCATGGTGAGCAAAAAAACAATGGATTTAGGCCCAGATCTTTGTACTGGGGTGAATGTATGACATTGTTCTGCATTCGGTTCATCAATTGTTCTTTTTTCATTTGTCACCCCGAGTGGGCGGTTATGCCCAGACGTGGGTGCCGTGCTCTCCATGCCACTGGAGTCAAGCTATCCTGGCTTATGAGGGGTGAAACCCCGAAACCGGTCAGAGGATGCTTGTTTACGGTCCAGGGAGGACCTGGCCTTTCAGTTCGGGCTGGACTGTTACCATTGGGCGCAGGGTCAAGACTGATTTGCATATGGCTCGGTCCAAACTGGAATGGCATGGTGAACAAAAAAACGATGGATTTAGGCTCAGATCTCTCTAATGGGGTGAATGTATGACATTGTTCTGCATTCTGTCCATCAATTGTTCTTTTTGCATTTGTCTCCCCGAGTGGGATGGTTATGCCCAGACGTGGGTCCCGTGCTCTCCAAGCCACTGGAGTCAAGCTATCCTGGCTGATGAGGGGTGAAACCCCGAAACCGGTCATAGGATGTTTGTTTCCAGTCCAGGGAGGACCTGGCCTGCATTCCGGGCTCGAATTTTCCCATTGGGCGCAGGGTCAAGACTGATTTGCATATGGCTGAGTCCAAACTGGAATGGCATGGTGAGCAAAAATACAATGGATTTAGTCCCAGATCTCTGTACAGGGGTGAATGTATGACATTGTTCTGCATTCTGTCCATCAATTGTTCTTTTTGCATTTGTCAGTCGAGTGGGATGGGTATGCCTAGACGTGGGTCCTGTGCTCTCCATGCCACTGGAGTCAAGCTATCTTGGCTGATGAGGGGTGAAACCCTGAAACCGGTCCTAGGATGCTTGTTTCCAGTTTAGTGAGGACATGGCCTGGCAGTTCAGGCTGGACTATTCCCATTGGGTGCAGGGTCAAGATTGATTTGCATATGGCTGGGTCCAAACTGGAATGGCATGGTGAGCAAAAAAACGATGGATTTAGGCCCAGATCTCTGTACTGGGGTGAATGTATGACATTGTTCTGCATTCTGTCCATCAATTGTACTTTTGCATTTGTCACCCCGAGTGGGACGGGTACGCCCAGACGTAGGTCCCGTGCTCTCCATGCCTCTGGAGTCAAGCTATCCTGGCTGATGAGGGGTAAAACCACAAAACCGGTCCTAGGATGCTTGTTTGCAGTCCAGGGAGGACCTGGTCTTTCAGTTCGGGCTGGACTTTTCCCATTGGGCACAGGGTCAAGACTGATTTGCACTGGAGTCAAGCTATCCTGGCTGATGAGGGGTGAAACCCCAAAACCGGTCCTAGGATGCTTGTTTCCAGTCTAGTGAGGACATGGCCTGGCAGTTCAGGCTGGACTGTTCCCATTGGGTGCAGGGTCAAGATTGATTTGCATATGGCTGGGTCCAAACTGGAATGGCATGGTGAGGAAAAAAACAACGGATTTAGGCC
The DNA here is from genome assembly GCA_963921515.1 of Calotriton arnoldi. Classification (NCBI taxonomy): domain Eukaryota; kingdom Metazoa; phylum Chordata; class Amphibia; order Caudata; family Salamandridae; genus Calotriton; species Calotriton arnoldi. The sequence continues at coordinate 28,761 of CAWUFW010011813.1, forward strand.
CAGATCTCTGTACTGGGGTGAATGTATGACATTGTTCTGCATTCTGTCCATCAATTGTACTTTTTGAATTTGTCACCCCGAGTGGGACAGGTATGCTCAGACATGGGTCCACAGGGACATCTATTATTTACCTGGCATAAGTGCACCATGGTATGTGCCATATGGACATCTATTGGTCACTTGGTGTAACTGCACCATGCTATGTGCCTTAGAGACATGTATTGGTCACTTGGTGTAACCACACCATGATGTGTGCCACAGGGATATCTATTTGTCAATTGGTGTAGCTGCACAACGCTTTGTGCAATAGGGACATCTATTGGCCACCTGGCATAAGTGCATCATGCTATGTGCCATAGGTGTAGGAGAGTAGGATCTGCTTCTTATAGTTACCCCCACTTTTTGCTGATGTTTCACTGTTGTCGACTTAGTCTGACTAGGATCCTGCTATTCAGGACCCCAGTCTATCTGCTTTCTCCTCTAAATTGATTGCATGTACTTTAGGTACACTACAGATTGGATTCTGGGGTATCCTTATAAGTCCCTAGTATATGGTATACTATGTACCCAGGGCATAGGTATCCCAGAGGCCTCCCAGGGGCTGCAGCATCTATTATGCCACCCCTGAGAGACCATTCAAAATGACACCACAGGTCTGCTACTGCAGCCTGTGTAAGGTGGTGGATGCACCCCTTACTTAGATATAGGTTCACTATATCTATCCTAATCACTGCACATATAAACCTATCAGTCACCCCTATAGCAGGCCTTATCAATCCTGAAGGCAGGGTGCTGGGTTTTATGTGAGAGGGTGCCCATGCATGAGCAGAGCCCCTCTGCAGCCTTCGGAACCTACATTCCGGGGTTGTTTGTGATGCAGCCAACCCTATATACTTAAGTGCATTATAACCTCGCGGTAAATGTTAACTTTAATATGGCTGCATGGAAACATGTCGTGTTTGGTGTCAAACACCTTGGAATCATACCTCCACACCAGTAACTGGTGTGGGAGGTATGATTCCACCCTCCTAGAGGGAGAAATATGACAACACCGGTACACCCGGTACCAGCTTCACAGAACACTGGCATCACAAAATGGATGCTGCCAGCCACAGACACGAGTCTGCCCTCCTGCTGCTGGACGAAACTCCGGCAGGGGAAGGCTTGACAATAGGTTTCCTGTCACAGGGAGGTGTGACCACCTCCCAGACAGGCTTTAGTGTATTGGGGCTGGGTGGGTGCACTCTCAGAGTGCTTTGATGTCTGCACTCGGGGCACATTTGGTGTCCCTGTGCATAGTCGAGCTCAAACCGGTTGCAGGAGCCATTTGCTCCTGCTCTGGCGCGAAACTGGACAAAGGACATGGGTGCAGCCATCCCTCTGTCCTGACCCTCCCATAGGTGGGTCCCCAGAGTTTGTCCCACCCCTTCCTTGGGTATAAAGTAGGAACCCCTGACTACAGGTCTTTAGATTTACCTGGACTAAACTCTGCTACAGAAACCAAGTATCCTTCGATGATCTACGCTTTGCTGGACGACTGAAGAATCTCCCTTGGAGTAAAGGAGTTACTCCCCTGCTGAGCAGGAACCAAAATGCATCTGACCGGTTTGCATCTACGAAGCTCCCGAAGGACTCCGAAGATTTCTGCAACACAGGAGGTGGGTTCCCGAGGTCTCCGAGGTCGATCTGCGCTCTCAGCAATTCTGAGGCCCGTATCCCTCGTGGGGACCGTGAAACCCGTACCCCTGGGCACCGTGTACATTTGCAGCAGCATATGCTTTTCGGCAACCCCTGAAGCTGTGCTTTGGGCTACTTGTAGTCCTGACCCCGAGCAGTAATTCCACTGAAGATTTCCGGCCTACCCTCCACGAGTGTTCCGTGGGCTGGTATTTCGTGATTCAGCTCGAGCTCCCTTCGCAATCCCTGGTCCGTTGGCCTGTGGGTCCCTGAGAAGGCAACTTTTACTTTCACTGGGCTTCCCTGGTTGCTCCAGACGTGCCCTGACTCTCCATCGCTTGGAGAGTCCCCAGGACCTTGCTGGTCCTCGCAGAAGCACCTTTCCTCTGACCGCGTGGGTTGTCGTTGCCAAGGCTTGTTGGTGTTCAATCCGGACACTGACACCCCAGCACTCGATATCCTTCGTGGGACAGCTCGGATCCGGACTGTGGTCATCGTCGACGTCTCCTGGTCCCCGTGGCTGCAGAGTCAAGCTTCACCTCATCTCACCTGAAGCACCCGACATCGGTGGGCATTCGATTGCTCCGCTCCTGGTCACGTGAAGTGACCCAGACTTTGTCCCCTCTGCTTTCAGGTTCTTCTCATCTCCGATCCAGGCTTGGATCACACCGGACACTTTTCTTCTCCACGGCAGCAGTACTTTTTCGCATTACGCCATTGAAAACGACGAGGGTTTCCGACACCACTTACCCCTATGCACCCGGCTCCTCTGGGATAGGTAACACAGGTACCTCGGTACTCTCAAGGGTGCTGGCCTTAGAACCTTCTATGTTTAGCTGGGTTTGCTGAAAGTCCTCTCCTAAGTGTCCTTAATCTTTAAATTTCTAACCACGACTTTCCCATAGAGTTGTACGGAGCTCGCGTCTGTGTTCCCACACTGCACCCGTCCTCCGTGGGTCCCCTGTGTCACTACCTTGGGTGGTTCCTTGGGGTCCCAGCGATTCTACGTGCTCTAGGCACTGTGTCTAGTCAAGTCGTGGTTCTTATACCACTTACTTAGTATATGGTTCTGTCTCCCCCTGGAGCCCGCTGTGTATTGTGCTATTTACTGTCGTTCTAGAGATTTAATATTGTGTGCCTTGTTCTCTAATCTCATAAAGAGGTTAGTAGAGAGTGTTTAGTAATAAATACATATATTTTATATATACCTTGTGTGGTTCTCCTTTTATTTGGTCATTCAGGAGGTTATATACTGGTAAAACAAGCTGCTTTACATTCCTTCGAGACTTAGCCTGAAGGCTGCTCTCCATAGCTACCACTAGGATAGCTTTCAATAAAGGTTGTCTTTAACCTAATCATCAATAAGGGTCGTTTGGACTGGTGCAAGGTGCCCACTTTAATTAGTGGACAGCATATACCAGGCCAACTTCTCACAATAGGGACATTTATTGGTCACTTGGTATAACTGCACCATGCTATGTGCCACAGGGACATCTATTGGTCACTTGGTGTAACTGCACAATGTTATGTACCACAGGGACATCTATTGGTCACTTGGTGTAACTGCACCATGCTATTTGCCACAGGGACATCTATTGGTAACTTGGTGTAAGTGCACCATGATATGTGCCAAAGGGATATCTATTGGTCACTTGGTGTAACTGCACCATGATATTGCCACAGGGACATCTATTGGTCACTTGGTGTACCTTCACCATGCTATGTGCCACAGGGACATCTATTGGTCACTTGGTGTAACTGCAACTTGATGTATGACACAGGGACATCTATTGGTCACTTGGTGTAACTGCACCATGATATGTTCCACAGGGCATCCATTGGTGACTTGGTGTAACTGCACCACTCTATTTGCCACAGGGACATCTATTGGTCACTTGGTGTAACTGCACCATGCGTTGTGCCACAGGGACATCTATTGGTCACATGGAGTAACTGCACTGTGATGTCTACCATAGGGAGATCTATTGGTCACCTTTTGTAACTGCACCATGCTATGTGCTACAGGGACATCTATTGGTCTATCGGTGTAAGTGCACCATGATATGTGCCACAGGGACATCTACTGGTCACTTGGCATAAGTGTACCATGCTATGTCCCATAGGGACTTCTATTGGTCACTTGGTGAAGCTGCACCATGCTATGTGCCATAGGGATAACTGTTGGTCACCTTGTGTATCTGCACCATGTTATCTGCCACAGGGACATATATTGGACACTTGCTGTACCTGCACCATGCATTATGCCATAGGGACATCTATTTGTCACCTACTGTAACTGCACCATGATATGTGCCACAGGGACATCTTTTGGTCACTTGATGTAACTGCACCAGGCTATGTGACACAGGGACATCTATTGGTCACTTGGTATAACTGCACCATGATATGTGCCACAGGGATATACATTGGTCACTTGGTGTAAGTGCACCATGATATGTGCCACAGAGACATCTATTGGTCACTTTGTGTAACTGCACCATGCAGTGTGCCACAGGGAGATCTATTGGTATTGGTTGTAGGAAGGTGGAATCTGACTGCATGGTTACCCCCACTTTTTTCCTGGTGTTTTGCTGGTTTTCGACTTCGTCTGACTGGGATCCTGCTATTCAGGACCCCAGTCTATCTGCTTACTCCCTAAATTGGTTGTTCGTGTACTTTAGGTACACTCCAGATTGGATTCTGGGGTACCCTTATAACTCCCTAGTATATGGTATACTATGTACCCAGGGCATAGGTACCCCAGAGGCCACCCAGGGGCTGCACCATGTCTTATGCCACCCCTGAGAGACCATTCAAAATGACACCACAGGTCTGCTACTGCAGCCTGTGTAAGGTGGTGCATGCACCCCTTACTTAGATATAGGTTCACTATATCTATCCTAATCACTGCACATATAAACCTATCAGTCACCCCTATGGCAGGCCTTATCAATCCTGAAGGCAGGGTGCTGGGTTTTATGTGAGAGGGTGCCCATGCATGAGCAGAGCCCCTCTGCAGCCTTCGGAACCTATTCTCCGGGGTTGTTTGTGATGCAGCCAACCATATATACTTAAGTGCATTATAACCTTGCGGTAAATGCTAACTTTAATATGGCTGCACGGAAACATGTCGTGTTTGGTGTCAAACACCTTGGAATCATACCTCCACACCAGTAACTGGTGTGGGAGGTATGATTCCACCCTCCTAGAGGGAGAAATATGACAACACCGGTACACCCGGTACCAGCTTCACAGAACCCTGTTCTGGAAGTGGAGAAGTGTGGCTCAATGGTTAGAGCGGCAGACCCTGATGCAGAGATCTGGCCCGGGACCAGGGTTCAATTCCCGCCTCGGCTGGTCTTGGGCTCAATTTCCTCGGACCTGATAATTCTCGCCTCGGTGCCTATTCTAATCATGGGTCCCACTCTGCAACTCTGGGCAATAGCTTGCTTAATCTCCACAACGGCCCCAACAGCGCTGGGATGCCTGGCTTCACCCTGGGGGTGCCCAGGAGTGGACATTTCACAGGGAAAAGCCAGGAAGGGTTCCACAGCGGTATGCGTACAGCGCCAGGACACCCCTTTGGGGGTATAAGTGCGCTTTACAAGTACAAATTTCATTTCATTTCATTTCATTTCAACCCTGGCATCACAAAATGGATGCTGCCAGCCACAGACACGAGTCTGCCCTCCTGCTGCTGTACGAAACTCCTGCAGGGGAAGGCTTGACAATAGGTTTCCTGTCACAGGGAGGTGTGACCACCTCCCAGACAGGCTTTAGTGTATTGGGGCTGGGTGGGAGCACTCTCAGAGTGCTTTGATGTCTGCACTGGGGGCACATTTGGTGTCCCTGTGCATAGTCCAGCTCAAACCGGTTGCAGGAGCCATTTGCTCCTGCTCTGGCGCGAAACTGGACAAAGGACATGGGTGTAGCCACCCCTCTGTCCTGACCCTCCCATAGGTGGGTCCCCAGAGTTTGTCCCACCCCTTCCTTGGGTATAAAGTAGGAACCCCTGACTACAGGACTTTAGATTTACCTGGACTAAACTCTGCTACAGAAACCAAGTATCCTTCGATGATCTACACTTTGCTGGACGACTGAAGACTCTCCCTTGGAGTAAAAGAGTTACTCCCCTGCTGAGCAGGCACCAAAACGCATCTGACCGGTTTGCATCTACAAAGCTCCCGAAGGACTCCGAAGATTTCTGCAACACAGGAGGTGGGTTCCCGAGGTCTCCGAGGTTGATCTGCGCTCTCAGCAATTCTGAGGCCCGTATCCCTTGTGGGGACCGTGAAACCCGTACCCCTGGGCACCGTGTACATTTGCAGAAGCATCTTCTTTTCGGCGACCCCTGAAGCTGTGCTTTGGGCTACTTGTAGTCCTGACCCTGAGCAGCAATTCCATTGAAGATTTCCGGCCTACACTCCACGAGTGTTCCGTGGGCTGGTATTTCGTGATTCACCTCGAGGTCCCTTCGCGATCCCTGGTCTGTCGGCCTGTGGGTCCCTGAGAAGGAAACTTTAACTTTCAGTGGGCTTCCCTGATTGCTCCAGACGTACCCTGACTCTCCATTGCTTGGTGAGTCTCCAGGACCTTGCTGGTTCTCGCAGAAGCATCTTTCCTCTGACCACGTGGGTTGCCGTTGACAAGGCTTGTTGGTGTTCAATCCGGACACTGACCCCCCAGCACTCGACATCCTGTGTGGGACAGCTCGGATCCAGACTGTGGTCATCGTCAACATCTCCTGGTCCCCGTGGCTGCAGAGTCAAGCTTCACCTCATCGCACCTGAAGCACCCGACATCGGTGGGCATTCGATTGCTCCGCTCCTGGTCACATGAAGTGACCCAGACTTTGTCCCCTCTGCTTTCAGGTTCTTCTTAACTCCGATCCAGGCTTGGATCACACCGGACACTTTTCTTCTCCACGGCAGCAGTACTTTTTCGCATTACGCCATTGAAAACGACGAGGGTTTCCGACACCATTTGACCCCTATGCACCCGGCTCCTCTGGGATAGGTAACACGGGTACCTGGGTACTCTCAAGGGTGCTGGCCTTAGAACCTTCTATGTTTAGCTGGGTTTGCTGAAAGTCCTCTCCTAAGTGTCCTTAATCTTTAAATTTCTAACCGCGACTTTCCCATAGAGTTGTACGGAGCTCGCGTCTGTGTTCCCACACTGCACCCGTCCTCCGTGGGTCCCCTGTGTCACTACCTTGGGTGGTTCCTTGGGGTCCCAGCGATTCTACGTGCTCTAGGCACTGTGTCTAGTCAAGTCGTGGTTCTTATACCACTTACTTAGTATATGGTTCGGTCTCCCCCTGGAGCCCGCTGTGTATTGTGCTATTTACTGTCGTTCTAGAGATTTAATATTGTGTGTCTTGTTCTCTAATCTCATAAAGAGGTTAGTAGAGAGTGTTTAGTAATAAATACATATATTTTATATATACCTTGTGTGGTTCTCCTTTCATTTGGTCATTCAGGAGGTTATATACTGGTAAAACAAGCTGCTTTACATTCCTTCGAGACTTAGCCTGAAGGCTGCTCTCCATAGCTACCACTAGGATAGCTTTCAATAAAGGTTGTCTTTAACCTAATCATCAATAAGGGTCGTTTGGACTGGTGCAAGGTGCCCACTTTAATTAGTGGACAGCATATACCAGGCCAACTTCTCACATTGGTGTGCAGCGGTTGGGATTCAAGCTTGCTATTGTTTTACCAGATAATCTCGTTGAGTGACTAACTGAAAACCACTAAAGGTACTTAGGTACATATAAATCAAGACTAGAATAAAGTAAGTTCTACTGAACTTAGAGCTGGGTAAGTCAAGGGCCTAGCACACCGTTTCTCCAACTCAAGAGAGTTCAGTTCCCACTTGGGTAGGTAGGTGAATACACCACACCACACTAGCATGTCTTCTAGGCCTGAAGCCAGTGGCTCCTTGCCAACTAAGTATGACCATCTCTCATTCCAAGAATTGAGAGCCATGTGTACATGTAGGAAACTGAAGACAGGGAAAAACCCAAACACCTAACGTCTCAGAGACTTTGCTTTTAGATGACCTCAGAAAGACCCCAGAGTCTGATGAGGCAGTTAAAGGGGGTGGGACAGCAGAAGAGGAAAGGACAGGAAGTGAGAACTTCAATGACCTGGGCTCTGATGCTGGCCAGGAGGATCAAAATGATTCTAACCTGGAAAATCCAATTCTTCCTTAAGGTGAGGAAGGAGGCCTCAATGGTCCTCTCTTTACCCTACCTGGAAGGGTTAACAGTTTACCAAGAAGATCAAGATCTCCTTCTCAGGAATCTAATCATTCTGGTACATCTGTAGGGAGCTCTGTTTCTCATAGGACCTCAACTTCTCATAAAAGGGAGTCCTCTTATGAGAAGAAGTGCCAACTGCTTGAGTTTGAGAGAGCTAAGCTCAGAATCAAGAGAGAGCAATTGGCCTTAGATAGGGAATCCCTGGAGCTTCAGAGAGCTTCTCAGAAGTTGGGGCTAGAGCCCCATGGTGGCAGCAACAGTGTCCCTAGGAGTAGAGAACATACACATGACCATAGGAACCTGAACAAGATTGTCCCTCCCTACCAGAGTGGGGATGACATCCACAAATGGATAACTGCACTGGAGAGGGCCTGTAAGGTACAGAGGGTCCCTCAGGAGCAGTGGGCAGCAATCTTGTGGCTCTCCTTTGCAGACAAAGGCAGAGACAAGCTCCTCGCTGTAAGAGAAGAGGATGCTGATAATTACAAAGTCCTGAAGAGTGCTCTGATTGATGGGTTCGGCTTAACCACTGAACAATACAGGATAAAGTTCAGAGACACCCAAAAGGCACAGACTCAGGACTGGGTTGACTTTGTAGATTGTGCTACTAAGGCTCTGGAAGGTTGGATACATGGCAACAAGGTGTATGACTTTTTAGGATTGTACAATTTGATTATGAGGGAGCAGATCCTTAATAATTGTCAAAACCAGCTTTTACACCAGTACCTGTTGGACTCTGATCTGACCTCTCCCCAAGAATTGGGAAAGAAGGCAGACAAATGGGTCAGAACCAGAGTAAAGCCAAAGAATCAGGGTGGTGACCAGAAGAAAGATTCTTCCAAAAACCAAGAGAAAGGTGGGGATAAATCAAAAGATAAATCCACTACAGGGCCCCAAAATTCCTCTTCTGGGGGTGGGTCCCCAACTCCTTCCTCCCCTGAAAAGAAACCTTATTGCCATATATGTAAGAAGCCTGGCCACTGGAAAAATGACCCCAGTTGCCCTAAGGCCAGCTGTTAGACTTGGCATCTTTTGGCGTGTTTCCCCTGACTTTTTGCTTTCTGACCTCCCGGTTTTGACTCTGTTTTTGCTGGTGTAATGATTCTGCGCACTTTCCTCACTGCTGTCCAGTGGGAAAGTGCAAGTGCTCCTGTATAAAATGTGTTATGGATTGGTGTTTCCATGATTGGCCTATTTGATTTATGTGTCAGTCCCTTGTAAAGTGCACTGAGAGTGCCAGGGCCTATAGATCAAATGCTGTTGGTGGGCTGCAGCACTGGATTGTGCCACCCACGCAAACAGCCCGTAAAGTGTAACTCTGGCCTGCCATTGCAGAGCCTGTGTGCAGCCTGGGGCTGCCATGTCAACTTGGCAAGTGCACACACTTGCAAGTCCCTAAACCTTCCCTTTTCTACATGTTAGTCACCCCTAAGGTAGGCCCAAGGTACCCCTGTGGGCAGGGTGCATTGTATGTGAAAGGTAGGACATGCCCTGGTGTGTGTGGCATGTCCTGATAGTGAATTACAGCCTATTTCGTTTTTCACTATTGCAACGCTACCTGTTCCCCATAGGCCAGAATGGGCAGTTCTGATTATTACAGCTTATAATCCTAACTGACCCAGGGAACATGGTAGAAATTTGAGTTTAGTATGCCTGGACTCAGAATGATAAAATGCATCTTTTAGTGAAGTTGGTTTTAACATTCTGTGTTTGAAAATACCACTTTTAGAAAGTGGGTATTTTCTTGTCTAACCATCCAAGCCTGCCTCTGCTAGGTTGTGTATTCCTTGTCTGGAGTGTGAGTGACAGGGGCTGGGGGATGCCAGGAGACAGGGTGAGTCAGCACAGGGCTGAATAGCAAGATCTACATGTAGATGGGTGGGAGGAGATGCACCTGGGACCTGAATAGGGCTGGGCCTTCCCTCCACAATGCTGGCTCCACCTCCTGTGGTGCGTCTGATGTCCCTGGCCTGCACTATGAAAGGAAAGAAGGAGACTTGTCAACAAAGTGCTCCAGGACTGACCAGAACTGGTTTGGACTAGGCAAAGGCCTCTCTGCCTTCAGAGAACAAAGAGAAATTGAGGATAAAAAGGGGACCCAAACCCCAGAACTTTGGAACTCTTTGGGATCAAGAAGACTGCCAAGAAGAAGAGCTGGAGAAGCTCTGAGGAGGAACTACCACTTTGCTGTGTGCTTTGCTGTGTTGGCCTGCAGTGGCTGCTTCTGTCTTGGGCAGTGAAAGGACTGGAACTGAACTTTCTGCAATCTACTTTGTGAGTGTCTCCAAGGGCTTGAGGTAGAGCTTGCCCCCTGTTCAAGAAGTCTCAGGAACAGCAAAGACTTCAAGCCCGACGCCGTCTACGACGCCGCTGCCGACTCCGTGTTTCTGAAGGCACCGCAGACTGCACCGCCGCAATGCCGCACCGCGACCCTGGTCTCACCGACGACGCCTGCTGACGCCACCACCGAGCCGCTGCTCGCACCGCGACCTGTGGGCACCGCACTTTGCACCGCCTCGCTTCACGACGACGCCGTGGTATCCCCGACGACGCTGCTCCACGCCGGACTCGACGCCGCTGCTTGCACCGTGGTTCGGGGGCACCGCTTGTCAGTTACACGACGCTCCGCCCTCATCCCGCACCGCAGCCTTGGACCACCGACGCCGGTGCCATCGACTCCAAGTTCGTCAGCTGACGACAGCGCTGCAGCTACGACGCACGCCGCTGCTGCCCCGTGACCTGCCAGCACCGTGACGAGCACCGCCTTCATCTCACACCGCGACCCTGGTCTCACCGACGACGCCATCCGGCGCCGCCACCGAGCCGCTGCTCGCACCGCGACCTGAGGGCACCGCACGCCGCACCGCTGCACTTCGCACCGCAGCACCCTACGCCGGCCGACGCCAGCGCTCCTGACTTCAACAGAGAGGAGATCGATCTGCAACGCGTGTGACTTCGAGGGCCCGACGCCGCCGCACCGACCTCCGGAACCGACGCCGCGGACGCCGTGGTTTCGGAAGCTCACCGCGAGGTCATCGACGCCCTGCATTTCTGAAAGGTACTGTTTGCGGGTCTTCCCGACACCGTAGCTGACCCGCGACGCCGCGGTCAGCCAGAACTGTTTGGATTTGTTTGTTCACGACGCCGTGATAGCCCCGGACGGAGCTATCGACATCAAGGAACTGTTTTTAAGGACATTTTGATAACAGAAGATTTTTAAAGTACTGTACTGTGGATTTTTATCGTATTTGGTCTTGTTTTAAAGTATATAAAAATATTGGATATTCTTCTAAACGGGTGTGGTGTCAGTTTGTAGTGCTTACATTGTATTACTGTTGGTTATGTGCAAATGCTTTACACACTGCCTCTAGAATAAGCCTAACTGCTCGTGCCAAGCTACCAAGGGGGTGAGCAGGGGTTATTTTAGGAGTGTAACTCCCTTACCCTGACTAGGAAGAAGGGTCCCTACTTGGACAAAGGTGCAAGCCCTTGCCAACTAGAGATCCCATTTCTAACACCAGCAATAAGGAAAATGTTCCTCCCAGCAATACTACCACTCCTCCTGGTACTACAAGTAGTAATCCCCCAGGTGGTAGTAATGCACCCAAAAAATTAGGTGGGTTGGTATGGGGAACTGAGGTGGACCCCAGCTTATCAAGGTCCTCCTCACAGGCCTCCTTAGTCTGTGATGGTGGCATGGGATTTGCCACTTTTACTGTCAGTCCTAATTCTTTGGGCAAGTACAGACAGGAGCCACTGATAAATGGTCAGAAAGCTGTGGCATTCAGAGACACAGGGGCTAGTGTCACCATGGTGACAGGGAAACTAGTCCCCCTCAACAGCTTTTACCTGAGTTTAAGTACCAGGTGACCAACATTGATGGTATTAAAACAGATCATCCCATGGCCATAGTCAATCTCAGCTGGGGAGGGGTCACTGGCCCAAAGAGAGTGGCAGTGTCCCCAAACTTGCCTGTAGATTGCCTGTTGGGCAATGATCTGGAGATTTCAGCCTGGGCTGAAGTTGAATACCAGGCCCATTTAAGAATGTTAGGCCTCCCTGAGAAAGTTGGTGGGGCTCTTAGGGTCTCAGCCCCATCCCAGGGAAATTTTGGAGAGGTGGAGCCTGAAAGAATGGCCCACTCTACTCCACAAGAGAGCAGAAGGGTTGAAGAAAAGTCTTCTTCCCCCCAGACTATAGGTAAGGGTCAGCTTCCTCAGGTAACTGATCCTACCCCTAGTGAAGGAACTGCCCCAGAGGTGGTCAGGCCTGGCCTGGCAACACCCCTGATGGCAGGGGACCCTTCCAAGGTGGTACCCAGTCTGGAGCAGGTATCCTGCCCCTCTCTACCCTACCTCACTCAGCCTAGGGCTGCAGAGGTCAGGGAGGTCAGTGGACCCCTTAGGGCCCATTGTCCAGAGGAACCCCCTCATCCACAGATTAGGGGCACCCAGTCTAGTAGCCCTAGCCAGGTGAAAATTCCTCAACCCACTGAGGGATCCCTCTTACCATTGGATAGGGACCTCCCCCAGATGGATTCTGTTGGGCCAAGGCAAACCTGGGACCAAGTGGTTCCAAACCTACCATGTCCCTCCAGTGTTCCAACCAGAGGGACCCAACCCCAGCTGTAGGCAGCCAGAGGTTGACCCTTAGGGCCAGATACAACTCAGTCATGGAAAGAAAGGCCTCCATGGTGACCAGTGATCTGAGGAAGCTGAGGCCAACTTTATTAGGGCCTCACTTCTCTACTCAGCCACCCCACCAGCCTTTTACTTTGCCAAAACACCCTACAGGTAGAGATCCCAACTTTTGGAGACCATCCCATACCCTTTGGGGTAGGGACTGCTTAGTGGACCATAAGACAGGGGGTATCCATGCTAGGGCAGGATCTTCCTTATATGGCCACTTAGTCAATAAAGGCTCAACTGGACAAGGTTAGCCTTATCTCCTTTCGTTTGGGGGGGTTATGTAGGAAGGTGGAATCTGACTGCATGGTTACCCCCACTTTTTTCCTGGTGTTTTGCTGGATTTCGACTTAGTCTGACTGGGATCCTGCTAATCAGGACCCCAGTCTATCTGCTTGCTACCTAAATTGGTTGTGCATGTACTTTAGGTACACTCCAGATTGGATTCTGGGATACCCTTATAAGTCCCTAGTATATGGTATACTATGTACCCAGGGCATAGGTACCCCAGAGGCCTCCCAGGGGCTGCAGCATGTATTATGCCACCCCTGAGAGACCATTCAAAATGACACCACAGGTCTGCTACTGCAGCCTGTGTAAGGTGGTGCATGCACCCCTTACTTAGATATAGGTTCACTATATCTATCCTAATCACTGCACATATAAGCCTATCAGTCACCCCTATGGCAGGCCTTATCAATCCTGAAGGCAGGGTGCTGGGTTTTATGTGAGAGGGTGCCCATGCATGAGCAGAGCCCCTCTGCAGCCTTCGGAACCTATTCTCCGGGGTTGTTTGTGATGCAGCCAACCATATATACTTAAGTGTATTATAACCTCGCGGTAAATGCTAACTTTAATATGGCTGCACGGAAACATGTCGTGATTGGTGTCAAACACCTTGGAATCATACCTCCACACCAGTAACTGGTGTGGGAGGTATGATTACACCCTCCTAGAGGGAGAAATATGACAACACCGGTACAAACGGTACCAGCTTCACAGAACCCTGGCATCACAAAATGGATGCTCTCAGCCACAGACACGAGTCTGCCCTCCTGCTGCTGGATGAAACTCCGCAAGGGGAAGGCTTGACAATAGGTTTCCTGTCACAGGGAGGTGTGACCACCTCCCAGACAGGCTTTAGTGTATTGGGGCTGGGTGGGTGCACTCTCAGAGTGCTTTGATGTCTGCACTGGGGGCACATTTGGTGTCCCTGTGCATAGTCCAGCTCAAACTGGTTGCAGGAGCCATTTGCTCCTGCTCTGGCGTGAAACTGGACAAAGGACATGGGTGTAGCCACCCCTCTGTCCTGACCCTCCCATAGGTGGGTCCCCAGAGTTTGTCCCACCCCTTCCTTGGGTATAAAGTAGGAACCCCTGACTACAGGACTTTAGATTTACCTGGACTAAACTCTGCTACAGAAACCAAGTAACCTTCGACGATCTACGCTTTGCTGGACGACTGAAGAATCTCCCTTGGAGTAAAGGAGTTACTCCCCTGCTGAGCAGGCACCAAAATGCATCTGACCGGTTTGCATCTACGAAGCTCCCGAAGGACTCCGAAGATTTCTGCAACACAGAAGGTGGGTTCCCAAGGTCTCCGAGGTCGATCTGCGCTCTCAGCAATTCTGAGGCCCGTATCCCTCGTGGGGACCGTGAAATCCGTACCCCTGGGCACCGTGTACATTTGCAGAAGCATCTGCTTTTCGGTGACCCCTGAAGCTGTGCTTTGGGCTACTTGTAGTCCTGACCCCGAGCAGTAATTCCACCAAAGATTACCGGCCTACACTCCACGAGTGTTCCGTGGGCTGGTATTTCGTGATTCAGATCGAGGTCCCTTCGCGATCCCTGGTCCGTTGGCCTGTGGGTCCCTGAGAAGGCAACTGTACCTTTCAGTGGGCTTCCCTGGTTGCTCCAGACGTGCCCTGACTCTCCATCACTTGGTGAGTCTCCAGGACCTTTGCTGGTACTCGCAGAAGCATCTTTCCTCTGACCGCGTGGGTTGCCGTTGCCAAGGCTTGTTGGTGTTCAATTCGGACACTGATCCCCCAGCACTCGACATCCTGCATGGGACAGCTCGGATCCGGACTGTGGTTGTCGTCAACATCTCCTGGTCCCCGTGGCTGCAGAGTCAAGCTTCACCTCATCGCACCTGAAGCACCCGACATCGGTGGGCATTCGATTGCTCCGCTCCTGGTCACGTTAAGTGACCCAGACTTTGTCCCCTCCGCTTTCAGGTTCTTCTCCTCTCCGATCAAGGCTTGGATCACACCGGACACTTTTCTTCTCCACGGCAGCAGTACTTTCTCGCGTTACGCCATTGAAAACGACGAGGGTTTCCAACATTACTTGACCCCTATGCACCCGGCTCCTCTGGGATAGGTAACATGGGTACCTCGGTACTCTCAAGGGTGCTGGCCTTAGAACCTTCTATGTTTAGCTGGGTTTGCTGAAAGTCCTCTCCTAAGTGTCCTTAATCTTTAAATTTCCAACCGCGACTTTCCCATAGAGTTGTACGGAGCTCGCGTCTGTGTTCCCACACTGCACCCGTCCTCCGTGGGTCCCCTGTGTCACTACCTTGGGTGGTTCCTTGGGGTCCCAGCGATTCTACGTGCTCTAGGCACTGTGTCTAGTCAAGTCGTGATTCTTATACCACTTACTTAGTATATGGTTTGGTCTCCCCCTGGAGCCCGCTGTGTGTTGTGCTATTTACTGTCGTTCTAGTGATTTAATATTGTGTCTTGTTCTCTAATCTCATAAAGAGGTTAGTAGAGAGTGTTTAGTAATAAATACATATATTTTATATATACCTTGTGTGGTTCTCCTTTCATTTGGTCATTCAGGAGGTTATATACTGTAAAACAAGCTGCTTTACATTCCTTCGAGACTTAGCCTGAAGTCTGCTCTCCATAGCTACCACTAGGATAGCTTTCAATAAAGGTTGTCTTTAACCTAATCATCAATAAGGGTCGTTTGGACTGGTGCAAGGTGCCCACTTTAATTAGTGGACAGCATATACCAGGCCAACTTCTCACATTGGTCACATGGCGTAACTGCACCATGATATGTGCCACAGGGACATCTATGGGTCACTTGGTGTAACTGTACCATGAGACATGCCACAGGGACATCTATTGGTCACTTGGTATAACTGCACTATGCTTTGTGTCACAGGGACTTCTATTGGTCACCTGTTGAAACTGCAATATGCTATGTGCCATAGGGACATCTATTGGTCACATGGTGTAACTGCACCATGATATGTGTCACAGGGACATCTCTTGATCACCTGGTGTGACTGCAACATGATATGTGTCACAGGGACATGGGTTGGTCACTTGGTGTAATAGCACCATGATTTGTTCCATAGGGACATCTATTGGTCACCTCGTGTAACTCCACCATGATATGTGCCACAGTAACATCTATTGGTCACCTAGTATTAGTGCACTATGATATGTGCCACAGGGACATCTATTGGTCACTTGGTTTAACTGCACCATGCTATGTGCCACAGGGACATGCATTTGTCACCTGGTGTAACAGCACAACGCTTTGTGCCATTGGGTCATCTTTGGTCACTTGTTGTAACTGCACCATGATATGTGCCATAGGGACATCTATTGGTCACCTGTTGTAACTGCACCATGCTATGTGACACAGGGACTACTATTGGTCACTTGGTGTAACTGCACCATGCTATGTGCCTTAGGGACATCTATTGGTCATGTGGTGTAACTGCACAATGTTATGTACCACAGGGATATCTATTGGTCACTTGGTGTAACTGCACCATGCTATTTGCCACAGGGACATCTATTAGTCACTTGATGTAACTGCACCATGATATGTGCCTCAGGGACATCTGTTGGTCACTTTGTGTAACTGCACCATGCTTTGTGCCATTGTGACCTCTATTGGTCACTTCGTGTAACTGCACCATGATATGTGCCAAATGGACATTTATTGGTCTCTTTGTGTAATTGCAACATGCTTTGTGCCATAGGGACATCTATTGGTCACCTGGTGTAACTGCACCATGATATGTGCTACAGGTACATCTATTGGTCACCTGGTGTAACTGCGCCATGCTAGGTGCCATAGGGGCATCTATTGGTCACTTGGTGTAACTGCACCATGCTATATGACACTGGGACATTTATTGGTCAATTGGTGTAGCTGCATCATGCTATATGAATTAGGGACATCTATTCGTCACCTGGTGTAATTGTACCATGCTATGGGCCTTAGGGACATCCATTGGTCACCTAATATAAATGCACCATGATATGTGCCACGTGGACATATATTGGTCACTGGGTGTACCTGCACCATACTTTGTGCCACAGGGACATCTATTGGTCACCTGGTGTAACTGCAACATGCTTTGCGCCATTTGGTCATCTATTGATCACTCGGAGTAAATGCACCATGATATGTGCCACAGAGACATCTTTTGGTCACTGGGTGTAAGTACGCCATGCTGATAGCTACAGGGACATCTAATGGTCATCTGGCATAATTGCACCATGCTATGTGCCATAGGGACATCTATTGGTCACTTGGTGTAACTGCACCATGCGTTGGGCCATAGGGGAATATATTAGTCACCTGGTGTAACTGCACCATGATATGTGCCACAGGGACATCTTTTGGTCACTTGGTGTAACTGCAACATGATATAAGACACAGGGGCATTTATTGGTCAATTGGTGTAACTGCACCATGCTATATTCCATAGCGACACATATTCGTCACCTGGTGTTATTGTACCATGCTATGTGCCATATGGACATCCATTAGACAGACAGTATAAGTGCACCATGATATGTGACACATCAGCATCTATTGGTCACTTCATATAACTGCACCATGCTAACTGCTATAGGGAAATCTATTGGTCACTTGGTGCAGCTGCACCATGCTATGTGCCTTAGGGACACCTAATTGCCACCTGGTATAACTGTACCATGATATGTGCCACAGAGATATCTATTGGTCACTTGGTGTAACTGCATCATGCTATGTCCCACAGGACATCAATTGGTCACTTGGTGTAACTGCACCATGATATGTGCCACAGGGACATCTATTGCTCCTTGGTGTAACTGCACCATGCTTTGTGCCATTGGGACATCTATTGGTCACTTGGTGTAACTGCACCATGATATGTGCCAAAGGGATATCTATGGTCACTTGGTGCAACTGCACCATGCACTGTGCCACAGGGGCATCTATTGGTCACCTGCTGGAACTGCACCATGATATGTGCCACAGGGACATCTATTGGTCACTTGGTGTAACTGCACCATGCTATGTGCCACAGGGACGTCGATTGGTCACTTGGTGTAACTGTACCATGATATGTGCCACAGGGACTTCTATTGGTCACCTGGTGTACTTGCACAATCGTATATGCCACATGGTCATCTATTGGTCCCTTGGTGTAACTGCACCATGCTATGTGCCACAGGGACATCTATTGGTGACTTGGTGTAACTGCACTATGCTTTGTGCCATTGGGACATCTATTGGTCACTTTGTGTAACTGCACCATGCTATGTGCCATAGGGGCATCTATTGGTCACTTGTTGTAACTGCACCATAATGGGTGCCTCAGGGACATCTATTGGTCAACTTGGTGTAACTGCCCAACGCTTTGTGCCATCAGGACATCTATTGGTCACTTGCAGTAACTGCACCATGATATGTGCCACATTGACATCTATTGGTCACCGGGTGTAAGTACACAATGCTGATAGCCACAGGGACATCAATTGGTCATCTAGCATAAGTGCACAATGCTATGTGCTATAGGGACGTCTATTAGTCACTTGGTGTAACTGCACCATGCTATGTGCCATAGGGACATCTATTGGTCACTTGGTGTAGCTGCACCATGATGTGTGCCACAGGGACATCTATTGGTCACTTGGGGTAACTGAACAATGCTTTGTGCCTTAGGGACATCTATTGGTCACTTGGAGTAACTGCACCATGATATGTCCCACAGGGACATCTATTGGTTGCCCGGTGTAAGTGCACCATGCCGATAGCCAAAGGATCATCTATTGGTCACCTGGCATAAGTGCACCATGCTATGTGCCCTAGGGACATCTATTGGTCACTTGGTGTAACTGCACCATGCTATGTGCCTTAGGTACATCTATTGGTCACCTGGTAAAACTGCTCAATGGTATGTGCCTCAGGGACATCTATTGGTCACTTGGTGTACCTGCACCATGATATGTGCCACAGGGACATCTATTGGTAACTTGATGTAACTGCACCATGCTTTGTGCCATTGGGACATCTATTGGTCACTTCATGTAACTGCACCATGCTATGTGCCACAGGGACATCTATTAGTCACTTGGTGTAACTGCACCATGCTTTGTGCCTTATGGACATCTATTGGTCACCTGGTGTAACTGCACCATGATATGTGCCACAGGGACATCTTTTGGTCACTTGGTGTAACTGCAACATGATATAAGACACAGGGGCATTTATTGGTCAATTGGTGTAACTGCACCATGCTATATTCCATAGCGACATCATATTCGTCACCTGGTGTTATTGTACCATGCTATGTGCCATATGGACATCCATTAGACAGACAGTATAAGTGCACCATGATATGTGACACATCAACATCTATTGGTCACTTCATATAACTGCACCATGCTAACTGCTATAGGGAAATCTATTGGTCACTTGGTGCAGCTGCACCATGCTATGTGCCTTAGGGACACCTAATTGCCACCTGGTATAACTGTACCATGATATGTGCCACAGAGATATCTATTGGTCACTTGGTGTAACTGCATCATGCTATGTCCCACAGGACATCAATTGGTCACTTGGTGTAACTGCACCATGATATGTGCCACAGGGACATCTATTGCTCCTTGGTGTAACTGCACCATGCTTTGTGCCATTGGGACATCTATTGGTCACTTGGTGTAACTGCACCATGATATGTGCCAAAGGGATATCTATGGTCACTTGGTGCAACTGCACCATGCACTGTGCCACAGGGGCATCTATTGGTCACCTGCTGTAACTGCACCATGATATGTGCCACAGGGACATCTATTGGTCACTTGGTGTAACTGCACCATGCTATGTGCCACAGGGACGTCGATTGGTCACTTGGTGTAACTGTACCATGATATGTGCCACAGGGACTTCTATTGGTCACCTGGTGTACTTGCACAATCGTATATGCCACATGGTCATCTATTGGTCCCTTGGTGTAACTGCACCATGCTATGTGCCACAGGGACATCTATTGGTCACTTGGTGTAACTGCACCATGATATGTGCCACAGGGACATCTATTGGTGACTTGGTGTAACTGCACTATGCTTTGTGCCATTGGGACATCTATTGGTCACTTTGTGTAACTGCACCATGCTATGTGCCATAGGGGCATCTATTGGTCACTTGTTGTAACTGCACCATAATGGGTGCCTCAGGGACATCTATTGGTCAACTTGGTGTAACTGCCCAACGCTTTGTGCCATCAGGACATCTATTGGTCACTTGCAGTAACTGCACCATGATATGTGCCACATTGACATCTATTGGTCACCGGGTGTAAGTACACAATGCTGATAGCCACAGGGACATCAATTGGTCATCTAGCATAAGTGCACAATGCTATGTGCTATAGGGACGTCTATTAGTCACTTGGTGTAACTGCACCATGCTATGTGCCATAGGGACATCTATTGGTCACTTGGTGTAGCTGCACCATGATGTGTGCCACAGGGACATCTATTGGTCACTTGGGGTAACTGAACAATGCTTTGTGCCTTAGGGACATCTATTGGTCACTTGGAGTAACTGCACCATGATATGTCCCACAGGGACATCTATTGGTTGCCCGGTGTAAGTGCACCATGCCGATAGCCAAAGGGTCATCTATTGGTCACCTGGCATAAGTGCACCATGCTATGTGCCCTAGGGACATCTATTGGTCACTTGGTGTAACTGCACCATGCTATGTGCCTTAGGTACATCTATTGGTCACCTGGTAAAACTGCTCAATGATATGTGCCTCAGGGACATCTATTGGTCACTTGGTGTACCTGCACCATGATATGTGCCACAGGGACATCTATTGGTAACTTGATGTAACTGCACCATGCTTTGTGCCATTGGGACATCTATTGGTCACTTCATGTAACTGCACCATGCTATGTGCCACAGGGACATCTATTAGTCACTTGGTGTAACTGCACCATGCTTTGTGCCTTATGGACATCTATTGGTCACCTGGTGTAACTGTACCGTGCTTTGTGCCATATAAACAAATTTTGGTTACTTGGCGTAGCTGCACCATTGTAGGAAGGTGGAATCTGACTGCATGGTTACCCCCATTTTTTCCCTGGTGTTTTGCTGGTTTTCGACTTAGTCTGACTGGGATCCTGCTAATCAGGACCCCAGTCTATCTGCTTACTCCCTAAATTGGTTGTTCATGTACTTTAGGGACACTCCAGATTGGCTACTGGGGTACCCTTATCAGTCCCTAGTATATGGTACACCATGTACCCAGGGCATAGGTACCCCAGAGGCCTCCCAGGGGCTGCAGCATGTATTATGCCACCCCTGAGAGACCATTCAAAATGACACCACAGGTCTGCTACTGCAGCCTGTGTAAGGTGGTGCATGCACCCCTTACTTAGATATAGGTTCACTATATCTATCCTAATCACTGCACATATAAACCTATCAGTCACCCCTATAGCAGGCCTTATCAATCCTGAAGGCAGGGTGCTGGGTTTTATGTGAGAGGGTGCCCATGCATGAGCAGAGACCCTCTGCAGCCTTCGGAACCTAAGTTCCCGGGGTTGTTTGTGATGCAGCCAACCATATATACTTAAGTGCATTATAACCTCGCGGTAAATGCTAACTTTAATATGGCTGCACGGAAACATGTCGTGTTTGGTGTCAAACACCTTGGAATCATACCTCCACACCAGTAACTGGTGTGGGAGGTATGATTCCACCCTCCTAGAGGGAGAAATATGACAACACCGGCACACCCGGTACCAGCTTCACAGAACCCTGGCATCACAAAATGGATGCTGCCAGCCACAGACAAGAGTCTGCCCTCCTGCTGCTGGACAGCACTCCGGCAGGGGAAGGCTTGACAATAGGTTTCCTGTCACAGGGAGGTGGTCACACCTCCCAGACAGGCTTTAGTGTATTGGGGCTGGGTGGGTGCACTCTCAGAGTGCTTTGATGTCTGCACTGGGGGCACATTTGGTGTCCCTGTGCATAGTCCAGCTCAAACCGGTTGCAGGAGCCATTTGCTCCTGCTCTGGCGTGAAACTGGACAAAGGACATGGGTGTAGCCACCCCTCTGTCCTGACCCTCCCATAGGTGGGTCCCCAGAGTTTGTCCCACCCTTCCTTGGGTAAAAGTAGGAACCCCTGACTACAGGACTTTAGATTTACCTGGACTAAACTCTGCTACAGAAACCAAGTACTTTTGACGATCTACACTTCGTTGGACGACAGAAGAATCTCCTTGGAGTAAAGGAGTTACTCCCCTGCTGAGCAGGCACCTAAATGCATCTGACCGGTTTGCATCTACGAAGCTCCCGAAGGACTCCAAAGATTTCTGCAACACAGGAGGTGGGTTCCCGAGGTCTCCAAGGTCGATTTGCGCTCTCAGCAATTCTGAGGCCCGTATCCCTCGTGGGGACCGTGAAACCCGTACCCCTGGGCACCGTGTACATTTGCAGAAGCATATGCTTTTCGGCAGTCCCTGAAGCTGTGCTTTGGGCTACTTGTAGTCCTGACCCCGAGCAGTAATTCCACTGAAGATTTCCGGCCTACACTCCACGAGTGTTCCGTGGGCTGGTATTTCGTGATTCAGCTTGAGGTCCCTTTGCAATCCCTGGTCCGTTGGCCTGTGGGTCCCTGAGAAGGCAACTTTAACTTTCAGTGGGCTTCCCTGGTTGCTCCAGACATGCCCTGACTCGCCATTGCTTGGAGAGTCCCCAGGACCTTGCTGGTCCTTGCAGAAGCATCTTTCCTCTTACCGCGTGAGTTGCAGTTGCCAAGGCTTGTTGGTGTTCAATCCGGACACTGACCCCCCAGCACTCGACATCCTTTGTGGGACAGCTCGGATCCGTACTGTGGTTGTCGTCGACATCTCCTGGTCCCCGTGGCTGCAGAGTCAAGCTTCACCTCATCTCACCTGAAGCACCCGACATCGGTGGGCATTCGATTGCTCCGCTCCTGGTCACGTGAAGTGACCCACACTTTGTCCCCTCTGCATTCAGGTTCTTCTCATCTCCAATCCAGGCTTGGATCACACCGGACACTTTTCTTCTCCACGGCAGCAGTACTTTTTCGCATCACGCCATTGAAAACGACGAGGGTTTCCGACACCACTTGACCCCTATGCACCCAGCTCCTCTGGGATAGGTAACACGGGTACCTCAGTACTCTCAAGGGTGCTGGCCTTAGAACCTTCTATGTTTAGCTGGGTTTGCTTAAAGTCCTCTCCTAAGTGTCCTTAATCTTTAAATTTTCAACCGCGACTTTCCCATAGAGTTGTACGGAGCTCGCGTCTGTGTTCCCACACTGCACCCGTCCTCCGTGGGTCCCCTGTGTCACTACCTTGGGTGGTTCCTTGGGGTCCCAGCGATTCTACGTGCTCTAGGCACTGTGTCTAGTCAAGTCGTGGTTCTTATACCACTTTCTTTGTATATGGTTTGGTCTCCCCCTGGAGCCCACTGTGCATTGTGCTATTTACTGTCATTCTAGTGATTTAATATTGTGTGTCTTGCTCTCTAATCTCATAAAGAGGTTAGTAGAGAGTGTTTAGTAATAAATACATATATTTTATATATACCTTGTGTGGTTCTCCTTTCATTTGGTCATTCAGGAGGTTATATACTGGTAAAACAAGCTGCTTTACATTCCTTCGAGACTTAGCCTGAAGGCTGTTCTCCATAGCTACCACTAGGATAGCTTTCAATAAAGGTTGTCTTTAACCTAATCATCAATAAAGGTCGTTCGGACTGGTGCAAGGTGCCCACTTTAATTAGTGGACAGCATATACCAGGCCAACTTCTCACATTGGTGTGCAGCAGTTGGGATTCAAGCTTGCTATTGTTTTACCAGATAATCTAATTGAGCGACTAACTGAAAACCACTAAAGGTACTTAGGTACATATAAATCAAGACTAGAACAAAATTAAGTTCTACTGAACTTAGAGTTGGGTAAGTCAAGGGCCTAGCACACCCTTTCTCCAACTCAAGAGAGTTCAGTTCCCACTAGGGTAGGTAGGTGCATACACCACACCACACTAGCATGTCTTCTAGGCCTGAAGCCAGTGGCTCCTTGCCAACTAAGTATGACCATCTCTCATTCCAAGAATTGAGAACCATGTGTACATCTAGGAAACTGAAGACAGGGAAAAACCCAAACACTCAACGTCTCATAGAGACCTTGCTTTTAGATGACCTCAGAAAGACCCCGGGGTCTGATGAGGCAGGCAAGTTGGGTGGGACAGCAGAAGAGGAAAGGCCAGGAAGTGAGAACTTCAATGACCTAAACTCTGATGCTGGCCAGGAGGATCACAATGATTCTAACCTGGACAATCCAATTCTTCCTGAAGGTGAGGAAGGAGGCCTCAGTGGACCTCTCTTTACCCCACCTGGAAGGGTTAACAGTTTACCAAGATCAAGATCTCCTTCTCAGGAATCTAATCCTTCTGGTACATCTGTAGGGAGCTCTGTTTCTCATAGGACCTCTGCTTCTCATAAAAGGGAGTCCTCTTATGAGAAGAAGTGCCAACTACTTGAGTTTGAGAGAGCTAAGCTCAGAATCAAGAGAGAGCAATTGGCCTTAGATAGGGAATCCCTGGAGCTTCAGAGAGCTTCTCAGAAGTTGGGGCTAGAGCCCCATGGTGGCAGCAACAGTGTCCCTAGAGGTAGAGAACATACTC
The DNA here is from genome assembly GCA_963921515.1 of Calotriton arnoldi. Taxonomy (NCBI): domain Eukaryota; kingdom Metazoa; phylum Chordata; class Amphibia; order Caudata; family Salamandridae; genus Calotriton; species Calotriton arnoldi. The sequence continues at coordinate 53,355 of CAWUFW010011813.1, forward strand.
ATGACCATAGGAACCTGAACAAGATTGTCCCTCCCTACCAGAGTGGGGATGACATCCACAAATGGATAACTGCACTGGAGAGGGCCTGTAAGGTACAGAGGGTCCCTCAGGAGCAGTGGGCAGCAATCTTGTGGCTCTCCTTTGCAGACAAAGGTAGAGACAAGCTCCTCACTGTAAGAGAAGAGGATGCTGATAATTACAAAGTCCTGAAGAGTGCTCTGATTGATGGGTTTGGCTTAACCACTGAACAATACAGGATAAAGTTCAGAGACACCCAAAAGGCACAGACTCAGGACTGGGTTGACTTTGTAGATTGTGCTACTAAGGCTCTGGAGGGCTGGTTACTTGGCAGTAAAGTGTGTGACTTTAAAGGATTGTATAGTTTAATTATGAGAGAGCAGATCCTTAATAACTGTCAAAATCAGCTGTTGCATCAGTACCTGGTGGACTCTGATCTGACCTCTCCCCAAGAATTGGGCCAGAAGGCAGACAAATGGGTCAGAACCAGGGTGAGGCAGAAGGTTCAGAACCAAGGTGGTGACTCCAAGAAGCAAGATTCTAAAAACTTTGATAAGGTTGGGGAGAAGGGTAAAGACCAGAAGTCTTCTCAAGGGCCCCAAAAATCTGCATCTGGTGGGGAGTCACAATCAAACAAGGGTAAATGCAAGAAGAAGCCATGGTGTCAAACCTGTAAACAGAAGACCCATTGGACAAGTGATTGTACCAAGTCCAAGGACTCAACTCCAACCACCACTGCCCCTAAGGCAACTGTTCCCCCTAGTCCAGCTCCAAGTGGTGGTACTCAGAATAAGGGTGTAGTAGGGTTAACCCTGGGATCTGAGATGGACGCTGGCCTAGTCAGAGTTCCAGCTCAGGCTGAGTTGGTCTGTGATGGAGGCATGGATATTGCCTCCTTATTTGTAAGCCCCAGTAATCTGGGCAAATACAGACAGCAGCCTTTGATAAATGGAAAAGAGGCCTTGGCATTCAGGGACACAGGAGCAAGTGTCACAATGGTGACAAAAGATCTTGTGGCTCCTGAGCAAATCATACTTGGTGAGATGTACCAAGTGACCAATGCTAGCAATGTCAGGACAGACCATTCCTTGGCAGTTGTTAATTTCACCTGGGGAGGGGTAACTGGCCCTAAAAAGGTTGTAGTAAGTGAAGACCTCCCTGTTGAATGCTTGTTGGGCAATGATTTAGAAACTTCAGCTTGGGCTGAAGCGGAACTCAGGACTCATGCAGAAATGTTGGGTATCCCTGCAGATGTGTTTGCTATGACCAGGTCACAGGCAAAAATGTCTAACACTGAACAGGTCCTGGATCCTGGAAAAATGGACCAGGCGCCTTCCAAGAGAAGGAGCAGTAGGGGTAAGGCAGTGTCTTCCCCCCTGCCTCAGAATCCAGACCAGTCTCTTGAGGGAGCTGATCTGAGTCCTGAAGAAGGAACTGTCCCAGATGAGCTTGAACCTTATCAGGCTGAGTTCTTGGGGACAGGGGGCCCTTCCAGGGCAGATCTGAGCCAGGAGCAGCTGAGCTGTCCCTTGTAGGAAGGTGGAATCTGACTGCATGGTTACCCCCACTTTTTTCCTGGTGTTTTGCTGGTTTTCGACTTAGTCTGACTGGGATCCTGCTAATCAGGACCCCATTCTATCTGCTTACTCCCTAAATTGGTTGTTCATGTACTTTAGGTACACTCCAGATTGGATTCTGGGGTACCCTTATAAGTCCCTAGTATATGGTATACTATGTACCCAGGGCATAGGTACCTCAGAGGCCTCCCAGGGGCTGCAGCATGTATTATGCCACCCCTGAGAGACCATTCAAAATGACACCACAGGTCTGCTACTGCAGCCTGTGTAAGGTGGTGCATGCACTCCTTACTTAGATATAGGTTCACTATATCTATCCTAATCACTGCACATATAAACCTATCAGTCACCCCTATGGCAGGCCTTATCAATCTGAAGGCAGGGTGCTGGGTTTTATGTAAGAGGGTGAACATGCATGAGCAGAGCCCCTCTGCAGCCTTCGGAACCTATGTTCCGGGGTTGTTTGTGATGCAGCCAACCATATATACTTAAGTGCATTATAACCTCGCGGTAAATGCTAACTTTAATATGGCTGCATGGAAACATGTCGTGTTTGGTGTCAAACACCTTGGAATCATACCTCCACACCAGTAACTGGTGTGGGAGGTATGATTCCACCCTCCTAGAGGGAGAAATATGAGAGCACCGGTACACCCGGTACCAGCTTCACAGAACCCTGGCATCACAAAATGGATGCTGCCAGCCACAGACACGAGACTGCCCTCCTGCTGCTGGACGAAACTCCGGCAGGGGAAGGCTTGACAATAGGTTTCCTGTCACAGGGAGGTGTGACCACCTCCCAGACAGGCTTTAGTGTATTGGGGCTGGGTGGGTGCACTCTCAGAGTGCTTTGATGTCTGCACTGGGGACACATTTGGTGTCCTCGTGCATAGTCCAGCTCAAACCGGTTGCAGGAGCTATCAGCCCCTGCTCTGGCATGAAACTGGACAAAGGACATGGGTGTAGCCACCCCTCTGTCCTGACCCTCCCATAGGTGGGTCCCCAGAGTTTGTCCCACCCCTTCCTTTGGTATAAAGTAGGAACCCCTGACTACAGGACTTTAGATTTACCTGGACTAAACTCTGCTACAGAAACCAAGTATCCTTCGACGATCTACGCTCTGCTGGACGACTGAAGAATCTCCCTTGGAGTAAAGGAGTTACTCCCCTGCTGAGCAGCCACCAAAACGCATCTGACCGGTTTGCATCTACGAAGCTCCCAAAGGACTCAGAATATTTCTGCAACAGAGGAGGTGGGTTCCCCAGGTCTCCGAGGTCGATCTGCGCGCTCAGCAAGTCCCTCGTGGGGACCGTGAAACCCGTACCCCTGGGCACCATGTACATTTTCAGAAGCATCTGCCTTTCGGCGATCCCTGAAGCTGTGCTTTGGGCTACTTGTAGTCCTGACCCGAGCAGTAATTCCACCGAAGATTACCGGCCTACACTCCACGAGTATTCCGTGGGCTGGTACTTTGTGATTCCTCTCGAGGTCCCTTCGCGATCAATGGTCCATTGGCCTGTGGGTCCCTGAGAAGGCAACTTTAACTTTCAGTGGGCTTCTCTGGTGGCTCCAGATGTGCCCTGACTCTCCATTGCTTGGTGAGTCCCCAGGACCTTGCTGGTCCTCGCAGAAGCATCTTTCCTCTGAGCGCGTGGGTTGCCGTTGCCAAGACTTGTTGGTGTTCAATCCGGACACCGACCCCCCAGCACTCAACATCCTTTGTGGGACAGCTCGGATCTGGACTGTGGTCGTCGTCGACGCCTCCAGGTCCCCGTGTGTAGGAGAGTAGGATCTGCCGCTTATGGTTACCACCACATTTTGCTGGTGTATCACTGTTTTTCGACTTTAGTCTGGCTGGGGCCCTGCTATCCAGGACCCCAGCCTAGCTGCTTCCTCTCTAAATTGATTCCCTGTACCTTAAGTACATTTCAGATTGGATTCTGGGGTGCCCTTATAAGTCCCTAGTATATGGTATACTATGTACCCAGGGCATAGGTACCCCAGAGGCCTACCAGGGGTTGAAGCATATATTGTGCCACCCCTGGAAGGCCCTCTAAAATGACACCACAGGACTGCTACTGCAGCCTGAGTAAGGTGGTGCATGCACCCCTTACAGAGATATAGGTTCACTATATCTCACCTATCACTGCACATAGAAACCTATCAGTCACCCCTATGGCAGGCCTTATCAATCCTGAAGGCAGGGTGCTTGGTTTTATGTGAGAGGGTGCCCATGCATGAGCAGAGCCCCTCTGCAGCCTTCGGAATCTCCTCTCCGGGGTTGTCTGTGGTGCAGCCTGACCATATACTCTTAAGTGCATTATATCTAAACGGTAAATGCTAACTTTGGGATGGCTGCACGGAAACATGTCGTGTTTGGTGTCAATCACCTTGAATCATACCCCCACACCAGTAACTGGTGTGGGAGTATGATCCCACCCTTCTAGAGGGAGAGACATGACAGCACCGGTATACCCGGTACCAACTAAACAGAGCCTGGCATCACAAAATGGATGCAGCAGCCACAGACACGAGTCTGGCCTCCTGCTGCTGACCGAAACTCCGGCAGGGGAGGCCTAGACAATAGGTTTCCTGTCACAGGGAGGTGTTACCACCTCCCAGACAGGCCTTAGTGGATTGGGGCTGGGTGGGTGCACTCCAAGAGTGCTTTGAAGTCCTGCACTGGGGGCACATTTGGTGTCCTCGTGCATACCCCAGTTCAAACCGGTTGCAGGGGCTGCCAGCCCCTGCTCTGGCGCGAAACTGGACAAACGAAATGGGTGTAGCCACCCCTCTTTCCAAACCCTCCCATAGGTGGGTCCCCAGAGTTAGTCCAACCCCTTTCTTTAGTATAAGTAAGGGAACCCTGGCAACAAGACTTTAGATATCCATGGACGACACTCTGCAACTGAATCCTGGAACTTCGACGCTCTACTCAAGACTAGAGGACTGAAGAAATCTCCCTTGGGGTCAAGGAGTGACTCCCCTGCTTGGCAGGCACCAACGAAGCATTTGCCGGTCTGCATCTCCGAAGCTCCCGCCGGACTCCGAAGTACTTGCAGCCCAGGAAGAGGATTTCCAGACATCTCAGAGGCCGACCCGAGTCCCCAGTAAAGCTGAGACCCGCAGCCTCGTGAGTAGCATGGAACTGGAACCCCTGGTCACCGTGCACATTTGCTAGTGCATTGACTTCTTGACAACTCTTGAAGTCCTGCTTTGGGTTACTCATAGCCCAGGCCCCGAGCACCAATTGCACTGAAGATTGTGAGCCTACACTCCACGAGTGTTCCGTGGGCCTGCTTCCTGCATTTCCGCTTGGGGCTCCTTTGCGATCCCTGGTCCGTCGACTGGTGGGTCCCTGTGAAGGCAACTCTGATTTTCTTTGGGCATTTCTGGTTGCTCCGGACGTGCCCTAACTCCCCACCAAGTGGTGAGTCCCTCAGACCTTGCTGGTCTGCTCCGAAGAATCTTTCTCCTTTCTGCGTGGGTTGCTGTTGCCAAGGCTTGTTGTGTTCAATCCGGACACCAATGCTGCAGCACTCGACATCCTTTGTGGGACAGCTCGAATCCAGCTCCTGGTCATTGTCGACGCCTCCTGGTCCTCGTGGCTGAAGAGTCAAGCCTCACCTCTTTCACCTGAAGCACCCGACATCGGTGGGCATTTGACTATCGTGCCCCTGGTCACTGGCAAGTGACCCAGACTCTGTCCCCTCTGCATTCAGGTTCTTCTCATCTCCGATCCAGGCTTGGATCTCTTCGGACACTTTGCATCTCCCCGGCAGCAGCACTTCGTGGCAGGCTGCCATTGAAAACGACGACACGACCCGACACCATTTGACACCTATGCACCCGGCTTCCCTGGGTGAGGTAACTCGAGTACTCCGGTGCTCCCGTGGGTGTTGACCCTAGAACTGTCTAAGTCCAAGAGGGTTTGGTCCTAGTCCATTTCTAAGTGTCCCTAAACTCTAAAACTCTTACCGCGACTTTCCCATAGACTTTAACGGAGCTCGCGGCTGTGTTCACACACTACACACAGCCCCCGTGGGTACCCTGTGTCACTACCTTGGGTGGTTCCTTGGGGTCCCAGCGATTCTACAGGCTCTAGGCCTTGTGTCTACTCAAGTCGTGGTTCTTATACCACTTTCTTAATATATGGTTTGGTACACCCCTAGGGCTAATCGTATATTGTGCTAATTTACTGTGCTATTTGACTTGTAACTTGTGTACTTCGACCTCTAGCCTCATAAAGAGACTATTGGGTAGTGTTTAGTAATAAATACATATATTTTATATATATACCTGGTGTGGTTCTCCTTTCATTTGGTCATTCATGAGCTTATAACTGGTAAAACAAACAGTGTAACACTCCTTCAAGACTTAGCCTGAAGGCTGCTCTCCATAGCTACCACTAGGATAGCTTTCAATAAAGGTTGTCTTTAAACCTATCATCAATAAAGGTCGTTTGGACTGGTGCAAGGTGCCCACTATAACTAGTGGACAGGATATGCCAGGCCAACTTCTCACATTGGTGTGCAGCGGTTGGATTCAAGCTTGCCTTTGTTTTATCAGATAATCTCAAGTGTGTGATCAACTGAAAACCACTAAAGGTACCTCAGGTACATATAAATTCAAGCTTAGAAATACAGTAAGTTCTACTGAACTTAGAGTTGTGTGTCAAGGGCTTAGCACACCCTTTCTACAGCTCAAGAGAGTTTAGTAGGCCACACTAGAGTAGGTAGTGCATACACCACACCTCTCTAGTGATGTCTTCAGGGCCAGGAACCAGTAGGTCCCTGCCAGGAACCAGTGGGCTCCTACCCTCCAAATATGACAACCTCCCATTCTTGGAATTGAGAGAGTTGTGCAAGATTAGGAAGCTGAAGACAGGCAAAAGTGCCAACACACAACGTCTCATGGAGATGCTTCTGCTGGATGATCTCAGAAGACCCCTAGGGTCTGCAGGGGTAGGCAGAGAGGGTGGGGCAGAAGATGAGGAAGGGACCAGGGGTGAAAATACCCAGGACCTGACCTCTGAAACTGGCCAGGAAGATGAAAATGATCTTGCCCTGGACAATCCAGCTCCTCCTGCAGATGAGGTGGAGGATCAGAATGACCTCCCCTTTGTCCCACCAGGAAGAGTTGTGAGTGTGCCTAGAAGGTCCAGATCTCCTTCTCAGGAGTCTAACCATTCTGACACCTCAGTAGGGACCTCTGTTTCCTCTCATAGGAGGGAATCCTCTAATGAAAGGAAAAAGAGGCTGCTCCAGTATGAAGAAGCTCAGCTTAGGATCAGAAGAGAGCAGCTGGCTATAGACAGGGAGTCCCTAGAGCTTCATAGACAAAGAAGAAAGTTGGGACTAGAGTCCCATGGTGGCAGCAACTTCCCTAGTGGTAGGGAAAGGTCTTATGGCCATAGAAACCTGAGCAAGATTGTCCCTCCCTACCAGAGTGGGGATGACATCCACAAAAGGATAACTGCACTGGAAAGGGCCTGTAAAGTTCAGAGGGTCCCCCAGGAGCAGTGGGCAGCAATCTTGTGGCTCTCCTTTGCAGACAAAGGTCGATACAAGCTCCTCACTGTAAGAGAAGAGGATGCTGATGATTACCAAGTCCTGAAGAGTGCCCTGATAGATGGGTTTGGCCTAACCACTGAGCAATACAGGTTAAAGTTCAGAGATACCCAAAAGGCACAGACACAGGACTGGGTGGACTTTGTAGATTGTGCTACCAAGGCTCTGGAAGGCTGGTTACTTGGCAGTAAGGTGTGTGACTTCAAAGGATTGTATAATTTAATCATGAGGGAGCAGATTCTTAATAACTGTCAGAATCAGTTGCTACATCAGTACCTGGTTGACTCTGATCTGACCTCTCCCCAAGAATTGGGAAAGAAGGAAGACAAATGGGTCAGAACCAGGGTGAAGCAGAAGGTACAGAACCAAGGTGGTGACCAGAAGAAGCAAGATTCCAAAAACTCTGACAAGGGTGGGGAAAAGGGTAAAGACCAGAAGTCTTCTCAAGGTCCCTAAAAATCTGCATCTGGTGGGGAATCCCAATCTACCAAAGGAAAAGGCCAAAAGAAACCATGGTGCAAAATCTGTAAGCAGAAAACTCACTGGACCAGTGACTGCACCAAGTCCAAAGACTCTAATCCAGCCACCATTGCCCCTAAGGCAACTGTTCCCCCTAGTCCAGCTACAAGTGGTGGTGGAAGTACTCAGAATAAGGGTTTAGTAGGGTTGACCCTGGGTACTGAGATGGGCTCTGGCCTAGTCAGAGTGCCAACTCAGGCTGTCCTAGTCTGTGATGGGGCATGGATATGTCCCCCTTTGTGAGTCCCAATAATTTGGGCAAATACAGACAGCAGCCTTTAATTAATGGAAGAGAGGCTTTGGCATTCAGGGACACAGGAGCAAGTGTCACCATGGTGACATAAGATCTTGTGGATCCTGGGCAGATTATACTTGGGGAAATGTACCAAGTGACCAATGCTAGCAATGTCAGAACAGACCATTCTCTGGCAGTTGTTAACTTCTCCTGGGGAGGGGTAACTGGCCTTAAGAAGGTTGTGGTGAGTGCAGACCTACCAGTAGAATGCTTGCTTTGCAATGATCTTCAAACCTCAGCTTGGGCAGAGGTGGAGCTCAGGAAACATGCAGAAATGCTAGGGATCCCTGCACATGTCTTTTCTGTGACCAGGTCACAGGCCAAAATGTCGAAAGCTGAACAGGCCCTGGATTCTGGAACAATGGACCAGGTGCCTCCCAAGAGGAGGAGCAGTAGGGTTAAGGCAGTGCCTTCCCCCTTGGCTCAGGAAGCAGATCAGTCTTTTGAGGAAGATGATCTCAGGTCTGAAGAAGGAACTGTCCCAGAGGAGCTTGAACCTGATCAGGTTGAGTTCTTGGGGACAGGGGGCCCTTCCAGGGCAGATCTGAGCCAGGAGCAGCTGAACTGCCCCTCTGTTGAACCCCTCAGACAGCAAGCTGCTGCTGAGGCTGCTGGGAATGCTAGTGGCACCCATAAGATGTATTGGGATGATGGACTCCTGTACTCAGAGAGTAGAGACCCCAAGCCTGGAGCACCCAGGAGGTTGGTTATACCTCTGAAGTTCAGGGGCTTCCTATTGACACTAGCCCATGATATTCCTTTAGCAGGTCACCTGGGCCAGAACAAGACTTGGGACAGGATTGTCCCTCACTTTCACTGGCCCTACATGTCTGAATACACCAAGGAGTTTTGTCGCTCCTGTGTAACCTGCCAAGCCAGTGGGAAGGCAGGTGGCACCACAAAGGCCCCCTGATACCACTACCTGTGGTGGGGGTTCCCTTTGAGAGGGTGGGGATTGACATAGTTGGTCCCATGGATCCCCAAACAGCATCTGGGCACAGATTTATCCTGGTGGTGGTGGACCATGCCACCAGGTACCCAGAAGCCATTCCCCTTAGGACCACTACAGCACCTGTGGTGGCAAGGGCCCTCCTGGGAATATTCTCCAGAGTGGGCTTTCCTAAGGAGGTAGTATCTGACAGAGATGCAAACTTTATGTCCAGTTACTTGACTGCAATGTGGAAGGAGTGTGGAGTGACTTATAAATTCACCACACCCTATCACCCACAATGCAATGGTTTAGTTGAAAGGTTCAACAAAACCTTGAAGGGCATGATTAAAGGGCTCCCAGAAAAGCTTAGGCAGAGATGGGACATACTCTTGCCCTGCCTTTTATTTGCATACAGGGAGGTGCCTCAAAAGGGGGTTGGCTACAGCCCTTTTGAACATTTGTTTGGCCACCCTGTCAGGGGTCCATTGTGTCTGGTGAAGGAAGGTTGGGAGTTACCTCTGAAACCCCCTAAACAGGACATAGTGGACTATGTACTTGGTCTCCGCTCCAGGATGGCTGAGTATATGAAAAAGGCAACCAAAAACCTTGAGGCTAGCCAAGAATTACAGAAAGCCTGGCATGACCAAAAGGCTGTGCTGACTGTTTACCAGCCAGGGCAGAAGGTGTGAGTGTTGGAGCCAGTGGCCCCAGCAGCCCTCCAAGACAAGTGGAGTGGCCCCCATACAATTGTTGAACAGAAGGGTGAGGTTACCTATCTGGTAGACCTGGGAACTCCCAGGAGCCCCCACAGGGTGCTCCATGTCAACAGGCTGAAGCCATATGTGGACAGGGCTGACATGGGCTTGCTCATGGCAACTGATGAGGGACAGGAGGAAGAGAGTGACCCACTCCCTGACCTGCTCTCACAGAACCCTGATGATGGGTCAGTAGATGGTGTAGCCTTGGCAGGCAGCCTCACTGCCCAGCAGCAGACTGATTGTAGACAGGTGCTCAATCAGTTCAGACACATGTTTTCTCTGACTCCAAGTCAGACCACCTGGTGCACTCATGAAGTGGACACTGGGGACAGTCTGCCTGTTAAAAGTAAGATTTACAGGCAACCTGACCAGGTCAGGGACTGTATCAGGACAGAAGTCCAGAAAATGTTGGAACTGGGTGTCATTCAGCCTTCAGATAGCCCTTGGGCTATTCCAGTAGTCCTGGTGCCTAAACCTCACACCAAAGATGGCAAGAGAGAGATGAGGTTTTGTGTGGACTACAGAGGCCTCAATGCAGTCACTAGGACTGATGCCCATCCAATCCCCAGGGCAGATGAGCTAATAGACACTTTGGCCTCAGCCAAGTATCTAAGCACATTTGACCTGACAGCTGGCTACTGGCAGATCAGACTAGCTGATGATGCAAAGCCAAAAACTGCATTTTCTACCCCTGGTGGGCTTTACCAATTTGTGGTGATGCCCTTTGGTTTGAAGAATGCACCTGCCACTTTTCAGAGGTTGGTGAACACAGTCCTTACAGGTCTGGAAGCCTATAGTGCAGCATATCTAGATGATATTGCTGTCTTTAGCTCCACCTGGGAGGATCACCTGGTCCACCTCAGAAATGTTTTGGAGGCCCTGCAGAAGGCAGGCCTAACTATCAAGGCCACAAAGTGCCAGATAGGGCAGAGTCAGGTTGTGTACCTGGGCCACCTTGTGGGTGGAGGCCAGGTTCAACCATTGCAGAGCAAAATCCAGACCATCATGGATTGGGTTGCTCTAACTACCCAGACTCAGGTGAGAGCCTTCTTAGGCCTGACTGGGTATTACAGAAGATTTGTCAAGGGGTATGGATCAATAGTGACACCCCTGAATGACTTAACCTCTAAGAAAATGCCCAAAAAGGTTCAGTGGACAGTTAGCTGTCAAAAGGCATTTGATGACCTGAAGCAGGCCATGTGCACTGCTCCCATTCTGCAGAGTCCTGATTACTCCAAAAGTTCATTGTGCAAACAGATGCATCTGAATTGGGGGTAGGGGCTGTACTATCACAGTTGAATGATGAAGGTCAGGATCAGCCAGTAGCTTTTATTAGCAGAAGGCTGACCCCCAGAGAGAAACGTTGGTCAGCCATTGAGAGGGAGGCCTTTGCTGTGGTTTGGGCTCTGAAGAAGCTGAGGCCATACTTGTTTGGCACTCACTTCATTGTTCAGAGAGACCATAAGCCCCTCTTATGGCTAAAACAGATGAAGGGTGAAAACCCCAAACTTTTGAGGTGGTCCATTTCCCTACAGGGGATGGACTATACAGTGGAACATAGACCTGGGAGTAACCATGCCAATGCAGATGGACTCTCCAGATATTTCCACTTAGAACATGAAGACTTAACTGGTCAAGGTTAGTTTAATGTCCCTGCGTTTGGGGGGTTGTGTAGGAGAGTAGGATCTGCCTCTTATGGTTACCCCCACTTTTTGCTGATGTATCACTGTTTTTCGACTTTAGTCTGGCTGGGGCCCTGCTATCCAGGACCCCAGCCTAGCTGCTCCTCTCTAAATTGATTCCATGTACCTTAAGTACACTTCAGATTGGATTCTGGGGTGCCCTTATAAGTCCCTAGTATATGGTATACTATGTACCCAGGGCATAGGTACCCCAGAGGCCTACCAGGGGCTGAAGCATGTATTTTGCCACCCCTGGAAGGCCCTCCAAAATGACACCACAGGACTGCTACAGCAGCCTGAGTAAGGTGGTGCATGCACCCCTTTCAGAGATATAGGTTCACTATATCTCACCTATCACTGCACATAGAAACCTATCAGTTACCGCTATGGCAGGCCTTATCAATCCTGAAGGCAGGGTGCTTGGTTTTATGTGAGAGGGTGCCCATGCATGAGCAGAGCCCCTCTGCAGCCTTCGGAACCTATTCTCCGGGGTTGTTTGTGATGCAGCCTGACCATATACTACTTAAGTGCATTATAACCTCGCGGTAAATGCTAACTTTAATATGGCTGCACGGAAACATGTCGTGTTTGGTGTCAAACACCTTGGAATCATACCCCCACACCAGTAACTGGTGTGGGAGTATGATCCCACCCTTCTAGAGGGAGAGACATGACAGCACCGGTATACCCGGTAGAGACTTTACAGAGCCTGGCATCACAAAATGGATGCTGCAGCCACAGACACGAGTCTGGCCTCCTGCTGCTGACCGAAACTCCGGCAGGGGAGGCCTGGACAATAGGTTTCCTGTCACAGGGAGGTGTTACCACCTCCCAGACAGGCCTTAGTGGATTAGGGCTGGGTGGGTGCACTCCAAGAGTGCTTTGAAGTCCTGCACTGGGGGCACATTTGGTGTCCTCGTGCATACCACAGTTCAAACCGGTTGCAGGGGCTGCCAGCCCCTGCTCTGGTGCGAAACTGGACAAAGGAAATGGGTGTAGCCACCCCTCTTTCCAAACCCTCCCATAGGTGGGTCCCCAGAGTTAGTCCAACCCCTTTCTTAGGTATAAGTAAGGAACCCCTGGCAACAGGACTTTAGATATCCCTGGACGAAACTCTGCAACGGAATCCTGGAACTTCGACGCTCTACTCAAGACTAGAGGACTGAAGAAATCTCCCTTGGGGTCAAGGAGTGACTCCCCTGCTTGGCAGGCACCAACGAAGCATTTGCCGGTCTGCATCTCCGAAGCTCCCGCCGGACTCCGAAGTAATTGCAGCCCAGGAAGAGGATTTCCAGACTACTCAGAGGCCGACCCGAGTTCCCAGCAAAGCTGAGACCCGCAGCCCTCACGAGTGACGTGGAACCGGAACTCCTGGACACCGTGCACATTTGCTAGTGCATCGACTTCTTGACGTCTCTTGAAGTCCTGCTTTGGGTTACTTGTAGCCCAGGCCCTGAGCACCATTTGCACCGAAGATTGTGAGCGTACACTCCACGAGTGTTCCGTGGGCCCGCTTCTTGCATTTCCGCTCGAGGCTCCTTCGCGATCCCTGGTCCATCAACTGGTGGGTCCCTGCGAAGGCAACTCTGATTTTCTTTGGGCTTCCCTGGTTGCTCCAGACGTGCCCTGACTCCCCACCAAGTGGTGAGTCCCTCAGACCTTGCTGGTCTGCACAGAAGCATCTTTCTCCTTTCTGCGTGGGTTGCTGTTGCCAAGGCTTGTTGTGTTCAATCCGGACACCAATGCTGCAGCACTCTACATCCTTCGTGGGACAGCTCGAATCCAGCTCCTGGTCATCGTCGACACCTCCTGGTCCTCGTGGCTGAAGAGTCAAGCTTCACCTCTTTCACCTGAAGCACCCAACATCGGTGGGCATTTGACTATCGTGCCCCTGGGCACTGGCAAGTGACCCAGACTCTGTCCCCTCTGCTTTCAGGTTCTTCTCATCTCCAATCCAGGCTTGGATCTCTTCGGACACTTCGCATCTTCCCGGCAGCAGCACTTCCTTGCAGGCTGCCATTGAAATCGACGACGCGACCCGAAACCATTCGACACCTATGCACCCGGCTTCCCTGGGTGAGGTAACTCGAGTACTTCGGTGCTCCCGTGGGTGTTGACCCTAGAACTGTCTAAGTCCAAGAGGGTTTGGTCCTAATCCATTTCTAAGTGTCCTTAAACTCTAAAACTCTAACCGCGACTTTCCCATAGACGTTAACGGAGCTCGCGGCTGTGTTCACACACTGCACACAGCCCCGTGGGTCCCCTGTGTCACTACCTTGGGTGGTTCCTTGGGGTCCCAGCGATTCTACAGGCTCTAGGCCTTGTGTCTACTTAAGTCGTGGTTCTTATACCACTTTCTTAATATATGGTTTGGTACGCCCCTAGGGCTAATCGTATATTGTGCTACTTTACTGTGCTATTTGACTTGTAACTTGTGTACTTTGACCTCTAGCCTCATATAGAGACTATTGGGTAGTGTTTAGTAATAAATACATATATTTTATATATATATACCTGGTGTGGTTCTCCTTTCATTTGGTCATTCATGAGATTATAACTGGTAAAACAAACAGCTTAACACTCCTTCAAGACTTAGCCTGAAGGCTGCTCTCCATAGCTACCACTAGGATAGCTTTCAATAAAGGTTGTCTTTAAACCTATCATCAATAAAGGTTGTTTGGACTGGTGCAAGGTGCCCACTATAACTAGTGGACAGCATATACCAGGCCAACTTCTCACACACAGCAGCAGTACTTTTTCGCATTACGCCATTGAAAGCGACGAGGGTTTCCGACACCACTTGACCCCTATGCACCCAGCTCCTCTGGGATAGGTAACACGGGTACCTCAGTACTCTCAAGGGTGCTGGCTTTAGAACCTTCTATGTTTAGCTGGGTTTGCTGAAAGTCCTCTCCTAAGTGTCCGTAATCTTTAAATTCCTAACCGCGACTTTCCCATAGAGTTGTACGGAGCTCGCGTCTGTGTTCCCACACTGCACCCGTCCTCCGTGGGTCCCCTGTGTCACTACCTTGGGTGGTTCCTTGGGGTCCCAGCGATTCTACGTGCTCTAGGCACTGTGTCTAGTCAAGTCGTGGTTCTTATACCACTTACTTAGTATATGGTTCGGTCTCCCCCTGGAGCCCGCTGTGTATTGTGCTATTTACTGTCGTTCTAGTGATTTAATATTGTGTGTCTTGTTCTCTAATCTCATAAAGAGGTTAGTAGAGAGTGTTTAGTAATAAATACATATATTTTATATATACCTTGTGTGGTTCTCCTTTCATTTGGTCATTCAGGAGGCTATATACTGGTAAAACAAGCTGCTTTACATTCCTTCGAGACTTAGCCTGAAGGCTGCTCTCCATAGCTACCACTAGGATAGCTTTCAATAAAGGTTGTCTTTAACCTAATCATCAATAAGGGTCGTTTGGACTGGTGCAAGGTGCCCACTATAATTAGTGGACAGCATATACCAGGCCAACTTCTCACACCCCTCTCTTGAACCCCTCAGACAGCAAGCTGCTGCTGAGGCTGCTGGGAGTGCTAGTGGGTCCCATAGGATCTACTGGGATGATGGACTCCTTTACTCAGAGTGTAGAGACCCCAAGCCTGGAGCCACCAGGAGGTTGGTCATACCTCTGAAGTATAGGAGCTTCCTACTGACTCTAGCACATGACATCCCATTAGCAGGTCACCCAGGCCAAAACAAGACTTGGGACAGAATTTTCCCTCACTTTCATTGGCCTCACATGTCTGAAGACACCAAGGAGTTTTGTATCTCCTGTGTCACCTGTCAAGCCAGTGGTAAGGCAGGTGGTGCTACAAAGGCCCCCCTGATACCACTACCTGTGGTGGGGGTTCCCTTTGAGAGGTTTGGGATTGACATTGTTGGTCCCATGGATCCTCCAACTGCATCTGGGCACAGATTTATACTGGTGGTGGTGGACCATTGTGAGAAAGTGCCCTCTTTCTTGCATGGTATGCCCCCACTTTTTGCTGAATTGCTGATGTGCTTTGACTGAGTGTGCCCTGGGCTCCTGCCAATCAGGTACCCAGGGCCTGTGTTCCTTCCCTAAAACTGCATTGAAGCCTAAACCCAATTGACATCTCTGGCCACAGGTAAGCCCCTGGTAAATGGTACCACAGGTACCCAGGGCACTGTGACCAGAGAAGGCCCCTATGGGCTGCAGCACTTATTGTGCCACCCTTAGAGGGCCTGTACCCTGACACACACACATTGCCTTTGCAGGCTGCGTGTCTTGGTGCAGAACAAAGTGAAGAGTCGACATGGCACACACCCCTGTGTGCCATGCCCACAAACCACTGCCCTGGCATACATCAGTCGCCCCTCTAGCTGGGTGCTCTATGCCAGTGGTGAGGGTACAGGTGCATGAGCCCTGTACCCCTACAGTACCCAGGTCCATTCCTGGGCACTGTAAGTGCAGTGCTGCCATTAAGAGTATATGGTGCTGGGAGCTTGTCATCACGAACTCCACAGCACCATGATGGCTGCACTGAAGACTGAGAAGTTTGGTATCAAACTTATCAGCACATTAAACCCACACTGATGCCAGTGTGGGATTTAATGTAGAATGCACGACAGAGGGCATCTTAGAGATGCCCCCTGAAACTCGACCAACTCCCAGTGACCTGACTGAGTGGCTGCGCAGGCTGCCACCGCCAGACATGTTTCTGGACCCCTGGGTCGAGAGCTTGCTGCTCTCGGGGCCTGAAACAATGCACATCCTGGGACGAGGTGCCAAGCCTCCTCCCCCAGGATGGGCAGGGTTCACGAAGGAGAGGCTTCAAAGGCATGCCGCCTTTGTGAGCCTCTCCAGACCATTTGCTGCTTTCAGCAACTGGTCCCCACTGGTTCTACCCCCCCCCCCACTTTGGGCGGGAGAACCAGCGGGAAAAACAAGTGAGGAAAAGAGGTGTGCCCACCTCTGCCAACTCCACCCCTAAGGTGGAGGAGGTGAGGTGAAGCACAACCTCGAGTCCCCGCCATCTTGAGGATGGGGGACCCAGCCAACCACGGACAGGCTCCTGCCCCCTCCCACTGGAGAGTGGCAGAATAGGGGTGTACCCACCCCTGGGAAGGAACCCATTGGTCCCTACCCTTTACCTACCTGTAACGCCCCTAAATTTAGTATTTAGGGGCACCCTGAACCTTCCTTCCTCAGATCCAGCAACCACAAGAAAAAGAAGAGAAGAAGAAAGACGAGAAGCCGTGCAGAGCTAACAAGAGGACGACGCCCACTGACTTGGCCCCACCCCTACAGGCCTGTCTCCCCTCGAACCTGCTCCTGCAAAACCCCGGCGTGTCCAGCGGCCAGCAACCTCAAAAACCCCGGAGGACCTGCCTGCATTCACTTTCCAAGCTGTTTCTCCCGTGAACACCGGACGTGTTTGAACTGCAGCTCCTGGTGCCAGCCAGGAACCGCGAATCCAGCCCACTCTGCACCCGCCGAGCCCGGCCCGAGCTAGAGTGGAAAAACACCACGAGGAGGTCCCCCCGGAGATCCTGACCTGAGATCCGGCGACCCCTGACCTGCCTCATGCCTCCAGACGACGCCTGCAGCCTCAATCCGGGGGACCTCCCCTACCGCGACCAGAGCGGGTAAGAAAATCCGACGTCCAAAGGCACCCCTGCACCCGACGCCCTACGGCCTTGTGTGCCCAACCCAGCGGTGCCTAACCATCCATCTACATCCCAAATTACCCCTCGAAGTGGTGGTAGCTCCTGGAAGATCCTCGTCCCGGAGCCTGCAGTGTTTCTTTGTCCCGGAGAATCTCCATTGAAATCAACACGGCACCCCACCTCAAAACAGCACCCTGCACCCGGCCGCCCTAGTGCCGCTGAGGGTGCCCCATTTGTGCTAACTTGGTCCCCAACTTGCCCTGAGCTTAACCCTAGGAGCTTTGCTCCCACAACCCCGTGGCCTGCTTGCCAGCAGCCACCAACCGGAGTCCCCCCTATCCTCCATAGGATAACATTGGGCCTCAACACTCTGCACCCGGCCGCCCTAGTGCCGCTGAGGGTGCAACAACAGTGCATCACTGACCCTGGGAGACCCCTGAGTCTAACCCCAGAACCCTAACTCAAAAGACCGATTACTTACCTCGAAACCGATAACTCATTTTTCCTCATAGGATAACATTGACACTTTTTCTCCCAAAAAGTTTCTAAGTGTCGACTTTTGAAAACTACAAATATTCCTTAAAAATCAGCCGAATAACAAAAACGCATTTTCTCAACTGTTTTCAGGAAATGTCCCAGTGCTGAATCTAGGATCCAGCACTGAGTAAGAAAAAGTATCGATAACCTAACTTACCTGCTAAGTGAATTTCCTCCCATAGGATAACATTGGTGATTCTATGTGAAAAAGTTTCTGTGTCAACTTTTGAAATGGAATAATATTCTTTAAAAATCGTACCTTTAACCAAAACGCATTTACTCACCTGTTTTCAGGAAATGTCCCATGGCTGAATCTAGGATCCAGTCCTGTGTTAGCAAAAGTAATCTGAAAAGTAATTAACTGCATTTTACTTAAAAAGCCCATTCAATTGAATGTACTATACCTGCAATGTGTTGCAAACTGCTTAATTAAAACTGTAACCAAAACCAGTACAAGTTACACTGCAATTTTGAACTGTGTTCATACAAGTAATTTACTACTGAAAAGTATTTTTATGCTTACCTGTACCAGGCTTGCTTGGTTCTAGAAATAAAACAACAGTATATTTTTTTATACAAAACAATTGGCCTAGAGTTCAGTTCTTGAGTGTGTGGATTCATTTGCTGACTGAGTGTGTACATCAAATGCTTTACACTGTCCTCTGATACTGCCTTACTGCTCGACCAAGCTACCACTTTAGAGAGTAAGGTTCTATCTAACTTTAACCTCTGCCAAACCTCTGGAGACCCTTGGACTCTATACACACTGTACCTCACTTTGGTGCAGTACATATAGAGCCAGTTTCTTACATTGGTGGATCAGCGGTGGGATACAAACTTGCATTTGTTGGACTACTTGGTTACCATCTGATCACACAACAGAACTCTTAAATTGCCTTTAGAATTCTGATTTTTTTCAAATTGGCATTTTTACCAAACTACTAAAAGTCTTGTTAGGGCCTTGCTTAAGTCCCTTTAGAATTTTAGAAAATAAAAAGTCACTATAGTCAAGGGTAGAGGGGTTAGGAACTTTTTGTTAGAATGTCTCAAGAAAAGAACCCAGCTATTAGTGAAGATAATAATGACATACAGGACATGGTTGAGGAGCTCGACCTCACCCCATATCTTCACTTGTCCTTCAAGGAGATAAGGTCCTTATGTAGAATTAAAAATATACCAATGGGCCAGCATCCAACCAAACAAGGGCTCCAGGAGCTCCTTGCTGAGTATGCACTGGCCCACCTATCTAAAAATGGTGATGACCAATCAGATGAGGAAAGGGATGAGGATGATAGGGCTAGTAACCCACCTCCAATAATCCCTAGGGAGGAAAGGGTCCCCATACCCTTAACTCCAAGAATCAACCCCATGGGACCTAGAGGCCACACAGGTGGCTCAGGCTCTGGTGGGGACATTGAGGACAGCCTCAATGAGGAGGACAACCTTTTAGCAAGGTTGGCCAAAAGACTGGATCTAGAGTCCAGACTCCTGGCTCTAGAGAAAGAAAGAAACGAGATGGGTTTAGCACCCATCAATGGTGGCAGCAATACAAATAACAAGGATAAAGAGCAATCTTATGATCCTAAAATCCCCAAAGGGATTGTCCCTAAATTTGAGGAGGTTGATGACATCACCAAATGGTTCACAGCCTTTGAGAGGGCCTGTGACATGAGAAAGGTGAAGAAACCTCTCTGGGGGGCACTCCTGTGGGAACTGTTCTCTGGTAACTGCAGAGACAGGCTTCTGACCCTCTCTGGGCCAGATGCAGGGTCCTATGATCTCATGAAGAGAACTCTGATTGAGGGATTTGGACTCACCACTGTGGAGTACAGAATTAGATTCAGGGGGCTCACAAAACCCAGAACCAGTCCTGGATTGATTTTGTAGACTACTCAGTAAAGACACTGGATGGTTGGTTAACTGGACACAATGTGCATGACTTTACTGGACTTTACAATTTGTTTATGAAGGAACATATATTAAGTAATTGCACGAATGAAAAGTTACATCAGCATTTGGTAGACCTAGGTCTAATTTCTCCCCAAGAATTGGGAAAGAAGGCAGACCACTGGGTCAAGACTAGGGTGACAAGGACAACCACTGGGGGTGACCAGAAGAAAGTGGTTACAAAACCTCCCCAGGGGAAAGGTGGTGAGAATCCCCAAGATAAAAAGTCTGAGTCTTCCAAAGGGCCCCAAAAACCTGTACAGGGGGGTGGGTCCCAAACTACTCCCTATGTGCCACAGCCCTATTGGGGAAGAACTTTGATCCCACAAAGGCCTGGTGTAACAACTGTAAGAAGTTGGGACACTTAACTGTAGACAAGTCTTGCCCTCACAACAAGGCTCCTAGTTCAACAAGTACAGCTACTTCTGGGGTAGCAAGTCTACAGATGGGATCAACAGTGTGCCCAGAGCAAATCAGGATGCACACTGAAGCAGTTCTAGTTTCAGAGGGGGAAGTTGAGTTTGCCACTGTAGCTGTGTGGCCACCCAACTTGAAGAAATACTTACAGTACCCTTGGATCAATGGAACTAGGATAGAAGCTCTGAGGGATACAGGTGCCAGTGTCACTATGGTGAGAGACACACTGGTTTCCCCTGAGCAATATTTGATTGGGCGTACTTACCCAGTCACCAATGCTGACAGTGTTACCACTAATCATGCAATGGCTATGGTGACATTGGACTGGGGGGGGTTACTGGCCTGAAACAGGTAGTGGTCTCTCCAAAGCTACCAGCTGCATGTCTGCTTGGCAATGACCTGGAAACCTCAGCCTGGGCTGAGGTTGAACTAAAACCCATGCAGCAATGCTGGACATCCCTGAATTGGTGTGTGTAAAAACAAGAGCACAGAGCAAAAGGCAGGGTGAAGAAATAGTGTTGGAGCCTGAAAGAATGGCCCAACCTACCAAGAGAAAAGGTAAGAAGACTGGGGGACCAGCTTCTATACAGCCAAAGGATCAGGACCCCTCTCCTCAGGGAGAGGACTTGGACACCCCAGAGGGAACTGAGCCCATGGAGCTTGACCCTTACCAGGTTGAACTCTTGGGCCCAGGGGGACCCTCTAGGGAAGAGCTGTGCCAGGGGCAGCAAGACTGTCCCACTCTTGAAAGCCTGAGGCAGCAAGCCGTTTCAGAAGCGAAGGGAGATGTCAGTGGTACCTACAGAGTTTATTGGGAAGAGGGATTACTGTACACTGAGGCAAGAGACCCCAATCCAGGAGCCACCAGGAGAGTGGTAGTGCCACAGAAGTACAGGGAGTTCCTCCTAACTTTAGCTCATGACATCCCCTAGCTGGACATCTGGGCCAAACCAAGACTTGGGAAAGGCTAGTTAGCCACTTTTACTGGCCCCAGATGCACCAAAAGGTGAAGGAGTTTGTCAGCTCCTGTGTTACCTGTCAGGCCAGTGGCAAGACAGGTGGCCACCCAAAGGCCCCCTGATACCACTGCCTGTGGTGGGGGTTCCCTTTGAAAGGGTAGGTGTGGACATAGTGGGTCCACTTGAACCTCCCACAGCCTCAGGGAACAAATTCATACTAGTGGTAGTGGATCATGCCACTAGGTACCCTGAAGCAATCCCACTTAGGACTACTACAGCTCCTGCAGTAGCCAAGGCCCTCATTGGTGTCTTCACCAGGGTAGGGTTTCCTAAGGAGGTGGTTTCAGACAGAGGTTCTAACTTTATGTCTGCTGACCTGAAACACATGTGGAAGGAATGTGGAGTGTAGTACAAGTTTACTACACCCTATCATCCACAAACCAATAGCCTTGTTGAGAGATTTAACAAGACATTGAAAGGCATGATTATGGGGCTCCCTGATAAACTCAAAAGGAGATGGGATGTCCTCTTACCATGTCTGCTTTTCGCTTACAGAGAAGTGCCACAGAAGGGAATAGGTTTCTCACCCTTTGAACTTCTGTTTGGCCATCCTGTGAGGGGACCACTTTGTCTTGTAAAGGAGGGCTGGGAGAGGCCTCTCCAAGAACCCAAACAAGATATTGTGGACTATGTGCTTGGCCTAAGGTCCAGAATGGCTGAGTACATGGAAAAGGCATCCAAGAATCTTGAGGCCAGCCAGGAGCTTCAGAAGCACTGGTATGACCAAAAAGCTGCACTGGTTGAATTTCAACCTGGGCAACAGGTGTGGGTTTTGGAGCCAGTGGCACCAAGGGCACTCCAGGACAGATGGAGTGGCCCTTACCCTATCCTAGAGAAAAGAGTGAGGTCACCTACTTAGTTGACCTGGGCACAAGCAGGACACCCAAAAGGGTTATCCATGTGAACCGCCTAAAGCTCTACAATGACAGGGCTGACATCACCATGCTGATGGTGACTGATGAGGAGCAGGAAGCAGAGAGTGAACCTCTCCCTGACCTCCTCTCATACAGCCCAAAAGATGGGTCAGTTGATGGAGTTGTCTTTTCAGACACCCTCTCTGCCCAACAGCAGACTGACTGCAAGCAAGTCTTGCAACAGTATGCTAAGCTCTTTTCCTTGTCCCCTGGTCTGACAAACTGGTGTACCCATGATGTGGACACTGGTGACAGTGCACCTGTCAAAAACAAGATCTATCGACAGTCAGACCAAGTTAAGGAAAGCATCAGGGCTGAAGTCAGCAAGATGCTGGAGTTAGGGGTTATTGAGCCCTCTGAGAGTCCCTGGGCTAGCCCAGTGGTTCTGGTCCCCAAACCTCACCCACAGGATGGAAAGAGAGAAATGAGGTTTTGTGTGGATTACAGAGGGCTCAACTCTGTCACCAAGACAGATGCTTACCCTATCCCAAGAGCAGATGAGTTGATAGACAAATTGGGGGCAGCCAAATTCTTAAGTACCTTTGACTTAACTGCAGGGTACTGGCAGATTGGCATGGCACCAGGAGCAAAAGAGAAAACAGCATTCTCCACACCTGATGGTTCACTGTTATGCCCTTTGGTTTAAAGAATGCCCCTGCCACCTTCCAGAGGTTGGTGAATCAAGTCCTTGCTGGTTTGGAGTCCTTTAGTGCAGCTTATCTTGATGATATTGCTGTCTTTAGCTCCACCTGGCAGGATCACCTGGTCCACCTTGGGAAGGTTTTAAAAGCCCTGCAAACTGCAGGTCTAACTATCAAGGCATCCAAATGCCAGATAGGGCAGGGCACTGTGGTGTACTTGGGCCACCTTGTTGGTGGAGGCAAGGTACAGCCCTTACAGCCCAAGATCCAGGCCATCCTGGACTGGGCAGCTCTAACAACCCAGACCCAAGTCAGGGCATTCCTTGGCTTGACTGGGTAGTACAGGAGGTTTGTGAAGGGATATGGGTCCATTGTGACTCCCCTCACAGAACTCACCTCCAAGAAGATGCCCAAAAGGTTAACTGGACAGTTAGTTGCCAAAAGGCTTTTGACACCCTGAAAGAAGCAATGTGCTCAGCACCAATTCTAAAAGCTCCAGATTATGCCAAGCAGTTCATAGTGCAGACTGATGCCTCTGAGCTAGGGATAGGAGCGGTCCTATCCCAGATCAATGATGAAGGCCAAGACCAACCTGTTGCTTTTATAAGCAGGAGGCTTCTCCCCAGAGAGCAGCGTTGGAGTGCCATTGAGAGGGAGGACTTTGCTGTGGTTTGGTCCCTGAAGAAGTTGAGACCATACTTGTTTGGTATCACTTCCTAGTTCAAACTGATCACAGACCTCTCAGATTGCTAATGCAAATGAAAGGGGAAAATCCAAAACTTTTGAGGTGGTCCATCTCCCTACAGGGAATGGACTTTGAAGTGGAACACAGACCTGGGACTGCCCATGCCAATGCAGATGGACTTTCCAGGTTCTTCCACTTAGACAATGAAGACTCTCTAGGGCAAGGTTAGTCTCATCATCTTTCGTTTGGGGGGGGTTGTGTGAGAAAGTGCCCTCTTTCTTGCATGGTATGCCCCTACTTTTGCTGAATTGCTGATGTGCTTTGACTGAGTGTGCCCTGGGCTCCTGCCAATCAGGTACCCAGGGCCTGTGTTCCTTCACTAAAACTGCATTGAAGCCTAAACCCAATTGACATCTCTGGCCACAGGTAAGCCCCTGGTAAATGGTACCACAGGTACCCAGGGCACTGTGACCAGAGAAAGCCCCTATGGGCTGCAGCACTTATTGTGCCACCCTTAGAGGCCCTGTACCCTGACACACACACACACTGCCTTTGGAGGCTGCGTGTCTTGGTGCAGAACAAAGTGAAGAGTCGACATGGCACACACCCCTGTGTGCCATGCCCACAAACCACTGCCCTGGCATACATCAGTCGCCCCTCTAGCTGGGTGCTCTATGCCAGTGGTGAGGGTACAGGTGCATGAGCCCTGTACCCCTACAGTACCCATTCCATTCCTGGGCACTGTAAGTGCAGTGCTGCCATTAAGAGTATATGATGCTGGGAGCTTGTCATCACGAACTCCACAGCACCATGATGGCTGCACTGAAGACTGAGAAGTTTGGTATCAAACTTCTCAGCACATTAAACCCACACTGATGCCAGTGTGGGATTTAATGTAAAATGCACGACAGAGGGCATCTTAGAGATGCCCCCTGAAACTCGACCAACTCCCAGTGACCTGACTGAGTGGCTGCGCAGGCTGCCGCCACCAGACATGTTTCTGGACCCCTGGGTCGAGAGCTTGCTGCTCTCGGGGCCTGAAACAATGCACATCCTGGGACGAGGTGCCAAGCCTCCTCCCCCAGGATGGGCAGGGTTCACGAAGGAGAGGCTTCAAAGGCATGCCGCCTTTGTGAGCCTCTCCAGACCATTTGCTGCTTTCAGCAACTGGTCCCCACTGGTTCTACCCCCCCACTTTGGGCGGGAGAACCGGCGGGAAAAACAAGTGAGGAAGAGAGGTGTGCCCACCTCTGCCAACTCCACCCCTAAGGTGGGGGAGGCAAGGTGAAGCACAACCTCGAGTCCCCGCCATCTTGAGGATGGGGGACCCAGCCAACCAGGGACAGGCTCCTGCTCCCCTCCCACTGGAGAGTGGCAGAATAGGGGGTGTACCCACCCCTGGGAAGGGACCCATTGGTCCCTGCCCTTTACCTACCTGTAATGCCCCTAAATTTAGTATTTAGGGGCACCCTGAACCTTCCTTCCTCAGATCCAGCAACCACAAGAAAAAGAAGAGAAGAAGAAGGACGAGAAGCCGTGCAGAGCTAACAAGAGGACGACGCCCACTGACTTGGCCCCAGCCCTACAGGCCTGTCTCCCCTCGAACCTGCTCCTGCAAAACCACGGCGTGTCCAGCGGCCAGCAACCTCAAAAACCCCGGAGGACCTGCCTGCATTCACTTTCCCAGCTGTTTCTCCCATGAACACCGGACGTGTTTGAACTGCAGCTCCTGGTGCCAGCCAGGAACCGCGAATCCAGCCCACTCTGCACCCGCCGAGCCCAACCCAAGCTAGAGTGGAAAAACACCACGAGGAGGTCCCCCGGCGATCCTGACCCAAGATCCGGCAACCCCTGACCTGCCTCATGCCTCCAGACGACGCCTGCAGCCTCAATCCAGAGGACCCCCGTACCGCGACCAGAACGGGTAAGAAAATCCGACGTCCAAAGGCACCCCTGCACCCGACGCCCCACGGCCTTGTGTGCCCAACCCAGCGGTGCCTAACCATCCCTCTACATCCCAACTTACCCCTCGAAGTGGTGGTAGCTCCTGGAAGATCCTCGTCCCCGAGCCTGCAGTGTTTCTTTGTCCCGGAGAATCTCCATTGAAATCAACAGGGCACCCGACCTCAAAACAGCACCCTGCACCCGGCCACCCTAGTGCCGCTGAGGGTGCCCCTTTTGTGCTAACTTGGTCCCCAACTTGCCCTGAGCTTAACCCTAGGAGCTTTGCTCCCAAAACCCCGTGGCCTGCTTACCAGCAGCCACCAACCGCAGTCCCCCTATCCTCCATAGGATAACATTGGGCCTCAACACTCTGCACCCGGCCGCCCTAGTGCCGCTGAGGGTGCAACAACAGTGCATCACTGACCCTGGGAGACCCCTGAGTCTAACCCCAGAACCCTAACTCAAAGACCGATTACTTACCTCGAAACCGATAACTCATTTTTCCTTATAGGATAACATTGACACTTTTTCTCCCAAAAAGTGTGTGTCAACTTTTGAAAACTACAAATATTCCTTAAAAATCAGCCGAATAACAAAAACGCATTTTTCTCAACTCTTTTCAGGAAATGTCCCAGTGCTGAATCTAGGATCCAGCACTGAGTAAGAAAAAGTATCGATAACCTAACTTACCTGCTAAGTGAATTTCCTCCCATAGGATAACATTGGTGATTCTATGTGAAAAAGTTTCTGTCAACTTTTGAAATGGAATAATATTCTTTAAAAATCGTACCTTTAACCAAAACGCATTTACTCACCTGTTTTCAGGAAATGTCCCAGGGCTGAATCTAGGATCCAGTCCTGTGTTAGCAAAAGTAATCTGAAAAGTAATTAACTGCATTTTACTTAAAAGCCCATTCAATTGAATGTACTATACCTGCAATGTGTTGCAAACTGCTTACTTAAAACTGTAACCAAAACCAGTACAAGTTACACTGCAATTTTGAACTGTGTTCATACAAGTAATTTACTACTGAAAAGTATTTTTATGCTTACCTGTACCAGGCTTGCTTGGTTCTAGAAATAAAACAACAGTATATTTTTTTATACAAAACAATTGGCCTAGAGTTCAGTTCTTGAGTGTGTGGATTCATTTGCTGACTGAGTGTGTACATCAAATGCTTTACACTGTCCTCTGATACTGCCTTACTGCTCGACCAAGCTACCACTTTAGAGAGTAAGGTTCTATCTAACTTTAACCTCTGCCAAACCTCTGGAGACCCTTGGACTCTATACGCACTGTACCTCACTTTGGTGCAGTATATATAGAGCCAGTTTCTTACAACCATGCCACTAGGTATCCAGAGGCAATTCCCCTTAGAACTACCACAGCCCCTGTGGTGGCAAAGGCCCTCCTGGGAATCTTTTCCAGGGTGGGTTTTCCTAAGGAGGTAGTATCAGACCGAGATGCAAACTTCATGTCTAGTTACTTAACTGCTATGTGGAAGGAGTGTGGTGTAAATTACAAATTTACCACCCCTTATCACCCACAAAGCAATGGGTTAGTTGAAAGGTTCAACAAAACCCTAAGGGCATGATTAAAGGTCTCCCAGAAAAGCTTAGGCACAGATGGGACATACTTTTGCCCTGCCTTCTGTTTGCCTACAGAGAGGTTCCTCAGAAGGGGGTTGGTTACAGCCCATTTGAGCTTCTGTTTGGACATCCAGTTAGGGGTTCATTGTGTCTAGTGAAGGAGGGATGGGAGTTACCTCTCAAACCCCCTAAACAGGATATTGTGGACTATGTACTTGGTCTCCGCTCCAGGATGGATGAGTACATGAAGAAGGCAACTAAAAACCTTGAGGCTAGCCAGGAATTGCAAAAGGCCTGGCATGACCAAAAGGCTGTGTTGACTGTTTATCAGCCAGGACAGAAAGTATGGGTGTTGGAGCCTGTGGCCCCAGCAGCCCTCCAAGACAAGTGGAGTGGCCCTCATACAATTGTTGAGCAAAAGGGAGAAGTTACCTACCTGGTGGACCTTGGAACTCCCAGGAGCCCCCATAGGGTGCTCCACGTCAACAGGCTCAAACCATATGTTGACAGGGCAGACATGGGCTTGCTCATGGCTACTGATGAGCGACAGGAGGAAGAGAGTGATCCACTCCCTGACCTGCTCTCACAGAACCCTGATGATGGTTCAGTAGATGGTGTAGCCTTGGCAGGCAGCCTCACTGACCAGCAGCACACTGATTTCAGAAAAGTTCTCAACCAGTTTAGACATATGTTTTCACTGACTCCAAGTCAGACTACCTGGTGCACTCATGAAGTGGACACTGGGGACAGTCTGCCTGTTAAAAATAAGATTTACAGGCAACCTGACCATGTCAGGGACTGCATCAGGACTGAGGTCCAAAAGATGTTGGATTTGGGAGTGATTGAACCCTCAGATAGCCCTTGGGCTAGTCCAGTAGTCTTGGTACCTAAACCTCACACCCAGGGTGGTAAGAGAGAGATGAGGTTTTGTGTTGAGTACAGAGGTCTCAATGCAGTCACTAGGACTGATGCCCATCCAATCCCTAGGGCAGATGAGCTTATAGATACTTTGGCCTCAGCCAAGTTTCTGAGCACATTTGACCTGACAGCTGGCTACTGGCGGATCAGACTAGCTGAGGATGCAAAAGCCAAAACAGCATTCTCAACCCCTAGTGGGCACTACCAATTTGTGGTGATGCCCTTTGGTTTGAAGAATGCACCTGCCACTTTTCAAAGGTTGGTGAAAAAAAGTCCTTACAGGCCTGGAAGCCTATAGTGCAGCTTATCTAGATGATATTGCTGTCTTTAGCTCCACCTGGGAGGATCACCTGGTCCACCTGAGAAATGTTTTGGAGGCCCTGCAGAAGGCAGGCCTCACTATCAAGGCCACCAAGTCAGAGTCAAGTTGTATACCTGGGCCACCTTGTGGGTGGAGGCCAGGTTCAACCATTGCAGAGCAAAATCCAGACCATCATGGACTGGGTTGCTCCAACCACCCAGACTCAGGTCAGAGCTTTCTTGGGCCTGACTGGGTACTATAGGAGGTTTGTCAAAGGATATGGATCCATAGTGACCCCTTTGAATGACTTAACTTCCAAGAGAATGCCAAAGAAAGTTCAGTGGACAGTTAGCTGTCAAAAGGCATTTGATGACCTGAAGCAGGCCATGTGCACTGCTCCCATTCTGCAAAGTCCTGACTACTCCAAACAATTCATTGTCCAAATAGATGCATCAGAGTTGGGGGTAGGGGCTGTGTTATCACAATTGAATGATGAAGGTCAGGATCAGCCAGTAGCTTTTATTAGCAGTAGGCTGACCCCCAGAGAGAAACGTTGGTCAGCCATTGAGAGGGAAGTCTTTGCTGTGGTTTGGGCTCTGAAGAAGCTGAGGCCATACTTGTTTGGCACTCACTTCATTGTTCACACAGACCATAAGCCCCTCTTATGGCTAAAACAGATGAAGGGTGAAAACCCCAAACTTTTGAGGTGGTCCATTTCCCTACAGGGGATGGACTATACAGTGGAACATAGACCTGGGAGTAACCATGCCAATGCAGATGGACTTTCCAGATATTTCCACTTAGAACATGAAGACTCAACTGGTCAAGGTTAGTTTAATTTCCTGATGTTTGGGGGGGGGGGTTGTGTAGGAGAGTAGGATCTGCTTCTTATAGTTACCCCCACTTTTTGCTGATGTTTCACTGTTTTCGACTTAGTCTGACTGGGATCCTGCTAATCTCATAAAGAGGTTAGTAGAGAGTGTTTGTTAATAAGTACATATATTTTATATATACCTGGTGTGGTTCTCCTTTCATTTGGTCATTCAGGAGGTTATATACTGGTAAAACAAGCTGCTTTACATTTCTTCTAGACTTAGCCTGAAGGCTGCTCTCCATAGCTACCACTAGGATAGCTTTCAATAAAGGTTGTCTTTAACCTAATCATCAATAAAGGTCGTTTGGACTGGTGCAAGGTGCCCACTTTAATTAGTGGACAGCATATACCAGGCCAACTTCTCACATTGGTGGCAGCTGTGGGATTCAAGCTTGCGATTGTTTTACCAGATAATCTCATTGAGTGACTAACTGAAAACCACTAAAGGTACTTAGGTACATATAAATCAAGACTAGAATAAAGTAAGTTCTACTGAACTTAGAGTTGGGTAGGTAGGTGCATACACCACACCACACTAGCATGTCTTCTAGGCCTGAAGCCAGTGGCTCCTTGCCAACTAAGTATGACCATCTCTCATTCCAAGAATTGAGAGCCATGTGTACATCTAGGAAACTGAAGACAGGGAAAAACCCAAACACTCAACGTCTCATAGAGACTTTGCTTTTAGATGACCTCAGAAAGACCCCACGGTCTGATGAGGCAGGCAAAGGGGTGGGACAGCAGAAGAGGAAAGGACAGGAAGTGAGGAACTTCAATGACCTGGACTCTGATGCTGGCCAGGAGGATCAAAATGATTCTACCCTGAAAAATCCAATCCTTCCTGAAGGTGAGAAAGGAGGCCTCAATGGCCCTCTCTTTACCCCACCTGGAAGGGTTAACAGTTTACCAAGAAGATCAAGATCTCCTTCTCAGGAATCTAATCATTCTGGTACATCTGTAGGGAGCTCTGTTTCTCATATGACCTCTGCTTCTCATAAAGGGAGTCCTCTTATGAGAAGAAGTGCCAACTGCTTGAGTTTGAGAGAGCTAAGCTCAGAATCAAGAGAGAGCAATTGGCCTTAGATAGGGAATCCCTGGAGCTTCAGAGAGCTTCTCAGAAGTTGGGGCTAGAGCCCCATGGTGGCAGCAACAGTGTCCCTAGAGGTAGAGAACATACTCATGACCATAGGAACCTGAACAAGATTGTCCCTCCCTACCAGAGTGGGGATGACATCCACAAATGGATAACTGCACTGGAGAGGGCCTGTAAGGTACAGAGGGTCCCTCAGGAGAGGGGGCAGCAATCTTGTGGCTCTCCTTTGCAGACAAAGGTAGAGACAAGCTCCTCACTGTAAGAGAAGAGGATGCTGATAATTACAAAGTCCTGAAGAGTGCTCTGATTGATGGGTTTGGCTTAACCACTGAACAATACAGGATAAAGTTCAGAGACACCGAAAAGGCTCAGACTCAGGACTGGGTTGACTTTGTAGATTGTGCTACTAAGGCTCTGGAAGGCTGGTTACTTGGCAGTAAAGTGTGTGACTTTAAAGGATTGTATAATTTAATTATGAGAGAGCAGATCCTTAATAACTGTCAAAATCAGCTGTTGCATCAGTACCTAGTGGACTCTGATCTGACCTCTCCCCAAGAATTGGGCCAGAAGGCAGACAAATGGGTCAGAACCAGGGTGAGGCAGAAGGTTCAGAACCAAGGTGGTGACTCCAAGAAGCAAGATTCTAAAAACTCTGATAAGGGTGGGGAGACGGGTAAAGACCAGAAGTCTTCTCAAGGGCCCCAAAAATCTGCATCTGGTGGGGAGTCACAATCAAACAAGGGTAAAGGCAAGAAGAAGCCATGGTGTCAAATCTGTAAACGGAAGACCCATTCATTGTCCAAACAGATGTATCTGAGTTGGGGGTAGGGGCTGTGTTATCACAATTGAATGATGAACGTCAGGATCAGCCAGTAGCTTTTATTAGCAGAAGGCTGACCCCCAGAGAGAAACGTTGGTCAGCCATTGAGAGGGAAGTGGTTTGTGCTCTGGGCTCTGAAGAAGCTGAGGCCATACTTGTTTGGCACTAACTTCATTGTTCAGACAGACCATAAGCCACTCTTATGGCTAAAACAGATGAAGGGTGAAAACCCCAAACTTTTGAGGTGGTCCATTTCCCTACAGGGGATGGACTATACAGTGGAACATAGACCTGGGAGTAACCATGCCAATGCAGATGGACTCTCCAGATATTTCCACTTAGAACATGAAGACTCAACTGGTCAAGGTTAGTTTAATGTCCTGACGTTTGGGGGTTGTGTAGGAGAGTAGGATCTGCTTCTTATAGTTACCCCTACTTTTTGCTGATGTTTCACTGTTTTCGACTTAGTCTGACTGGGATCCTGCTATTCAGGACCCCAGTCTATCTGCTTTCTCCTCTAAATTGATTGCAAGTACTTTAGGTACACTCCAGATTGGATTCTGGGGTACCCTTATAAGTCCCTAGTATATGGTATACTATGTACCCAGGGCCTAGGTACCCCAGAGGCCTCCAAGGGGCTGCAGCATGTATTATGCCACCCCTGAGAGACCTTTTAAAAATGACACCACAGGTCTGCTACTGCAGCATGTGTAAGGTGGTGCATGCACCCCTTACTGAGATATAGGTTCACTATATCTATCCTAATCACTGCACATATAAACCTATCAGTCATCACTATGGCAGGCCTTATCAATCCTGAAGACAGGGTGCTGGGTTTTATGTGAGAGGGTGCCCATGCATGAGCAGAGCCCCTCTGCAGCCTTCGGAACCTATATTACGGGGTTGTTTGTGATGCAGCCAACCATATATACTTAAGTGCATTATAACCTCGCGGTAAATGCTAACTTTAAAACGGCTGCATGGAAAAATGTCGTGTTTGGTGTCAAACACCTTGGAATCATACCTCCACACCAGTAACTGGTGTGGGCGGTATGATTCCACCCTCCTAGAGGGAGAAATATGACAGCACCGGTACACCCGGTACCAGCTTTCTTGACCCTGGCATCACAAAATGGATGCTGCCAGCCACAGACACGAGTCTGCCCTCCTGCTGCTGGACGAAACTCCGGCAGGGGAAGGCTTCACAATAGGTTTCCTGTCACAGGGAGGTGTGACCACCTCCCAGACAGGCTTTAGTGTATTGGGGCTGGGTGGGTGCACTCTCAGAGTGCTTTGATGTCTGCACTGGGGGCACATTTGGTGTCCCATTGCATAGTCCAGCTCAAACCAGTTGCAGGAGCCATTTGCTCCTGCTCTGGCGCGAAACTGGACAAAGGACATGGGTGTAGCCACCCCTCTGTCCTGACCCTCCCATAGGTGGGTCCCCAGAGTTTGTCCCACCCCTTCCTTGGGTATAAAGTAGGAATCCCTGACTACAGGACTTTAGATTTACCTGGACTAAACTCTGCTACAGAAACCAAGTACTTTTGACGATCTACACTTCGTTGGACGACAGAAGAATTTCCCTTGGAGTAAAGGAGTTACTTCCCTGCTGAGCAGGCACCTAAACGCATCTGACCGGTTTGCAGCTACGAAGCTCCTGAAGGACTCCGAAGATTTATGCAACACAGGAGGTGGGTTCCCGAGGTCTCCGAGGTCGATCTGCGCTCTTAGCAATCCTGAGGCCCGTATCCCTCATGGGGACCGTGAAACCCGTACCCCTGGGCACCGTGTACATTTGCAGCAGCATATGCTTTTCGGCGATCCCTGAAGCTGTGCTTTGGGCTACTTGTAGTCCTGACCCCGAGCAGTAATTCCACTGAAGATTTCCGGCCTACACTCCACGAGTGTTCCCTGGGCTGGTATTTAGTGATTCAGCTCGAGGTCCCTTCGCGATCCCTGGTCCGTTGGCCTGTGGGTCCCTGTGAAAGTAACTTTAACTTTCAGTGGGCTTCCCTGGTTGCTCCAGACGTGCCCTGACTCTCCATCACTTGGAGAGTCCAGAGGACCTTGATGGTCCTCACAGAAGCATCTTTCCTCTGACCGCGTGGGTTGCCGTTGCCAAGGCTTGTTGGTGTTCAATCCGGACACTGACCCCCCAGCACTCGACATCCTTCCTGGGACAGCTCGAATCCGGACTGTGGTCATCGTCGACATCTCCTGGTCCCCGTGGCTGCAGAGTCAAGCTTTACGTCATCTCACCTGAAGCACCCAACATCGGTGGGCATTCGATTGCTCCGCTCCTGGTCACGTGAAGTGACCCAGACTTTGTCCCCTCTGCTTTCAGGTTCTTCTCATCTCCGATCCAGGCTTGGATCACATCGGACACTTTTCTTCTCCACGGCAGCAGTACTTTTTCGCATCACGCCATTGAAAACGACGAGGGTTTCCGACACCACTTGACCCCTATGCACCCGGCTCCTCTGGGATAGGTAACACGGGTACCTCGGTACTCTCAAGGGTGCTGGCCTTAGAACCTTCTATGTTTAGTTGGATTTGCTGAAAGTCCGCTCCTCAGTGTCCTTAATCTTTAAATTTCCAACCGCGACTTTCCCATAGAGTTGTAAGGAGCTCGCGTCTGTGTTCCCACACTGCACCCGTCCTCCGTGGGTCCCCTGTGTCACTACCTTGGGTGGTTCCTTGGGGTCCCAGCGATTCTACGTGCTCTAGGCACTTAGCCTGAAGGCTGCTCTCCATAGCTACCACTAGGATAGCTTTCAATAAAGGTTGTCTTTAACCTAATCATCAATAAAGGTCGTTTGGACTAGTGCAAGGTGCCCACTTTAATTGGTGGACAGCATATACCAGGCCAACTTCTCACACTCTAGGCACTGTGTCTAGTCAAGTCGTGGTTCTTATACCACTTTCTTAGTATATGGTTTGGTCTCCCCCTGGAGCCCACTGTGTATTGTGCTATTTACTGTCGTTCTAGTGATTTAATATTGTGTGTCTTGCTCTCTAATCTCATAAAGAGGTTAGTAGAGAGTGTTTAGTAATAAATACATATATTTTATATATACCTTGTGTGGTTCTCCTTTCATTTGGTCATGCAGGAGGTTATATACTGGTAAAACAAGCTGCTTTACATTCCTTCAGAGACTTAGCCTGAAGGCTGCTCTCTATAGCTACCACTAGGATAGCTTTCAATAAAGGTTGTCTTTAACCTAATCATCAATAAAGGTCGTTTGGACTGGTGCAAGGTGCCCACTATAATTAGTGGACAGCATATACCAGGCCAACTTCTCACAGACATCTATTGGTCACTTAGTGTAAGTGCACCATGCTACGTGCCACAGTGACACCTATTGGCCACCTGATGTAACTGCACTATGCTTTGTGCCACAGGTACATCTATTGCTCACTTGGTGTAACTGCACCATGCTATGTTGCGCAATGACATCTATTGGTTACTTGGTGTAATTGCACTATGATATGTGCCACAGGGACATCTATTGGGCACTTGGTGTAACTGCACCATGCTTTGTGTCATAGGGACATCTATTGGTCAAAAGGGTTTGATTTCTGAATCGGAACTTGCGGGGAATACAGAGTTTTCTTATCAGGGATATTAACTGGGATACTACTTACCCTGACTGTGGGGGATCCCCTAAAAATTTACAACGTTTGTGAAAGGAGAAATATACTCCCACCTGATTCGTCAGGAGATTGGATCAGTTTATTGTGGACTTATGCTTGAGAGGCTATTTCCTTTGAGTGATTACATATCAGTAAAAAGACAATATTCTTCACATTACATTTTAAGCCCTGATGAAGTTCCCTCAAGGGAACGAAACGCGTTGGCTGATGTCCATTTTTTAGAAATGTTCTACAATAAAGGAAACTGCTGGATGGATGTGATGACTCTGACTCCATCCCTGGTGCACCTTCTTTTCATCAACAGAATTTGTTTCTCTGGATACCAGTTGAGCTTAACTGCAGCAAGCTCAGGAAGTGAATGCACAGGACACTTATTGTTTTTGGACAGGGATTGAGGTGCTGAATCTTTGGTCAGCCGTTGTTGGGAGTTTTTGCTTATCTGTTGGCCATCTGTTGTAACTGCACCATGCTATGTGCCACAGGGACATCTATTGGTCACTTAGTGTAACTGCACCATGATATGTGCCACAGTGACATCTATTGGTCACATGGTGTAACTGCACCATGCTTTGTGCCATTGGGTCATCTATTGGTCACTCGGAGTAACTGCACCATGATTAGTGCCACAGGGACATCTA
This sequence comes from Calotriton arnoldi, assembly GCA_963921515.1. NCBI lineage: Eukaryota > Metazoa > Chordata > Amphibia > Caudata > Salamandridae > Calotriton > Calotriton arnoldi. The sequence continues at coordinate 88,341 of CAWUFW010011813.1, forward strand.
TTGGTCACTGGGTGTAAATAAACCATGCTGATAGCCGGAGGGATATCTATTGGTCACCTGGCATTAGTGCACCATGACATGTGCCATAGGGCCATCTATTGGTCACTTGGTGTAACTGCACAATGCTATGTGCCACAGGGACATCTATTGGTCACTTGGTGTAACTACATAATGCTATGTTGGGCAGAGACATCTATTGGTCACTTGGTGTATTTACACTATGATATGTGCACCAGGCACATCTATTGGTCACTCGGAGTAACTGCACCATGATATGTGTCATAGGGACATCTATTGGTCATCTGTTGTAACTGCACCATTCTATGTGCCACAGGGACATCTATTCGTCACTTGGTGTAACTACACCATGCTATGTGCCACTGGGACATCGATTGGTCACTTGGTGTAACCGCACGGTGCTATGTGCCACAGGGCCATCTATTGGTCACCTGTTGTAACTACACAATGCTATTCGCCACAGGGACATCTACTGGTCACTTGGTGTAACGGCAGCATGATATGTGCCACAGGGACATCTATTGGTCACTTGGGGTAACTCAACAATGCTTTGTGCCTTAGGGACATCTATTGGTCACTTGGTGTACCTGCACCATGATATGTCCCACAGGGACATCTATTGGTTGCCCAGTGTAAGTGCACCATGCTGATAGCCAAAGGGTCATCTGTTGGTCACCTGGCATAAGTGCACCATGCTATGTGTCCTAGGGACATCTATTGGTCACTTGGTGTAACTGCACCATGCTATGTGCCTTAAGGACATCTATTGGTCACCTGGGAATACTGCTCAATGTTATGTGCCACAGGGACATCTATCGGTCACTTGGTGTACCTGCACCATGATATGTGCCACAGGGACATCTATTGGTAACTTGGTGTAACTGCAACATGCTTTGTGCCATTGGGACATCTATTGGTCACTTCATGTAACTGCACCATGCTATGTGCCACAGGGACATCTATTGGTCACTTGGTGTAACTGCACTATGCTTTGTGCCTTATGGACATCTATTGGTCACCTGGTGTAACTGTACCGTGCTTTGTGCCATAGAAACATATATTGGTTACTTGGTGTAGCTGCACCATGATATGTGCTAAAGGGATATATATTGGTCACTTAGTGTAACTGCACCATTCGTTGTGCCATAGGGACATCTATTGGTCACCTGGTGTAACTGCACCATGAAATGTGCCACAGGAACATCTCTTGGTCACTTGGTGTAACTGCACCATGCTATGTGCCACCGTGACATCTATTGGGCACTTGGTATAACTGTACCATGCTATGTGCCACAGGGACATCTATTGGTCACCCATTGTAACTGCAATATGATATGTGCCATAGTGACATCTATTGGTCACATGGTGTAACTGCACCATGATATGTGCCACAAGGACATCTATGGGTCACTTGGTGTAACTGTACCTTGATATGTGCCATAGGGACATCTGTTGGTCACATGGTGTAACTGCACTATGCTTTGTGTCATAGGGACATCTATTGGTCACTTGGCGTAACCGCACCATGCTATGTTCCACAGGGACATCTATGGGTCACTTGGTGTAACTGTATCATGATATGTGCCACAGGGACATTTATTGGTCAATAGGTGTAACTGCACCACGCTTTGTGTCATAGGGACATCTATTGGTCACTTGCTGTAACGGCACCATGCTATGGGCCACATGGACATCTATTGGGCACATGATGTAACTGCACCATGATATGTGTCACAGGGACATCTATTGGTCACTTGGGGTTCCTTGATGAAATATCGATGTAATAAATATTGACAAACACAAATATCGACTCAAAAATATTGAATACAAAAATATCGACTCCCTATACATAAACAGGTAAGTACAAGAATATCGAATCAAAATATCGAGTAAAAAAATATAGATGTAAAAAAATATCGACTTAAAAATATATATAACTTAAATAAAATATATTAAATATTATTAATATTTTTAACAAATATAAGATATTTTAACTAAATATAACAAATAAACTTAATTTTAAAAATACAAACAAACATTTATACATATACATATATTTACTTAAATATAATTTATTAACTATCATCGTTATTTAATTTTTAAACTTTTAAATTACACAAAAATTAAATATATACATATATAAATAATTTAAAATTAAAAAATAACCATTTTTTAATTAATGCAAACATTTAACTATTAAAAAAAATTTAAACGTACATTTAGCAATACAATAAATACAACAGTAGGGAAATTGTTGGAAAGTAGGGGAGTAAAAATTACTATTCCCACTCCAGTGAGTGCAACGGTAGAGAAAATATTGAATAGCAGAGGAATAAAAATGTATATTCCCACTGCAGTAAGTACAACAGTAGGGAAAATGCTGGATAGCGGAAGGGTAAAAATTACTATTCCCACTCCAGTGAGTGCAACAGTAGGGAAAGTGTGGGATAGTGGAGGGGTAAAAATTACTATTCCCACTCCAGTGACTACAACAGTAGGGAAAGTGTTGGATAGCAGAGGGGTAAAAATTACAATTCCCACTCCAGTGAGTGCAACAGTAGAGAAAGAGCTGGATAGCGGATGGGTAAACATTTCTATTCCCACTCCAGTGAATGCAACTGTAGGGAAAGTGTTGGATAGCGGAGGGGTAAAAATTACTATTCCCACTTCAGTGAATGCAACAGTAGGGAAAGTGCTGGATGGTGGAGGGGTAAAAATTACTATTCCCACTCCAGTGAGTGCAACAGTAGGGAAAAAGCTGGATAGCGGATGAGTAAAAATTACTATTCCCACGCCAGTGACTACAACAGTAGGGAAAGTGTTGGATAGCGGAGGGGTAAAAATTACTATTCCCACTCCAGTGAGTGCAAAAGTAGGGAAAGTGCTGGATAGCAGAGGAGTAAAAATTACTATTCCCACTCCAGTGAGTGCAACAGTAGGGAAAGTGCTGGATAGCGAAGGGGTAAAAATTACTATTCCCACTCCAATAAGTGCAACAGTACGGAACGTGCTGGATGGCAGAGAGGTAAAAATTAGTATTCCCACTCCAGTGAGTGTAAAGGTAAGGAAAGTGTTGGATAGCAGAGTAAGAAAAATTAATAATAACATTTAAACAATAAAAAAATTAAACAATATAAAAAATAAATAAACAATATTTTTAAAATATCAGATTAAATATATTAAACATTAACATTAAATATATTAATTATATATAACAAAAAGGTAGAACTATTATCTAAAAATATATATATATAAATTTATAAACAATATTTATTTAAAAGAAGCAAATATTAACAAACACAAATATTTTTTTAAACATAAATGTATTTATTTTATTTCCTACCCTATAACACCACACCAATAAATAAAACCTTCAAAATTTGTATTTTTATTTATTTCCATAATTAACAATTATTAATGATTTTAACATCTATTATTAATAAAAATAATCAATAAACATTGATTGAATATGCATTCTTTAACACTATAATATGCACAACACACGCCTAAAATGAAGTACACAATCACGATATTTAATTACTAATTAATTAATTTCAATTAATCAACAACTAATTATTAATTCATCAATTAAAAATAAATTACTTCTCACCCTTTACACCATTTTCACCTTTAACCGCTTCGCTGTGGCCGGAATTCCGCCCAGGTGCTGGACATTCCGATCGCGGGCGTGGCTCGGACGGCCCCCGCGCGTCGTGAGCACACGCCCACCGTGACTCATGACGGCCGGGGGCCGTCATGCAGGCACGGAAGAGGATAAACACCACAACACACACCTAAAATAAGAACACAATTAACATATTTAATTGCCAATTAATTAATTACAATTAATTAACAACTAATTATTAACTCATCAATTGAAAACTAAATTACTTCCCACCATTTTCACCTATAAACAGCACAACACACATAAAAATAATTAAAAAATTAACATAATTAATTGCCAATTAGTTAATTAAAATTAATTAACAACTAATTATTTCATAATTGATAAAAATTAATGTACACATTTAACACTATAACATCTCAATTCAACAATTATTAATAAATAAAATGTATTCTATAAATTTACTATAATTAAATTTATTCCCACCCTATTCCTCTATAAACCCACAACCCGCTACGATACTAAAAACCCAAAAATAAAAAAATAATAATAACGACTCAAAACATTCAATAAATTTTATCTAAATAAATTACTTCCCACCCTATTCCCTATAAACCCACAACCCGCTACTGAACTAAAAACGCAAAATAATTTTTTTTAAATACGAATAACTACTAAAAATATTCAATAAATTTTATATAATTAAATTACTTCCCACCCTATTCCCCTATAAACCCACAACCTGCTAAAGAACTAAAAATGCAAAAATTCGAACAATTTTCTTTTAATAACTACTAAAATTTTAAAACATATAATAAAAATACAAACAATTCTTATACAAAAATACATGCATCACAACACATATAAAATATATACTTACAAACATAACATTAATACAAAATCGATATTTTTTACATCTATATTTTTGCAAAAGATATTAAACACTTTGATATTTTTTACATCGCTATTACTTACCCAAAGTCAATATTCTTCACCACGACATTTTGTCTGTCGATATTCTTGACCCACGATATATTTGCATCAATATTAGTGTAAGTCGATATTTTGGCATCGATCTTCTGTCTCTGCACCGTCACTTGGTGTAACTCCACCAGGCTTTGTGCCATTGGGACATCTATTGGTCACTTTGTGTAACTGCGCCATGCTATGTGCACAGGGACATATATTGGTCTTTTGGTGTAACTGCACCATGCTTTGTGCCATATGGACATCTTTTGGTCACCTGGTGTAACTGCACCATGATATGTGCCAAAGGGATATCTATTGGTCACTTGGTGCAACTGCACCATGCGCTATGCCATGGAGACATATATTGGTCACCTGGTGTAACTGAACCATGATATGCGCCACAGAGACATCTATTGGTCACTTGGTGTAACTGTACCATGATATCCGCCACAGGGACATCTATGGGTCACTTGGTGTAACTGTACCTTGATATGAGCCATAGGGAACTCTATTGGTCACTTGGTGTAACTACACCACGTTTTGTGTCATAGGGCAATCTATTGGTCACTTGGTGTAACCGCACCATGCAATGGGCCACATGGACCTTTATTGGTCACCTGTTGTAACTGCAATTTTCCATGTGCCATAGGGACATCTATTGGCACTTGGTGTAACTGCACCCTGCTATGTGCCACAGGGACATCTATTGGTCACTTAGAGTAACTGTACCATGATATGTGCCACAGGAACATCTATTAGTAACTTGGTGTAACTGTTCCATGCTTTGTGTCATAGGGACATCAGTTGGTCACTTGGTGTAACTGCAACATGATATATGACACAGGGACATTTATTTGTCTATTGGTGTACTCCACCATGCTATATGCAATAGGGACATCTATTCCTCACCTGGTGGAATTGTACCATGCTATGTGCCATTGGGGCATCCAGTGGTCACCTAGTATAAGTGCACCATGATATGTGCCACATTGACATCTATTGGTCACTGGGTGTAACTGCACCATACGTTGTGCCATAGGGACTGTGAGAAGTTGCCCTGGTATATGCTGTCCACTAATTAAAGTGGGCACCTTGCACCAGTCCAAATGACCCTTATTGATGATTAGGTTAAAGACAACCTTTATTGAAAGCTATCCTAGTGGTAGCTATGGAGAGCAGCCTTCAGGCTTAGTCTCGAAGGAATGTAAAGCAGCTTGTTTTACCAGTATATAACCTCCTGAATGACCAAATGAAAGGAGAACCACACAAGGTATATATAAAATATATGTATTTATTACTAAACACTCTCTACTAACCTCTTTTATGAGATTAGAGAACAAGACACACAATATTAAATCACTAGAATGACAGTAAATAGCACTAAAACACAGCGGGCTCCAGGGGAGACCGAACCATATACTAAGTAAGTGGTATAAGAACCACGACTTGACTAGACACAGTGCCTAGAGCACGTAGAATCGCTGGGACCCCAAGGAACCACCCAAGGTAGTGACACAGGGGACCCACGGAGGACGGGTGCAGTGTGGGAAACACAGATGCGAGCTCCGTACAACTCTATGGGAAAGTCGCGGTTAGGAATTTAAAGATTAAGGACACTTAGGAGCGGACTTTCAGCAAACCCAGCTAAACATAGAAGGTTCAAAGGCCAGCATCCTTGAGAGTACCGAGGTACCCGTGTTACCTATCCCAGAGGAGCCGGGTGCATAGGGGTCAAGTGTTGTCGGAAACCCTTGTCGTTTTCAATGGCGTAATGCGGAAAAGTACTGCTGCCGTGGAAGAGAAAAGTGTCCGGTGTGATCCAAGCCTGGATCGGAGATGAGAAGAACCTGAAAGCAGAGGGGACAAAGTCTGGGTCACTTCACGTGACCAGGAGCGGAGCAATCGAATGCCCACCGATGTCGGTTGCTTCAGGTGCGATGAGGTGAAGCTTGACTCTGCAGCCACGGGGACCAGGAGACGTCGACGACAACCACAGTCCGGATCTGAGCTGTCCCATGAAGGATGTTGAGTGCTGGGGGGTCAGTGTCCGGATTGAACACCAAAAAGCCAACGGCAACCCACGCGGTCAGAGGAAAGATGCTTCTGCGAGGACCAGCAAGGTCCTGGGGACTCACCAAGCGATGGAGGGTCAGGGCACGTCTGGAGCAATCAGAGAAGCCCACTGAAAGTTAAAGTTGCCTTCTCAGGGACCCACAGGCCAACGGACCAGGGATCGCGAAGGGACCTCGAGAGGAATCACAAAGTGCCAGCCCACGGAACACTCGTGGAGTGTAGGCCAGTAATCTTCGGTGGAATTACTGCTCGGTGTCAGGACTACAAGTAGCCCAAAGCACAGCTTCAGGGATCGCTGAAAAGCAGATGCTTCTGCAAATGTACAAGGTGCCCAGGGGTACGAGTTTCACGGTCCCCACGAGGGATACGGGCCTCAGACTTGCTGAGCGCGCAGATCGACCTCGGAGACCTCGGGAACCCACATCCTGTGTTGCAGAAATCTTCAGAGTCCTTCGGGAGCTTCATAGATGCAAACCGGTCAGATGCGTTTTGGTGCCTGCTCAGCAGGGGAGTAACTCCTTTACTCCAAGGGAGATTCTTCAGTCGTCCAGCAGAGCGTAGATCGTTGAAGGATACTTGGTTTCTGTAGCAGAGTTTAGTCCAGGTAAATCTAAAGTCCTGTAGTCAGGGGTTCCTACTTTATACCCAAGGAAGGGGTGGGACAAACTCTGGGGACCCACCTATGGGAGGGTCAGGACAGAGGGGTGGCTACACCCATGTCTTTTTTGTCCAGTTTCGCGCCAGAGCAGGGGCTGATAGCCCCTGCAACCGGTTTGAGCTGGACTATGCACGAGGACACCAAATGTGCCCCCAGTGCAGACATCAAAGCACTCTGAGAGTGCACCCACCCAGCCCCAATACACTAAACCCTGTCTGGGAGGTGGTCACACCTCCCTGTGACAGGAAACCTATTTTCAAGCCTTCCCCTGCCGGAGTTTTGTCCAGCAGCAGGAGGGCAGACTCATGTCTGTGGCTGGCAGCATCCATTTTGTGATGCCAGGGTTCTGTGAAGCTGGTACCGGGTGTACCGGTGCTGTCATATTTCTCCCTCTAGGAGGGTGGAATCATACCTCCCACACCAGTTACTGGTGTGGAGGTATGATTCCAAGGTGTTTGACACCAAACACAACATGTTTCCATGCAGCCATATTAAAGTTAGCATTTACCGCAAGGTTATAATGCACTTAAGTATATATGGTTGGCTGCATCACAAACAACCCTGGGATATAGGTTCCGAAGGCTGCAGAGGGGCTCTGCTCATGCAGGGGCACCCTCTCACATAAAACCCAGCACCCTGCCTTCAGGATTGATAAGGCCTGCTATAGGGGTGACTGATAGGTTTATATGTGCAGTGATTAGGATAGATATAGTGATCCTATATCTAAGTAAGGGGTGCATGCACCACCTTACACAGACTGCATTAGCAGACCTGTGGTGTCATTTTGAATGGTCTCTCAGGGGTGGCATAATACATGCTGCAGCCCCTGGGAGGCCTCTGGGTTACCTATGCCCTGGGTACATAGTATACCATATACTAGGGACTTATAAGGGTACCACAGAATCCAATCTGGAGTGTACCTAAAGTACATGCAATCAATTTAGAGGAGAAAGCAGATAGACTGGGGTCCTGAATAGCAGGATCCCAGTCAGACTAAGTCGAAAACAGTGAAACATCAGCAAAAAGTGGGGGTAACTATAAGAAGCAGATCCTACTCTCCTACACAACCCCCCAAACGTCAGGACATTAAACTAACCTTGACCAGTTGAGTCTTCATGTTCTAAGTGGAAATATCTGGAGAGTCCATCTGCATTGGCATGGTTACTCCCAGGTCTATGTTCCACTGTATAGTCCATCCCTGTAGGGAAATGGACCACCTCAAAAGTTTGGGGTTTTCACCCTTCATCTGTTTTAGCCATAAGAGGGGCTTATGGTCTGTCTGAACACTGAAGTGAGTGCCAAACAAGTATGGCCTCAGCTTCTTCAGAGCCTAAACCACAGCAAAGGCTTCCCTCTCAATGGCTGACCAACGTTTCTCTCTGGGGGTCAGCCTTCTGCTAATAAAAGCTACTGGCTGATCCTGACCTTCATCATTCAATTGTGATAACACAGCCCCTACCCCCAACTCAGATGCACCTGTTTGGACAATGAATTGTTTGGAGTAGTCAGAACTTTGCAGAATGGGAGCAGTGCACATGGCCTGCTTCAGGTCATCAAATGCCTTTTGACAGCTAACTGTCCACTGAACTTTCTTTGGCATTCTCTTGGAAGTTAAGTCATTCAAAGGGGTCACTATGGATCCATACCCTTTGACAAACCTCCTATAGTACCCAGTCAGGCCCAAGAAAGCTCTGACCTGAGTCTGGGTGGTTGGATCAACCCAGTCCATGATGGTCTGGATTTTGCTCTGCAATGGTTGAACCTGGCCTCCACCCACAAGGTGGCCCAGGTATACAACTTGACTCTGCCCTATCTGGCACTTGGTGGCCTTCATAGTGAGGCCTGTTTTCTGCAGGGCCTCCAAAACATTTCTCAGGTGGACCAGGTGATCCTCCCAGGTGGAGCTAAAGACAGCAATATCATCTAGATATGCTGCACTATAGGCTTCCAGGCCTGTAAGGACTTTGTTCACCAACCTTTGAAAAGTGGCAAATGCATTTTACAAGCCAAAGGGCATCACCACAAATTGGTAGTGCCCACTAGGGGTTGAGAATGCTGTTTTGGCTTTTGCATCCTCAGCTAGTCTGATCTGCCAGTAGCCAGCTGTCAGGTCAAATGTGCTCAGAAACTTGGCTGAGGCCAAAGTATCTATAAGCTCATCTGCCCTAGGGATTGGGTGGGCATCAGTCCTAGTGACTGCATTGAGGCCTCTGTAGTCAACACAAAACCTGATCTCTCTTTTACCACCCTGGGTGTGAGGTTTAGCTCCAACCCCTCAGCCTGGGATGACTCCTGGTGGCCGACCACACTGGGAGCAGCCCCGACACACACCGACCACGCACGCAACCTGGGGTTCATCCTCGACTCAACAATCTCCATGACCAAGCAAGTCAACGCCGTCTCTTCATCCTGCTTCAACACCCTCCGTATGCTCCGCAAGATCTACAGATGGATCCCCACCGAAACAAGAAGGACAGTCACCCAGGCCCTCGTCAGCAGCAGGCTGGACTACGGAAATGCCCTACACGCGGGAGCCTCGGCTAAACTCCTGAAACGACTGCAACGCATACAGAACGCCTCGGCACGCCTGATCCTCGACGTACCCCACCACAGCCACATCACACCCCACCTGAGAGACCTGCACTGGCTCCCCGTCAACAAGAGGATCACCTTCAAGCTCCTCACCCACGCACACAAGGCACTCCACAACACCGGACCGGCTTACCTCAACAGACGACTCACCTTCTACACCCCGAACCGCCAGCTCCGCTCAGCCGACCTCGCCCTTGCAACCGTCCCTCGCATCCAAAGAGCGACCACCGGCGGCAGATCTTTCTCCCACCTCGCCGCCAGGACCTGGAACACCCTCCCCCTCCTCCTACGACAGACCCAGTACCTGCTGTCCTTCAGGAGGCTACTCAAGACCTGGCTCTTCGAGCAGTAGCAGCACCCCCCCCCCCTCAGCCGCTTGAGACCCTCATGGGTGAGTAGTGTGCTCTACAAATGTCCTGATTGATTGATTGATTGACTACTGAACTAGCCCAAGGGCTATCTGAGGGTTCAATCACACCCAAATCCAACATCTTCTGGACTTCAGTCCTGATGCAGTCCCTGACATGGTCAGGTTGTCTGTAAATCTTATTTTTAACAGGCAGACTGTCCCCAGTGTCCACTTCATGAGCGCACCAGGTAGTCTGACTTGGAGTCAGTGAGAACATATGTCTAAACTGGTTGAGAACTTTTCTGCAATCAGTTTGCTGCTGGTCAGTGAGGCTGCCTGCCAAGGCTACACCATCTACTGAACCATCATCAGGGTTCTGTGAGAGCAGGTCAGGAGTGGATCACTCTCTTCCTCCTGTCCTCATCAGTAGCCATGAGCAAGCCCATGTCTGCCCTGTCAACATATGGTTTGAGTCTGTTGACATGGAGCACCCTATGGGGGCTCCTGGGAGTTCCAAGGTCCACCAGGTAGGTAACCTCTCCCTTTTGCTCAACAATTGTATGAGGGCCACTCCACTTATCTTGGAGGGCTGCTGGTGCCACAGGCTCCAAAACCCATACTTTCTGTCCTGGCTGATAAACAGTCAACACAGCCTTTTGGTCATGCCAGGCCTTTTGCAATTCCTGGCTAGCCTCAAGGTTTTTAGTTGCCTTCTTCATGTACTCAGCCATCCGGGAGCGGAGACCAAGTACATAGTCCACAATATCCTGTTTAGGGGTTTGAGAGGTAACTCCATCCCTCCTTCACTAGACACAATGGACCCCTAACTGGATGTCCAAACAGAAGCTCAAATGGGCTGTAACCAACCCCCTTCTGTGGAACCTCTCTGTAGGCAAAAGAGAAGGCAGGGCAAATGTATGTCCCATCTGCGCCTAAGCTTTTCTGGGAGACCTTTAATCATGCCCTTTAAGGTTTTGTTGAACCTTTCAACTAAACCATTGCATTGTGGGTGATAAGGGGTGGTAAATTTATAATTTACACCACACTCCTTCCACATAGCAGTTAAGTAACCAGACATGAAGTTTGCACCTCGGTCTGATACTACCTCCTTAGGAAAACCCACCCTGCAAAAGATTCCCAGGAGGGCCCTTGCCACCACAGGAGCTGTGGTAGTTCTAAGGGGAATTCCCTCTGGATACCTAGTGGCATGGTCCACCACCACCAGTATAAATCTGTGCCCAGATGCAGTTGGAGGATCCAGGGGACCAACAATGTCAGTCCCTACCCTCTCAAAGGGAACCCCCACCACAGGTAGTGGTATCAGGGGGGCCTTTGTAGTGCTACCTGCCTTGCCACTGGCTTGACAGGTGACACAGGAGCGACAAAACTCCTTGGTGTCCTCAAGCATGTGAGGCCAATGAAAGTGCGTGACAATTCTGTCCCAAGTCTTGTTTTGGCCTAGGTGACCTGCCAATGGGATATCATGTGCTAGTGTCAATAGGAAGCTCCTAAAGTTCAGAGGTATAACCAACCTCCTGGTGGCTCCAGGCTTGGGGTCTCTACACTCTGAGTAAAGGAGTCCATCATCCCAGTAGATCCTATGGGACCCACTAGCACTCCCAGTAGCCTCAGCAGCAGCTTGCTGTCTGAGGGGTTCAAGAGAGGGGCAGCTCAGCTGCTCCTGGCTCAGATCTGCCCTGGAAGGGCCCCCTGTCCTCAAGAACTCAACCTGATCAGGTTCAAGCTCATCTGGGACAGTTCCTTCTTCAGGACTGAGATCAGCTCCCTCAAGAGACTGATCTGGATTCTGAGGCAGGGGGGAAGACACTGCCTTAACGCTACTGCTCCTTCTCTTGGAAGGTGCCTGGTCCATTTTTCCAGGATCCAGCACCTGTTCAGTGTTAGACATTTTTGCCTGTGACCTGGTCATAGCAAACACATTTGCAGGGATACCCAACATTTCTGCATGAGTCCTGAGTTCCACTTCAGCCCAAGCTGAAGTTCCTAAATCATTGCCCAGCAAGCATTCAACAGGGAGGTCTGCACTTACCACAACCTTCTTAGGGCCAGTTACCCCTCCCCAGGAGAAATTAACAACTGCCAAGGAATGGTCTGTCCTGACATTGCTAGCATTGCTCACTTGGTACATCTCACCAAGTATGATTTGCTCAGGAGCCACAAGATCTTTTGTCACCATTGTGACACTTGCTCCTGTGTCCCTGAATGCCAAGGCCTCTTTTCCATTTATTATAGGCTGTTGTCTGTATTTGCCCAGATTACTGGGACTTACAAATAAGGAGGCCATATCCATGCCTCCATCACAGATCAACATAGCCTGAGTTGGAACTCTGACTAGGCCAGAGTCCATCTCAGATCCCAGGGTTAACCCTACTACACCCTTATTTGGAGCACCACCACTTGGAGCTGAACTAGGGGGAACAGTTGCCTTAGGGGCAGTGGTGGTTGGAGTCGAGTCCTTGGACTTGGTACAATCACTCTGTCCAATGGGTCTTCTGTTTACAGATTTGACACCATGGTTTCTTCTTGCCTTTTCCTTTGTTTGATTGTGACTCCCCACCAGATGCAGATTTTTGGGGCCCTTGAGAAGACTTCTGGTCTTTACCCTTCTCCCCACCCTTATCAGAGTTTTTAGAATCTTGCTTCTTTGAGTCACCACCTTGGTTCTGAACCTTCTGCCTCACCCTGGTTCTGACCCATTTGTCTGCCTTCTGACCCAATTCTTGGGGAGAGGTCAGATCAGAGTCCACCAGGTACTGATGCAACAGTTGATTTTGACAGTTATTAAGGATCTGCTCTCTCATGATTAAATTATACAATCCTTTGAAATCACACACCTTACTGCCAAGTAACCAGCCTTCCAGAGCCTTAGTAGCACAATCTACAAAGTCAACCCAGTCCTGAGTCTGTGCCTTTTGGGTGTCTCTGAACTTTAACCTGTATTGTTCAGTGGTTAGGCCAAACCCATCATTCAGAGCACTCTTCAGGACTTTGTAATTATCAGCATCCTCTTCTCTAACAGTGAGGAGCTTGTCTCTACCTTTGTCTGCAAAGGAGAGCCACAAGATTGCTGCCCACTGCTCCTGAGGGACCCTCTGTACCTTACAGGCCCTCTCCAGTGCCGTTATCCATTTGTGGATGTCATCCCCACTCTGGTAGGGAGGGACAATCTTGTTCAGGTTCCTATGGTCATGAGTATGTTCTCTAACTCTAGGGACACTGTAGCTGAAACCATGGGGCTCTAGCCCCAACTTCTGAGAAGCTCTCTGAAGCTCCAGGGATTCCCTATCTAAGGCCAATTGCTCTCTCTTGATTCTGAGCTTAGCTCTCTCAAACTCAAGCAGTTGGCTCTTCTTCTCATAAGAGGACTTCCTTACAGATGTACCAGAATGATTAGATTCCAGAGAAGGAGATCTAGATCTTCTTGGTAAACTGTTAACCCTTCCAGGTGGGGTAAAGAGAGGACCATTGTGGCCTCCTTCCTCACCTTCAGGAAGAATTGGATTGTCCAGGTTAGAATCATTTTGATCCTCCTGGCCAGCATAAGAGTCTAGGTCATTGACGTTCTCACTTCCTGTCCTTTCCTCTTCTGCTGTCCCACCCCCTTTTCCTGTCTCATCAGACCCTGGGGTCTTTCTGAGGTCATCTAAAAGCAAGGTCTCTATGAGACGTTGGGTGTTTGGGTTTTTCCCTGTCTTCAGTTTCCTACATGTACACATGGCTCTCAATTCTTGGAATGAGAGATGGTCATACTTAGTTGGCAAGGAGCCACTGGCTTCAGGCCTAGAAGACATGCTAGTGTGGTGTGGTGTATGCACCTACCTACCCAACTCTAAGTTCAGTAGAACTTACTTTATTCTAGTCTTGATTTATATGTACCTAAGTACCTTTAGTGGTTTTCAGTTAGTCACTCAACGAGATTATCTGGTAAAACAATAGCAAGCTTGAATCCCAACCGCTGCACACCAATGTGAGAAGTTGGCCTGGTATATGCTGTCCACTAATTAAAGTGGGCACCTTGCACCAGTCCAAACAACCCTTATTGATGATTAGGTTAAAGACAACCTTTATTGAAAGCTATCCTAGTGGTAGCTATGGAGAGCAGCCTTAAGGCTTAGTCTCGAAGGAATGTAAAGCAGCTTGTTTTACCAGTATATATCCTCCTGAATGACCAAATGAAAGGAGAACCACACAAGGTATATATAAAATATATGTATTGATTACAAAACACTCTCTACTAACCTCTTTATGAGATTAGAGAACAAGACACATAATATTAAATCACTAGAACGACAGTAAATAGCACAATACACAGCGGGCTCCAGGGGGAGACTGAACCATATACTAAGTAAGTGGTATAAGACCACGACTTGACTAGACACAGTGCCTAGAGCACGTAGAATCGCTGGGACCCCAAGGAACCACCCCAGGTAGTGACACAGGGGACCCACGGAGGACGGGTGCAGTGTGGGAACACAGACGCGAGCTCCGTACAACTCTATGGGAAAGTCGCGGTTAGGAATTTAAAGATTAAGGACACTTAGGAGCGGACTTTCAGCAAACCCAGCTAAACATAGAAGGTTCTAAGGCCAGCACCCTTGAGAGTACCCAGGTACCCGTGTTACCTATCCCAGAGGAGCCGGGTGCATATAGGTCAAGTGGTGTCGGAAACCCTCGTCGTTTTCAATGGCGTAATGCAAAAAAGTACTGCTGCCGTGGAAGAGAAAAGTGTCCGGTGTGATCCAAGCCTGGATCGGAGATGAGAAGAACCTGAAAGCAGAGGGGACAAAGTCTGGGTCACTTCACGTGACCAGGAGCGGAGCAATCGAATGCCCACCGATGTCGGGGGCTTCAGGTGCGATGAGGTGAAGCTTGACTCTGCAGCCACGGGGACCAGGAGACGTCGACGATGACCACAGTCCGGATCCGAGCTGTCCCACAAAGGATGTCGAGTGCTGGGGGGTCAGTGCCCGGATTGAACACCAACAAGCCTTGGCAACGGCAACCCACGCGGTCAGAGGAAAGATGCTTCTGCGAGGACCAGCAAGGTCCTGGGGACTCACCAAGCAATGGAGAGTCAGGACACGTCTGGAGCAACCAGAGAAGCCCACTGAAAGTTAAAGTTGCCTTCTCAGGGACCCACAGGCCAACGGACCAGGGATCGCAAAGGGACCTCGAGAGGAATCACAAAGTGCCAGCCCACGGAACACTCGTGGAGTGTAGGCCGGTAATCTTTGGTGGAATTACTGCGCGGGGACAGGACTACAAGTAGCCCAAAGCACAGCTTCAGGGGTTGCCGAAAAGCATATGCTGCTGCAAATGTACACGGTGCCCCAGAGTACGGGTTTCATGGTCCCCACGAGGGATACGGGCCTCAGAATTGCTGAGAGCGCAGATAGACCTCGGAGACCTCGGGAACCCACCTCCTGTGTTGCAGAAATCTTCGGAGTCCTTCTGGAGCTTTGTAGATGCAAACTGGTCAGATGCGTTTAGGTGCCTGCTCAGCATGCACAGTGGAGTAACTCCTTTACTCCAAGGGAGATTCTTCAGTCGTCCAGCAGAGCGTAGATTGTTGAAGGATACTTGGTTTCTGTAGCAGAGTTTAGTCCAGGTAAATATAAAGTCCTGTAGTCAGGGTTTCCTACTTTATACCCAAGGAAGGGGTGGGACAAACTCTGGGGACCCACCTATGGGAGGGTCAGGACAGAGGGGTGGCTACACCCATGTCCTTTGTCCAGTTTCACGCCAGAGCAGGAACAAATGGCTCCTGCAACCGGTTTGAGCTGGACTATGCACAGGGACACTGTTAGACCTGTCAGCCCTAGGGTGGTCTTACCCCGCATTTTTTTCCCCTTTTTGCCTCGATCTTGACCACCATTTTTGTTGGACATAGGACTCTGGGCGCCTTACCGCTGCTGAACAGTGCTGAGGTGCAGGTGCTCTCTCCTAACAACATGGTTGCCACAGGCCCCTGCTACTGCGTAGTGGCCATTGTCCTATCTGCGCGCTAGTAGTTGGGATAAGGCTGGGACATAATGCTACTGTAACCCTGAGCGTTCCGCCTCTTGTCACCAGAGACAGCCACCACAGAGTCCCCAGAGCCTTCTAGAACCTTCCAACCCCCCCCAGGTTGGCGCCAGAACTTGCCGCCTTTTTGGTAGGGTCACCTGACCTAGGGGTATAAAAGTAGAGGAGGGAAACCTGACAGTTAGTTGGGGCACTACTGGACCTGGGGACCCTCTGCCGGAGTAAAGGCTGCTGAGCTAGGGGGGGGGGCTACACTACTGAGGCTGACTGATCTTAGGACCTGCTGCCCCAAGATAGATGAGTGATCCTGCCAGCCTGCTGACCTTGCCCTGTGGGAGGGGAACCAGGGATACCAACTCCAGAATACCCGCCCAGGACTACCCTAATCTCTTCCCCTGCAACTAATACCTGCCATCTCCTGCCAGCGCTGAGGCTGGGAAGCGCTATGGACCTGACACCTGAAACTCCCAGCTAGCGCTGTGATTCCTGAGTGCTGGGGAACCTGCGAGCGCTGCTGCTGCTGGGGATCACAAGGTAAAGCGCTGGGCCACCTAAGCGCTATATTGCCCGAACGTGCAACTGTCCCCCCCCAGCGCTGTGCTAACGAAGGTGTGCATGCCCAGAACTCCCAGCTAATGCTACGCGCTGTGATCGTATAGCGCTGGATAGCCTAAACCCTGCAAGTGACTCTAAGCGCTGTGGTAGCGCGTTGCTTCATGCCCAGTACCTGAAATTGCTGTTGGGCGCTGCTGGAAAGAAGGCGCTGTGCCCTTAATCCCGAGCGCTAACCCAGAGCGCGCCCTGTGCCCCCAGATCGCCGCCGCGGCCCCTGCGCTGTGGGTAAAAGGAGCGCTGGTGTGGGGGAACTCACCGCCGCTGGCCGGGGATCTGCATACAAGCTCTTTGCCCCCGAGAGCGCTGTGGCCGGAATCACCGCCACGGCCCCGGTGCTGCTCAAGAAGAAGATTGCGTGGTCCTGAATACCCCCGCGGCCCCCGAAGCGAGGGGATGGCCGCCGCGGTTGCTGCCAAGGCCGCGCTAGGCCTGAAGCGCGAAGGGAGGCGTTGCCCGGCAACCGGGGCGCCGGCCGCGTCATCGGCCGCGCCCCCAAGAAGCCGCGCACGGATTGGCTCCCGGGCCCGGAGGCAATCAGGAAGCCCGGAGCCCGCCCAGGCGTCAGGGAAGGGGCTCCGAGGAGAGCGGGAGCCCCTGACCTCCCCGGGCCGGGTCTGAAGATGCGGAGCGACCGGAGGAGTCTCGCCTTCCCCCCCCCAGCGCCAGGTAACATCCCGGGGAGGGAGGCGATCCCTTGTTAGAAGCGGGGCTGCCAGGGAGCGAGACTGGAGTGGAATGGCAGCCCCCATGACCGGCCCATTGCCAAGAGAGATTTGGGCCAAGCAGCGGAGGCCGTAATTAACTCCCTGCCTTCCAAAGCTGACGTTGTGTGCCCCAGACTGTCCCCTGCCAGGGGCTCAGTCCAAAACACAGCGGAGACGGCCCCAGGGGCTCCAGGGGACCTGAGTACCTCGTCACCTGAATTGTGCATATTGCTGCAATAGGATTGTGGCCTGAATTGGATGTATATCTGCCAAGAATTGTTGACTGAGTGTTGCCCCTGAAGGAGCATTGTTGCCTGTAGAGAATATTAACCTAAGTACAGCTTGTACCTGCAATAGAATGTTTACCGGTATTTCCTAGAGGGTTAAGAATGCTTGCCCGCCTAGAGTCGATGCCTGAGAATGACTACCTGAGGTGTATATGTGTATAGTAAATGTTACCCGCATTGACCAGATGTTATTGAAACCGTATACCCTGCCCTCTGGGCAGACTTTGCAGTTTTAATCCTGACAAGACACAGATAAAGATACTTGCTTTTTGGTAAATGAAACTGGAGTGGTGTCTCTTTATTGCGTGTGCTTTACTGTGTCAGAGTGGGAGTGTGCTGCACAACTACTTCACACATAGCCTCCGGCGTGCCTACCTGCCTCGCGCCAACCTACCTTGTCGGAATCGGTGGTCCCTACTTGGACTAGGGTGCAGACTCTGGCCAACTGGAGACCCCGGTTCTAACATTGGTGTTCAGCGGTGGGATTAGGACTTGTGCTTGTGCAGCGCCCTACAGTGACTCAGTGTGCGCCACAATCTGACACCTGTTTGAATGCAAGCTTAAAATTCTCCCTGATTGTAAATGCTTTTGTGTTAAGCCTGTTACCTACGTTCTAGTGGTTTTCCCTGAAATTGTCCGAGGCCCTACCTAGCAGGATGGAGTTCGAGCTGGCCAACCTAGAAACGTACACGGTGGCACAGCTTAGGGAGTTCTGCCAGGGGAGGGGGGTGTTCTTCAAGCAAGGCGCCAAGAGAGAGGAGCTTCAGAAAACCTTGAGAGCATGGGCATTGGCCCACCCGGAAGGGAGAGGGGACGAGGGGCAGGAAGAGCATGACGCTCCAGGAGGGCTGGACCTACTGCACATAGATACTAGTGAGAATGTATTGCCAGGAAGACGTTCCAGGGCAGGCAGTAGTGTTTCAGTAAGGAGCCTGTCTGCAGAGGAGTTCAAGGACAGGAGGGAGGAGAGACAACTTAAGCTAGAGCTTGCCAGGCTAGAGAAGGAGTGTGAAGAGAAGGAGGCTGGCTATGGAGGAAAGAAAGCTTCTCCATGAGCTTAGCCTGAAGGAGCTGGAAATCAAAGCCCTACAAATAGGGGGCTAACAGCAACGCAAATGGTGGCAGCGTACCTACTGAAGCTCCACGGGAGTCTAGGTTCTACATGCCCAAAGATGTGGTGGCCAGTTTTAATGTGGGGGACGATATCGACAAGTGGCTAGCGGCCTATGAGGTGTCCTTGACAGCCCACGGGGTCCCCGAGAGTTACTGGGGGGGTAGCCTGTATAGGTATATACCTCCGGTGGGGAGGGACACACTCTTGACACTAAACAAGGCAGATCAGACCAACTATTCTGTTATGAAGGAAGCGTTGATTAAGAAGTTTGGCCTGACCCCTGAGAAATATCGACAGAAGTTTAGAAATAGCCACAAGCTTCCCACACAGAACTGGGTGGATTTCCTGGACTATGCCCGCAAAGCATTGGAGGGTTGGGTGCGGGGAAGCGAAGTGACCGATTATGAAGGGCTGTATGATTTGTTCTTCAGAGAGCACCTTCTAGATAAATGTTTTCCAGAGCTGCGCCAACACCTGGTTGACCGCAAGCTGACCGACCCGAGGGATCTTGCGGAGGAGGCGGATACCTGGGTCAGTACCAGCGTGTCCAACAAGGGATCCGGGGGGGGCCCCCAGAAGGGTGGACAGGGTTTCCCCCAGAAGAGAGAGGGGGGAGATAAGAAGGAGTTCTCCAAAGGCCCCCAAAACCGACCGCAAGGGAGAGGGTTTGGATCCCAGCCCCAATCTGGTTCCCAGAAGCCTACTTATCCTGACAGAAGTCAGCAGCCCAAAACTGTCCGGTGCTACGAGTGCGGGGAGGTTGCACACTAAAAGGTGGATCCCCAGTGTCGTAAAAGGACCCCAGCCCCTACTGGAGGTAAGAACCCCGGGGTGGCGAGTGTAGCGCTGGGGGAGGAGTTGTCCCTAGATAAGGGGGTGAGTGGGCAGGCTTGACTCTAGTATCCCTGGGAGACAGGGAGATGGTCCCACAGACTCAGGTGCCCTCAAATCCTGCCAAGTACAGGCAGAGGGTCCTTTTCAACGGGGAGGGGGTGGAGGCTCTGAGGGACACAGGTGCCAGCATGACGATGGTAAGGAGACCGCTGGTGTCCCCGGAGCAAGTGATTCCTGATGTATTCCACCCGGTTGTGATGGCTGACAACAGTGTGGGTCACTACCCCGTGGCCCAAGTTCCCTTTGAGTGGGGAGGGGTTTCAGGCCTTTGAGAGTTGCGGTGAGCCCTGCCATGCCAGTCGACTGTTTGTTGGGAAACGATCTTGAGCATACTGCCTGGAAGGAGGTAGAGTTCAAAGCCCATGCAGAGATGCTGGGACTACCGGAATGGACCTGTGCGATCACACGATCCATGGCTGGCCGGCGAGGGAGTCAACCAGGGCTGGAGCCTGGGACAATGGCCCAGCCCACTGCTGATCCGGAAAACTCCTTGGAGGACGCACCCCGTGAGATGGATGGGGCACCCGCTGTGGTTGCACCGGAGTCCGCGGAGGGTGACGTTGTTCCCGTGGGGGACTTGCCAACCCCTGCAGAGTGGCAGGTGGAAGGAGGGCCTACCCGGGAGGAATTCTGTCGGGCACAGAAGGAGTGCCCCACCCTTGAGGGCATGCGGCGAAGCCCAAGCAGCCGGAAATGCTGCTGGAAACTACCATATCTACTGGGAGGATGGCCTTCTTTACAGTGAGCCCAAGGCTCCGGTGCATGGGTCCTCAAGGGCCTTAGTGGTCCCCCAATGCTATCGAGCCTTTTTGCTGGAGTTAGCGCATGAGATCCCACTGGCGGGACACCTGGGCCAAGATAAAACTTTTGATCGTCTGGTCCCACACTTCTATTGGCCCAGGATGAGGATTGCTTCTGATGCCTTTTGCAAGACTTGCATGACCTGCCAAGCGAGTGGGAAGACCGGGGCCAAGTTGAAGGTCCCCCTGGAGCCACTACCGGTCGTTGGTACTCCTTTTGAGCGGGTGGGCATCGACATTGTCGGGCCTATGGATCCGCCGACCTCTTCTGGACACCGGTTCATCCTAGTTCTGGTGGACCACGCCACCCGGTACCCAGAGCCAATCCCTCTGAGGACCATCACTGCACCTGCGGTGGCGCGGGCCCTGATGGGGATTTTTACCCGGGTGGGTTTCCCCAAGGTCGTGGTGTCGGACAGGGGCACCAACTTTATGTCCGCCTATATGCAGGCCATGTGGAAGGAGTGTGGGGTGACTTACAAGTTCTCCACCCCTTACCACCCCCAGACCAACGGGCTCGTGGAGTGTTTTAACAAGACCCTGAAAGGAATGATCAGGAGTCTGCCTGAGGACCTGAGGAAGAAGTGGGACGTCCTCTTGCCCTGCTTGTTATTTTCTTACCGAGAGGTGCCGCAGAAGGGGGTGGGCTTCAGCCCCTTCGAGCTGCTGTACGGGCACCCTGTCAGGGGACGTCTCGGCCTGGTGAAGGAGGGGTGGGAGAAGTCTCCTAGGAGGCTTCCCAAGATGTGGTGAGCTACATGTTGGCATTCCGCAGCCAGATGGCTAAGCTGTGGAAGGAGGCATCGGACAACTTGGAAGCCAGCCAGGCAGTCATGAAAGAGTGGTACGACCGGAATGCCTCATCCGGTGGAACTGGATACTGGACAGAAGGTGTGGGTCATGGAGCCCGGAGAGCTTAGCGCCCTCCAGGACCGGTGGACTGGCCCGTACGAGATACTGGAGAAAAAGGGCCAGGCCACTTACATGGTGGATCTTAAAACCCCAAGGCAACCTCACCGAGTGTTGCACGTCAACCGCCTCAAGCCACACCACGAGAGATCTGAGCTTACCCTCCTGATGGTGACTGATGGGAGCGAGGAGGAGGAGAGCGAGCCTCTTCCGGACCTTCTGGCGTCCCAAGAGAAAGATGGATCGGTGGAGGGAGTGGTCCTCTCCCCGTCCCTGACGCTGGAGCAACAGAGGGACTGCCGCCAGGTATTGGAGCAGTACTCTTCCTTGTTCTCCCTTGTTCCTGGTATCACCCACCTGTGTACCCATGACGTGGACACAGGGGACAGCCCCTGTCAAGACCAAGTCTTATCGGTTGTCAGACAAAGTGAAGACCAGCATTCAGAGTGAGGTCGCTAAGATGTTGGAGCTGGGGTGATCGAGCCTTCCAGCAGCCCCAGGGCCAGTCCGGTGGTATTGGTACCGAAGCGGCCCCACCGGGCACCACACCTGAACTTCGGTTCTGTGTGGACTACCGAGGACTTAACTCCGTGACCAAGACGGATGCTCACCCGATCCCTAGGGCGGATGAGCTCATTGACCGGCTGGGGCCGCCCGATACTTAAGCACCTTTGACCTCATGTCAGGATACTGGCAGATCGCCATGGCGGACGGAGCCAAGGAGAAGACTGCGTTCTCCACCCCAGAGGGCCACTTCCAATTTAGAGTGATGCCCTTTGGATTGAAAAACGCTCCTGCCACCTTTCAGCGGTTGGTAAACCAGGTACTTTCTGGCCTAGAGGCCTTCTCTGCTGCCTACCTGGATGACATAGCTGTCTTCAGAAGCAGCTGGGAGGACCATTTGGAGCATCTCCAGGAGGTGCTGCAGGCCCTGCAGTGGGCTGGCCTGACCATCAAGGCCAGCAAATGCCAGATCAGACAGGGATCTGTCGTCTACCTGGGGCACCTGGTGGACGGGGGTAAGGTGCAGCCACTCCAGGCCAAAATCGAGACCATCCTGGCCTGGGAGCCCCCCAAAACCCAGACAGAGGTCAGGGCTTTCCTGGGCCTCACGGGTTACTACCGCCGGTTTGTCAAGGGCTATGGCGCCATTGTGGCCCCCATGACCGAACTCATGTCCAAGAAGCAACCAAGAAAAGTGATTTGGACTGACGCTTGCCAGAAAGCTTTCGATACCCTCAAGCAGGCTGTGTGCACTGCTCCGGTGCTTAGGGCTCCGGACTTCAGCAAGGAATTTATTGTTCAAACGGACGCCTCTGAGCATGGCATTGGGGCAGTACTCTCACAACTCAACGAGGAGGGCCTAGACCAGCCTGTGGCCTTCATCTCCAGGAGGCTCCTCCCCCGGGAACAGCGGTGGAGTACTATCGAACGAGAAGCTTTTGCTGTGGTTTGGGCCTTGAAGAAGCTGAGGCCATATCTCTTTGACTCTCACTTCCTGATTCAGACCGACCACCGGCCCCTTCGCTGGCTCATGCAGATGAGGGGCGAAAACACTAAATTGTTGAGGTGGTCCATTTCCCTCCAGGGTATGGACTTCAGGGTGGAACACCGACCCGGAGTAGACCACGCCAACGCTGACGGTCTCTCTCGGTTCTTCCGCCTTAGTGACGAGAACTCCCTAGAGGTTGGGTAGCTCTCCCCACTTTCGGCTGGGGGGGACGCGTGTTAGACCTGTCAGCCCTAGGGTGGTCTTACCCCGCATTTTTTCCCCTTTTTGCCTCGATCTTGACCGCCATTTTTGTTGGACATAGGACTCTGGGCGCCTTACCGCTGCTGAACAGTGCTGAGGTGCAGGTGCTCTCTCCTAACAACATGGTTGCCACAGGCCCCTGCTACTGCGGAGTGGCCATTGTCCTATCTGCGCGCTAGTAGTTGGGATAAGGCTGGGACATAATGCTACTGTAACCCTGAGCGTCCCGCCTCTTGTCACCAGAGACAGCCACCACAGAGTCCCCAGAGCCTTCTAGAACCTTCCAACCCCCAGGTTGGCGCCAGAACTTGCCGCCTTTTGGTAGGGTCACCTGACCTAGGGGTATAAAAGTAGAGGAGGAAACCTGACAGTTAGTTGGGGCACTACTGGACCTGGGGACCCTCCGCCGGAGTAAAGGCTGCTGAGCTAGGGGGGGGGGCTACACTACTGAGGCTGACTGATCTTAGGACCTGCTGCCCCAAGATAGATGAGTGATCCTGCCAGCCTGCTGACCTTGCCCTGTGGGAGGGGAACCAGGGATACCAACTCCAGAATACCCGCCCAGGACTACCCTAATCTCTTCCCCTGCAACTAATACCTGCCATCTCCTGCCAGCGCTGAGGCTGGGAAGCGCTGTGGACCTGACACCTGAAACTCCCCAGCTAGTGCTGTGATTCCTGAGTGCTGGGGAACCTGCGAGCGCTGCTGCTGCTGGGGATCACAAGGTAAAGCGCTGGGCCACCTAAGCGCTATATTGCCCGAACTTGCAACTGTCCCCCCCAGCGCTGTGCTAACGAAGGTGTGCATGCCCAGAACTCCCAGCTAATGCTACGCGCTGTGATCGTATGAGCGCTGGATAGCCTAAACCCTGCAAGTGACTCTAAGCGCTGTGGTAGCGCGTTGCTTCGTGCCCAGTACCTGAAATTGCTGTTGGGCGCTGCTGGAAAGAAGGCGCTGTGCCCTTAATCCTGAGCGCTAACCCAGAGCGCACCCTGTGCCCCCAGATCGCCGCTGCGGCCCCTGCGCTGTGGGTAAAAGGTGCGCTGGTGTGGGGGAACTCACCGCCGCTGGCCGGGGATCTGCATACAAGCTCTTTAGCCCCGAGAAGCGCTGTGGCCGGAATCACCGCCACGGCCCCGGTGCTGCTCAAGAAGAAGATTGCGTGGTCCTGAATACCCCCGCGGCCCCCGAAGCGAGGGGATGGCCGCCGCGGTTGCTGCCAAGGCCGCGCTAGGCCTGAAGCGCGAAGGGAGGCGTTGCCCGGCAACCGGGGCGCCGGCCGCGTCATCGGCCGCGCCCCCAAGAAGCCGCGCACGGATTGGCTCCCGGGCCCGGAGGCAATCAGGAAGCCCGGAGCCCGCCCAGGCGTCGGGGAAGGGGCTCTGAGGAGAGCGGGAGCCCCTGACCTCCCCGGGCCGGGTCTGAAGACGTGGAGCGACAGGAGGAGTCTCGCCTTCCCCCCCCCCAGCGCCAGGTAACATCCCTGAAAAAACCCTTAGGTTGCACCGGGGTCAGAGGCGAGGACTCCCTCCCTCTGCACCCCCTTCCAGCATACTGCACCCTCCCACCTGGAGTGGTGCTCTTAGAAAAAAAATAGCCGGGACACTGCTTACAGTTGTCCCTCCCTCCAGGTCAAACAACACCTGGACCTGACTTACCATCCCAGGGACCAACCCCTGTGGTTGAACAACTGCCTGGCCAACCAGGGCTTCCTGAGGGTGACACATACCTAGCGTGTCGTGTGACAGTCTGCCTGGCGCAGAGCTCACGACCTCCTGTCCCTCTGACAGTGCGTGAAGATGCCCCAGGACAGAAGTGGCGTCACCATGGCCAATCCTATGAGGCTCAGCCCTTCTGGCTGGCCCCTGACCCACTGGTTCTTCCACTGGGGACTCTTTCCCCCCCTCACCCCTCCCTCTGGCCTTCTGCACCCTCCCAACTGGAGCGGTACTGCCAGACACTAGAACTGCTGGAGGTCTGATTGGGTCATCTATTGGTCACTTGGAGTAACTGCACCATGATATGTGCCATATGGGCATATGTTGGTCATCTGTTGTAACTGCACCATGCTATGTGCCACAGGGACATCTATTGGTCACTTAGTGTAACTGCACCATGATATGTGCCACAGTGACATCTATTGGTCACATGGTGTAACTGCACCATGCTTTGTGCCATTGGGTCATCTATTGGTCACTCGGAGTAACTGCACCATGATTTGTGCCACAGGGACATCTATTGGTCACTGGGTGTAAATAAACCATGCTGATAGCCAGAGGGACATCTATTGGTCAACTGGCATGAGTGCACCATGACATGTGCCATAGGGACATCTATTGGTCAGTTGGTGTAACTGCACAATGCTATGTGCCACAGGGACATCTATTGGTCACGTGGTGTAACTACATAATGCTTTGTTGGGCAGAGACATCTATTGGTCACTTGGTGCAATTACACTATGATATGTGCACCAGGCACATCTATTGGTCACTTGGAGTAACTGCACCATGCTATGTGCCATAGGGACATCTATTGGTCATCTGTTGTAACTGCACCATTCTATGTGCCATAGGGACATCTATTGGTCACTTAGTGTAAGTGCACCATGATATGTCCCACAGTGACATCTATTGGTCACATGGTGTAACTGCACCATGCTTTGTGCCATTGGGTCATCTATTGGTCACTCGGAGTAACTGCACCATGATTTGTGCCAGAGAGACATCTATTGGTCACTGGGTGCAAATAAACCATGCTGATAGCCACAGGGACATATATTGCTCACCTGGCATAAGTGCACCATGATATGTGCCAAAGGGACATCTATTGGTCACTTGGTGTAACTGCAACATGATATGTGCCACAGGGACATTTGTTGGTCACTTGGTGTAACTGCACCATGGTATGTGCCACAGGGACATCTATTGTTCACTTGGTGTAACTGCACCATACTATTTTCCACAGCAACATCTATTGGTCACTTGGTGTAACTGCACCATGCTTTGAGCCATTGGGACATCTATTGGTCACTTTGTGTAACAGCTCAATGCTATGAGGCCAAGGGACATCTATTGGTCACTTGGTGTATTTCCATGCTATGAGGCAAAGGGACATCTATCGGTCACTTGGCGTAACTGCACCATGCGTTGTGCCACAGGGACATCTATTGCTCACTTGGTGTATCCACACCATGCTATGTGACACAGGGACATCTATTGGTCGCCTGTTATAACTGCAATATGCAGTGTGCCATAGGGACATCTATTGGTCACCTTGTGTAACTGCTCTATACTATGAACCACAGGGACATCTATGTCTCACTTGGTGTAACTGCACCATGCTTTGTGCCATTGGGACAACTATTGGTCACTTGGTGTAACTGCACCGCGCTATGTGCCAAAGGGATATCTATTGGTCACTTTGTGTAAATACACCACACTTTGTGCCACAGGTACATCTATTAGTCACTTGGAGTAACTGCACCATGCCTTGTGCCATATGGACATCTATTGGTCACCTGGTGTAACTGCACCATGCTATGTGCCATACGGACATCTATTGGTCACTTGTTCTAACTGCACCATGCTATGTGCCATAGGGCCATTTATTGGTCACCTAGCATAACTGCACCATGCTATGTGCCACAGGGACATCCATTGGTCACTTGGTGTAACTGTACCATGATATGTGCCACAGGGACATCTATTGGTCACATGGTGTAACTGCACCATGCTATGTGCCATTGGGTCATCTATTGGTCACTCGGAGTAACTGCACCATGATTTGTGCCAGAGGGACATCTATTGGTCACTGGGTGCAAATAAACCATGCTGATAGCCACAGGGACATCTATTGCTCACCTGGCATAAGTGCACCATGATATGTGTCAAAGGGACATCTATTGGTCACTTGGTGTAACTGCACCATGCTACGTGCCTAAGAGACACCTATTAGCCACCTGATGTAAATGCACAATGCTAGGTGCCACAGGGGCATTTGTTGGTCACTTGGTGTAACTGAACCATGGTATGTGCCACAGGGACATCTATTGGTCACTCGGTGTAACTGCAACATGATATGTGCCACAGGGACATCTATTGGTCACATGGTGTCACTGCACCCTGCTTTGTGCCACTGGGACATCTATTGGTCACTTGGTGTAACTTCACCATGATATGTGCCAAAGGGATATCTATAGGTCACTTGGTGCAACTGCACCATGCGTTGTGCCATAGGGACATATATTGGTCACCTGGTGTAACTGCACAATGATATGTGCCACAGGGACATCTATTGGTCACTTGGTGTAACTGCACCATGCTATGTGTCACTGGGACATCTACTGGTCACTTGGTGTAACTGTACCATGATATGTGCCACAGGGACATCTATTGGTCACCTTGTGTGACTACACAAGGCTATATGCCACATGGACATCTATTCGTCACTTGGTGTAACTACACCATGCTATGTGCCACACGGACATCTATTGGTCACTTGGCATAACCGCACCATGCTATGTGCCACAGGGACATTTGTTGGTCACTTGGTGTAACTGCAACATGATATGTGCCACAGGGACATGTATTGGTCACTTGGTGTAACTGCACCATGCTATGTGTCACAGGGACATCTATTGGTCACTCGATGTAACTGTACCATGATATGGGCCACAGGGACATCTATTGGTCACCTGGTGTAACTACACAAGGCTATGTGCTACATGGACATCTATTCATCACTTGGTGTAACTGCGCCATTCTATGTGCCACAGGAACATCTTTTGGTCACTTGGTGAAACTTAACCATGCCATGTGCCATAGGGGCATCTATTGGTCACTTGGTGTAACTGCACCATGCTTTGTGCCATTGGGACATCTATTGGTCACTTTGTGGAACTTCACCATGCTATGTGCCATAGGGACATTGTAGTGATAGAGGCACTCTTGTGGTCTGACACCCTGTGATGACCTTTGACTACCATTATTTTAATTGACTTTGGTGTGTTATTTTACCCTAGCCTGAATGTACGATGTCCTGCATATGCCTTGCTTCTCTTAAAGGTTTATTTCTTGTAATCTTGCAGTTTTTCAGTTGGAGCTGTCACGGAGTAGGACAGCCTTGCCAAGAACAGAATGTGTGGGATGTGCATTTGAGAGCATGAGAGAGAGAGTGAGGTGTGGGATGCACTTTTTGGTCTCGAAGTGCAGTGTTATGAGCAATGGTGCACAAATGTGCTCTGTGTTGTACATTGAGAGATGAAGTATGTGATCCTATAAGCAGTGGTGCACAAATGTGCACTGTGTTGTACATTGGTAGTATTATGAAGTTCTTATTATTGGCTTTCACATGGCCTCATGTCATTCTGACTCTGCCTGGCTTGAGCTTTATCTGCGTGCACAGCCACGCTTGCAAGTTGTTTGGGTTAATCACGTTCAAGGATTGTTTTGTGAGAGATTGTTTAATGTACCCTGGAAGGCTCTCGTGAGCTTCAACAAGATAAAGGCTGGAACATGCGAGACTGTAGAGGGAACGTGGGAACTCCTTCCTGCCATGGAATGCTTGCTTGGAAGCTGGCCAGTCCTGGTAAGATTCCTTTGGCGCAGGGAAGAAATTCTCGAACCTTTTAGTGTGAGTTTTGAGATTATAAAGCTGAGGGTCTTGACTTAGAAACCGGGATTTTGGAATCCGAATGAGGACGGACGCGTCTACTTCGGTACAGTGGAACCCTGGTTGCTGAGGCTCTTATCCCCGGCTGTTAATCCCCCGGTCAGGAGTGGGCTAAGATGCAGTGTTTGCACCAGGTGAAGTGTTGAGTTTTGATTATTGCCATTGTGATGTGTGGCCAGTGGCTTTGATCATTTGAAGTGTTGAGTTTTGATTATTGCCATTGTGATGTGTGGCCAGTGGCTTTGATCATTTGAGGTGTTTTCTTTGTGATGTGCGACTGAGTGAGGTGCACATCCAAAGTAATAATTTGATGTATCTAGTGTATATATCTTTCTGATCTCTTGCAGGACGTCCCATTATATTTGCTTGAGTCTTATCTCATATTATTTGCTGCTTGTTTATTCATAGTATTATTCATGCATTTAACTGTTGCATTTATCAAGTGTGTTATTATTGCATGCATATAAACATATATATCTCTATATGTATTTGAATGTTCTGCATTTGGCATCTGGGAAAGCCTTTCTGTTAGAGAGCATTGTGTAAAATAAAACCCCAAGCCTTATTCTAAAAACAGAGTCTTTGCATTTTGTAAAATAAAACCCTTTTCTAAAGGTGTTGTTTTGTGTGTTATGTCTCCTGCTTCGCCGTTTGTGTGTGTTTTGAGCCTCGGTGTGGGAGATTCTGTATCATCTGAAAGGCGAAGCAAGACATTTGGCGTCACTCGAGGATTCGAAAAAGTGCAATTTTAAAAGGGGAAGATGCTCTCTAAAATGCCTATGTTTTCAGTTGCAGAGTCCCAGATGCCAACTGAGTTATTTGAGAGGGAGATTGCCTCTTTTAAAGAGGGAAAACAACTTGGTATTTCAGACAAAAATAGTGGTGTCATTTTGAATGCATTGCTTAGCATGTATCAAAAATGTGAACAGTTGGAAAAAGAATGTAGTGAACTGAAAAGAGAGTTAGCTGACGCTCAGTTTGAAAACAACTCTTTGAAAAAAGAGTTAAACATGTACCAAGCTCCGAAGCCGTTTGTTTTCCCAGGCTGTTCAGATAGCCAGGGTGAGTCATTCGTGAAAAATGTGAACTTAGAGATGCTACCAGTTAATCTGCAGGTTTCACAGGAGGTTTTAATTAATTCTTTTGAGGACGTTCCTCAGTCAGAAATGAATTTGAACCGAGAAAATGTAAATGTGCAGGAAGATAAACAAACCAGTCTGTTAGAATTAGCAATCGTTGGTTGCAGTTATAAATCAGACATGTCAGAGAATGACAAACTTTGCTTCATATGGAGAGACGCTATTTTGAAAAAAGAAATGCAGCAATGTGCTTTTGAATCTGGGAAAAACATTGTGCAATGTGTTTTAAACGTGTGGTCAATTCAGAAAGGAGACTGAATTTTGTGGGCTAGTTCAGGAGCAGTGTGCTACTTTTAGTAATTGTGAAAAACAAGGAAGGACTTGTGGACTGAAACATTTTCAAATGCTGGAGAATATTTTGCTTGCACTGTGACAGATACAGGTCAAACACTGATGATTTTGATTTGTGTTCTGATAGATACAGGACAGACACTTTTGATTTTGAGTGGTGTTCTGACAGACACTCAATTATCTGTGTGTTTTTGCGCTGTAACAGATACAGCACAGATACAGATGCTTTTGTGCTTTTGCACGCTAACAGACACTGGGCAGATGACAATAAGACATAATGTGATTTTGACTTTTGAATTTTATCAAATGCATTGGCAAGAAGCAAATGTTATCAAATGTTACATACAGACAGAAACTGCAGTTTTGCATGAACAGTTGGTGCAGGGCCCAATAAAAAGTTCAGGGGTGGTGTTTGAGGTGCCTGTGACACAGGATTCCCCGGTGAAGTGGCAGATTTTACTGCAAAGCGCAGCTACTGTGTATATTCATGATCCTATACATTCACTAGACAGAACCTCTAATTCCCTTACAGATGAAAAGGCTAAAATCTTGGAGACAGAGGTGGTGACACACGATTCTGATTTGGTGTGCATGACTAAGTGCGAGCACCTAGGAGAGAAAGACCATAAAACAGGTGGGCAGAGAATGAAGGGATGCATATCCCCCTAGACTTACTTAGAACTGTGATTCGTATGTGTCAGTATGCACAGCGCAGACCAGTCCCACAGAAGGTGAGGGGCGAGTTGAAGAAAGGAAAATTACCAGAGCAGACAGAGCAGATGGATTGCCTTGGGCTTATGCTAAAAGATAAAGTGTGCACGTATTCAGCAGTGAGTGGAGAAATAGTCAGGAAGGAGACTGCCCCAGCCCTTCTTACTGTGCAGGGAAAAGGAGAGTTTCACTCCAATACCAAGAATTCAAAGGCCATAGTGTGGGTAGAATTCTCAGATAATTCCCCAGAGCCAGTAGAGAACCGTGCAGACAGGAATGATAATATTGTGCTTTCAGACTCAAAACAGAGAAAGGAAAATGTCCACTTTTTGAAAAATATTTTTTGCAAGAAGAGTGATGCTTGTTTCTTTTCCAGATCATACTGCGACGTGTTGGTGTACATGATGTCCCTGTCCTGCGAGTGGGTGCCCGTGTCTGAGTGTGCCCCGTGAGGGTGTGGAAACCCTCCCTCCCCCCCAACCCTGGAGTGATCACCGGACGATGCAAGCTAACATCCTTTGGCTGAACAAACCAGATGAACTTACCAAGCAACTGACAAATTAATTGCATGAAAATGAAGTAAAATGTTCAAAGTTATAATTTTGAATGCAAGAAGGCTGTGTGTCTTTCACACAGAAGGACATTATTTGTTCTGCAAATGCTGGTCAATTTGAGGGAAATAAATGTTGTGAAATCGAAATTGAAGAAGATGTTTTTCAGTTTAAAGATGATGATGTTGCCTTTATTTTTAAGCACAAAATAAATAAGTTTGGCTGCTTCATCAGTAGAAGTTCCAGAATTAGCCATTTGTGACATTAGGAGCATTACTGAGTTCATATGCTTGATTCTTTTTGTGCATTCATTTTGTGTATTCATCATACATTTATTCTTGCTGAATATTCAGATATGCATGAGCTATTTTTACATGCTTTGAAATGATTGTTACATGCTTTTATGATTTCACTGTTTTAATGTGTGTTTTAATTATATTTGTGCTTTCAGTTCAGCACATGAGTCTTTAATGTCACTGTTTTAACGTGCTTCAGTCATAGTTGTGCTTTCAGTTAAGAAGTTCAGTTTTTTTATATATATATGTTATGGTAGTCAAAGGTCATGGGGTGAAATGTAGTACTAGAGGCACTCTTGTTGTCTGACACCCTGTGATGACCTTTGACTACCATTATTTTATTTGACTTTGGTGTGTTATTTTACCCTAGCCTGAATGTACGACGTCCTGCATATGCCTTGTGTAGGGAGTAGGATCTGCTTCTTATAGTTACCCCCACTTTTTGCTGATGTTTCACTGTTTTCGACTTAGTCTGACTGGGATCCTGCTAATCAGGACCCCAGTCTATCTGCTTTCTCCTCTAAATTGACTGCATGTACCTTAGGTACCCTGGAAGGCTTTCGTGAGCTTCGTCAAGATAAAGGCTGGAACATGCGAGACTGTAGAGGGAACGTGGGAACTCCTTCCTGCCATGTAATGCTTGCTTGGAAGCTGGCCAGTCCTGGTAAGATTCCTTTGGCGCAGGGAGGAAATTCTCGAACCTTCTAGTGTGAGTTTTGAGATTATAAAGCTGAGGGTTTTGACTTAGAAACCGGGATTTTGGAATCCGAATGGGGACGGACGCGTCTACTTCGGTACAGCGGAACCCTGGTTGCTGAGGCTCTTATCCCCGGCTGTTAATCCCCCGGTCAGGAGTGGGCTAAAATGCACTGTTTGCACCAGGTGAAGTGTTGAGTTTTGATTATTGCCATTGTGATGTGTGGCCAGTGGCTTTGATCATTTGAAGTGTTGTGTTTTGATTATTACCATTTTGATGTGTGGCCAGTGGCTTTGATCATTTGAGGTGTTTTCTTTGTGATGTGTGACTGAGTGAGGTGCACATCCAAAGTAATAATTTGATGTATCTAGTGTATATATCTTTCTGATCTCATGCAGGACGTCCCATTATATTTGCTTGAGTCTTATCTCATATTATTTGCTGCTTGTTTATTCATAGTATTATTCATGCATTTAACTGTTGCATTTATCAAGTGTGTTATTATTGCATGCATATAAACATAAATATCTCTTTATGTATTTGAATGTTCTGCATTTGGCATCTGAGAAAGCCTTTCTGTTAGAGAGCATTGTGTAAAATAAAACCCCAAGCCTTATTCTAAAAAGAGAGTCTTTGCATTTTGTAAAATAAAACCCTTTTCTAAAGGTGTTGTTTTGTGTGTTATGTCTCCTGCTTCGCCGTGTGTGTGTTTTGAGCCACCGTGTTGGAGATTCTGTATTATCTGAAAGGCGAAGCAAGACAGACATCTATTGGTCACTTGGTGTAATTGCACCATGATGAGTGTCAAAGGTACATCTATTGGTCACTTGGGTTAACTGCACAACGCTTTGTGCCATCGGGACGTCTATTGGTCACTTGGAGTAACTGCACCATGATATGTTCCACCGGTATAAACACCAGGCTGATAGCCACAGGGACATCTATTGGTCACCTGGCATCAGTTCACCATGCTATGTGCCATAGGGACATTTATTGGTCTCTTGATGCAACTGAACCATGCTATGTGCCTTAGGGACATCTATTGGTCACTTGGCGTAACTGCACGATGATGTGTGCCACAGGGACATCTATTGGTCACTTTGAGTAACTTCACCATGATATGTTCTGTAGGGACATCTATTGGTCACCTGGTGTAAGTACACCATGCTGATAGCCAAAGGGACATCTATTGGTCACTTGGTGTAACTGCACCATGCTGTGTGCCTTAGGGACATGTATCGGTTACCTTTTGTTACTGCACAAGGCTATATACCACAGGGACATCTATTGGTCACTTGGTGAAACTGCTCCATGCTATGTGCCACAAGCACATCTATTGGTTACCTGGAATAACTGCACCATGATATGTGCATTAGGGACATCTATTGGTCACTTGGTGTAACTGCACCATGCTTTGTGCCATATGGATATCTATCATTCACTTGGTGGAACTGTACGTTGATATGTGCCATAGGGACATCTGTTGGTCATTGGTGTAACTGTAACATGCTCTGTGTCATAGGGACATCTATTGGTCACTTGCTGTAAGCGCACCATGATATGTGCCACAGTGACATCTATTGGTCACTTGGTGTAACTGCACCATGCTTTGTGTCACAGGGACATCTATTGGTCACTTGGTGTAACCGCACCATGCTATGAGCCACATGGACATCTATTGGTCATCTGTTGTAACTGCAATATTCTGTGTGCCATATGGACATCTATTGGTCACATGGTGTAACTGCACCATGATATGTGCCACAGGGACATCTATTGGTTACTTGGTGTTACTGCACCATGCTATGCACCACAGGGACATCTATTAGCCACCTGGTGTAACTGCACCTTGCTATGTGCCACAAGAACATCTATTGGTCACTTGGTGAAACTGCACATGATATATGACACAGGGACATTTATTGGTCAATTGCTGTAAATGCACAATGCTATATGCCATAGGGACATCTATTTGTCACCTGGTGTAACTGCACCATGCTTTGTGTCACAGGGACATCTATTGGTCACTTGGTGTAACCGCACCATGCTATGAGCCACATGGACATCTATTGGTCATCTGTTGTAACTGCAATATTCTGTGTGCCATATGGACATCTATTGGTCACATGGTGTAACTGCACCATGATATGTGCCACAGGGACATCTATTGGTTACTTGGTGTTACTGCACCATGCTATGCACCACAGGGACATCTATTAGCCACCTGGTGTAACTGCACCTTGCTATGTGCCACAAGAACATCTATTGGTCACTTGGTGAAACTGCACATGATATATGACACAGGGACATTTATTGGTCAATTGCTGTAAATGCACAATGCTATATGCCATAGGGACATCTATTTGTCACCTGGTGTAATTGTACCATGCTATGTGCCATAGGGACATCCAGTGGTCACCTAGTATAAGTGCACCATGATATGTGACACATCAACATCTATTGGTCACGGGGTGTAACTGCACCATTTGTTGTGCCACAGGGACATCTATTGGTCACCTGGTGTAACTGCAACATGATATGTGTCTCAGGGACATCTATTGGACACTTGGTGTAACTGCACCATACTTTGTGCCATATGGACAGCTATTGGTCACCTGGTGTAACTGTACCATGCTTTGTGCCGTAGGGACATCTATTGGTCACTTGGAGTAACTGCACCATGATTTGTGCCACAGGGACATCTAATTGTCACCGGGTGTAAGTACACCATGCTAATAGCCACAGGGACATCTATTGGTCACCTGGCATAAGTGCACCATGATATGTACCATAGGGACATTGATTGGTCGCTTAGTGTAACTGCAACATGCCTATGTGCCTTAGGGACACCTATTGGCCACCTGGTGTAACTGCACAATGCTATGTGCCACAGGGACATCTACTGGTCACTTGGTGTAACTGCACCATGCTATGTACCACAGTGACATCTATTGGTCACTTGGTTTAACAGTACCATGCTATGCGCCATAGGAACATCTATTGGTCACTTTGTGTAACTGCACCATTTTATGTGCCACAGGGACATTTATTGGTCACTGGGTGTATCTGCAACATGATTTGTACCGAAGGGACATTTATTGGTTACCTGGTGTAACTGCACCATGCTATATGCCACAGGGACATCTATTGGTCACTTGGTGTAACTGCACCATGCGTTGTGCCATATGGACATCTATCTGTCATGCTGTGTGCCATAGGGACATATTTAGGTCACCTGCTGTAACTGTACCATGCTAGGTGCCACAGGGACATCTATTGGTCACTTGGTGTAATTGCACCATGCTATATTACACAGGGACATTTATTGCTCAATTGGTGTAACTGCACCATGCTATATGCCATAGGGATATCTATTTCTCACCTAGTATAAATGCACCATGATATATGCCACATGGAAATCTATTGGTTACTGGGTGTAACTGCACAATACTTTTTGCCACAGGGACATCTATTGGTCAACTGGTGTAACTGCAACATGAGATGTGTCACACAGACATCTATTGGTCACTTGGTGTAACTGTGCCATGCTATGTGCCACAGAGACATCTATTGGTAACTTGTTGTAATTGCACCATGATATGTGCCACTGGGACATCTATTGGTCACTTGGTGTAGCCGCACCATGCTGTGTGTCACAGGGACATCTATTGGTCACTTGGTGTAACTGCAATATGCTATGTGCCATAGGGGCAACTATTGGTCACCCGGTGTAACTGCACCATGATATGTGCCACAGGGACATCTATTGGTCACTTGGTGTAACTGCAACATGATTTGTGCAGAAAGGACATTTATTGGTTACCTTGTGTAACTGCACCATGCTATGTGCCACAGGGACATTTATTGGTCACTTGGTGTAACTGCACCATGCTTTGTGCCATATGGACATCTATTTGTCATACTGTGTGCCATAGGGACATCTATTGGTCACCTGCTGTAACTGCACCATGCTAGGTGCCACTGGGACATCTATTGATCACTCGGTGTAACTGCACCATGCTATATGACACAGGGACTTTTATTGCTCAATTGGTGTAACTGCATGATGTTATGTGTCATAGGGACATCTATTTGTCACCTGGTATAATTGTACCATGCTATGAGCCTTAGGGATATCCATTGGTCACCTAGTATAAATGCACCATGATATAAGCCACATGGAAATCTATTGGTCACTGGGTGTAACTGCACCATACTTTGAGCCACAGGACATCTATTGGTCAACTGGTATAAGTGCAACATGATATGTGTCACAGGGACATGTATTGGTTACTTGGTGTAACAGCACCATGATTTGTTCCATAGAGACATCTATTGGTCACCTCGTGTACCTGCACCATGATATGTGCCACAGGGACATCTATTGGTCACCTTGTATAAGTGCACCATGATATGTGCCTTAGGGACATCTATTGGCCACTTGGTGCAAACGAAACATGCTATGTGCCACAGGGACATCTATTGGTCACATGTTGGAACTGCAATATGCTATGTGCCATAAGAACATCTAATGTTCACCAGGTATAAGTGCACCAAGACATTTGCCCCAGGGACATCTATGGTCACTTGGTGTCAGTGCACCATGATATTTGCCACTGGGACATCTTTTGGTGACATTGTGTAACTGCACTATGCTTTGTGCCATACGGACATCTATTGGTACCCTGGTGAAATTGCACAATGATATGTGCCACATGGACATCTATTGCTCACTTGGTGTAACTGCACAATCCTATGTGCCACATTGACATCTATTCGTCACCTGGCATAACTGCACCATGCTATGTGCCACAGGGACATCCATTGGTCACTTGGTGAAACTGCACCATGATACGTGCCACAGGGACATCTATTGGTCACTTGGTTTAACTACACCATACTTTGTGCCATAGGGACATCTATTGGTCACTTGCTGTAGCTCCACAATGCTATGTGCCACATGGATATCTATTGGACACTTGGTGCAACTGCACCATGCTTTGTGCCATATGGGCATCTATTGGTCACCAGGTGTAACTGCACTATACTTTGTGCCATAGGAACATCTATTGTTGACTTGGTGTAACTGCACCATGATAAGCGCCAAAGGGATATCTGTTGGTCACTTGGTTAACCGTTCCATGCTATGTGCCACAGGGACATCTATTGGTCACTTGTTGTAATTCCACCATGATATGTGCCACTGGGACATCTATTGGTCACTTGGTGTAACCGCACCGTGCTATGTGCCACAGGGTCATCTATTGGTCACCTGTTGTAACTGCACAATGCTATTTGCCACAGGGACATCTACTGGTCACTTGGTGTAACTGCAGCATGATATGTGCCACAGGGACATCTATTGGTCACTTGGTGTAACTGCACCATGCTATGAGCCATTGGGACATCTATTGGTCACTTTGTGTAACAGCTCAATGCTATGAGGCAAAGGGACATCTATTGGTCACTTGGTGTAACTGCACCATGATATGTGCCATAGGGACATCTATTGTTCACTTGGTGTATCTCCATGCTATGAGGCAAAGCGACATCTATTGGTCACTTGGTGTAACTGCACCATACTTTGTGCCATAGGGACATCTATTGGTCCCTTGGTGTAAACACACCATGCTATGTGCCACAGGGACATCTATTGGTCACCTGTTGTAACTGCAATATGCAGTGTGCCATAGGGACATCTATTGGTCACCTGGTGTAACATCTCTATACTATGCGCCACAGGGACATCTGTAGGAGAGTAGGATCTGCTTCTTATAGTTACCCCCACTTTTTGCTGATGTTTCACTGTTTTCGACTTAGTCTGACTGGGATCCTGCTATTCAGGACCCCAGTCTATCTGCTTTCTCCTCTAAATTGATTGCATGTACTTTAGGTACACTCCAGATTGGATTCTGGGGTACCCTTATAAGTCCCTAGTATATGGTATACTATGTACCCAGGGCATAGGTAGCCCTAGAGGCCTCCCAGGGGCTGCAGCATGTATTATGCCACCCCTGAGAGACCATTCAAAATGACACCACAGGTCTGCTACTGCAGCCTGTGTAAGGTGGTGCATGCACCCCTTACTTAGATATAGGTTCACTATATCTATCCTAATCACTGCACATATAAACCTATCAGTCACCCCTATAGCAGGCCTTATCAATCCTGAAGGCAGGGTGCTGGGTTTTATGTGAGAGGGTGCCCATGCCATGAGCAGAGCCCCTCTGCAGCCTTCGGAACCTATATTCCGGGGTTGTTTGTGATGCAGCCAACCATATATACTTAAGTGCATTATAACCTCGCTGTAAATGCTAACTTTAATATGGCTGCATGGAAACATGTCGTGTTTGGTGTCAAACACCTTGGAATCATACCTCCACACCAGTAACTGGTGTGGGAGGTATGATTCCACCCTCCTAGAGGGAGAAATATGAAAACACCGGTACACCCGGTACCAGCTTCACAGAACCCTGGCATCACAAAATGGATGCTGCCAGCCACAGACACGAGTCTGGCCTCCTGCTGCTGGACGAAACTCTGGCAGGGGAAGGCTTGACAATAGGTTTCCTGTCACATGGAGGTGTGACCACCTCCCAGACAGGCTTTAGTGTATTGGGGCTGGGTGGGTGCACTCTCAGAGTGCTTTGATGTCTGCACTGGGGGCACATTTGGTGTCCCTGTGCATAGTCCAGCTCAAACCGGTTGCAGGAGCCATTTGCTCCTGCTCTGGCGTGAAACTGGACAAAGGACATGGGTGTAGCCACCCCTCTGTCCTGACCCTCCCATAGGTGGGTCCCTAGAGTTTGTCCCACCCTTCCTTGGGTATAAAGTAGGAACCCCTGACTACAGGACTTTAGATTTACCTGGACTAAACTCTGCTACAGAAACCAAGTAACCTTCGACGATCTACGCTTTGCTGGACGACTGAAGAATCTCCCTTGGAGTAAAGGAGTTACTCCCCTGCTGAGCAGGCACCTAAACACATCTGACCGGTTTGCATCTACGAAGCTCCCGAAGGACTCCGAAGATTTCTGCAACACAGGAGGTGGGTTCCCGAGGTCTCCGAGGTCGATCTGCGCTTTCAGCAATTCTGAGGCCCGTATCCCTTGTGGGGACCGTGAAACCCGTACCCCTGGGCACCATGTACATTTGCAGAAGCATATGCTTTTCGGCGATCCCTGAAGCTGTGCTTTGGGCTACTTGTAGTCCTGACTCCGAGCAGTAATTCCACCGAAGATTTCCGGCCTACACTCCACGAGTGTTCCGTGGGCTGGTATTTCGTGATTCAGCTCGAGGTCCCTTCGCGATCCCTGGTCCGTTGGCCTGTGGGTCCCTGAGATGGCAACTTTAACTTTCAGTGGGCTTCCCTGGTTGCTCCAGACGTGCCCTGACTCTCCATCGCTTGGAGAGTCCCCAGGACCTTGCTGGTCCTCGCAGAAGCATCTTTCCTCTGACCGCGTGGGTTGCCGTTGCCAAGGCTTGTTGGTGTTCAATCCGGACACTGACCCCCCCAGCACTCGACATCCTTCGTGGGACAGCTCGGATCCGGACTGTGGTCGTCGTCGACGTCTCCTGGTCCCCGTGGCTGCAGAGTCAAGCTTCACCTCATCTCACCTGAAGCACCCGACATCGGTGGGCATTCGATTGCTCCGCTCCTGGTCACGTGAAGTGACCCAGACTTTGTCCCCTCTGCTTTCAGGTTCTTCTCATCTCCGATCAAGGCTTGGATCACACCGGACACTTTTCTTCTCCACGGCAGCAGTACTTTTTCGCATTACACCATTGAAAACGACAAGGGTTTCCGACACCACTTGACCCCTATGCACCCGGCTCCTCTGGGATAGGTAACACGGGTACCTCGGTACTCTCAAGGGTGCTGGCCTTAGAACCTTCTATGTTTAGCTGGGTTTGCTGAAAGTCCTCTCTTAAGTGTCCTTAATCTTTAAATTTCCAACCGCGACTTTGTTCCCACACTGCACGGAGCTCGCGTCTGTGTTCCCACACTGCACCCGTCCTCCGTGGGTCCCCTGTGTCACTACCTTGGGGGGTTCCTTGGGGTCCCAGCGATTCTACGTGCTCTAGGCACTGTGTCTAGTCAAGTCGTGGTTCTTATACCACTTACTTAGTATATGGTTCGGTCTCCCCCTGGAGCCCGCTGTGTATTGTGCTATTTACTGTCGTTCTAGTGATTTAATATTGTGTGTCTTGTTCTCTAATCTCATAAAGAGGTTAGTAGAGAGTGTTTAGTAATAAATACATATATTTTATATATACCTTGTGTGGTTCTCCTTTCATTTGGTCATTCAGGAGGTTATATACTGGTAAAACAAGCTGCTTTACATTCCTTCGAGACTTAGCCTGAAGGCTGCTCTCCATAGCTACCACTAGGATAGCTTTCAATAAAGGTTGTCTTTAACCTAATCATCAATAAGGGTCGTTTGGACTGGTGCAAGGTGCCCACTTTAATTAGTGGACAGCATATACCAGGCCAACTTCTCACACCTATGCCCTGGGTACATAGTATACCATATACTAGGGACTTATAAGGGTACCCCAGAATCCAATCTGGAGTGTACCTAAAGAACATGTAGTCAATTTAGAGGAGAAAGCAGATAGACTGGGGTCCTGAATAGCAGGATCCCAGTCAGACTAAGTCGAAAACAGTGAAACATCAGCAAAAAGTGGGGGTAACTATAAGAAGCAGATCCTACTCTCCTACACCTGGTATAACTGCACCATGCCATGTGCAACAAGGACATCTATTGGTCAATTGGTGTTACTGCACCACGATATGTGCTACAGGGACATCAATTGGTCACTTGGTGTAACTGAAATCTGCTATGTGACATATGATAT
Source organism: Calotriton arnoldi (assembly GCA_963921515.1). NCBI lineage: Eukaryota > Metazoa > Chordata > Amphibia > Caudata > Salamandridae > Calotriton > Calotriton arnoldi. The sequence goes on from CAWUFW010011813.1 coordinate 129,960, forward strand.
ATATTGGTCACTTGGTGCAACTGCAAAATGCTATGTGACACAGGGACATCTATTGATCACTTGGGGTAAGTACACCATGCTATGAGCCATAGGGAAATCTATTGGTCACCTGGAGTAACTGCACCATGCTATGTGCCCCAGGGACATCTATTGGTCACTCGGTGTAACTGTACCATGCTTTGTACCATAGGGACATCTGCTGGTCACCTCGTGTAACTGCACCATGATTTGTGTAACAGGGACATCTGTTGATCACCTGGTGTAAGTGCACCATGCTGATAGCCACAGGGACATCTATTGGACACCTGGCTTATGTGCACCAAGAATTGTGCCATAGCGACATCTATTGCTCACCTGGTGTATCTGCACCATGCTATGTGCCATAAGCACATCTATTGGTCACCTGGTGTAACTGCACCATACTATGTGACTTAGGGACATCTATTGGTCACCTGGTGTAACTGCACATTCCTATGTGCCACAGGGACATCTATTGGTAACTTGGTGTAACTGCACCATGATATGTACCACAGGGACATTTATAGTTTACTTAGTGTAACTGCACCATGCTTTGTGCCATAGGGAGATCTATTGGTCACTTCTTGTAACTGCACCATGGTATGTGCCACAGGGACAGCTATTGGTTACTTGGTGTAACTCACCATGCTTTGTGCCATAGGGACATCTATTGGTCATGTGGTGTATGATATACCACAGGGACATCTGTTGGTAACGTGGTGTAAGTGCACCATGATATTTGCCACAGGGACATCTATTGGCCAAATGGTGTAACTGCACCAGGGTGATAGCCACAGGGACATCTATTGGTTACCTGCCATACGTGCACGATGCTATGTGCCATAGGGACATCTATTGGTCACCTGGTGTAACTGCACCATGCTATGTGCCAAAGGGACATCTATTGGCCACTTGGTGTAACTGTACCATGCTTTGTGCCATAGGGACGTCTATTGGTCACCTGGTGTAACTGCACCTGATATGTGCCAGAGGGACATCTATTGGTCACCTGGCATAAATACACCATACATTGGGCCACAGGTAGATCTATTTGTCACTTGGTGTAACTGTACCATGCTATGTGCTATAGGGACATCTATTTGTCATCTGAAATGAAATAATGAAATACCAGCATTTGTAAAGCGCACAGCTACCTCCGGAGAGGTGTCCCGGCGCTGGGGGCCGTCGAGAAGATTAAGCGAGCTATTGCCCAGAGTCACATGGTGCTGGTCTAACCTGCCGCCGGCGCCGGGGATCGAACCATGAACCCCGTGGTCCGGAGTCAGGCACCCTGGCCGCTGCGCCACACCTCTTCCATCTGGTGTAACTTTACCATGCTATGTGCCACAGGGACTTCTATTGGTCACTTGGTGTAACTGCACCATGATATGTGCTACAGGAACATCTATTGGCCACCTGGTGTAACTGCACCGTGCTGATAGCCACAGGGACATCTATTGGATACCTGGCATAAGTGCACCATGCTATGTGCCATAGGGACATCTATTGGTCACCTGGTGTAACTGCACCATGCTATGTGCCACAGGGACATCGATTGGCCACTTAGTGTAACTGCACCATGCTTTGTGCCATAGGGAGATCTATTGGTCACTTCTTGTAACTGCACAATGATATATGCCACAAGGACATGTATTGGTCACTTCGTGTAACAGTGCCATGCTTTGTGCATTAGGAACACCTATTGGTCACCTGGTGTAACTGCACAATGATATGTGCCAAAGGGACAGCTATTGGTCACTTGGTATAACTGCACTATGCTTTGTGCCATAGAGACATCTATTGGTCACTTGGTGTAAGTGCACAATGATATTTGCCACAGGGACATCTATTGATCAGTTTGTGCAACTGCACCATGATACGTGCCACAGGAACATCTATTGGCCACCTGGTGTAACTGCACCATGCTGATAGCCACAGGGTCTTCTATTGGTCACCTGGCATAAGTGCACCATGCTATGTGCCAGAGGAACATCTATTGCTCACTTGGTTTAACTGCACAATGCTATGAGTCATAGGGACGTCTATTGGTCACCTGGTGTAACTGCACCATGCTATGTCACAGGGACATCTATTGGTCACTTGGTGTAACTGCATAATGCTGTGTGCCATATGGCCATCTATTTGTCACCTGATGAAACTGCACCATGCTGTGTGCCACAGGGGCATCTGTTGGCCAACTGGTATAAGTGCACCATGACATGCTCCACAGGGACCTCCATTGGTCCCTTGGTGTAACTGCACTATGATATGTGCCACAGGGACATCTATAGGTCACTTGGTATAGCTGCACCTTGATATGTGCCACAGGGACATCTATTGGCCACCTGGTGTAAGTGCACCATGCTGATAGCCACAGGGTCTTCTATTGGTCACCTGGCATAAGTGCACCATGCTATGTGCCATAGGGTCATCTATTGGTCAGCTGGTGTAACTGCACCATGACATGTGCCACAGGGACATCTATTTGTCCCCAGGTGTAAGTGCATCATGCTGATAGCCACAGGGACATCCATTGGTCACCTAGTGTAACTGCACCATGCTATGTGCCATAGGGACCTCCATTGGTCCCTTGCTGTAACTGCACTATGATATGTGCCACAGGGACATCTATTGGCCACCTGGTGTAAGTGCACCATGCTGATAGCCACAGGGTCTTCTATTGGTCACCTGGCATAAGTGCACCATGCTATGTGCTATAGGGACATCTATTGGTCACTTGGTGTAACTGCACCATGCTATGAACCATAGGGACGTCTATTGGTCACCTGGTGTAACTGCACCATGTCATGTGCCACAGGGACATCTATTCGTCACCAGGTGTAAGTGCGTCATGCTGATAGCCACAGGGACATCTACTGGTCACCTGGCATAAGTGCACCAAGATTTGTGCCACAGACACATCCATTGGTCACTTTGTGTAACTACACCATAATATTTGCCACAGGGACATGCATTGGTCACTTGGTGGAAATGCACCATGCTTTTTGCCACAGGGACATCTATCGGTCACCTGGTGCAACTGCACCATGATGTGTGCCACAGGGATATCTATTGCTCACCTAGGGTAACTGCACCATCCTATGTGCACCAGGGACATCTATTGGTCACTTGGTATAACTGCACCATGCGTTGTGCCATAGGGACATTTATAGGTCACCTGGTGTAAATGCTCCATGCAGATAGCCACAGGGACATCCATTGGTAACTTGGTGTAATTACACCATATGTGCCACAGGGAAATCTCTTGGTTACTTGGTGTAACTACACCATGATATGTGCCTGAGGGACATATATTAGTCACCTGGTGTAACTGCACCATAATATGTGCCACAGGGACATCTATTAGTCACCTGGTGGAAGTGCACCATGCTGATTGCCATGGGACATCTATTGGTCACAAGGTGTAACAGCAACATCTTATGTGCCACAGGGACATCATTTGGTCACTTGGTGTAAATGCACCATGTTATGTGACACAAGGACATTTATTGGTCACTTGGTGTAACTGCAATTTGCTATGTGTCACAGGGACATCTTTTGGTCACTTGGTGTAACTGCACCATGCTTTGTGCCACAGGGACATCTATTGGCCACCTGGTGTAAGTGCACCATGCTGATAGCCACAGGGTCTTCTATTGGTCACCTGGCATAAGTGCAGAATGTTAAGTGCCATAGGGACATCTATTGGTCACTTGGTGTAACTGCACTACGCTATGAGCCATAGGGACGTCTATTGGTCACCTGGTGTAACTGCACCATGACATGTGCCACAGGGACATCTATTTCTCACCAGGTGTAAGTGCATCATGCTGATAGCCACTGGGACATCCATTGGTCACCTGGCATAAGTGCACCAATCTTGTGCCACAGGCACAACTATTGGTCACCTTGTGTAACTGCACCATGCTATGTGACATAGGGACATCAATTGGTCACCTAGTGGAACTTCACCATGATATGTGCAACAGGGACATCTATAGGTTACTTGGTGTAAATGCACCCCCTATGTGCCACAGGGAGGTCTATTGGTCACTTGGTGTAAATGCACCATGTTATGTGACACGGGGACATTTATTGGTTACTTATTGAAACTGCATCATGCCTTTTGCCATAGGGACATCTATTGGTCACTTGGTGTAAGTGCACCATGTTGTGTGCCTAAGGGTCATCTATTGGTCACCTGGTGTAACTGCAAGATGCTATGTGCCACAGGGACATCTATTGGTCACTTGGTGTACCTGCACATTGATATGTGCCACAGACACATCTATTGGTCACCTTGTGTAACTGCATGATGCTATGTGCCATAGGGACATCTATTGGTCACCTGGTGTAAATGCACCACCCTATGTGCCACAGGGAGGTCTATTGGTCACTTGGTGTAAATGCACCATGTTATGTGACACGGGGACATTTATTGGTTACTTATTGAAACTGCTTCATGCCTTGTGCCATAGGGACATCTATTGGTCACTTGGTGTAACTGCACCATGTTGTTTGACTAAGGGACATCTATTGGTCACCTGGTGTAACTGCACCATACTATGTGCCACAGAGACATCTATTGGTCACCTGGTGTAACTGCACCATGACATGTGCCACAGGCACATCTATTTCTCACAGGTGTAAGTGCATCATGCTGATAGCCACTGGGGCATCTATTGGTCACCTGGCATAAGTGCACCAATCTTGTGCCACAGGCACAACTATTGGTCACCTTCTGTAACTGCACCATGCTATGTGCCATAGAGACATCAACTGGTCACCTAGTGGAACTTCACCATGATATGTGCAACAGGGACATCTATTGGTCACTTGGTGTAACTGCACCATGCTTTGCGCCATATCAGCATCTATTGGTCACTTCGTATAACTACACCATAATATATGCCACAGGGACATGCATTGGTCACTTGGTGGAAATGCTGCATGCTTTTTGCCACGAGGACATCCATCGGTCACCTGGTGTAACTGCACCATGATATGTGCCACAGGGATATCTATTGCTCACCTGGGGTAACTGCACCATGCTATGTGCACCAGGGACATCTATTGGTCACTTGGTGTAACTGCACCACGCTATGAGCCATAGGGACGTCTATTGGTCACCTGGTGTGACTGTACCATGACATGTGCCACAGGGACATCTATTTGTCACCAGGTGTAAGTGCACCATGCTGATAGCCACAGGGTCTTCTATTGGTCACCTGGCATAAGTGCAGAATGCTATGTGCCATAGGGACATCTATTGGTCACTTGGTGTAACTGCACCACGCTATGAGCCATAGGGACGTCTATTGGTCACCTGGTGTAACTGCACCATGACATGTGCCACAGAGACATCTATTGGTCACTTGGTGTATCTGACCATGATATGTGCAACAGGGACATTTATTGGTCACTTGGTGTAACTGCAATATGCTATGCATCACAGGGACATCTATTGGTAACTTGGTGTAACTACACTATGCTATGTGCCACAGAGACATCTTTTGATCACCTGGTGTAACTGCACCATGCTATGTGCCACAGGGACATCTATTGGTCATTTCGTGTAATTGCACCATGTTATGTGCCACAGGAACATCTATTGGTCACCTGGTGTAACTGCACCATGCTATGTGCCATAGGGACCTCCATTGGTCCCTTGCTGTAACTGCACCATGATATGAGCCATAGAACATCTATTGGTAACTTGGTGTAACTGTAATATGCTATTTGCCAAAGGGACATCTATTTCTCACTTGGTGTAACTGCACCATACAATGTGCCACAGGCACATCTATTGGTCACCTTGGGTAACTGCAAAATGCTATGTGCCATAGGGACATCTATTGGTCACCTGGTGTAAATGCACCATGTTATGTGACACGGGGACATTTATTGGTTACTTATTGAAACTGCATCATGTCTTGTGCCATAGGGACATCTATTGGTCACTTGGTGTAAGTGCACCATGTTGTGTGCCTAAGGGACATCTATTGGTCACCTGGTGTAACTGCAAGATGCTATGTGCTACAGGGACATCTATTGGTCACTTGGTGTACCTGCACATTGATATGTGCCACAGACACATCTATTGGTCACCTGGTATAAGTGCACCACAATATGTGTCAAAAGGACTTCTATTGGTCACTAGGGCTAACTTCACCATACTATGTGCCACAGTTACATCTATTGGTCACTTGGTGTAACTGCACCATGTTGTTTGACTAAGGGACATCTATTGGTCACCTGGTGTAACTGCACCATACTATGTGCCACTTAGACATCTATTGGTCACCTGGTGTAACTGCACCATGACATGTGCCACAGGGACATCAATTTCTTTCCAGGTGTAAGTGCATCATGCTGATAGCCACTGGGGCATCTATTGGTCACCTGGCATAAGTGCACCAATCTTGTGCCACAGGCCCAACTATTGGTCACCTTGTGTAACTGCACCATGCTATGTGCCATAGAGACATCAATTGGTCACCTAGTGGAACTTCACCATGCTATGTGCAACAGGGACATCTATAGGTTACTTGGTGTAACTGCACCATGCTTTGCGCCATATCAACATCTATTGGTCACTTCGTATAACTACACCATAATATATGCCACAGGGACATGCATTGGTCACTTGGTGGAAATGCTGCATGCTTTTTGCCACGAGGACATCTATCGGTCACCTGGTGTAACTGCACCATGATATGTGCCACAGGGATATCTATTGCTCACCTGGGGTAACTGCACCATGCTATGTGCACCAGGAACATCTATTGGTCACTTGGTGTAACTGCACCACGCTATGAGCCATAGGGACGTCTATTGGTCACCTGGTGTGACTGTACCATGACATGTGCCACAGGGAGATCTATTTGTCACCAGGTGTAAGTGCACCATGCTGATAGCCACAGGGTCTTCTATTGGTCACCTGGCATAAGTGCAGAATGCTATGTGCCATAGGGACATCTATTGGTCACTTGGTGTAACTGCACCACGCTATGAGCCATGGGACGTCTATTGGTCACCTGGTGTAACTGCACCATGACATGTGCCACAGAGACATCAATTGGTCACTTGGTGTATCTGGACCATGATATGTGCAACAGGGACATTTATTGGTCACTTGGTGTAACTGCAATATGCTATGCATCACAGGGACATCTATTGGTAACTTGGTGTAACTACACCATGCAATGTGCCACAGAGACATCTTTTGATCACCTGGTGTAAATGCACCACCCTAAGTGCCACAGGGATGTCTATTGGTCACTTGGTGTAAATGCACCATGTTATGTGACACAGGGACATTTATTGGGTACTTATTGAAACTGCATCATGCTTTGTGCCATAGGGACCTTTATTGGTTACTTCGTGTAACTGCACCATGATATGTGCCACAGTAACATGTATTGGTCACTTTGTGGGACTGCACCATGCTTTGTGCCATAGGGACATCTATTGGTCACTTGGTGTAAGTGCACCTTGTTGTGTGCCTAAGGGACATCTATTGATCACCTGGTGTAACTGCACCATGCTATGTGCCACAGGGAGCTGCCTGAAGTGAATTAAACAATGCAATATTAAGCCTGAGTGGAATATTGACAAACAAATAGAGGAGTTTGGGCAATATCGTCATTTTTGTTACCGCAATCCTGTCAGCCAGCGAGAGAGGCAATTTAGCCCATCGTGCAGCTTGCTCCGTAATTTGAGTAATGACGCGACCATAATTCATGGAGAGTATTCTATCAGGGTCTCTATACAGCCATATCCCTAAATATTTCACCGGGTCAGTAGACCACGACAATGGAAAATCTAGCGCCACCTCCTGAGTGTCGGCAGTCAGCGGGAAGACTGTTGACTTCTCCCAGTTTATCCCTAAGCCGGAATACCTCTCAAATTTCACATATTCCCTCAGGAGCGCCGAAAGGTTTTCAGCAGGTTCACGGACATAAAGCATCATGTCGTCTGCATACAGCGAGACCCCAAGAGGTCTCTGCCGAAATCGCAACGCTGCATCTGCATGTTTTTGACGAATTTTACAAGTGAAAAAAGCATCGGCGACAAGGGGCATCCCTGCCTTGTACCTCTCTTTATTAAAAATGCGTTTGACACCCAGCCATCCACTCTCACTCGGGCCTCCGGCTCAGTATAAAGCAATTTAATCCATTTGAGAAAAAAGGGTGGCATACCCATTCTGAGTAGGACAGTGAACATATACTCCCACCGCACGGAGTCGAATGCCTTTGCTGCGTCAAGCAGCACAGCCACTGCCTGGAAATCCGACTCAAAATAATGCAGCGTGGCAAAGATAGTGCGCAAATTATGTGTCGTCGATCTCCTTGGTACAAACCCCGACTGATCCGGGAGGATCAGTTTGGGTACCAGAGGCTGTAGCCTTGTGGCAATCATTTTTGCTGAAATCTTGGCATTTATATTAATGAGGGAGAGAGGCCTATATGATTCACACCTATTTGCTACCTTATCAGGTTTCAGCAACGTCACAATAAGGGCTTCCCAGAGAGAGGGGGGTAATTTTCCGGTCTCATATGCCTCTGCAAATACATCTAATAGTCTAGGCGCCAGTTCCTCTACATATGCCTTATAGCACTCGCTCGGAAGTCCGTCAAGGCCAGCTGATTTACAAGTGGGGAGGGACATTATGGCAGTTTTTACATCTTCCTCGTCGAAGGGTTGCGTAAGGTACTCCCTCTGGCCTTCCGATAGCCACCCAAGTGCAATATCGTCTAGGTATGCACATATATCGGCTTCAGGCACCTGTACGTTGTCGCCATAGAGTGCCGCGTAAATGTCCCGCACCACCTTGCTAATCTCCGACGTAGTATGTTTCGCCACCCCATCTCTGTCTAACATTTCAGTGATGTTTTCCTGACCCCGCGGCATAGCTATCTTCTGGGCTAACGAACGGCTGGGCCTACCTCCCTCCCCATAGTACCTCGCTGTACTTCTCCTAGATCTGTGCACCAGTTCTTGATCTACTGTCTGGTTGTGCTCTGTCACAAGGTCCCTTATTTTGGCAAGAAGCTCTGGTTCAGGGCGCTGCTCATACTCTTGTTCCAAAGCTGAGATCTCATTCGCTAGCTTGCTAATTCTGCGCCTTAAGTCCTTCAATACACCTGCCTGTGCACTTATGCACTCGCCCCGTATCGTAACTTTAAACGCCTCCCATAACATCCCTGCACTATCGACTGAGCCCTCATTTTCAAGGTAGTAGTTTCTGATCGCATTCCCAATAGTGCTCCTAAAAACTAGGTCCGCCAGGGAAGCCTGCTGCAATCTCCACATAAAGGGTGGTCTCGCACAATCTGGGACTTGTAGCTCAAGAAGAACTGGGGAATGATCCGACAATGTCTTGGCCAAGTGACCAACAAGGACTGCCCACGTACATGCCATCTCAGTCGCAAGCCAATAATCTAATCTGGACCACGATCCATGAACTGAGGAAATAAAAGTGCTTTCCAGTGACCCTGGATGACCCAATCTCCAGACGCCGCGAATATCCCCAGCCTCCATCAACCCAAGCAACGTGTCTGAAGCCTGCTTGCCTCTTGCTGCTGCACTAGCAGTCCTGTCCATGGACACATCAAAGCAAATGTTAAAATCCCCTCCCCATATTATCTCCACATGAGGATACGCAGAGATGCGACGCCAGACATCTGTAAAAAAAAGCGAGGTCGTCTATATTTGGGCCATATATATTTACCAGCAGTACCTTAGCACCTCCCAGTTTGCCCAGGATGATTACCACCTTCGCTGTTCATCAGTTTCTAAACTGAGCATAGCAAATGGCACACCTTTCTTAACAAGGATCATTACACCCCTGGAATAGGAGGAGTAGGACGCAGCTAAGCGTAACCCTGCCCATCGTGCTCCCACATTTTTCTCAGAGACCTTAGTGAGGTGGGTTTCCTGCAGGAAAGCAACCTGAACATCAAACCTGTCCAAATACGCCAAAACAGAGCGAATTTTCTTGGGGCTGTTTAAACCGCGGACATTCCAGGTAAGGAATTTCATATTACTACCCATACTTGCTGCACATCATGACATCATTTACATGGTAATGCCCACCTAAATAAATAAGCTGCAGTGTTGCTATTGCTATGCTCCTGCACAGTTTCGAACGTCCCATCCCCTTCCCATCCCACCAACCCCCCACCCACTTCAGCACCCCCAACTTGCTAAAGCCATCCCTATTTATTGTAAACAACCCCCACCAAACACAGAAAAACTATTGAATCTTGTGGGGTACTCCCATGAGGGGAGCGCTAGAGTGCTACTAGCCTCCCACAGATGCGGGAGGTGGCTGACAGATCTACTTCACATGCACTAACAACAAACATATTCGTGTACATTTAAGCATCTAGCTAGCTTCACATTCAAATGGCCATCCAGCATCCCAGAGCTGCAGCAGGATGTCTTCATTTTTTGCACCTATCCAAACCTATTTCCTCTTATAAGTTCCAGTCACACCACATAGCTGGTCTAGATCGCATGCATTACTCTTCCTCTTCATCAGGGTCGTTCGAGGTTTCACGCCTTCTTCTTTTGAGCTTCTTAGCATGTTCGAGCGCTGCCTTTGAGTTGGTGAAGATTTTAAAGTCACCTTCCTGGCCTGTTCGCAGGCGGGCCGGATACAACATGGCATACGGGATCCCCTCTGATTGCAACATTTTTTTCACTGTACCAAATTCCCTTCGCGCTGCCTGCACTGCAACTGTAAAGTCCGGGAAGAATGCAAGTGTGTTCCCTTGGAATTCAACCGTGCCTTTTTCTCTTGCCATTTTCAAAATGGCATCTCTGTCCCTATAATTCAAAAGTCTGGCGATGATGGGGCGAGGCAGCGCCCCAGAAACAGGTCTCGGAGCCAAAGAGTGATGGGCACGCTCAACTATCAGCATCGGGGACAGATTCTCTGGGCCAAAAATGTTGCATATCAATGCATCCACATAGGTCTCCATTTTGCCGGTGTTTGTCAACTCAGGCAGGCCAGTATTTCTAAGATTGTTCCTTCTGGACCTAGCCTCTAAGTCTTCATTTTTTGCGTGAATAAGCGCCAATACTTTCTCCATATTTAAGGCTTTGCCAGAGACCTTGCTAAGATTGTTCTCAGCTGTAGAGACCCTCTGCTCAACCTCCCCAATTCTCGTGTTTTTTTTCTCCAGCTTTACAGACATGTGGTCAATTCTTTGGTTCAACGCATCTATTTTTCCATCTATGGACTGAAGACTATGCGGCATTGGTAGGAGTGTTGCCTCGAGCGAGTGGGTGGCCTCTGCCTGTGTGTCAGCCTCCGAGTCCGAGTCTGTTTTCCCCATTATTGGTAGCAGGCACTACAGCTCCGTAACACAGAAGAGTTAGGACTTTGTAGACTGTCGTAAAACCGCTTCAACCAGCCCACCACCAGACAAGCACGACCGTTGGGATAGTTGAGTGGTTACTAGCACTATATTGGTTGCCTCACCACTAGTGGCCAGCATCCTGATGAACTCCTGTGTGAGAAGTTGGCCTGGTATATGCTGTCCACTAATTAAAGTGGGCACCTTGCACCAGTCCAAACGACCTTTATTGATGATTAGGTTAAAGACAACCTTTATTGAAAGCTATCCTAGTGGTAGCTATGGAGAGCAGCCTTCAGGCTAAGTCTCGAAGGAATGTAAAGCAGCTTGTTTTACCAGTATATAACCTCCTGAATGACCAAATGAAAGGAGAATCACACAAGGTATATATAAAATATATGTATTTATTACTAAACACTCTCTACTAACCTCTTTATGAGATTAGAGAACAAGACACACAATATTAAATCACTAGAACGACAGTAAATAGCACAATACACAGCGGGCTCCAGGGGGAGACCGAACCATATACTAAGTAAGTGGTATAAGAACCATGACTTGACTAGACACAGTGCCTAGAGCACGTAGAATCGCTAGGACCCCAAGGAACCACCCAAGGTAGTGACCCAGGGGACCCACGGAGGACGGGTGCAGTGTGGGAACACAGACGCGAGCTCCGTACAACTCTATGGGAAAGTCGCGGTTGGAAATTTAAAGATTAAGGACACTTAGGAGAGGACTTTCAGCAAACCCAGCTAAGCATAGAAGGTTCTAAGGCCAGCACTCTTGAGAGTACCGAGGTACCCGTGTTACCTATCCCAGAGGAGCTGGGTGCATAGGGGTCAAGTGGTGTCGGAAACCCTTGTCGTTTTCAATGGCGTAATGCGAAAAAGTACTGCTGCCGTGGAGAAGAAAAGTGTCCGGTGTGATCCAAGCCTGGATCGGAGATGAGAAGAACCTGAAAGCAGAGGGGACAAAGTCTGGGTCACTTCACGTGACCAGGAGCGGAGCAATCGAATGCCCACCGATGTCGGGTGCTTCAGGTGAGATGAGGTGAAGCTTGACTCTGCAGCCATGGGGACCAGGAGACGTCGACGATGACCACAGTCCGGATCCGAGCTGTGCCACGAAGGATGTTGAGTGCTGTGGGGTCAGTGTCTGGATTGAAAAAAAACAAGTCTTGGCAACGGCAACCCACGCTGTCCTGCTTCTGCGAGGACCAGCAAGGTCCTGGGGACTCTCCAAGCGATGGAGAGTCAGGGTACGTCTGGAGCAACCAGGGAAGCCCACTGAAAGTTAAAGTTGCCTTCTCAGGGACCCACAGGACAACGGACCAGGGATCGCGAAGGGACCTCGAGCTGAATCACGAAATACCAGCCCACGGAACACTCGTGGAGTGTAGGCCGGAAATCTTCGGTGGAATTACTGCTCGGGTCAGGACTACAAGTAGCCCAAAGCACAGCTTCAGGGATCGCCGAAAAGCATATGCTTCTGCAAATGTACACGGTGCCCAGGGGTACTGGTTTCACGGTCCCCAAAAGGGATACGGGCCTCAGAATTGCTGAGAGCGCAGATCGACCTCGGAGACCTCGGGAACCCACCTCCTGTGTTGCAGAAATCTTCGGAGTCCTTCGGGAGCTTCGTAGATGCAAACTAGTCAGATGCGTTTAGGTGCCTGCTCAGCAGGGGAGTAACTCCTTTACTCCAAGGGAGATTCTTCAGTCGTCCAGCAAAGCGTAGATTGTCGAAGGATACTTGGTTTCTGTAGCAGAGTTTAGTCCAGGTAAATCTAAAGTCCTGTAGTCAGGGGTTCCTACTTTATACCCAAGGAAGGGGTGGGACAAACTCTGGGAACCCACCTATGGGAGGGTCAGGACAGAGGGGTGGCTACACCCATGTCCTTTGTCCAGTTTCGTGCCAGAGCAGGAGCAAATGGCTCCTGCAACCGGTTTGAGCTGGACTATGCACAGGGACACCAAATGTGCCCCCAGTGCAGACATCAAAGCACTCAGAGTGCACCCACCCAGCCCCAATACACTAAAGCCTGTCTGGGAGGTGGTCACACCTCCCTGTGACAGGAAACCTATTGTCAAGCCTTCCCCTGCCGGAGTTTCGTCCAGCAGCAGGAGGGCAGACTCGTGTCTGTGGCTGGCAGCATCCATTTTGTGATGCCAGGGTTCTGTGAAGCTGGTACCGGGTGTACCGGTGTTGTCATATTTCTCCCTCTGGGAGGGTGGAATCATACCTCCCACACCAGTTACTGGTGTGGAGGTATGATTCCAAGGTGTTTGACACCAAACACGACATGTTTCCATGCAGACATATTAAAGTTAGCATTTACCGCGAGGTTATAATGCACTTAAGTGTATATGGTTGGCTGCATCACAAACAACCCCGGAATATAGGTTCCGAAGGCTGCAGAGGGGCTCTGCTCATGCATGAGCACCCTCTTACATAAAACCCAGCACCCTGCCTTCAGGATTGATAAGGCCTGCTATAGGGGTGACTGATAGGTTTATATGTGCAGTGATTAGGATAGATATAGTGAACCTATATCTAAGTAAGGGGTGCAGGCACCACCTTACACAGGCTGCAGTAGCAGACCTGTGGTGTCATTTTGAATGGTCTCTCAGGGGTGGCATAATACATGCTGCAGCCCCTGGGAGGCCTCTGGGGTACCTATGCCCTTGGTACATAGTGTACCATATACTAGGGACTTATAAGGGTACCCCAGAATCCAATCTGGAGTGTACCTAAAGTACATGCACAACCAATTTAGGGAGCAAGCAGATAGACTGGGGTCCTGATTAGCAGGATCCCAGTCAGACTAAGTCGAAAACCAGCAAAACACCAGGAAAAAAGTGGGGGTAACCATGCAGTCAAGATTCCACCTTCCTACATAACCCTCCCCCAAACGAAAGGAGATAAGGCTAACCTTGTCCAGTTGAGCCTTTATTGACTAAGTGGCCATATAAGGAAGATCCTGCACTAGCATGGATACCCCCTGTCTTATGGTCCACTAAGCAGTCCCTACCCCTAAGGATATGGGATGGTCTCCAAAAGTTGGGATTTCTACCTGTAGGGTGTTTTGGCAAAGTAATAGGCTGGTGGGGTGGCTGAGTAGAGAAGTAAGGCCCTAATAAAGTTGGCCTCAGCTTCCTCAGATCACTGGTCACCATGGAGGCCTTTCTTTCCATGACTGAGTTGTATCTGGCTCTAAGGGTCAACCTCTGGCTGCCTACAGCTGGGGGTTGGGTCCCTCAGTGGGTTGAGGAATTTTCACCTGGCTAGGGCGACTAGACTGGGTGCCCCTAATCTGTGGATGAGGGGGTCCTCTGGACAATGGGCCCCAAGGGGTCCACTGACCTCCCTGACCTCTGCAGCCCTAGGCTGAGTGAGGTAGGATAGAGAGGGGCAGGATACCTGCTCCAGACTGGGTACCACCTTGGAAGGGTCTCCTGCCATCAGGGGTGTTGCCAGGCCAGGCCTGACCACCTCTGGGGCAGTTCCTTCACTAGGGGTAGGATCAGATCCCTGAGGAGGCTGACCCTTACCTATAGTCTGGGGGGTAGAAGACTTTTCTTCCACCCTTCTGCTCTCTTGTGGAGTAGAATGGGCCATTCTTTCAGGCTCCACCTCTCCAAAATTTCCCTGGGATGGGGCTGAGGCCCTAAGAGCCCCACCAACTTTCTCAGGGAGGCCTAACATTCTTAAATGGGCCTGGTATTCAACTTCAGCCCAGGCTGAAATCTCCAGATCATTGCCCAACAGGCAATCTACAGGCAAGTTTGGGGACACTGCCACTCTCTTTGGGCCAGTGACCCCTCCCCAGCTGAGATTGACTATGGCCATGGGATGATCTGTTTTAATACCATCAATGTTGGTCACCTGGTACTTAAACTCGGGTAAAAGCTGTTGAGGGGGACTAGTTTCCCTGTCACCATGGTGACACTAGCCCCTGTGTCTCTGAATGCCACAGCTTTCTGACCATTTATTAGTGGCTCCTGTCTGTACTTGCCCAAAGAATTAGGACTGACAGTAAAAGTGGCAAATCCCATGCCACCATCACAGACTAAGGAGGCCTGGGAGGAGGACCTTGATAAGCTGGGGTCCACCTCAGTTCCCCATACCAACGCACCTAACTTTTTGGGTGCATTACTACCACCTGGGGGATTACTACTTGTAGTACCAGGGGGGGTGGTAGTATTGCTGGGAGGAACATTTTCCTTATTGCTGGCTTTAGGGCAACTGGGGTCATTTTTCCAGTGGCCAGGCTTCTTACATGTATGGCAATAAGGTTTTTTTTCAGGGGAGGAAGGAGTTTGGGACCCACCCCCAGAAGAGGAATTTTGGAGCCCTGTAGTGGATTTATCTTTTGATTTATCCCCACCTTTCTCTTGGTTTTTGGAGGAATCTTTCTTCTGGTCACCACCCTGATTCTTTGGCTTTACTCTGGTTCTGACCCATTTGTCTGCCTTCTTTCCCAATTCTTGGGGAGAGGTCAGATCAGAGTCCACCAGGTACTGGTGTAAAAGCTGGTTTTGACAATTATTAAGGATCTGCTCCCTCATAATCAAATTGTACAATCCTAAAAAGTCATGCACCTTGTTGCCATGTATCCAACCTTCCAGAGCCTTAGTAGCACAATCTACAAAGTCAACCCAGTCCTGAGTCTGTGCCTTTTGGGTGTCTATGAACTTTATCCTGTATTGTTCAGTGGTTAAGCCAAACCCATCAATCAGAGCACTCTTCAGGACTTTGTAATTATCAGCATCCTCTTCTCTTACAGTGAGGAGCTTGTCTCTACCTTTGTCTGCAAAGGAGAGCCACAAGATTGCTGCCCACTGCTCCTGAGGGACCCTCTGTACCTTACAGGCCCTCTCCAGTGCAGTTATCCATTCGTGGATGTCCTCCCCACTCTGGTAGGGAGGGACAATCTTGTTCAGGTTCCTATGGTCATGAGTATGTTCTCTAACTCTAGGGACACTGTGGCTGCCACCATGGGGCTCTAGCCCCAACTTCTGAGAAGCTCTCTGAAGCTCCAGGGATTCCCTATCTAAGGCCAATTGCTCTCTCTTGATTCTGAGCTTAGCTCTCTCAAACTCAAGCAGTTGGCACGTCTTCTCATAAGAGGACTCCCTTTTATGAGAAGTAGAGGTCCTATGAGAAACAGAGCTCCCTACAGATGTACCAGAATGATTAGATTCCTGAGAAGGAGATCTTGATCTTCTTGGTAAACTGTTAACCCTTCCAGGTGGGGTAAAGAGAGGACCATTGAGGCCTCCTTCCTTACCTTCAGGAAGAATTGGATTGTCCAGGTTAGAATCATTTTGATCCTCCTGGCCAGCATCAGAGTCCAGGTCATTGAAGTTCTCACTTCCTGTCCTTTCCTCTTCTGCTGTCCCACCCCCTTTACCTGTCTCATCAGACCCTGGGGTCATTCTGAGGTCATCTAAAAGCAAAGTCTCTATGAGACGTTGGATGTTTGGGTTTTTCCCTGTCTTCAGTTTCCTACATGTACACATGGCTCTCAATTCTTGGAATGAGAGATGGTCATACTTAGTTGGCAAGAAGCCACTGGCTTCAGGCCTAGAAGACATGCTAGTGTGGTGTGGTGTATGCACCTACCTACCCTAGTGGGAACTGAAACTCTCTTGAGTTGGAGAAAGGGTGTGCTAGGCCCTTGACTTACCCAACTCTAAGTTCAGTAGAACTTACTTTATTCTAGTCTTGATTTATATGTACCTAAGAACCTTTAGTAGTTTTCAGTTAGTCACTCAATGAGATTATCTGGTAAAACTATAGCAAGCTTGAATCCCAACCGCTGCACACCAATGTGAGAAGTTGGCCTGGTATATGCTGTCCACTAATTAAAGTGGGCACCTTGCACCAGTCCAAACGACCCTTATTGATGATTAGGTTAAAGACAACCTTTTTTGAAAGCTATCCTAGTGGTAGCTATGGAGAGCAGCCTTCAATCTAAGTCTCGAAGGAATGTAAAGCAGCTTGTTTTACCAGTATATAACCTCCTGAATGACCAAATGAAAGGAAAACCACACAAGGTATTTATAAAATACATGTATTTATTACTAAACACTCTCTACTAACCTCTTTATGAGATTAGAGAACAAGACACATAATATTAAATCACTAGAACGACAGTAAATAGCACAATACACAGCGGGCTCAAAGGGGAGACCGAACCATATACTAAGTAAGTGGTATAAGAACCACGACTTGACTAGACACAGTGCCTAGAGCACGTAGAATCGCTGGGACCCCAAGGAACCACCCAAGGTAGTGACACAGGGGACCCACGGAGGACGGGTGCAGTGTGGGAACACAGACGCAAGCTCCGTACAACTCTATGGGAAAGTCGCGGTTGGAAATTTAAAGATTAAGGACACTTAGGAGAGGACTTTCAGCAAACCCAGCTAAACATAGAAGGTTCTAAGGCCAGCACCTTTGAGAGTACCGAGGTACCCGTGTTACCTATCCCAGAGGAGCCGGGTGCATAGGGGTCAAGTGGTGTCGGAAACCCTTGTCGTTTTCAATGGCGTAATGCGAAAAAGTACTGCTGCAGTGGAGATGAAAAGTGTCCGGTGTGATCCAAGCCTGGATCGGAGATGAGAAGAACCTGAAAGCAGAGGGGACAAAGTCTGGGTCACTTCACGTGACCAGGAGTGGAGCAATCGAATGCCCACCGATGTCGGGTGCTTCAGGTGAGATGAGGTGAAGCTTGACTCTGCAGCCACGGGGACCAGGAGACGTCGACGACCACAGTCCGGATCTGAGCTGTCCCACGAAGGATGTCGAGTGCTGGGGGGTCAGTGTCCGGATTGAACAACAACAAGCCTTGGCAACGGCAACCCACGGGGTCAGAGGAAAGATGCTTCTGCGAGGACCAGCAAGGTCCTGGGGACTCTCCAAGCGATGGAGAGTCAGGGCACGTCTGGAGCAACCAGGGAAGCCCACTGAAAGTTAAAGTTGCCTTCTCAGGGACCCACAGGCCAACGGACCAGGGATCGCGAAGAGACCTCGAGCTGAATCACCAAATACCAGCCCACGGAAAACTCGTGGAGTGTAGGCCAGAAATCTTCGGTGGAATTACTGCTCGGGGTCAGGACTACAAGTAGCCCAAAGCACAGCTTCAGGGATCGCCGAAAAGCATATGCTGCTGCAAATGTACACGGTGCCCACGGGTACGGGTTTCACGGTCCCCACGAGGGATACGGGCCTCAGGATTGCTGAGAGCGCAGATCGAACTCGGAGACCTCGGGAACCCACCTCCTGTGTTGCAGAAATCTTCGGAGTCCTTCAGGAGCTTTGTAGCTGCAAACCGGTCAGATGCGTTTAGGTGCCTGCTCAGTAGGGGAGTAACTCCTTTACTCCAAGGGAGATTCTTCAGTCATCCAGCAAAGCGTAGATCGTCGATGGATACTTGGTTTCTGTAGCAGAGTTTAGTCCAGGTAAATCTAAAGTCCTGTAGTCAGGGGTTCCTACTTTATACCCAAGGAAGGGGTGGGACAAACTCTGGGGACCCACCTATGGGAGGGTCAGGACAGAGGGGTGGCTACACCCATGTCCTTTGTCCAGTTTCGTGCCAGAGCAGGAGCAAATGGCTCCTGCAACCGGTTTGAGCTGGACTATGCACAGGGACACCAAATGTGCCCCCAGTGCAGACATCAAAGCACTCTGAGAGTGCACCCACCCAGCCCCAATACACTAAAGCCTGTCTGGGAGGTGGTCACACCTCCCTGTGACAGGAAACCTATTGTCAAGCCTTCCCCTGCCGGAGTTTCGTCCAGCAGCAGGAGGGCAGACTCGTGTCTGTGGCTGGCAGCATCCATTTTGTGATGCCAGGGTTCTGTGAAGCTGGTACCGGGTGTACCGGTGTTGTCATATTTCTCCCTCTGGGAGGGTGGAATCATACCTCCCACACCAGTTACTGGTGTGGAGGTATGATTCCAAGGTGTTTGACACCAAACAAGACATGTTTCCATGCAGCCATATTAAAGTTAGCATTTACCGCGAGGTTATAATGCACTTAAGTGTATATGGTTGGCTGCATCACAAACAACCCCGGAATATAGGTTCCGAAGGCTGCAGAGGGGCTCTGCTCATTCATGGGCACCCTCTCACATAAAACCCAGCACCCTGCCTTCAGGATTGATAAGGCCTGCTATAGGGGTGACTGATAGGTTTATATGTGCAGTGATTAGGATAGATATAGTGAACCTATATCTAAGTAAGGGGTGCAGGCACCACCTTACACAGGCTGCAGTAGCAGACCTGTGGTGTCATTTTGAATGGTCTCTCAGGGGTGGCATAATACATGTTGCAGCCCCTGGGAGGCATCTGGGGTACCTATGCCCTTGGTACATAGTGTACCATATACTAGGGACTTATAAGGGTACCCCAGAATCCAATCTGGAGTGTACCTAAAGTACATGCACAACCAATTTAGGGAGTAAGCAGATAGACTGGGGTCCTGATTAGCAGGATCCCAGTCAGACTAAGTCGAAAACCAGCAAAACACCAGGAAAAAAGTGGGGGATAACCATGCAGTCAGATTCCACCTTCCTACAATGTGCCACAGGGACATCAATTGATCACATGGTGTAACTGCAATATGGTATGTGCTATAGGGATATCTATTGGTCACCTGGTGTAAGTGCTCCAGGCAGATAGCCACAAGGACATCTATTGTTCACCTTGTATAAGTGTAGCAAATATGTGCCACGGAGCCATCTATTGGTTACTTGGTGTAACTGCACCATGTTTTGAGCTATAGGGACATCTATTGGTCACTTCGTGTAACTGTTCCATGCTATGTGCCACAGAGACATCTATTGGTCACTTGGTGTAACTGCACTATGCTTAGTGCCATAGGGATGCCTAGTAGTCACTAGGTGTAACTTCACCATACTATGTGCCACAGGGACATCTATTGGTCACCTGGTGTAACTGCACCATGCTTTGTGACACAGGGACATCTATTGGTTATTTGGTGTAACTGCACCATGATATGAGTCACAGGGACATCTATTGGTAACTTGGTGTAACTGTAATATGCTATTTGCCACAGGGGCATCTATTGCTCACTTGGTGTAACTGCACCATACCATGTGCCACGGGCACATCTATTGGTCACCTGGTGTAACTGCACCACCCTATGTGCCACAGGGACGTCTATTGGTCACTTGGTGTAAATGCACCATGTTATGTGACACAGGGACATTTATTGGTTACTTATTGAAACTGCATCATGCTTTGTGCCACAGTAACATGTATTGGTCACTTTGTGGGACTGCACCATGCTTTGTGCCATAGGGACATCTATTGGTGACTTGGTGTAAGTGCACCATGTTGTGTGCCTAAGGGACATCTATTGGTCACCTGGTGTAACTGCACCATGCTATGTGCCACAGGGACATCTATTGGTCACTTGGTGTACCTGCACATTGATCTGTCCCACAGGCACATCTATTGGTCACCTGGTGTAAGTGCACCACAATATGTGTCAAAAAGACTTCTATTGGTCACTAGGTGTAACTTCACCATACTATGTGCCACAGTGACATCTATTGGTCACTTGGTGTAACTGCACCATCTTGTTTGCCTAAGGGACATCTATTGTTCACCTGGTGTAACTGCACCACACTATGTGCCACAGAGACATCTATTGGTCACTTGGTGTATCTGCACCATGCTATGTGCCACAGAGACATCTGTTGGTCACTTTGTGTAACAGCACCATGCTTTGTGCCTTAGGGACATATATTAGTCACCTGGTGTAACCGCACCATGCTTAGTGCCATAGGGACCCCTATTAGTCACTAGGTGTAACTGCACCATGTTATGTGCCACAGGGACATCTATTGGTCACTTTCTGTAATTGCACAATGATAAGTGCCACAGGGACATCTATTGCTCACTTGATGTAACTGCACCATACTATCTGCCACAGGGACATCTATTGGTCACTTGGTGTAGCTGCCCATGCTTTGTGCCATAGGGACATCTATTTGTCACTTGGTTTTAACAGCACCATGCTATGTGCCACAGGGACATCTATTGGTCACTTGGTGTAACTATACCATGATATGTACCATAGGGACATATATTGGTCACTTGGTGTAACTGCACCATACAATGTGCCATAGGAACAGTTATTGGTCCTTCGTGTAACTACACCATACTACGTGCCACAGGGACATCTATTGGTCACCTGGTGTAACTGCACCATGATATGTGCCAAAGGGACATCTATTGGTCACTTGGAGTAACTGCACCATACTTTGTTCCATGAAGATATCTGTTGGTGACGTGGTGTAACTGCACTATGATATGTGCCACAGGGACATCAATTGGTTACTTGGTGTAACTCCACTCTGCTATGTGCCACAGGGAAATCTATTAGTCAGTTGGTGTAACTGCACCATGATATGTGCCAAAGGGTCATCTCTTGGTCACCTGGTTTAACTGACCCATGCTTTGTGCCACACAGAGATCTATTGGTGATGTGGTGCAACTGCACCATAGATATGTGTCACAGGGACATCAATTGGTCACCTGGTGTAACTGCAATATGCTATGTGACACAGGGACATCTGTTGGTCACCTGGTGTAGGTGCTCCATGCAGATAGCCATAGGAAAATCTATTGGTCACCTCGTATAAGTGCACCAAGATATGTGTCACAGGGACATCTATCGGTCACTTGGTGTAACTGCACCATGAGATGAGCAACAGGAACATGTATTGATAACTTGGTGTAACTGTAATATGCTATGTGCCACAGGGACATCTATTGCTCACTTGGTGTAACTGCACCATACTATCTGCCACGGGGACATCTATTGGTCACTTGGTGTAACTGCACCATACAATGTGCCACAGGGACATCTATTGGTCACTTGGTGTAACTGCACCATACTATGTGCCATATGAACATTTATTGGTCACTTCGTGTAACTGCACCAGGATATGTGCCACAGGGAAATTAATTGGTCACCTGGTGTAACGGCAATATGCCATGTGCCACAGGGACATCTATTGGTCACCTGTTGTAGGTGCTCACTGCAGATAGTCACAGGGACATCTATTGGTCACCTCGTATAAGATATGTGCCACAGGGACATCCATTGGTCACTTGGTGTAACTGCACCATGCTTTGTGCCATAGAGACATCCTTTTGGTCACTTCGTGTAACTGCTCCATGCTTAGTGCCATAGGCACATCTATTGGTCACTTGGTGTAACTGCACCATGCTTTGTGCCATAGGGACAGCTATTGGTCACCTGGATTAACTGCACAATATTATGTGCCACAGGGACATCTATTGGTCACCTGCTGTAAGTGAACCATGATATGTGACAAAATAACTTCTATTGGTCACTAGGTGTAACTGCACCATACTATGTGCCACAGCGACATCAATTGGTCACTTGGTGGAAATGCACCATGATGTGTGCCACAGGGACAACTATTGGTCACTTGGTGTTAACATCAATATGCTATGTGCCACAGGGACATCGATTGGTCACTTGGTGTAACTACACCATTCTATGTGCCACAGGGACATCTATTGGTCAATTGGTGTAAATGCACCATGCTGTGTGCCAAAGGGACATCTGTTTGTCACCTGGTGTAATTGCACCATGCTATGTGCCACAGGGACATCTATTGATGTGACGCACACAACAGCAAAGAGCTCTTCAACATCGTGAAGGAACTCTCCAACCCCAGCTCCAACACCAACGACATCCAGCCGTCGCAAGACCTGTGCGACTCACTGGCCACCTCCTTCCACCGCAAAATCGCCGACATCCACGACAGCTTCAACACCACGACCGCCCCGGCAACCACCGAGACCACTGCCCCCACAACCACCAACCGCCTGCTCTCCTGGACCAACATCAACGACGAGGACACCAGCGAGATCATGAACACCATCCACTCCGGTTCACCGCTAGACCCGTGCCCTCACCACATCTTCAACAAAGCCAGTACAGCCATCGCGCCCCATCTCCGGAAAATAATCAACATCTCCTTCGAGACAGCAACCTTCCCGGAAAGCTGGAAGCACGCCGAGATCACCGCCTTACTCAAGAAACCCAAGGCAGACCCCAAGGACCTCAAGAACTTCCGACCCATCTCTCTGCTCCCGTTCCCCGCGAAGGTCACCGAGAAAATCGTCAACAAACAACTGACCCGCTACCTCGAGGAGAACAACATCCTGGACCCTTCCCAGTCCGGATTCCGCAGCAACCACAGCACCGAAACCGCCCTCATCGCCGCCACCGATGACATCAGGACCCTGCTAGACAACGGAGAAACAGCAGCCCTCATCCTCCTGGACCTATCAGCCGCCTTCGACACGGTCTGCCACCACACACTACGAACACGCCTTCACGACGCCGGGATCCAAGAGAAGGCCCTGGACTGGACCACATCCTTCCTTTCCGGCAGAATACAAAGCGTCCGCCTCGCCCCCTTCCGATCCAAGGCCACCAAGATCATCTGCGGCGTACCCCAAGGCTCCTCCCTCAGCCCAACGCTGTTCAACATCTACATGGCACCCCTCGCCCACGTCGCCCGACAGCACAACCTCAACATCATCTCCTACGCCGACGACACCCAGCTGATCCTCTCCCTCACCAAAGACCCTCACACCGCCAAAGCCCACCTCCACGAAGGAATGAAGGCCGTCGCCGAATGGATGAGGACCAGCCGCCTGAAGCTGAACTCGGACAAGACGGAGGTCCTCATCCTTGGTTCCAACCCTTCAGCCTGGGACGACTCCTGGTGGCCAACATCACTGGGAACAGCCCTGCCACCCACCGACCACGTACGCAACCTAGGGGTCATCCTCGACCCCACCCTCTCCATGACTAAGCAGGTCAACGCCGTTTCCTCATCCTGCTTCAACATCCTCCGAATGCTCCGCAGGATCTTCAAGTGGATCCCCACCGAAACAAGAAAAACAGTCACCCAGGCCCTCGTCACCAGCAGGCTGGACTACGGAAACGCCCTCTACGCAGGAACGACGGCTAAGCTCCTGAGACGGCTGCAACGCATCCAGAACGCCTCTGCACGTCTTATCCTCGACATCCCCCGACGCAGCCACATCACACCCCACCTGAGAGACCTGCACTGGCTCCCTGTCAACAAGAGGATAACCTTCAAGCTCCTCACCCACGCACACAAAGCACTCCACAACTCCGGACCAGCCTACCTCAACAGACGACTCAGCTTCTACACCCCCACCCGCCAGCTCCGCTCGACAAAGCCTCGCCCTCGCCACAGTCCCCCGCATCCGGAAAACGACCGCCGGCGGCAGATCCTTCTCCCACCTCGCCGCCAAGACCTGGAACACCCTCCCCACCAACCTCCGACAGACCCAAGACCTACTGGCCTTCAGAAGACTCCTCAAGACCTGGCTCTTCGATCAGTAGCAGCACCACCCCCCTCTTCCCCCAGCGCCTTGAGACCCTCGCGGGTATGTAGTGCGCTTTATAAGTGACATGATTGATTGATCAATTGGTGTAACTGCACCATGATATGTGCCACAGGGGCATCTATTGGTCACTTGGTGTAACTACACCATTCTGTGTGCCAAAGGGACATCTATTGGTTAGTTGGTGTACGTGCACAATGCTTTATGCGATAGGGACATCTATTAGTCACCTGGTGTAATTGTGACCATGCTTAGTGCCATAGGGACATCTATTGGTCACCTGGTGTAACTGCACCATGATATGTGCTAAAGGGACATCTATTGGTGATGTGTTGTAACTGCACCATGATATCTGAGACAGGGACATCAATTTGTCACTTGGTGTAACTGCACTATGCTATGTGCCACAGGGACATCTATTGGTCAGTTGGTGTAACTGCCCCGTGATATGTGCCACAGGGACATCTATTGGCCACCTGGTGTAACTGCACCATGATATGTGCCACAGGGACATCCATTGGTCACCTGGCATAAGTGCACCAAGAGTTGTGCCACATGCACATCTAACACTCCCTTGTGTAACTGCACCATGCTATGTTGACTTTTGACCTTTAGAAGCATGTGGCCCTTGACCTTTGGAAGTATTATGTTGTTGTTGTGGCTTCCTGAAGTGAACAAACACTTTTTAAGGCTTCAGATCGAGTAAATCAATCATTTCTACACATGTTCACCTTTGAAAGCATGATGTGACCTTTGACCTTTGGAAGTATTATGTTGTTTTTATGACTTCTGCAAACTTTGTGTTTCCGTCCCAGAAAACACGAAATTCACTTTGAACATGCCCAAAAGTGATTGTCCACATACTAAATGAGAAATAGCTAGAAGATACGCCCCTTTGGAAGTATTATGTTGTTTTTATGACTTCCTGGAGGGAATAAACACTTTTTAAGGCTTCAGATCGAGAAAATTGATCATTTCCAAACAAGTTGACCTTTGGAAGCATGATGTGACCTTTGACCTTCAGAAGTATTATGTTGTTTTTATGACGCCCTCAAGTCAATAAACACTTTTTAGGGCCTCAGAGTGGGCAAATTTACCATTTATCAAAGTTTTTAGCCGTACTGCAAACTTTGTGTTTCTGCCCAAAAAATACGAAAATAGCTTTGAACATGCCAAAAAGTGATCGTCCACATCCTAAATGAGAAATAGCGGAAAGATAGGCCATTTTGGACCTTTAGAAGTCTTGTGTTGTTTTTAGACTTCCTGGAATGAATAAACACTTGTTAAGGCTTCAGATCAAGTAAATTGATCATTTCCAAACATGTTGACCGTTGACCTTTAGAAACATTATGTGACCCTTGACCTTTGGAAGTCTATGTTGTTTTTATGACTTCCTGTAATGAATAAACACTTTTTAAGGCTTCAGATCGAGTAAATTGATCATTTCCACACGTTAACCTTTGGAAGCATGATGTGACCCTTAACCTTTGGAAGTATTATGTTGTTGTTATGACTTCTGCAAACCTTGTGTTTCCACCCCAGAAAACACGAAAATCCCTTTGAACATGCCCAAAAGTGATCATCCACATACTAAATGAGAAATAGCTGAAAGATAGGCCATTTTGGACCTTTGTAAGTATTGTACACTTTTTAAGGCTTCATATCCAGTAAACTCATCATTTCCAAACATGTTGACTTTTGGAAGCATTATGTGACCCTTGGAAGTATTATGTTGTTTTTATGACTTCCTGGAGTGAATAAACACTATTTAAGACTTCAGATCGAGTAAATTGATCATTTCCACACATGTTGACCTTTGGAAGCATGACGTGGCCCTTGGCCTTTTGAAGTATTATGTTGTTTTTCTGACTTCTGAAAACTTTGTGTTTCCGCCCCAGAAAACTCTAAAATCACTTTGAACATGCCCAAAAGTGATCATCCTTTATACTAAATGAGAAATAGCTGAATGATAGGCCATTTTGGATCTTTGGAAGTATTGTGTTGTTTTGATGACTTACTGGAGTGAATAAACACATTTTAAGGCTTCAGATCGAGTAAACTGATCATTTCCAAACATGTTGACCTTTGGAAGCATAATGTCACCTTTGACCTTTGGAAGTATTATGTTGTTTTTATGACTTCCTGGAGTGAATAAACACTTTTTAAGGCTTCAGATCGAGTAAATTGATCATTTCCAAACATGTTGACCTTTGGAAGCATTATGTGACCCTTGACCTTCAGAAGTATTATGGTGTTTATATGACTTCCTGAATTCAATAAACACTATTTAGGGCTTCAGAGCGGGGAAATTGACCATGTCCCAATGTTTTTACCCATATTGCAAACTTTGTGTTTCCACCCCAAAAAACACAAAAATCATTTGAACATGCCCAAAAGTGATCGTCCACATCCTGAGAAACAGCTGAAAGATAGGCCATTTTGGACCTTTGGAAGTATTGTGTTGTTTTTATGACTTCCTGGAGTGAATAATCACTTTTTAAGGCTTCAGATCGAGTAAATTGATAATTTCCAAACATTTTGACCTTTGGAAGCATTATGTGACCTTTGACCTTGGGAAGTATTATGTTGTTATTTTTTTGACTTCCTGGTGTGAATAAAAACGTTTTAAGGCTTCAGATTGTAAATTGATAATTTCCACACATGTTGACCTTTGGAAGCATTATGTGACCCTTGACTTTCAGAAGTATTATGTTCTTGAATTAATTTTATTCGGTTGTTTTGCTTAAAACCATCAAAGTAAACAAAAAGATCCAACATTTGCAGTCTAAAAAAAACAAGGGAATAGGGTTCGTGGGTTACATGTACAATGTACAGTAAAAAGAGCAAGAATAAAAACGTTGAAACAGGCGAGCTTCCAGTTAACAGCCTTACAATTAAAAGGCACGCCACTTAAAAAATATTGGAATATAATCTTATGTACAATGCACAGTTCATTTGCTCCAATAACCAAAATTTCACAGTCACGAGAATTCAGTTCGGATAATAACGGCAATTGCAGCCTGAGGTAAAAACGTCTGCCGATTAATCCAGGAGAATAAAAGGCGATTAACTGTGAAAAGTATTGGCCCAGATGTGTCTGTTTTAAGAATTCTGTAGGCAACCTGGTATTGCCTGGCTCCAAGGTTTAAGCAGATCGGTCGTATCCTCCTCCAGCGGATCAGTTGGTATTTGATATAAAAAAAGAGTATGTGTTCTTCTGTCTCTTGTACTCTAGCACAGACAGGGCATAGATCTGATAATAGCCCAGCAGCCTGGTTGCTGTGAAACCTTAAGAGTAGGTTGCCATATCTAAATCTGGCATATATACTTTTAGCAAGTGGAGGTGTAATTTGATCCAGGAAAGGTTCAAATCTGGGGCATGGCTTAACACTTAGGAATTGTGTTGTTAAATGTCCATTTGATGATCTAGTAGCATAGCGCTCTCCCACAACCGCCCAGTACCTAGATTTTAGTTTCCCTAAATCCCCTCTGGTTGCCCTCTCTGGGTGTTCCCATAGTTCCGACATATCCAGCGATTTACACCTACTTGCGATATGTTTGAACCAAGGTAGTTTTTTAGTACCACTGATCATCAGAACCTCCCTCAGGGAATTACACTAGTCAGAGAGCTGGGGTGTTGTCCACATGCATAGCCAGTACATTAAGGGTTTCATCGAGGCCATATCTCCTATTTTTTTCATCCCCAGATCAAAAAACAGTGGGATTAATGGGGTGGTGAAAGGTACCGAGATAAGTGATCTAACAAAGATGTTTTCACAAGTTGTCAGTTTGTTTGTATTGGTATGTCCCCATATCTCTGCTCCATATAAAGCACCACTCTGGGCTTTAGCACGATACACTTCTAATGCTGGGGTCAGTGATATCGAATGTGTGTCTGCCTATGATATCTCAGTATTGTTTTTGACCTATGGCATAGGGTAAGATAACTCTTGTCTAATTGTTGTTCCCAGCCAAGTGAGTTGCTTAATCTTATCCCGCGATAGTCAAAGTTTTTCACCCTCTCGAGGGGCTTGCATGCAATCCTAACCTCACATGATGTTCCCTTCGCTTTCCCAAACACCACATATTTTGTTTTGGCAACGTTAAGTTCCAGGCTCCTGTCCTTGCAAAAATCTAAAAATGTATCCACTAAAATTTGCAGGCCCATTGGTGTTGTGGAAATAAGTAAAGAATCATCTGCAAAGAGCAGGATTTGGACTTTCGTGCCATTCATAACGGGAGAATCATTCCTGCAGTCCAGTAATCTGCTAGCCGCATCATTAATAAACAGAGAAAATAGTGTGGGAGCAAGCTCACACCCCTGGCGCACCCCACGCTGTATGGGTATCCTATCAGTTAGTTCACAGCTTTTTCCCCATCTGACCTGGACGTAGTTGCCCTCGTGAAGTGTAGCTATCAAGATTACCAGATCATTTGGGGCGCCTAGGTCAAGCATTGTTCTCCATAACAATTTGTATGGTACTAGGTCGAGCGCGGCTCTCAGATCGACAAATGCTACATAAAGTTTTAGGTTTTTTTAGCAGCACATATTTCCAAGTTAGTAGGGTAAATCTGAAAGTCTGGTCGCTTGTACTTATTTTAGAGCGAAAGCCTGCTTGATATGGGGACAGTATCACCTTGTCATCTATCCAGGTTTGGAGTTTATCTAGGACTTGTCTTGCAAAGATCTTTTGCAGATTGTCAATCAGGCTGATGGGTCACATAGGCTGATGGGCTCTGTGGGCTCTGTGGTCTGTGCTCTGTGGGCTGGTACTTTGTGATCTTGCTCGAGGTCCCCTTGCGACTCCTGGTCATTCGGCCTGTGGGTCCTCTTGAGGGTCATCTTGGTTTCTATTGGGCTTTCCTGGTTGCTCCAGACGTGCCCTAACTCCCCACTGCTTGGTGAGTCCCCTGGACCTTGCTGGTCCACACCGTAACCTGCTTGACCTTCCTGCGTGGGTTGCCGTTGCCAATGCTTGTTGGTGCTCCTGCTGGACACTGACACCTCAGCACTCGACATCCTTCGTGGGACAGCTTGCATCCGGCTCTTGGTCATCCTCGACGTTTCCTGAACCTCGTGGCTGCTGAGTCAAGCATCCTTTCTTCGTACCTGAAGCACCCGACATCGGTGGGCATTCGTCTACCGAGCCCCTGGTCACCCTGAAGTGACCCAGCCACTTTCCCCTCTGCTTTCAGGTTCCTTCCATCACGAATCCACCCTTGGATTCCTACGAACACTTTCTTCCTTCCCGGCAGCAGCTCTTCTTCGGAGGCCTCCATTGAGAACGACGGCGGTTTCCGACACCACTCAAGGCCTATGCACCCGGCTCCTCTGGGATAGGTAACTCGGGTACTACGGTATCCACGGGTGGGGTGGCTCTCCAAACTCCTAAGTTTCAAAGGGTTTCCTCGAAGTCCAACGAGAAGGGTCCTTAAACTTTAAAATTGTAACCACGACTTCCCCATAGAATTGTACGGAGCCCGTGGTCGTGTTAGCATACTGCACCCGTCCTCCGTGGGGTCCCTTTCTACTCACCTTGGGTGGTTCCTTGGGGTTCCAGCGATTCTACGTGATCTAGACACTGTCTCGACTCCATTCGTGGTTCTTATACCACTATTTTAGTATATGGTTTGGTCTACCCCTGGAGCCCACTGTATATTGTGCTACTTACAACTGTTTCTTTGCTAAAGTATTGTGTGCTTTGTGTTGTATCCTCGTGTAGAGGATACTAGAGAGTGTTATACAAATAAATACATATTTTTGTAACTACTGTGTGGTTCTCCTTTCAGTTAATACTAAAGGTGATATTCTGGTAAAACAAGCTGCTTTACATTCCTTCAAGATTAAGCCTGAAGGCTGCTCTCCACAGCTACCACTAGGATAGCTTTCTAAAGGTTATCTTTGACCTCATACATCATAAGGGTCGTTTGGACTGGTGCAAGGTGCCCACTTTAATTAGTGGACAGCATATACCAGGCCAACTTCTCACACACTGTGGTTCTCCAGTATTGATATCTTTTATAGATTCCCATGCTTGAATCTTCCCCGTCGTCATGGTGGGAGTCCCACGGTAACAGTAAAATAGCAGTATAAAGCTATAAGGACAATCTCCCTTGAGAATCAACAGTATTTAGTAACCAGTTAACCTCATTAAAGAACATCCAAACTCCAGCCAATCACATCGCAGACCCCTGAGTATCCATCCCCTGCAGAACCACCATACCTCAGATTTCGAGCACAAGTGTAGTTAGTTAAACAAAAGAGGAATGGAAAGGTGCATCTGTAAAGGGGAGGATGGAGGGCGGCATGTGAATCTATAAAAGATATCAATACTGGAGAACCACAGTGTACAGGTAAGTAACTTGTTTTTTCTCCAGTATTTTATCTTTTATAGATTCACATGCTTGAATCAGACTAGTAAGCAGTACATAATAACAATCGGAGGTGGGAAAAACAGGTGAACCATCCTACCATGCGACATAATGCCATCACCTGAAGTGAACCAAGCAATTTAACTTCTGCGGCTATAAAATACACATATATCTATATATATACATAAATAAGATTTGGCAGAGATAATAATAATAATCATAATAGTAATACACATAATAATGATAATAAGAATTCTTAATAAACCTCAGTAACTGAGGCCTACCTTAAGCGAACATACGACGAAGAGCCGCTTGGCCAACCGCATCATCCGTCTTTCGTAAAGTATCCAGTATACTTGTGAAGGTATGGACACTTGTCCATGTCGCTGCCCTGCAGATGTCTGGCAGGGACACACCAGCAAACAGGGCCGAGGACGTTGCCATCTTCCTCGTGGAATGGGCAGTCACTTTAGAAGCAAGTGGGAGACACGCCCTTTCGTGGCAGAAAGTTATAGTAGAAGAAACCCAACGAGCAATCGAAGCTCTAGACAAAGCCTGACCCTTCCTAGGGGCAGAGAAGGTGATGAGCAATTGAGTACAATTGCGGAAAGATTTAGTCCTTTGAAGGTAAAACTTTAAACATCGTTTGATGTCCAAGGAATGCAGAGCTCTCTCTGCTGGTGTAGATGGAGCAGGAAAGAATGAAGGCAGGACCACAGGTTCGTTTAGATGGAACGTGGTAGGTACTTTGGGTATGAAAGAGGGATTAGTGCGTAGCACCACTCTATCCTGCTGGAATGGAAGGTAAGGTTCTGTTACTGTGAAGGCTTGAATTTCACTAATACGCCTAGCCGACGTGATGGCTAAGAGAAAAGCCACCTTCCGAGATAGAAATTTTATGTCACACTTGTGAATTGGCTCGAATGGCGCTTTCATGAGATGAGACAGCACAATGTTCAATTGCCAGAGCACCGGAGCAGGCCGAACCAGCCGGTAGGCTCTGAAAAAGCCTTTCATGAATTCCGTCACCAACCTGCATGACCATAGGGATGGCTGGTTCAAACGTCTCCTGTACCTTGAAATTGCGGCTAAATGGACTTTTACAGAGGAATGAGATAGACCAGCTTTCGCTAGCGACAAGAGACATGGCAAAACCTCCTTCGGAGATGAAGAGAGCAGATGGCAAGAGTGATTTGCACACCAGGAACAGAATCTTTTCCATTTGGCTGAGTAACACTTGACCGTGGAGGGAGCACGGGCCTTGTTAAGAATGGAACAGCACTCCTCAGAAATATCTATCTCCTCAAATCGGTGTGGTGAGGAGCCAGGCCGACAAGTGAAGAGAATGAATTTGCGGATGAATCACCTGGCCTTGGTCCATAGAAAGTAGACGTTCTGAAGGATGAAGACGAACTGGAGAGACTTCTGATAGGGGAAACAGCCCTGTGAACCAGTATTGCCTTGCCCACGCCGGGGCAATGAGAATGATGCGGCAAGGTTCCTGTTTCATTTTTTTGTAGGACCTTGGGTATCAGTGGGAATGGAGGGAACGCGTAGGCAAATGTCCCTTCCCAGGAGAAATAGAAGGCATTCCCTAGGTGTTAGAAATGGGGGTCTCTAGTTGGCAGAGGTAGGTACCTTTGACCAAGTAGAGGCCCTTGCTTCTACTCAGGGCAAGGGGGCTACACTGCTAAAATAACCCCTGCTCACCCCCTTGGTAGCATGGCACGAGCAGGCAGGCTTATCTCAGAGGCAGTGTGTAAAGCATTTGTGAACACATACAGTAATACAGTGAAAACACTACAGATGGACACCACACCAGTTTAGAAAAATAAGTAATCAAAAGACAAAAGACAAAAATCCACAATACAGTATTCAAAAATATGACTTTCAAATGGTAGAAATAGCTTAGTTCAATGTAGATGGTAAATGCGACACTTTACTCTCAAAGTACCTTGGATGTGTAACGCAATATCAACAAAAGGGTCGCAGGGAAGGTGATGCGTCGGTTCCTTGCTTCGGGGGAGGTGATGTGTCGATTCTTACAGCAGCGCAGGGGAGGTGATGCGTCGGTTCCTTACCGGAGAGGAGGGGATGCGTCGGTTTCTTACTGCGTTCCGGTTACGATGCGACAAGATGGCGCCTCAATGCGATGCGACGATCCGGTGCGATGCGACAAAATGGCGTCTTTGATGCGATGCGACAACTTGGATCCGATGCGTGCACGCCCGACGGCCGTGCGGCGAAATCGGTGGTTTCTTGAGCCGCGACAGGCCCTGCGACGCGCTTCTCCGGTGATGCGACGGCAACCTCTGTGGCACGCTTCTCTGGCGATGCGACACGCTTCTTCGGCGATGCGACGGCAAACAGCTGCGGCGGCGGCACGCTTCTTCGACGATGCGACGGCAACAGCTGCGGCGGCGACACGCTTCTTCCTCATTGTGTCGCGCTCCCTGAGACACGCAGTCTCTAGAGATCCTAAAACAACAGCAGGCACCTCTCTGCAGGTAGAATTCCCAGCAAGGAAATTCAGGGGAGCTGGTGGTGAAGTCTTTGTGTCCCTGAGACTTCAGAACAGGAGACAAGCTCAGCTTCAAGCCCTTGGAGATCTTCCTCAAGATGATAAAGTACACACAAAGTTCCTTTTCTCCTTTCCTTGGCAATAAGTAACCACTGCAGGCCAACCCCAAACAGTAACCAGCGCAGGGGCAGTCTCCTCCTTCAGCTTCCTTGGTTTCTCTCCTTGGCAAAGGTTCGTCTTGATTCCCAGAAGTGATCTAAAGTTCTGGGGTCTGGGCCCCAATATTTAGACTGCAAAATCGTTTGTCCTCTGAAGGCAGAGAGTGTCTGTACCTAGTCAAAACCAGTTCTGTCCTCCCTGGTGCAGCTTCCTGGCAGGAGGTGGAGACAGCATTGTTGAAAGCAGACCTGGCCCAGGTAGCTGAAAGGAAATCTCCTCCCCCCTACTCTCTATTCAATGTAGGCTCAGGCAAGTGAAAGGAAATCTCCTCCCCCTACTCTCTATTCAATCCAGGTCCTATTCAGCCCAGCCCTGACGACTCAGACTGCTGGAGCCAAAGTCCTCTCCAGTCCCCTGTCACTCACAAACCAGACATGGAATACACAAACCTAGCAGAGGCATACTGGATGGTTAGGCAAAAAAATACCTACTTTCTAAAAGTGGTATTTTCAAACACAGAATGTAAAAATCACCCACACTAAAAGATGTATTTTAACCTTCTGAGTTCATGCATACTAAACTCGTTTTTCTGCCTTGTTCCCTGGGTCAGTTAGGATTATAAGATGTTATAATCAAACTGCCCATTCTGGCCTATGGGAACAGGTAGCCTTGCTATAGTGAAAAACGAAATTGGCTGTAATTCACTATCAGGACATGCCACACACATCAGGGCATGTCCTATCCTTCACATACAATGCACCCTGCCCACACGAGTACCTTGGGCCTACCTTAGGGGTGACTAACATGTAGAAAAGGGAAGGTTTAGGGACTGGCAAGTGGGTGCACTGGCCAGGTCAACATGGCAGTCCCAGACTGCACACAGGCTCTGAAATGGCAGGCCTGAGCCACACTTTACAAGCTGCTTCTGTGGGTGGCACAACCAGTGCTGCAAGCCCACCAGCAGCATTTGATTTACAGGCCCTGGGCACACATGGTGCACTGTACTAGGGTCTGACAAGTAAATCAAATAGCCAATCATGGAGTCACTAATCCATTACAACAATTTACAATAGGGAGCACTTGCACTTTGGCACTGAATAGCAGTGGCACAGTGCCCAAAGCATCTAGACCAGCAAAAACATAGCAAAAACATAGGAGGCAACAGCAAAAAAATGGAAGGGAGACCCACGCCAATGGTGCCAGGTCTAACACTAGGGAACCTGGATGAGGGAATCTGCTGGTGTAGAACTCGCATTTTTTGTTGAGTAATGTAGCGAACAGATACAGGGTTGGCGATCCCCAACACCGAAAAATTCTTTTGAGTTGAACGGCGTCCAATTCCCATTCGTGGCACTGCTTGGAATCTTTGCTGAGCGAATCGGCCCATTCGTTGAGCACCCCTGGAACGTGTTGGACCTGTAATGAGATATTGTGGTGAATCAAAAAATTCCAAATTCGTTGCGCCAGACTTGAGAGCCGGCATACACGTCCCTCCTTGTTTCTGCAGGTAAAACATTGTGGTTGTGTTGTCCGTGCGGACGAGTATTGAAGAACCTTTCATCCTTGGAAGGAAGGAACGTAGCCCTAGAAACACTGCTTTCAGCTCCAACACATTGATGTGGCAAAGAGATTCCTGAAGCTCCTGGAGGTGAGCACCCCATCCCTCCATGGAGGCATCCGTTGTCATAACCATCAAAGGCTCTGGCGGAAGGAAGGATAGGCATTGTGAAACATTGCTTTTGACTTTCCACCAAGACATCGCCCAGATCATCTGAGGCGTGACTGAAATAATGTCCTCGTAGGAGCCTTGAGCTTGTACCCATTGGGCGTCGAGCTGTTCCGGGAGAGGCCACAACCGACAGTGAGGAATCAGCGAAATGTAAGATGACATCATCCCCAACATTAATTTGAAAATCCTCACAGAAACAAACTTTTTTGAAGAAAGGGACTGAGCCATCTTTAGAAGACGAGAAATTCTTTCTTCTGTGGGAAAGGCCATTGAGAGGTCGGTGTCTAATCTCGCTCCCAGAAACACCAGAGACCTGGAGGGAAGGAGCAAAGACTTCTCTTCGTTGAGATTGAGACCCAGAGAGCGAAAAAGGCGAAGACAGGCGTTCGTGGACTTTTTTGCACCCTGAAATGTCGGAGCCTTGATTAACCAATCGTCCAGGTAGGGAAAGACCTGGTGACCAGAACGCCAGAGAAAAGCTGCTACTGGCGCCAAGCATTTGGATCCAGACTTTAGCCCGAAGTGCAGCACCTTGAACTGGTAGTGGCACCCTGCCACTTGGAACCTGAGATAACGACGGTGCTTTGGATGAATAGGAATGTGAAAGTACACATCCAGAAGATCCAGAGAGGTCATGTAATCTCCTGAATCCAAGAGAAGGAGAATCTCCTGGAGCGATAGCATCCGAAACGGTTGGCTTTTGATGAATTTGTTCAACAACCTGAGGTCCATGACCTGCCTCCATTTTCCAGTTCTTTTCTTTATGAGAAAAAAGTGGGAGTAGAATCCCAAGTTGCGCTGACTGCGCGGCACTATCTCGATTGCCTGCTTGTCGAGAAGGAGTTTTATTTCCCTTTAGAGAAGCGACAGATGGCGGTGAGCAGTCTTTCTTGGGGGATAATCTGGAGGTTGTTGAAGAAATTCTAGGGTGTGACCATGATTGAAAACTTCTAACACCCATCTGTCGGACGAAATGGAGTTCCATCGCAGAAAGAATTTGGAGCAGTCTTGAGCCGAATGAAGTGGGACTGGGGTGGCGGGTGCCTGATGAGTCTCATTGTCTCCTGCCTGTGTCATGGGATTTACCTTCCGAAGTGGGACGTCTTCGAGCTGGAGCTCTGGAGTAAGTTGATGCAGGCGTCTGCCGAAAGGACTGAGGGGAGTACTGAGGACGGAAACCTTGCTGGTAATAAGGTTGAAAACGCTGTTGAGGCTGGGTCCAAGCTGTAAACTGGCCTCTTCCTCTTCCCCGAAAGGAAGAGAACCTTCTCTGTTGTAAATTGGCTAAGGATTTTGCCGTATCCATGTCGGATTTGATAGCCTGGAGTGCCTCATCAACATGCTTACCGAACAGATTTTCTACATCAAATGGCATGTCCAGCACCTTCGCTTGGACTTCTGAGCGAAATGTTGTAGCTTTCAGCCAACCCTTCCTGCGCAACACTGCGGCACCCGCCATCTGCCTAAAGGCGGTGGAGGCGATGTCCATAGCCACATCAATGGCTTCCGATGAAGCTCTCTCACCCTCTGAAAGGATCTCCTTTGCCTCCTTGTTCTTATCTTCCAGCAGGAATTCCAAAAAAGGCGCGATGTCTGACCACATCTGCCTATCGTACCTTCCAAGGATAGCCATTGCATTGGTGGCTCCGATGGCTGTAGCAGCCAGCGCGGAGAATCTCTTCCCAATATTGTCCAACCTACGCCCCTCTTTGTCTGGCCAGGTGGTACATGGAGAAGCAGGGTTTTTTGATCTTCTCTGAGCAGCCTGCATTATTACAGAATCACGCTTCGGATGGCCAATGAGACATGTCTGAGAGTCTTCTGGCGCCCAGTACTTCTTATCCAGCTTTGGAAGGACTGCTGGCACAGACGCTGAATTCTTCATTAGCTTGATACCTTCCTGCCACAAGAAGGCGATAATAGGGATTGCCCTAACTGAACGTTGAGTGGAAGCCTTAAAATCGTACAAGAAGCATTCCGCTTGCTTGACGGGCATAGGAAGGTCGAAACGTTTTGATGCTCTCTCAAGCAGATCGTGGAAGCCGCCAATATCTGCAGGGGGAGAGTCAGCCACTGGCAGCGTGGGAGAAGGCGGTGTATGCGCTACGTAATCCATCCACTCGTCATGGACATCCGTGTCCACTTGTATCTCTCCCTCTTCCAGTTGATGATCTCCACTGTCCAATGCCCTAGTTGAGATCTGCAGAGAAGGTAGGGATTTCTGTTTCGGTGGTGCCAGTGGGGATTCCTGAACTGGAATCATGGCAGGTTCCTCCTGCCGAGAAACTGGTTTTTGGACCACATTAGCTTCAGGGAATCACTTGTAGTAGTCATCTAGCATGAAACGTAAGTCAGTGACTAGTGACATAGGCACATTAATGGAGGGTTCTTGATGATCTTCCTCCTCTAGTTCATAATATGGGTAGTGCTCCTGGAAGGTATCCAGGCGTTGCGCCCCCGAGCATTTCTCCGAAAAGGAATAGTCACCTTCAAGGTAAGCCGAAGGATTATCTGGCTGATCCTCTTCATCAGATTCCTGGCACTTCACTCTCAGCTGAGAGGGGCTGTAGGCAGGGCCAAACTGACCTTCATCCTCCAATTCCTGAACATCCAGGAGGTGAGAAGGAGGCAGGGGAGATATTTTTGAAAAGTCTTGTAATAGAGATTTTGAGACTGGCATGTCCATTTTCCTCGTTGACGGGTTCGTTGACGGAATCGTCACCATGGACTGTGACAACGGCGTTGAAGTATCCGTCGACGGGGGGGGGGGGGAGATGCTCGTCGACTGCGCAGCACACAATTGGACCATCGACACTGAAGCTCTAGTCGACGACGAACTCCTCACCGAAGCCGCCGCCGACATCACTACTTCCGTCTTGGTCGACGAGACAGCCGTCGTCGTCTTCATTGTTGATGTCGTCGATGTCGCTGATGAAGTCTTCCTTTCGACGGTCATAGGCGGAGAATGCCTCGTCGACGGGTCCGACAACGGGCGGATTTTTTGTGAGGGAGTAAGTGGCGCAGAAGGAGGAGCAGAACCCAATCTTTCTTGGGTCTGAGAAGAGCTAGGTTGCTCTTTTTTACCTATCTTTTCCACTGAAGACTCCTTGCTCAGAGATCTTTGTTTTTTCGGATCTCTCTGACCAGAAGAAGGATCTTCTTCCTTCCTTTTCTTTGAGGAGTGAGGCCTCTCCTCACTCTTTGAGTCAGAATCCCTCATAGATCTTTTCTACTGAAGCCAAATAAGAAGCCTTCCCTCACTGTCTTTGGGGTTTTTTGATGAAAAAGTCCGGAAATGCTTACAGTCTTTAGGCTTGTGCTCTGGATAAAGGCAATATAAGCACTCCTTATGAGGCTGTACTGGAGGCAAGATGGCCGCTGACTGACCTCTGTGAGGGCTGCTGTGGAGAGTCTCGCCTCGAGGTTTTACAAAATTAGGGAAAATGTGCTGATATGCCACTGATGAGGGCCATACTTTTTTTGCGCGGCCGGACTTTTGTCATGCCACTGTCGAGAGGAGATAGACATTTTGGCAGCTTTCAGGGGATGGGTTGTGAAGCTTACTTACTGTTTCCTGCGCGGCTCAAGGTTATTTTAAATGGGAGGGTGTGAATGTTTTTCTCTGAAATTAAGGCACAAGAGTACCTGACCGAGTTGAAAGAGGCAAGGGGGAGGGCTGGAGTAATGAGACCGTCTCAGGGAGATCCTACAGTTGGCTGAGAAGCTTTTAGAAGTCAAAGGGTATAGTCTTAGCTAAGTAGTATCTCCTTGAACGGCTGACCTATTTTCCTGTGAGGGTGGTTGGGGGGAGGGGGGGTTCGAAGGGGGGGTGGGGGGGTTTGGGGATGGGGAGGTGGAGGGAACAGCACAGCACAGTACTTGAGGTTTAAATCTATAAATGAGTATGGAAAAGGAAACGGAAAGATAATAGTGTGTCAAAGAATTTGCTCAGGAGGGCTAAGAGGTCTAAAGAGGTATAACTGGGCTGGGAAATCTTCTACTTTGAGCTAATGAGTTTACGTATAGCGTCAATAAATATCTGTGGCCTGAATGACTTGCTTAAGAGGCAAAGAGCGGCAATTATCCTGAAAACACTACGTATAGACGTATTATGTGTCCAAGAGACTCATATAGAAGGCACTAATGGCAGTATTATGGAACAACTCGGGTTCAAGCTCATTGTTAACACTACACAAGGTACGAAAACAAGAGGGGTTGCCATCCTTTCCCGGCGTAATGATATAGTTTTTAAAAAGAAGCTTTCCGATAGATGGGGACGCTGGGTATTGGTGGAAGTTATGCTGCATGAAGAGGTATTTACTATTTGCTCAGTTTATGGTTCAACCAGGGATGATCTGGAAATTTTAGAATTTTTGGATACTGAGCTTGCATCTTGGCCTACCCCAATAATACTGTGTGGGGACCTTAACATTAACGGTTTGGGAGGGCTCTGGGGGGCAGCGGGAAGAAACTATACGGGTTGGAAGAAAAGGGTCTTTAGGGCACTCACCAACCTAGTACAGAACAACGGGTGTGCAGATGCAGATGCAGATGTGGACAAAAATCACAACCAGTGCCCCAAGTCTGCTGGGTGTATTTTTAAAGAAAGGCAAGCCAGCTAGGAGCCCAGGGTCTTATAGGCCTATTACACTCATGAACAGCGATGCAAAAATCTTCTC
Source organism: Calotriton arnoldi (assembly GCA_963921515.1). Classification (NCBI taxonomy): domain Eukaryota; kingdom Metazoa; phylum Chordata; class Amphibia; order Caudata; family Salamandridae; genus Calotriton; species Calotriton arnoldi. The sequence continues at coordinate 170,265 of CAWUFW010011813.1, forward strand.
TAAAACCCTGGCGACTCGCTTGAATTCTATTATTGGAAAAACAATCCACCCTTGTCAACATGGGTTCATACCGGGGAGGGGAACAATACAGCATATCCGTCGGGTTATTACGTTGTTTGATGCTGCTGAAGTCTCAGGGGACCCTATGGCTTTGGTGCTTATGGATGCGGAGAAAGCATTCGATAGGGTCTCCTGGGACTTTCTCTGGGCTGCTATGGGATGATTTGGTCTGGGGAGCAGCTTTATTAAGGCAATTCAGGCTCTATATAAATCTCCGTCGGCTCGAATTAGACTGAATAGGGGGTATACTGCACCTCTATTAATTAGACGCGGTACAAGACAGGGCTGCCCATGCTCACCCCTCCTCTTCGCCATATATATTGACCCGCTGATCAGGAAACTGGCGGCTAGTAATGGAATAACATCTCTTACTTATCACGGTCTGGAATCAAAAATCTTGGCATATGCAGACGATGTCGCTGTGGTCACATCCAAAGCTCAAACTGCCTTAGCCGCAATAGAAAGTGAAGCGCAAGCCTTTGGTCTGATTTCTGGGTACTTATTAAATAATCAAAAGCATCAGATAGTTAAGAATAGTTTGGCCGTATTGGATGATCCGCGGGTGACGGAATCAGCTGTGTATCTTGGTATAGATATCACACCAGACCTGGGGAAGCTGGTAGAGAAGAATATTGAGCCAATACTTACAAAGACCAAAAAAGATTTTGATAGATTTCATAATTTGCATATGTCACTGATGGGTCGGTGCAATGTGGCCAAAATGGTTTTTCTGCCTAAAATATTATACCTCTTCAGGGCAATCCCGTTGGAATTTGAGAGACGTTGGTTTATAGCGCTTGAAAATTTTATCAACAGATTTATCTGGGCACATGGTAAAACCAGGAGGGCTTTAAGGTATATGTCACTGCCAAGACAAAGAGGGGGCTGGGCAGCCCCAGATTTCAAGATGGATTACTGGGCTGCGGCCTTTCAATATATGAGCGGATTATTTGGCGGTAACGTTTCAGATCCCTGGTCTAGTATAGGCTTACCAGATGTATATACACTACTGTTAGGAGAGGAGGCTGAGAACTGTTACATGAAGTTCAGCGAACCTAGTTATTTAAAAAAAACAAGATTTAAAACTTTGGTAGCTGCATTTAAGCTTTGGTCCGCGCTTAAAAAAAGACGGGTCTCGGGTGGAATCACTTTTATACTCAAATGTACAGAAACCCCACGTTTCCGGGAATTTTCACAGATGCAATAATGTCAGTCTGGGAGGGGTGTGGGCTTCAGAAAATAGGGGATCTCTTAGGTCAGGATGGAATTCACGCATTCTGCGAAATTCAGAATAAATTCGGTATCGAAAGGAGAATTTTTTTTAAATACCTACAGATACGTAGTTTTCTTGCTGGGAAAAAGGGTGGGTCGAATGGTTTCAAGGAAGTTAAGGTTATTGATATTATAAGAGATAATAAGAACTGCTCCATTAAGAGAATATATGCAGAGCTATCGTTACTCAAGCCGGATGATCTGGATAAGCATGGGAAGAAATGGGCAGATAAACTGGGAATAGATGAAAATCAATTTCTTGACTCCCTAGAGCTAGGACAGACTATTTTGTGTTCTGCGGGGCTTCAAGCGCAGCACTTTAAAACGATATTTTCACTGTACTATACTCCTGCGAGGATTTCTCAGTGGGGAGGACAGGAAGGAATTAGATGCCCTCGGTGTGATGGTTTGGACGCCGATATAATTCACATGTTTTCAACCTGCCCTCGCGCTTAGATACCCTGAGGCGTGCAATTGAATTTTTTTTTGACCAAACGCTCAATATGAAAGTTCTGCTTACTCCTGAACTAATGCTCTTAGGGATAGACAGTAATGAAACACAAGATGTATCTTATTATTTCCTTTTTCTAGCAATGGCTGCGCTGCGGATCTGTATAGCCTCTGCCTGGCTGGATCAGGCAGCACCAACGTTCCAGCAATGGCTTGCTAGACTTTTAGCCTCCTATAATATGGAAAAGGGGATTTATGAAAGGAAGGGTAAAAGAGGGAGAATGATGGGTAGGCGAATCGGGCTCCAATATATAGATGGAAAGAAGATATGATTGGCAGGTGATTTGTAGATCTATTACAAAGGGGTAGCTTTGTAAATCTGTTCTTTTACTTGATGCTAGATTTGAAAACAATTAATTTAACCTTTTCCTATTTAGAGAAGAATTGTTTTGTAAGTGTCTTAAATGATTTGATGGCATTTGTGTAAACTGTAACTGATTAATTTCTGTCCTCAAGTACTAATTGTATGTAAGTAAACTACTCTTTAATAAAATAAAAAATAAAATTAAAAAAAAGCACTCCTTATGAGGGTCCTCTGAGAAAAGCCTGGACTTTCCACAAGTCTTGGAGGGCCTGAACAGCCCTTTTTTAGACTCTGACAATCTGTAGAAAATACAGAAAATAAGCAGTAAACTCACTTTCTAGCAGCACCTCAGGTGAAGAGAAGGTTGAGGAAAGAACTGCCAGTTGAAAGTTGAAGAGTTCAAAGTAGAAACACTGTGACTGAGCAGAGCTCAGGGAGACTCCCTAACACACTGCGGTAAGAAATTTGAGGTATGGTGATTCTGCAGGGGATGGATACTCAGGGGTCTGTGATGTGACTGGCTGGAGTTTGGATGTTCTTTAATGATGTTCACTGGTTACTAAATACTGTTGATTCTCAAGGGAGATTGTCCTTTTAGCTTTATACTGCTATTTTACTGTTACCGTGGGACTCCCACCATGACGACGGGGAAGATTCAAGCATGCGAATCTATAAAAGATACAATACTGAAGAAGTCACCCTTAAGGTAGGCCATGGACCTCTGACATCAACACTTAAGTACACTTCTGGACCTGTGAAGACTCTGCCAGGAAGAAGGACTGCTGTGCTGCTGAAAGTACTGCAACTCTGCTGGACTGCAGCTTTGTTGGACTCCTGTTTTGCTGTGATGATCTGATGCCTGCTGCCCTCTTGCCTGGGTGAGAAGGACAGGGCCTGTATCACTTGAACCCAGAGTGGCTCCAAGGGCTAGGTGTCTGGCTTCCGGATCTGAAGCCTAAGGGACATAACAGGCTTCCAACCTCTGGACCTGGACTCTGCTATCTGTGAGCCTACCCTGCCAACTGGTGACACCCCAGTTCTGGACCCTTGGCCTGCAGAACTGATTCATCCTTTGCTGACCGACGCATCCCTGAGCGGAACCGATGCATATCCTCGGCTGAGCAGCACATCCTCGAGCAGAAGTGACACATTGCCACTGTTGCGTGTATTGGATCTATCGCAAAAGACACGCATCGCTGCTGCATCCCGCATCATGGAACCGGCTCATCATCTTCGGAACCGCCACTGTGCACCGCTTTTCCCGGCACAAGCTCCTTGCATCTCCATAGGCAGCAGCCTCGATGACGAACCTCTGCGTCGCAGCTTCACCACTCACCGGAAACAACGCATCACCTCGACTGTGACACACATCCTCAACACTGGTCTTCGCATCGCAAGCCCCATTGACACGATCCTTGAAGTTGATGCATTTGGACCTCGCATCACAGCCTCGCAGCATCTTGAAAACTATGTTTTGCCTCTGAACGCAACGCAATGCTCTGCAACCAGCATTTAAGATAGTTTGGTTCAGTGGGTCTAACTGGGTCCCTGTAGCTGGTCAGTGCCCCAATGTGGTCGGCCTAAACTTTTCACTTTGTCCCAGTCCGACATGACCAGATAACCCCAATAGCACCTTGTGCTTTTTGGTGCTATTTTCCACTTAAAATTTCAAATTCAATATATCAAACTCTACTTAGTGGATGTTTTTCATTTTGGTCTCGTTTTATTTATTAAATTAAGATATCTTTTTGTAACCTGGAATGTAATCTTTTTGTGTAGTGTTTTCACTTTACTGTTTGAAGGGTTGCACAAATACTTTACGCATTCCCTCTAAAGTTAGGCTTTGACTGCTCTGTGCCAAGCTACCACAGGGTGAGCACAGGTTAATTTAGGGTATGCCTGCATCTTACCCTGACTATGATTATAGTTACTGCTTGACCAGGGAGGCTTATACCCCAGTCAACTAGGAACCCAATATCTAACAATTCCCTTCTCCAGTCTTCCCCTTCCTGCTGTCACCTTGTCTGGCACTAAGCAAGATCGTGTGCACCACTCCAAATTCATGGGGAGGGGATAGGAAGGCATCAGTGAGCAAGCCAGGAAAAGTCAAGCAGGGCAGTGTAACACAGCTTTACACATCCTTAGTAAATCATGACTTTTCTTTTGCAGGTACTCTGCTTAGAAACTGAACTATGCCTGAGACCACAGAAAATTAGTATGTAGGAACTGAGTCACCATACTACAACAGTACCTGTGGGCCCAAATCCAGACTAATTACATAGAGAGGTCTCAGCAGAGAGGACAGTCCCTCCACACACCCTACTATGCAGAACAGTCATCTGAGACGGGTCTAAAAGGAGAGGGCACTCCCTCCCCACACCCATTATCAGAGAGAGAGGTCTGAAAGAGGAGGCCAATCCCTTCACATACCTAACTACACGCATCCTGTCATCTGAGAGATAGGTCTCAAAGGAGAGGGCAGTTCCTCCCCACACCCTCTTATGCATACGCGTCATCTGAGAGAGAGGTCTGTAAGGAGAGGCCAGTCTTGCCCCACACCATACCACGCACACCCATCATGACGGAGAGAGGTCTCAGCAGAGAGGCTAGTCCATCTACACACCCCACTACGCACAACAGTCATCTGAGAGGTCTGAAAGGAGAGGCCAGTACCTCTCCATACCCTACTACACACACATCACTACAGAGAGGTGTCTCCCCAGAGAGGCAAGTCCCTCTACACACCCTCATCATCTGAGAGAGAGGTATGAAAGAAGAGGCCAGTCCATTCACAGACCTTACTACGCGCATCCTGTCATCTGGGAAATAGGTCTGAAAGGAGAGAGCAGTTCCCCCTCACACCCTATTATACACACCTGTCATCTGAGAGAGACGTCTGTAAGGAGAGGCCAGTCCTGCCCCACACCATACTACGCACACCCAGTATGACGGAGAGAGGTCTCAGCAGAGCGGCTAGTCCCTCTGCACATCCTACTACGCACACACATCATCTGAGAAAGAGAAGTACGAAAAGACAGCTCAGCCCCTTCCCACACCCTACAATGCACACTGGTCGTTACAGAGAGAGGCCTCAGCAGAGAGGCCAGTCCCTACACAAACCCTACTATGCACACCTGTAATCTGAGAGAGGTGTGAAAGAGGCCAGTCCCTCTCCATACCCATAATTACAGAGAGAGGTCTCACCAGAGAGGCCAGTCCCTCCCCACACCCTAATATGCCCATCTATCATTGCAGAGAGAGGTCTCAGCTGAAAGGCCAGTTCCTCCACACACCCTGCTACACACACCCATCACCTGAGAGAGCGGTCTTAAAGGAGAGGGCAGTTCCTCCTCAAACCCTACTATGCACACCCGTCGTCTGAAAAAGAGGTCTTGAATGAGGGGCCAGTCCCTCCCCACACCGTACTAGACACACCCATTTTTACAGCAAGAGGTCTCAGCTAAAAGGCTAGTCCTTCCACACATCCTACTAAGCACATCTGCCATCTGAGAAAGAGTTCTGAAAGGAGAGGTCAGTCCCTCCCCAAATCCTACTATGCACACTTATCATTACAGAGATAGGTCTAGTAGAGAGGCCAGTCACACCCATCATCTGAGAGAGAGGTCTGAATTGAGAGCCCAGTCCCTCCCAAACCCTCCTACATACTCCTATCATTACAAAGAGAGGTGTCAGCAGAGAGGCCAGTCCCTCCCCACACCCTACTATGCACACCCATCATTTCAAAGAGAGTCCTCAGTCTCTCTACTCCCTACTACACACACCCATCATCTGAGAGTTCTGAAAAGAGAGCTGAGTACCTCCCCACACCCTACTACGCACACTTATCATTACAGAGATAGGTCTAGTAGAGAGGCCAGTCACACCCATCATCTGAGAAACCGGTCTGAATTGAGAGCCCAGTCCCTCCCAAACCCTACTACGTACATCTGTCATCTGAGAGAGAGATCTTAGCAGAGAAGGCAGTCTCTCCACACACCCTACTTCGCACACCTATCATTGCAGAGAGAGGTCTCAGCAGAGAGGTCAGTCCCTCTACACACCCTGCTACGCATACCCTTCTTTTCGAGAGTAATGATACCTCAAAGAAATATTGCTGGTGACATTGTTATCAGAGTTAGAATAAATGAGCAAATAAACAATTTCTATTCAATGTCTGTTTAATACTCACACACTTTTTACAAATATTTTGCACACTGTGAACCATATGAAGAGGTGTGGTGCAGCGGCCAGAGCGGCTGACTCCGGAACACGGGGGCTCACGGTTCGATCTCCGGAACCGGCGGCCGGTTAGTCCAGCACCTTGTGACTCTGGGCAATAGCTCGCTTAATCTTCCCGACGGCCCCCAGCGCCGGGACACCTCTCCGGAGGTAGCTGCGCTTTACAAATGCTGGTATTTCATTTAATTTCATATCCTGTTTTTTTACAACAAAAAAATGTATTTTACTAAAATAATGTCAGAACACAACATATATTTTAAAGTCATTCTACCATGCACACACTCACAAAAATAATTAATTTACATTAAAAAAAAAAACCTAGAAATTCACTAAAAAACCAAAGGTTAAAGTAACATTACTGACCGCCACCTCCCCGGGGCAACAGTGGGGAAAAAAAACCGGAGTGGTGGTGGTCCCCGGGGCAAATGTAAATAATTAACCATTATGTGTCCAGCAAAGGAGTGATGTCACTGACCATGTCGTAAGTGATGTTGTTAGAACTGGGGGTCTCTAGTTGGCAGAGGTAGGTACCTTTGACCAAGTAGGGACCCTTGCTTCTAGTCAGGGTAAGGGGGCTACGCTCCTAAATAACCCCTGCTCACCCCCTTGGTAGCTTGGCACGAGCAGGCAGGCTTATCTCAGAGGCAGTGTGTAAAGCATTTGTGAACACATACAGTGATACAGTGAAAACACTACAGATGGACACCACACAGGTTGTTTATAAAAATAAGTATACTTTATATAGACTTAACACAAGACCCAAACGACAAAAATCCACAATACAGTATTAAGAAAATGACTTTTAGATGGTAGAAATAGCTTAGTTCAAAGGTGATGGTAAATGCGACACGTTTCTCACAAAGTACCTTTGGATGTGTCACGCAAGATAAACAAAAGGTTCGCAGGGAGAACGATGCGTCGGTTCTTTGCTTCGGGGGAGGCGATGCGTCTGTTCCTTACCGGAGAGGAGGTGATGCGCCGATCTCGTGTTGCGTTCCGGTTGCGATGCGACAAGATGGCGCCTCGATGCGATGCGACGATCCGGTGCGATGCGAGAAGATGGCGCCCTTGAGGGGATGCGACGACGTGAAGGCGATGCGTACACGCCCAACGGCCGTGCGGCGAACTCTGTAACTTCTGAGTCGCGACAGGCCCTGCGACACGCTTCTCTGGGTATGCGACGGCGACCCTTGCGGTGGCGACACGCTTCTCCGGTGATGCGACGACAAACAGCTGCGACGGAGACACGCTTCTCCGGTGATGCGACCGCGACCCTTGCGGTGGCGACACGCTTTTCCGATGATGCGACGGCAACAGCTGCGGATGCGGCACGCTTCTTCTCGTTGAGTCGCGCTTCCAGCTCCCAACAACACGCAGGCTTCTGCAGACAGAATCCCCAGCAAGGGAATTCAGGGGGGAGCTGGTGGTGAAGTCTTGTATCCCCGAGACTTCAGCAGGAGGCAAGCACAGTTCAAGCACTTGGAGATTCTTCTTCAAGATGATGAAAGTTTCAATAAAAGTCTTTCCCCTTTCCGTGGCAATAAAGAAACCACTGCAGGCCAACCCCAGAAAATAGCACTCTGGCACAGGGGCAGTCAAACTCCTTCAGATTCTCTGGTTCTTCTCCTTGGCAAAGGTCCGTCTTGATTCCCAGAAGTGATCTAAAGTCTTGGGGTCTGGGCCCCAATATTTATACTACTATTCTCTTTGTTCTCTGAAGGCAGAGAGTGTCTGTACCTGGCCAAAACCAGTTCTGTCCTCCCTGGTGCAGCTTCCTGGCAGGAGGTGGAGACAGCATTGTTGAAAGCAGACCTGGCCTAGGTGGGCTGAAAGGAAATCTCCTCCCCCTTCTCTCTATTCTATGAGGGCTCAGGGGAGTGAAAGGAAATCTCTGCCCCCCCACTCTCTATGCAGCCAAGGTCCTATTCAGCCCAGCCCTGACTCATCAGACTGCTGGAGCCCAAGCCCTCCTGTCACTCACAAACCAGACATGCAATATACAACCTAGCAGAGGCAGGCTGGATGGTTAGGCAAGAAAATACCTACTTTCTAAAAGTGGTATTTTCAAACACAGAATGTTAAAACCAACTTCACTAAAAGATGTATTTTATCATTCTGAGTTCAGGCATACTAAATTTGTTTTTCTACCATGTTCCCTGGGTCAGTTAGGATTATAAGATGTTATAATCAAACTGCCCATTCTGGCCTATGGGGACAGGTAGCCTTGCAATAGTGAAAACGAAATTGGCTGTAATTCACTATCAGGACATGCCACACACATCAGGGTATGTCCTACCTTTTACTTACAATGCACCCTGCTCGTAGGCCTACCTTAGGGGTGTCTAACATGTAGAAAAGGGAAGGTTTAGGGACTGGTTAGTGGGTGCACTTACCAAGTCAACATGGCAGTACTAGACTGCACACAGGCTCTGCAATGGCAGGCCTGAGACACACTTTACAAGCTGCTTCTGTGGGTGGCACAAACAGTGCTGCAAGCCCACCAGCAGCATTTGATTTACAGGCCATGGGCACACATGGTAAACTATACTAAGGTCTGACAAGTAAATCAAATAAGCCAATCATGGAGTCACTAATCCATTACAACAATTTACAATAGGGAGCACTTGCACTGTGGCACTGAATAGCAGTGGCACAGTGCCCAAAGCATCTAAAACCAGCAAAACATATCAAAAACAGAGGAGACATCAGCAAAAAATGGAAGGGAGACTCACGACAATGGTACCAGGTCTAACACGTGTCCCCTCCAGCTGAAATGTGGGTAGAACTACCCAACCTCTTGGGAGTCCTCTTCACCAAGGCGGAAAAATCTGGACAGACCATCAGCATTGGCGTGCTCTGTACCAGGGCGGTGTTCCACCGTGAAGTCCATCCCCTGTAGGGAAATGGACCACCTGAACAACTTTGGATTCTCACCCCTCATCTGCATCAACCATCTGAGGGGCCTGTGGTCTGTCTGAACCAGGAAGTGAGTCCCAAACAAGTATGGTCTCAACTTCTTCAGAGCCTAGACCACAGCAAATGCCTCACGCTCAATTGCACTCCACCTCTGTTCCCGTGGAAGTAACCTCCTACTGATGAAGACTACAGGTTGGTCTAGGCCCTCCTCATTTATCTGTGAAAGAACAGCCCCCACACCATGCTCTGAAGCCTCCGTTTGGACAATGAATTCCTTTGAGAAGTTGGGCGCCTGAAGCACGGGTGCTGTGCACATGGCAGTCTTCAGGGCGTCAAAAGCTTTCTGACAGGTGTCAGTCCAGTTCACTTTCTTGGGCTGCTTCCTGGAAGTCAGCTCAGTCAAGGGTGCAACAATGTTGCCATACCCCTTGACAAACCTCCTGTAGTACCCTGTGAGTCCTAAAAAGGCTCTCACCTGTGTCTGGGTTTTGGGGGGCTCTCATGCCAGGATGGTATCAATCTTGGGTTGTAGGGGCGCCACCTGGTCGCTTCCTACCTGGTGCCCCAAGTACACCACAGAACCCTGCCCGATCTGGCACTTACTCGCCTTGATCGTGAGGCCTGCTTTCCGCAGCGCCAACAACACTTCCCAGAGGTGGTGCATATGTTCTTCCCAACTGGCGCTGAACACTGCAATGTCATCCAGGTAGGCGGCACTGAAATCTTCCAGTCCAACCAACACCTGGTTGACCAACCTCTGAAAGGTGGCAGGGGCATTCTTCATCCCAAAGGGCATAACCCGGAATTGGTAGTGCCCATCTGGTGTGGAGAATGCTGACCTCTCTTTGGCCCCATCAGTTAAGGCGATCTGCCAGTACCCAGACGTCAAATCAAACGTACTGAGGTACCGTGCAGCCCCTAGCCGATCAATGAGCTCATCAGCTCTGGGGGTGGGGTGCGCGTCAGTCTTGGTGACTGAATTGAGTCCTCGGTAGTCCACACAGAACCGGAGTTCGGGTGTGGCACCAGGCGCGGCAGCCTTTGGGACCAAGGCCACTGGGCTGGCCCAAGGCATGTTAGAGGACTCACTCACCCCTAAGGCAAACATCTTGGAGACCTCCTCCTTGATGTAAGCTCTGACCCGGTCAGTCACTCTGTAAGCCTTGTGCTTAACAGGAGGACTGTCCCCAGTGTCTACGTCATGGACGCACCACTCAGTGACACCAGGAACCAGGGAGAACAAATCAGAGAATTGTCCCAACAGTTGGCGACAATCATTCTGCTGCTCAGGGGTCAGCGTGGCAGAGAGGATTACACCATCTACTGACCCATCTTGCTCTGTTGCAGACAGGAGGTCAGGAAGAGGCTCGGTCTCCTCCTCCATTCCAGCATCTGTCACTAGGAGCATGCCCACTTCGGACCTCTCTAAGTGGGGCTTCAGGCGGTTAACATGCAGGACCCACAAAGGGTTCCTGGGAGACCGCAAGTCCACCAAGTAGGTGACATCACTCTTGCGCTCCACCACCTCAAATGGTCCGGTCCACTTATCCTGGAGCGCACAGGGCTTCACTGGGGCCATGACCCAAACTTTCTGTCCAGGCTGAAACTCGATAAGAGTGGCATTCTGATCATACCACCGTTTAATTTCCTCCTGGCTGGCTTCCAGATTCGCCTGAGTGAGTTGTCTGAATCGCCTAGTCTGGTTCCTGAAGTCCAGCATGTAGCTATATACATCCTGGGGAGGTTTCCTGGGAGCTTTCTCCCAGCCTTCCTTAACAAGACTCAAAGGTCCTCTTACCGGGTGTCCATACAGCAGTTAAAAGGGACTGAACCCTAAGGACTTCTGTGGCACCTCACGGTAAGCAAACAGAAGGCATGGCAAGAGGACGTCCCACTTATGCCTCATGAGTTCTTCCAGACCCATAATCATGCCTTTCAGGGTCCAGTTGAATCTCTCAACCAGCCCATTACCTTGGGGGTGGTAAGGAGTGGTGAACTTGTATGTCACACCGCACTCCTGCCACAGGGACTTCATATACTTAGATATGAAGTTTGTACCACGGTCTGACACCACCTCTCTGGGGAACCCCACACGGGAGAAAATCCCCATCAGTGCACGTCCCACCACGGGGGCCGTCACTGTCCTGAGCGGGATGGCTTCCGGGTACCGGGTAGCATGGTCCACCAAGACCAGGATAAACCTGTTGCCCATGGCTGTCTTGGGGTCCAGAGGTCCCACAATATCAATACCCACCCAGTTAAAGGGGGTGCTGACTACAGGGAAAGGCTGGAGGGGAGCCTTGTGCTTCCTCCCACTCTTACCACTTGCCTGGCAAGTCTGGCAAGTCCTACGAGTATCTGAACTCTTGCGCATCTGGGGCCAATAAAAGTGGGTGACAAGCCTTTCAAAGGTCTTGTCCTGCCCCAGATGTCCAGCTAAAGGCACATCATGAGCCAAACCCAGTAGGAAGGCTCTGAAGCGCTGGGGTACCACCAGCACACGGGCTGACCCAGGCTCAGCAACCTTAGGCTCGCTATACAGGAGACCATTCTCCCAGTAGATCCAATGTGATCCAGACTGATCACCTGCTGCCTGGTTTGTGGCCTGTTGCCGCAAACCCTCAAGAGAAGGGCACTTCTTCTGTTCTTCACAGAATTTCTCCCTGGAGGGTCCGCCTTCTTGCTGCCAGTGGGTCAGCTCAGGCAGGTCCCCCAGTTCGGCCACTTGTTCCCCTGTAGGTTCCAGGGCATCCCCCTCAAGGTCTGCCGCCTCCTGGACCGTGGGAACTATGGGGGCTGGTTGTCCGCGCCCCCTACCTCTTCTCTTTAAGCCAGGTACCTGGGCCACTCTTTCAGGCTCCAGGTCCTCTTGAACACCCTTACTGGCTGCCATAGACCGAGTGGTCACACACGCCCACTCAGGCAGACCCAGCATCTCTAAATGAGACCTTCTCTCCACCTTAGCCCAAGGGGAGCTCTCTAAATCATTGCCCAACAGACAATCCACAGGCATGGCTGGCCTCACAGTTACCTGGAGAGTACCTGAGACCCCCCCAACTCAAAGGGAACCTGAGCCACCTCACACTGGCTCTCTGAGTTGTCTGCGGCAACTACAGGGAAGAATGCATGGGGGATCACCTGCTCTTTAGACACCAGCCAACAACTGACAGCTGTCACACTGGCCCCGGTGTCTCTCAGAGCCTCCACCCTATGGCCATTGATGGTCACCCACTGCCTGTATTTCTTAGTGTTTTCAGGCAGTTGGGTCCTAGGGACCACCTCACAGTCTCCTAAAGAGACAAGGGACATCTCTGCGGGACCCCACCCATTTTGGGCACCCATCTCCTGCCCTCCCAGGGCTAACCTCGCCATCTGACAGGGTGGTGCACAGGGTGGTGCATTGCGATCCTTCAGCGGACACTGGGGATCATACCAACGGTGGCCCACCTGCTTACACTCAAAGCATGTAGGGGGCCCCTGTGAACAGGTTTACCTGTCGGGGGCTCTGTCTTCTTCTCAGAGGGAGGCTGGGAACCCTTACCATGGTTCCCTTGGGAATTACTTTGGGGCCCTTTCTGGAACTCCCTCTGTTTACCCTTGTCTCCCCCACTCTTCTGCTGGGGACCCTGCCCACCTCTGGCGGAGTCTCCCACATGACCCATGTGGACCCGGGTTCTGACCCAGCGGTCCGCCTCCTCAGCAAGCTTCCTAGGGTTAGTTAGCTTGCTATCAATAAGGTGCTGGCGTAGCTCTGGAAAACAATTACCAGACAAGTGCTCCCATGCAAACAAATCACAGAGCTCCTCAAAAGTACTCACTTTGCTACCCTTCACCCAACCATCCATAGCTCTGCAAAAGAAAGATACATACTCCACCCAGGTAGTTGCCTCCAGTTTCTTACAATTCCTGAATCTCTGTCTATAGAGCTCTGGGGTCAACCCATACCTGGTCATCAGGGCTTACTTCATGTGGGCATAAATTATCCTACTCTCATTGGGCAGGTCTAACAATGTATCCCTCCCATCACTGACAAAGCGGCCCCACAACCCCGCTCCCCAATCCTTCTGAGGGACCCGGTGGATCAACATTGCCATTTCATAGGCTGCAAACCACTGCCCAATATCCTCATGCTTATGAAAATCCTTGATGACATCTTTGGGGAAATATACCCTGCCTTCTGCAGGCACAGATGCTGCGCTGCCACCAGAGGGACTAATTTCTAAGCTTTTAGCTTTAAGCTCCAATTCCCTCAAAAATCTTTCATGTGCTAATCTCTCTTTTTCCCTTTCAAAAGCTAACCTGTTATTCTCAAGCTCCAGCTTCTTACTCTCTAGGTCCTTTTGACCCTCCATCTTGAGCTTGGCCAGCTCCATTTTGTGCAATCTATTTCTCTCCCTGTCCTCCAGTTCCCCTGCGGTCAGGCCCTTGGAAGAAACACTGCTGCCTATGGGGGAAGACGCTCTCTCCCTGGCTGGACCCAATGGCCCATCTGGCTGCCCTTCTGCATCCTCAGCCTCCTCTGCAGGCTCATCCACATGCTCAGAGGCATTTCTTGCTTCCATCCAGGCCCTCAGCGCCTTTTGGAATTCCTCCTTTTTGGTGAGGCCTGTAGTAGAAACTTTACATTTTCTACAGAATTGCTTCAGCTGTTTCACAGTGTATACATCCACCTTTTATTCCTCAAACTCTGGATCCATAGATGCAATAGATGCTGGTTTGCTCATGGCAATAAGAACTGGCAGTCTTTATATTAGCAAAAAATAACAGTTCCAAGGGAAAAAACATTCTACCAAAAATGTATGTGGTTGCGTTTGGTCTGCACTCACTAGTAGTGTACACCAATCACTGTATATGAGTCACAAATGCAAGTCCAGAATCCTCACCGCTTACCACCAATGTTAGAACTGGGGGTCTCTAGTTGGCAGAGGTAGGTACCTTTGACCAAGTAAGGACCCTTCCTTCAAGTCAGGGTAAGGGGGCTACGCTCCTAAATAACCCCTGCTCACCCCCTTGGTAGCTTGGCACAAGCAGGCAGGCTTATCTCAGAGGCAGTGTGTAAAGCATTTGTGAATACATACAGTAATACAGTGAAAACACTACAGATGGACACCACACAGGTTGTTTATAAAAATAAGTATACTTTATATAGACTTAACACAAGACCCAAACGACAAAAAACCACAATACAGTATTAAGAAAATGACTTTTAGATGGTAGAAATAGCTTAGTTCAAAGGTGATGGTAAATGCGACACGTTTCTCACAAAGTACCTTTGGATGCGTCACGCAAGATAAACAAAAGGTTCGCAGGGAGAACGATGCGTCGGTTCCTTGCTTCGGGGGAGGCGATGCGTCTGTTCCTCAGTGCTTGCGCAAAGTAGGCGATGCGTCTGTTCCTTACCGGAGAGGAGGTGATGCGCCGATCTCGTGTTGCGTTCCGGTTGCGATGCGACAAGATGGCGCCTCAATGCCACGATCCGGTGCGATGCGAGAAGATGGCGCCCTTGAGGCGATGCGACGACGTGAAGGCGATGCGTACACGCCCAACGGCCGTGCGGCGAACTCTGTAACTTCTGAGTCGCGACAAGCCCTGCGACACGCTTCTCCGGTGATGCGATGGCGACCCTTGCGGTGGCGACACGCTTCTCCGGTGATGCGACGACAAACAGCTGCGACGGAGACACGCTTCTCCGGTGATGCGACGGCGACCCTTGCGGTGGCGACACACTTCTCCGATGATGCGACGGCAACAGCTGCGGATGCGGCACCCTTCTTCTCGTTGAGTCGCGCTTCCAGCTCCCAACAACACGCAGGCTTCTGCAGACAGAATCCGCAGGAAGGGAATTCAGGGGGGAGCTGGTGGTGAAGTCTTGTATCCCTGAGACTTCAGCAGGAGGCAAGCACAGTTCAAGCCCTTGGAGATTCTTCTTCAAGATGATGAAAGTTTCAATAAAAGTCTTTCCCCTTTCCATGGCAATAAAGAAACCACTGCAGGCCAACCCCAGAAAATAGCACTCTGGCACAGGGGCAGTCAAACTCCTTCAGATTCTCTGGTTCTTCTCCTTGGCAAAGGTCCGTCTTGATTCCCAGAAGTGATCTAAAGTCTTGGGGTCTGGGCCCCAATATTTATACTACTATTCTCTTTGTTCTCTGAAGGCAGAGAGTGTCTGTACCTGCCCAAAACCAGTTCTGTCCTCCCTGGTGCAGCTTCCTGGCAGGAGGTGGAGACAGCATTGTTGAAAGCAGACTTTGCCTAGGTGGGCTGAAAGGAAATCTCCTCCCCCTATTCTCTATTCTATGAGGGCTCAGGGGAGTGAAAGGAAATCTCCGCCCCCCCACTCTCTATGCAGCCAAGGTCCTATTCAGCCCAGCCCTGACTCATCAGACTGCTGGAGCCCAAGCCCTCCTGTCACTCACAAACCAGACATGCAATACACAACCTAGCAGAGGCAGGCTGGATGGTTAGGCAAGAAAATACCTACTTTCTAAAAGTGGTATTTTCAAACACAGAATGTTAAAACCAACTTCACTAAAAGATGTATTTTATCATTCTGAGTTCAGGCATACTAAATTCGTTTGTCTACCATTTTCCCTGGGTCAGTTAGGATTATAAGATGTTATAATCAAACTGCCCATCCTGCCCTATGGGGACAGGTAGCCTTGCAATAGTGAAAAACAAAATTGGCTGTAATTCACTATCAGGACATGCCACACTCATCAGGGTATGTCCTACCTTTTACTTACAATGCACCCTGCTCGTAGGCCTACCTTAGGGGTGTCTAACATGTAGAAAAGGGAAGGTTTAGGGACTGGTAAGTGGGTGCACTTACCAAGTCAACATGGCAGTACTAGACTGCACACAGGCTCTGCAATGGCAGGCCTGAGACACACTTTACAAGCTGCTTCTGTGGGTGGCACAAACAGTGCTGCAAGCCCACCAGCGGCATTTGATTTACAGGCCCTGGGCACACATGGTGCACTATACTAAGGTCTGACAAGTAAATCAAATAAGCCAATCATGGAGTCACTAATCCATGACAACAATTTACAATAGGGAGCACTTGCACTGTGGCACTGAATAGCAGTGGCACAGTGCCCAAAGCATCTAAAACCAGCAAAACATATCAAAAACAGAGGAGACATCAGCAAAAAATGGAAGGGAGACTCATGCCAATGGTACTAGGTCTAACAGATGTAATATGTGGGTTACTAAGCAGTGCATTGCCGGGCGCGAGTTATAGTTAGCTAACT
Organism: Calotriton arnoldi; assembly: GCA_963921515.1. Taxonomy (NCBI): domain Eukaryota; kingdom Metazoa; phylum Chordata; class Amphibia; order Caudata; family Salamandridae; genus Calotriton; species Calotriton arnoldi. The sequence goes on from CAWUFW010011813.1 coordinate 186,816, forward strand.
GTAACTGCTGAATTTCACTGGTTTTGTACGAGTAAAATCTGAGCCTAACTAGAACGTCTCTGTAACCTTTGGTTTTTTTCAGTGAATATATATATGCATGTGTGTGTGTATATATATATTTATATCTGTGTGTGGTAAGAGGCAGACAGGTCGGTAGGGCTGGGACCAAAGCAGTAGGTGTCCTCTTCTTCCCGGGTCAGCACGGCTCTTCGGTCCTTCTTCTTTCTTCCATGAATCAAAGGAGGCAATGTTCAGGGTGACCCCTAAATGCTAGATTTAGGGCCATTAAAAGGGGTGTGCAGGTCGGGACCAATGGGTCTCTTCCTTGGGGTGGGTACACCCCTATTATGCCACCCTGCAGTGGGAGGGGGCATGAGCCTCTCCCTAATTGGCTGAGCCCCCTCAACTTCGAGATGGAAGGGACTGAGATGTAGGCTTCACCTCGCCTCCCCCACCTGAGGGGTGGGGTTTGCAAAGGTAGGCACACCTCTCCTCCTAGCTTGGTTTCCCGTCGATTCTCCCGCCCAAAGTGGGGGGGAGAACCGGTAGGAGCCAGTTGCTGCGGGCAGCAAAAGGCAGGGACAGCTTCCAAAGGCGGCAGGCCTTTGAAGCTTCCCCTTCGTGGATCCAGCCCATCCTGGGGGAGGAGGCATGACACCTCTGGCCAGGATGGGCATTGTTTCTGGACCCAGAGAGCGGAGGCTCTCTACCCAGGGGTTCAGAAACCTGTCTGGTGGTGGCAAATGGCAGGCAGCCATTCAGGAACTACACCAGGGCTGGTTGTTTTTCAGGGGGCATCTCTAAGATGCCCTCTGAGTGCATTTTACATTAAATTCCACACTGGCATCAGTGTAGGTTTAATGTGATGAGAAGTTTGTTACCATACACAGTTTTTAGTAAAGCCATTATGGAGCTGTGGAGTTCGTAATGACCAACTCCCAAACCATATACTCTTTATGGATTTACTATACTTACAATGTCTAAGAATGGACTTAGCCACTGTACCCCCACCTGAGGGTTAGTGCACCCTGCTAGAGGTGGATTACCTAGGCCTCAGGCAGTGGGTTGTAGGCATGGTACACAGGGATGTGTGCCATGTCGACTCTTCACTTTTCTCTGCACCAGAACACGCAGTCTGCAATGGCTGTGTGTGGGTGTTAAGGTACAGGGCTTCTAAGGGTGGCACAATAGGTGCTGCAGCCCTGTGCTGTTCACAGCACCCTTGGTACCCATGGTACCTTTTAAAAGGGGCTTACCTGTGACCAGAGATGTGCCCATTGTGGATACAAAGGTACAGCTTTGGGAAAGAACACAGGCCCTGGAAACCTGATTGGCAGGGACCCAGGGCACACCAAGTCAAAAGTGCACCATGTGTCAATCAAAAAGTTGGGCGTAACCATGCAAAAAGCACACTTTCCTACATGCACAAATTGTTGATAGCGGTTATGATATCATGTAGGGTGAGGTCTTCTTTTCCCGTCGTTGGCTGTGCCAGAGCTGGAGGTGGGTCCGTCGAATCCCCGGTCGCGTCTTAGTCTGGTGTGATCCATGCCCTCCCTTTCCACTTGACATGTTGCGCCTACAAGTGTGGGCTGGTTGCGTGATGGAGACAGTGGTGATGTTGATTTTATGCCTTAAAGAGTGAATAAACACTTTTTCAGGCCCCAGAGTGAGCAAATTGCCCATTTTCATTCACCTTGACCCATAACTCAAATCGTGACTTTAGGCTCCAAGGAAAGGGAAAAAAAATCACTTTAAACATGCTAATTTTAGCTCCAGAATTGATGATCCAGATTCAAATGTGAGAAATAGTTGAAAGATGCAACATTTGAAAATGGACCATTTTGGATATTTCAGAGTTATTTCGAAATGGGAAGCGTTGTCTATTTTCATCAAAAATCGTACGTATTCTCTTGAACATGAAATGCATCCAAATGTTGTTTTTATGACTTCCCGGAGTGAATAAAAACTTTTTATTGCCTCAGAGTGAGCAATTTGGCCATTTTTATTCACTTTTACCCATACCCCAGACCTTGTCTTTAGCCCCCTGGAAGCACTAAAATCACATTAAACAGGTACATTTTAGCTCCACAAGTGATGATCCAGATTCAAATGGGAGAAATAGTTGAAAGATGCAACATTTGAAGACTGACCATTTTGTACCTTTCGGAGGTATTTCATAAGGGGGGGGGTGTATCCCTTTTTGTCAAAAATCAGACGTGATTACTTTCTTTTATTGTTTAGTTAATTAAAACCATAACAAAAATGGGCAAAATACAACAATACAATTTCTTAAGTTAAAAGGAGACATTGGTTGGCATCACGAGAGCGAACAGGATGTGTCAAAACAATTTCTTAACTAAAAAAGACGCTGGCTGACATCACGACAGGCTTTTAAATCCTTATATGCGTATAGTCTGAGCTCTTGGTGTTGAAACTAGCCACGGCTAAGGATACAAACTTCTTTCTAGATGTCATTCATACAATACATTTGTCTAAAAAAAAGTTGATTCAATGTGCAAATATGCAGAGCGTGCTCTGGCTTAAATTGCCGAGAGTATAAAGTGCTTTGTGCTGACTAGAACTTTTAAAGTTTGTTCGATGCCCAGTGCAAATTTTAATATTTAAACGTGTTAAAAATTATAAAACAGTTCCTTTAAAGTTAATTTGCAACCAATGGGACCCTTATCTCTATAATTTATCTTTAAAACATCGAACTCATGATTGTTGAGAGGGATTGAGCAATCCCCTCTACCCCTGCTGTGTTTGTAACTGTTTGTTTATTTGTTGAAGAAACTTTGTTGTCCTACAGGAAAGCGGCAACAACTGGCTATTCAGCAAAGTCATCACGGCAGGTCGGCATGATCTTATATGAAGTGACCGGAGGGCCGGAACTAGAAGTTGTCGTCTCGGTTGATTGATGGCGGGGCAAATGCACAGGAAATGTTGAATTGTCTCTTGCATTCTCCCACAAAGATTGTTCGGCCATGTTTGTTTCCACGATGGAACCTGATCTTTTGAGAAAAAAGCTCCCAGTCGAATGAGAAGAAGAAAATGATGCGTTGTTGGGGAAATGTGGTTTACGAGATATGGCTGTGCCGCCCAGTTCATGTACGAAGATAGAACCATCCATCTATGTTTTTTCCTTGCTGTTGCAGCTTTATCAAGTAACCATGCATGCTGTTTGGCTGCTTCATTAGCGATTTTTTTGAATGCGCGGAAGCTGATGTTTAGACCCCACACTTGGTTCAGATTGAGGGCGGTTAGCCCTTGCTGGAGCACCGTTGGCCAGTCGTTTTTGCTTTTGGGCCGATTCTTTAATTCTGACCATAGAGTGCTGATACGGATTCTGGGTGTGCCATTCTCATTCTTCAGCACAGTTTAATTATTGCTGCTGACCTAACTGGCAGTTAGTTGAATAGCCCGAATTCCAGTCGGATCTGCGCCTGAGAGATGAATTGCGGAATTCGAAAAAATACGTTTAAACAGGGTGGATTGCTGTAGGTTCAAAAATTTTGCATCTTTACCTTTAAAAGTTCGGAGCCATAGGTGAGAGTTGGAAGAAATTTAGCGGCAATTACTTGCAGAAGATAGGAATTGGACGGGCACTTTAGTTTTGTTCGCAATGTGTTAAGTGCAAAGCGCAATTTGCTCGCCTGGGCTCGTCTTTTTGTTTGATGCTCTTTGAACGTTAATTTGGAGTCTACAATGGCCCCTAGGTATTTGTATGAACGAACCAACTCTAATCCGGTCCCTGCTACGGTCCATTTGAATTTTAAATTATGGCAGTTAGTATTTGCTGAGAAGCAGATCACCTTTGTTGTATTATAGTTTAATTTCAGTCCGAGCGCCTCGGTGTATTCCAGTAATTTGGTTATCAAGCGCTGGAGGCCAATTGGAGTCTGGCTGCATAGTACTATATCGTCCGCATATTGTAAGCTTCTGACTGGGTGATTTGCTAGCCTGGGTTGATCGCTTTGGACTTCCGACAGGCTGGCATCCAAATCTGCCATATAGATGTTAAATAAGTCGCTAACACACATCCTTGCTTTAGGCCTCTGTGCGTGGGTATCTTCCCTGTGGTTCTCTCTCCATTGCCTCGCTTGACTCTGACCCATGTTTGTGAATACAAATTGACTATGACACCAAGTAACTGACGGAATGCCCCATTTTACCATCTTTGACCATAAGCGCTCTCTAGGAACCATATCAAAGGCAGCTTTAAATCCACAAAACAGGTGTACAGTTTGGTTGACTTTTGTAAGGCTTTTTCTGCAAGGAGGCTCAATGCTAAGATATTGGTGGTTGTACTTGTGCCTGCTGTGAAGCCGGTTTGTGTGATTAGAAGGATCTTGCTGGTGGTGACCCAGGCTTCAAGGTCAAAAAGAAGGTTTGAGGCATATAGTTTGGCTTCGACATCTATTAGTGCGATCAATCTGTAATTTGACGCGTACGATCTGCAGCCAGATTAAAAAATGGGATGTAGGATACTGCCTCCCCATGATGCAGGTATGTTGTTTGTTAAAAACGCATGATTGAACAGTGGGGTGAGCTGCCTTGCCCAGAAAGGTTGGTCGAGCTTGAATAGCGCATTCAGTAGGCCATTCGGGCCGGGTGCCCCGTCTGGTCTGAGTTTTTTTAAGACTTTGTCGACTTGGGTTTCGTTTAGCCAAGGTCTCTCTTTCAAGTTTTCAAAAGGATTGTGTATCTTTGGGGCCAGACCTTGGTGGTGTTCCTCCATTGGAGCTAGTTCATCATTCATATTCAGATGTTCTATCCAGTCTGATTCGAAAATATTTGTGTTATGGTGGCGAAAAGAGCCATTGGCTATGTTATTTATTTCTGCCCAAAATTGCTTGTTATTATTTGTTTTGCTTATTTGCAACAGCTTTATCCAGATGTCTGTTTGATATGATTTCTTTGCTGTTCAAACTGTGTTTTTGTATTGGCGCCTAAGAGTGTTAATTTGTTGATTCATGCTTGCATTATTCTTTGATGTGTTTTTCCAGAGTGTTCTGATCTCCTTATGTAACTGCCTTTTTTTCCATAAAAGCGAGTTTGAAAACCAAGATGTGTCTTTCCTTATCGTGTTTGGGTGTTGGGAGTTAGCTGGCGAAAAGTTTGTAATGAGAGTTGATATCATAAATTCCCAATTTTGCCACGATGTCTGGGAGTTGATGTCAAATTTTGGTGTGATCAATGTTTTTATGAATTTCATTATAGATGTATCCTTTCCTTTCCATGTTAGCCTTTTCAGATTGAGTGCACTAGAATACTCCATGAGATCACTGCTTGTTGGGGCTCTTGGAGGAATGATGAGGAACTCCATGAGTTGAGGGAAGTGGTCGCTCTCTAATCTTGGTATGATTTGATAATTAACAATCATTTGGAACAACTCGGTGTCGCCTAGGGTATAATTTAAGATGGTGTTAGCATATTTTGAGACTCTAGTGGGTGCTGCTGGTTGATCTTGTGGAAAGCAGCCATTTAAAGTAAACATCCCTATGTTTGATAGGGCAGTAATACAGATTTTGCCTAGACGATCTGTTCTGCGATGGTTGGTGATTGCTGGAGGAATGTTTTTTCGGCTGGTTTGTGAGGTTGTGTCCCTTGAATTGTACCTGTTTGCAAAAGGAACATATTGAAATCACCTGACAACAGGATAGCAGCTTGCGGAAAAGTAAATTGTAGTGATTTTAATAGTGCTATTAGTGTCTCTATTTTTTCTGATTTATCCTCCCGTGCTGGATGGATATACACATTACAGATTAAAATTGTGTATTTATAAGTTTTGATTGTTATTTCTTTGTTTGTGTCTTGCGGCAGGGAGATTTTGACGCATTGAACCCATGCTTGGCCTAAGACGATCGGTTCTTGTTGCCACTGTAGGCCACATGCTATAAAGATTGATAGTCCCTCTGAGGCTCTTCCCGATGTTTTTGTCTTGCTCACTTGTTGATATTGCTCCTTGAAGCCCATGATTGGCGTTGCAGACACGGCCCAGGTTTCTTGAAACAGCAGTATGTCAAAATACTGAAGAAAGGTGAAATCAATCTCCCCCGCCTTACTACTTAGGCTGTTGGTGTTCCACGAGCAGAGATTTAGGTGACTTCTACTTGGGCCCGTGTACAGACGTCCTCATGAGTCTCTCTTATCGATTGCAGCACCGCGGACTGATGGTATAGAGACTTGTCTTATGTGACTTGCGGCTCCTGATGCAGCAGGATGGAGGATACATAGGTTTGGCAGATTATCCAGAGCGTGTTCCACTGGGCCTATGGCCCCACATAATACCCCACTGATATTTGTGCTATTTTTTTAATGTTGGGCAAAGGGGGCCTGGACACTGCTCTGTGTCTGTGGTTTTTATTTCTATCCCCCATTTCAAAAATAGATCCCTGTGGCGCTACACTTCCATTGTGATAGTTGGATTGCTCCACGTGACCACCGTAATTTCTTTTCCCGTTGCTTCAACGTCTGGTTTAAATTTTATACCTTCAATATGTTGGGTGTTAAGGTGTTTTAGAGTATCAATTGTGCTAGCGAGTTTTAGGATTGCACTTAGGTTTAGTATGTTATGTCGTCCTCTTGATCTGTAGTGGGGGATCATTTCTAATGTTAATAGATCATCACTGCTTTGTATGTCGAACATGAAATTACTCCAAATGTTGATGTTATGACTTCCTGGAGTGAATAAACACTTTTTTAGACCTCAGAGTGAGGAAATTGACCATTTTCGTTCACTTTGATCCATAACCCAAATTTTGACTTAGGCTCCAAGGAAGGAGGATAATCACTTTAAACATACTTATTTTAGCTCCAAAAATGATGATCCACAACAACTGTGAGAATTAGTTGAAAGAAGCAACATTTAAAAATGTACCATTTTGGACATTTCGGAGGTATTTTGTAATTGGGAGTGTTATCTATTTTCATCAATCATCCACTTACATTTGGAAGTTTAGCTGGTACTCATTACTAAGCTGAGCCATGCTACATATGCAGACACTGAATAGCAGGCAACAAAGGAGGATTCTTGGGATATAGCAGATTGAACCTGACCCGATTCAGATTCGTCTGCAGTTGGAAACCACTGAACACAAGGCAGGTCCAGTTAGTTCAACATATTCTTGCACTTGTCTCGTTATCTTCTCTTTCCAAGATCTTGCTGGGAAATGAGAGCTTGCTGAATAAAATATTAGAATCTGCCGTCGTTTTAGTATTTTATTTTTTAGGAGGGTGACAATATGTTTCCGAGGGGTGGGTACTAGTCCCTGGCTGAAAGAGGTATTTATCATGTTTGTAGTACCATTCACAAGAGATGGTATGAACTGTTTGTCGCATGAAATTCACCAGTGATCCATAGGTGAGCCATGCTAGCCATCTCAGACTCCAAAGGCTTAATTGCGAAAAATGTGGGTAGTAGGGGTGTATGCAAGGGTCGGAACTTAGATGACAATCTGAAGAATGAATAGCAGGTTTTAGATACTTTATCTTCTGATGGATCCCTTCAATCCGCACAGTGCCGTTGGGATGTGAGACAATTGCCTTTCAGTGTGATGTGTATAGACTGTTCTTGGCAGATATTGAAGATTTAGTTAGTTTGACTTAGGATGCTTCATTTTTACTTTTGTTGATGTACACGTTACTATTTCTCTTAATGGTTTTATGGTAGCCTCTCCTCTGTATCTTACAATGATTTTTGTCTTCTTTAGTCTTCAATGTGCACCAATGATGCTCCAAGTTGCACTTGGCACATTTCAATTCGGCTCATGCTCCATTGAAGCACCTCACATGTGTAAGGTAAACTGGGAAGATTACTGGGAATGAAGAAATGGTCTGACGAAAACTGTGGTTGTACCTCTAGATTCTTTTTAACATTAAATGTAACACATCTTCCTGACCGAATATATGCCCTAAACAAAGAAGACCACTTTCTATGGGACATCCTGGTCTCAATTGGCCTCAAAGTCATACTCTCCGTGAGGAATGACACATCCAAACTCTCATCCCATACATGGTGGGAATGGGTTCAGTTCAGTAGAGGTGCAATTAACTCACTAAACACATACTTGAGTACATTACCATTGAAAAGTAGTAAAATCTGGCTCAAAATATAGTTTTATCTCTAACATGTCCCTAAAGTAGTAGATGTTGCCACTCCCATTTCCCCCTTTGCCCCACCCCATCTCACACCCACCCCCGCTTCCTCCCCATTGGCTCCTCTGCACACACTTTCCCTCCTCTAATCTAGCCTATCTCTTCTTTTCCTCTCTCTCTCTCTTCCTTGTCTCTCTTGCTCTCCACCCATTTCACTACCAACCAAGCTACCCCACACTCCACCCTCACTAAACGGTCTCAATCCCTCACCATACAAACAACAGTTCATTCTACTTCATTAACCCACACATATACAATTAAATCTAAATCCGTATTTGTAAAGCGCGAACTACTCACCCTTACGGGTCTCAAGGCGCTGGGGGCCGTCGTGGAAATTAAGTTAGCTATTGCCCAGAGTCACATGGTGCTGAGCTGAGCTGCCGCCGGGGATCGAACCGTGAACCCTGTGCTCCGAAGTCAGCTGCCCTGGCCGCTGCACCACACCTCTCTCCGTTATACTGTTGTATCCATACGATATGTTGGTACCCTCCCATGGATTGTATTGTTTGTTTCTCAGCTGTGCTTTCCTGTTCGTACACAACTTTAATAAAAAAGTTTTTGAAATAAAAAAAAATGTAACATTTTTAAACATATATGATTGTATTATGGACTGTAAAACATCCTTTCAAAAATAGTTATCACTTTGTTCTCAACCAGGGCCTTGATTCCATGTTCTACGCTGTTAACACCAAGTCGTTATTGCTAATTAATTAGGCATGTTTCTAATCAATCTTAAGTCTGAGTTACTACAAAATAAATGTGAATTATTTATACTTTATTTACATGTATACACAGATTATCGTGGCATGTGTTTTGTGAGACTATTTTTATTAGTTTCTTTGACATGGTTGGATTGGCCTATCTCTAGATAAGGCTTGTCTGGTTGGTATTCACCTTTTTTGGATTTTGTGTATTGACATATTCCGGAGACATTTGTCCAAATTGCTACTATCGAGAGCTCTGCTGCTAGTGCCTTGTCCTCCATCGGTATAGATAAGCAGGTTTTCCTAAGCAGAAATAAGTGAAAGTGGAATATCTGGAACATGATTTTGATACAGACAAGTGGAAGAGTGAACTTGCTAAGCTTTGTGTCTAGTCTTATAGTTAGCTATTACCGAGCAATATGGGTAATAGCTGTGAGAAGGGAAATACAAAAGGCTGTTGGTACTGATCTTAAACATTTTTTAACCCTTTAATTAAAAATCTCGCCGCTCTTCTTCAAATCTTAGGTTATGGAGAGGCAGGAGGTGAAGGCTACTAGTGGTCACGTTCCCTGTCCAATGGAACGTGGATCAGAGTGTTTTAGCATAATGATCAGATTAATTACACAATAATGAGGCCGATATGAGGATCATAAAGACAATTACCATGGTTCTGAGTGGAAAGCCTTAAGAAACCACGAAAACTGAGGAGCCATGAAAGCCCCCAATTAAACTGCATGCTTTCATTAAGTAAAAAGGACCTGAACAATTGCACTCGTGCTCCACTGCTGAAAGATTCTCAATCAGCTCAAGTGGTCCATCATGTTAAATGTCACTGGGATAATTGGGAGATCCAGCATGCAAAGATTCCAACTATCTGCGGTTACAATTGTTCCAAGCAGTTAGGAGTGCATTCTGCATTTGAGTATAAGGTTGGAAGCCAGAACGGCAGGAATGGAACTGCCCACATCTAGGAAACATTTAAATAGGAAGGAAAGTATTGTCTATGTCACTTTCACCAGAAAATGTAACATCGTTATGGAACTATATAGGGCTTTAAAATGAGTATTGTGGTGAGGATTGTGGCAAGGGGCTAAATATTCCAAACTTTCAATGGCTTGCGGATGATCCCCTCAAGCCACAAAAAGGTTTTTCAGCGTCAGCTCTAAGTATTATATATAAAATACATTCTTCTACTCTGGAGGCCACAGATGGTTTTGTCACAAAAATGTGGTCCCCACAGGGAGGGGGGTGGTCACAATCATGAACTGTGATCAAGGTCCAGAAAGCGGCTTCCCCAAAAGCAAGATGGTAAACTGTCACAACTACGGCAGATGTTGAATCAGTGAAGGCGATATCCAGATCTTGTCTGCAAGGATGCTGAAGAAACACCTGCATTACAATGTCACATCCCAGTAAAGAAATCATAAATGAAGGAAGACAAGGCTGAGGCACAAGAAAAATGCACAAGGGTATCAAGCCTAGGAGCCTCATCACACACCAGGCTTTCTGATCAGAGTCCAGAATCGAGAACAATCACAGAATATGTCATACCCTTTTTAGAAAGAAGTACCACTTCTCTATAAAAGCAACAATTTTAAGTAATTGTCTATTAAAATACACACCAATAAGCCTTACTTGAATCACCGCATGTTAAGCATATAGAGCCCACCTCTGCATGCCTCTGTAGGACCACATCAGATCCCATAGACAAATTATCTGGTTGCATCCTTACCATCCCGATGTAGCTGGGAGACTGCTCTTTGAAGATGGTCTGACAGGCGGAGATGGTAAACTCAGCAAGTTCTGACCAATGAAAATCCTCTGTTTTCACTTCTGAACCTCTGGGTTGTAGACCTGTACTGTGGCACCAACTTCCAAGCATTCTGACACACTGTAGCCTGCTTGGTAAAATAGTTTTGCGCTCTGACCCCCAGTGTACACTATTTAAAATAAGGTCAGCTTATGTGTGGGAACACATGGGCGCACATGAGCAAGATGAGCATGGAAGACTCTTGTTTGACTCAGTCTGGACCCCACCCCCTTCACTATAACTCCAGCTGTCCAATAGATTTGCCCCACTCGCTGGCTTGGAAGAAATCGACTGACGGTTTGGGGAGGTGTCCGCCTACCCGGTCTTCCAGGAGGCGGACAGATCACTTGCCAGCCCAGTTCTTGTTACCCAAACACCATCCCCACTCTGACTTAATCCCGCACCCTTGGTGTCAGGTATAGAGGAGGTGGGCAGGGTTTCTTGTAATCCCAGTCCTATTGTATTAACGAATGATATTCTACCGCATGACTATCCATGGGTAGAACCTTGTACCGGGACCAGCCTGGTGGATTCTGCTAATTTAACTTCAGTTTATCATTTGCCCCCTGGTTCCCTATTGCTTCCCCCCCACTCGGGTAAGCGCAAGTTTAGGCAACGATAAAGGTCATATAGATAATGTCTGTTTGAAAATCCTAAATTGGAATGTAGCGGGTATAGCCTCAAAGATCGTACTGGAGGGATGGTGGTCCTTTATTGTGACCTATGATATAGTCTTTATGCAAGAAACGTGGGAGTGTAAGGATATTATTTTTGATGGATTTATGTGTTTTAGCCTGCCCGCTATTCCTTCAATATCAGGCAGAGCTAAGGAGGGCTTGTCTGCCTGGTTCAAAGTGGAAATTGCTGGCATGATTGTTCAGTTATTTCAGGAGCAGGGGGAGGCGCAGGCTTTTTGTCTTTCCTGGAAAGAAACTTTTAAGCTGTACCTGGTAAATTTTTATAATAATAATTTTACATCGAAAGGTAATTTCCAAGGGCTTTTTGTGCTGATTGACATGCTCGTGGAGAGAGAGGCTCGTGCGGATCGTCCTTTTAAGTTGTTGGTGGCGGGGGATTTTAATGCCAAACTGAGGCTCTCATTACCTCTCTCCCCGACCACCTTTGATCCAGTCACCTCCGAGCCGGACCAAAATGTGATGGACGCGAGGGGACGGGTTTTATTTACCCACTTGTTAGAAAGAGGTATGGTCAATAAGGCGCCCAAATTGACAGACCACTATATTCCCACCTTTACTGGACGAGGTATAGGAAACACTATCGACTATGTATTTGTCTCCCGGAGCATGTTTTCCCTCATTAAGGACTGTGAGGTTCTTATCCAGCCATATAGTGATCACAATCCTATCTCTGCTAAGATAGTGTTACCTTATAGGGGACAGAAGCCCACGCCTCTATCCACCCAGGCACTATCCACCAAAGATGCCGGGCGTAGGGTGGTTTGGCGCACAGCGAATATGAATAGTATTATGACACAGGTAATTCCGATTAGTTCTGCCTTGGTGTTTAGTTGCAATTGCTTACCCATGTGAGCCAACTCGTATTTTACAAGGTTTTGCAACCCTGTTGGATAAAGTTAAACATCTACTTTCTAAGCCCATTTCTCAGTCCTGTAATCGGGCTCATTCCTGGTTTGACAAGGCTTGCAGAGAGGCCAATAACACCCTACGCAGGGCTCCAAAACAAAATCCCAGAGACCAGATTGTGATCAGGGAAAGCAGGAAGCTGTATAAGCTTGCCACAAAAGAAAGAAAGCTAGCATTGAAGGAGGAGAAGTGGGACTTAGTGGGTGGCTCCTGCCTCTCAAAAGATCCTCAGGCCTTTTGGAAGGCTGTACGGTCAGTTCTATCTCCCACCCTACCAGCCAACAAAGTAACTGTCCATATACCTTCTGAGACTTGGGTGACTCATTACGCTGGCCTTTACTCCACTGACTTTGCTGCAGAGGACGCCCCATCACAGTTGAATTTAATATGCCAAAACCTTGTCTTTAATGAAGGGGAAGTCCGGAAAGCAATTGTCAATAGTAAAGGTAAGAAGGCACCGGGCCCAGATGGAATTTCTCTGGATTTGTTTAAGGAAGACCCAGTATTCTGGTCCCCGGTACTTACCGCCGTTTTAATTCAGTTTGCAGCGAGGGTGTTCCAAAATCCTGGCGTTCATCTGTGCATAGCTGCCAAGGTTTCAGATTGCTATGTGTGACATTTTCATAATTCCAGTGTAATTATGAGTGACATTTGAACGACTATGAGTGACACTTCCTTGCAAACAAAATCAAGCAATGAAGACGAGGGAAACATATAAATATCAGAAATTACACCCATTTGAGCAATGAGAAACTCTAAGAAGCTCTTTAAACGCTACAAAGCACCAGACACGGAAGGACAATTCACTAACCTAGTGCCCTTGTAACCTGATTGTACTGTTTAACCAGGTAAGTAACACCGACTGCTGGGCCCCGGGCTACTCCTTGGCAGTGGCAATCAATCATGCAAAGGAACATCGCTTGGGCCCCGGGCTACTCCTTGGCAGTGGCAATCAATCATGCAAAGGAACATCGCTGAGGCCGCTCTATCCCACGTGGGACACCCGGGGCCGAGGACTCAAACAGGATGTGAGAGGCCCCAACACGGAACTCACAGCTGCCAGTCAGCCTTTAATTATACAGTCTGAATCTCAGCTGATTTAAGGACTGCGCAGCAGATAGTCAGGCCGGAGGCTGTATTACTTCAAAAGTGAAGACAAAGTACTGAGCAGTAATATAAATAATTAAAATCAATTAGCAGTGAGCACACCGGCCCCGGGGTCCGCCCGGCATGGGGCACCTTCCACTATTATTAACGAGGGTGAGTGAGAGTGTTCAAACTTCATGTTGCACGGGCCAGCTCTCTAAGCAATTACGGTTAAAGTTAGCATGACACAAGTGCACTGCTTTAGGCCAAATACCGCCGCTCACTCAGGCCTGTCACTTACGTGTATTAAGTATTGCAGTGGCTCTCCAAGAAGACCAGGGTCGACTTTCTTTGTGCTAGGGAAATAAATCAGTATGGTTCCAAGACTGGGATGGGTGGGTCAGACCCCTCTCCCCCGCCCCCGCCCGGCCCCAGTGCCGAGAGCAGAGAGAGCCCTGCCTGGTAAAACTGTCACGCACTGACCCGTCTGTGAAGATAAACCTTACTACTGTGGTGCCCAATGATAAGATGAGACTCAGAGAGCAGCCCTGCGGGCCGCCTGCATATTTACTGTGAATTAAATCACAGTGATCAGACTGCAGTTAACCAGGCTCACCGACTCAGGAAGGATGATGGGACAGAGCAGCCCTGCCAGCCTGTGCAGAGATGCTATTGTGTGTGAAATTAATTTTTTTAGATGACTCATGTAGTAGTATAACTTAAGTAACACTTACGTGAACTACTAGACGAGTTCAGACTGTCTCTTCCCGGTCCGTGACCGTCCGGCAGCCGCGGGCCGCACAGGGACCCGCCACGGCCGCACAGCTGAGCTGCAGCACTGCGACTGCACTGCATGATGCACTCTGCAGCAGTCTTCTTCTTCTCCCCCAGACACTGCAGGCTGCTGACTCACTGACTCGTCCCCCGCCCGGCCGCAGTAGTTTGCGCCGCCCGCGATCACAGATGCCTCTTGCGCAGCGGGCGGCATGAGTCACTCAGTGAGTGTCCTGTGTCACTTGTGAGTGAAATTATTCACTCTGGGTCACTCTCGGCTCCCCGGCGCCGGTCTGGGCTGGCAACGTGATGAACGCGGCACGCTGGGGGTTTATATTGCGGCGCTGCGCACCGCAGAAGACAGTCACAGCACTGTGCACCCGGGCGAGGACTTGTCGACTGACTCAGATTGAGTCCCCCGCCGCTTCTGCCTCACTTCCACTTCCTCCGGACGTGACACTAGTACGGTGGTCACATCCTGATTATAATCCCGGCCCCCATCGTGTGCCACGGGCGCGGAGCCGCAGGAATAATATTGCAGCCCCCTGGAGCCAGGCACGACACAGGCTGGGCAGTTTTGTTACATTGTAGCGCTCTCAGCCGCCACTCCAGAGCTGAGAGCAGATGGATCTTTAACTATTTATGAACTCAGAGCCCAGCAAGCAGCTGCTGGCAGCACGTCTCTGGGAGCAGCAGAGCCGGCGCACTGGTGCACAGGTGCCGCCGGTGACACGCGCTGGCGAGTGGCAAAATGCGTGACAATGCATTTCAGTGCGGTGATGCGGAACACCACACTGAAATGCGTGAGCGTCACACCTGATGCGTGATACTTGGCAGGACTGTCTGTGATAGTGCCTGTTTTTAAAAAAGGTGATGCGCACGATCCCAAATGTTATCGACCAATATCTCTTTTGGACTCCTCGGCCAAAGTAATCGGGAGAGTTGTGCTAGACCGCCTTCTGGACTGGATAAATGCGAACCATATCTTGGCTCCTACCCAGTACGGGTTTAGGAACGGTCTAGGTACGATCGAACAGTGCCTTAATTTGACCAGCGCGTTCGACTATGTGTCTCGCTCTAAGCTGTGGGACATCCTAGTAAACATGGGTGTCGACGCGGGTCTGGTCTCCTTTCTGAGGCTTCTCCATTATAATCTTTCTGCCTCAGTGAGGTATGGTAATGCTGGTGAATATTCAGAGCAGTTTAACATTAAGCGCGGGGTGTGCCAAGGATGTGTTCTCGCCCCAATCTTATTCCTCCTTTATACTAACGATTTGGAGAAAACTTTAGCTACGGTTGGGGCTGACGTGCCACAAGTAGAGAAAAAGGCTGTGCCAGCACTTCTTTATGCGGACGACGCAGTCCTTATGGCAAGGACTGCGATTGGCCTAAAAAAAACTCATCTCCAGCTATGTTAACTTTATGAAGGACTTGGAGCTTGAGCCAAACTATAAGAAAACTTTTGTCATTATTTGTGGCCCCAAAAATACTAAGTCCTGTAGCCTGAATATAGAGGGTAAAAAGCTGGAAAGGGTTAGTTCCTTCCCGTATTTAGGCCTGGACTTTGATGAAGGCTGTACTTGGCATACCTGCATAAATAATAGAATAACAAGATCCACACGCGCAGTTGGTACTACTTATTCACTTGCCATGTCCATAGGTAAAAAGCCCATAGCCCCAATTTTAGGGATTTACAAGCGTAAATGTATTCCGATTTTAACATATGGTATGGGGATCTGGTGATGCAGGGATGTACTTGCTATGCAGTTGGAGGAGAACAGATTTTGCCGTAGAGTTTTAGGAGTGCCCCCTTCCTCGCCGCACTTGCAGCTAGGTCTCGAGTATGTCCAAGATACTATAAATGCTGCACCTCTAGCTACCTGGTGCTCTATCTGGACAAATGAAGAAGCTGATTTTAATCGGGCAATTATTAGAGACTGTTTAAGCTGCACTCGTGGCCTTTGCATCCCCTGGCTCCAATACATTAAATTCAAAACACCAAAGATCTGGCAGTAACAGGCACCCTCATAAATTTTATATATAGGATTGTTATAGGCGGATATTCTTATCTTCACCCAAATTCAGATGCTCATTTACACAGTCTGAACTAATCCTCTGTGCCTACTTGGTTAATTTTAAAACAAGAACGGAAAATAGAAGTAGTCAGTCAAGTCACTCAACATACACCATACCCATTCTAATTAAGTGTATGTGTACAACAAAGAAAAAATGTGTAGAGAAATGAGAAAGTATCTCACGTGCGCACCACCAGAGGAGCTACTGGCAGGTTCTCACCAGCTTGCCCACGTTTTTGTCATCATCGATAACTTTCTCATATAGAAAAAGTGTGTGTCCAGTGAAAAAGGTGTAGAAACAGAACATAGAATAAAGACCCCGTGAAAAACGAGACAGGAGAAGTCTCTAATAAAATTGAGCTAAACTCACACACATACTTGTAACTTTTTAATCCACAATGTGAGTTAGCCCAGCATTAAAAACACGGCATGTTGTGAACCACTTCAAGGACGGCCAACATGTTTCATTGCCTGTTATATATTGGCGGCAAATTCGTCAGGGCAACCGAGGTCAGTAATCACCTACCTGGACATCCAACGTTAAATCAAAAATGACTGACAAACATACAAAAAGAGAATGAATTTTTTTTTTAAAGAAAAACACCTCCAATCGCAGCTTATTTCAGGACAGGTATTAATAAAAACAGAGACTGGACTTCAATATAGCACCAAGTCATGTCTTGTAGAGATCGCAATATTTACCTAGTGAGAGCCATGGGCCTACATATCAGCTCCCACTTAGTCGTAAGGGTGTATATCGTTTATACTTTTGATCCCTTTTAACAGCACGTTCGTTGCTTATAGGTTCATCTGTGGAAATAGACATATCTCATTATATGCTCCTAAATAATGCCCCTAGAAATGGCACACCATCATTCATATAAATTTCATAGACCGGGGACTCCACCTTTCACTCACAAGTGCGCCCCGGTATCTGATTCAGTATTTAACTTAAGGCATGCACCCAATTTTAAAACAAACTCACACAGCATTATCTATGCCGATCTGCATCGACTGCTTCGTTTTTAGCAATGCCGGAGCACTTCCGAGCGGCCCAACCCACTTGCCTGGACGGGGTGCGCTTTCTTCATTAAAAGTTCATACCCACCCTTGTATTCCTTTTTCAAAACTGCATCACTAATACAGCCATCTTGTCATCACGCATACCTTGACTTGGTGGCCGTCCTTGAAGTGGTTCACAACATGCCGTGTTTTTAATGCTGGGCTAACTCACATTGTGGATTAAAAAGTTACAAGTATGTGTGTGAGTTTAGCTCAATTTTATTAGAGACTTCTCCTGTCTCGTTTTTCACGGGGTCTTTATTCTATGTTCTGTTTCTACACCTTTTTTCACTGCACACACTTTTTTCTATATGAGAAAGTTATCGATGATGACAAAAACGTGGGCAAGCTGGTGAGAACCTGCCAGTAGCTCCTCTGGTGGTGCGCACGTGAGATACTTTCTCATTTCTCTACACATTTTTTCTTTGTTGTACACATACACTTAATTAGAATGGGTATGGTGTATGTTGAGTGACTTGACTGACTACTTCTATTTTCCGTTCTTGTTTTAAAATTAACCAAGTAGGCACAGAGGATTATTTCAGACTGTGTAAATGAGCATCTCAATTTGGGTGAAGATAAGACTATCCGCCTATAACAATCCTATATATAAAATTTATGAGGGTGCCTGTTACTGCCAGATCTTTGGTGTTTTGAATATATGACGATTGGAGGGTGATCTGGCACGTATATCCCTCTTCAGCTCCTTGTTGAAAGCATCCAATACATTAAAACCTGTTTTATGGAGCTTGGTTATACCTCCTTGTTTGAGCACCCAGATCTAATTGGTAAAGGGGATCGACAGAGGGTTTTGGTGAGCTTTCGAAAACACAAAGAATTGTCTAGGGAACTGTCTGAAGTAGCCAAACCCACTGTCAGGGATTATTGCCTTATACAAGTACCTCCCTATATTGCCCCGTATCTGTTATATGTAAACAATGTGCATGAAAGGAATTTGTTGACTAGATTCAGGCTGGGGTCCTTTCGGTGGTTGATATGTTTTCCCCTGGGTCAGTATTCTTCGGAATCTATTACTACCTGTCCTTGTGATGAACATTCGAGTCAAACCATTTTACATTTTGTATTTTTTGTCAGTTTTATCTTCCATTTACCAGGAAATTTTTAATACCTCTTTTGCGCAGGCACACATTTTCCAAGTGCAAGGCGGCTCTGTACTTTTTGCAGCAACTCAATGACCGTGATGTCTGCTTTGCCGTTGGTAGCTTTTTGAAGTGTATTTTAGCAAAGAGAAGGGGCATGCTGTTTTAATTTCAATGCACTTTACCATTTTTAGGTCTCGCCTGAGCCAGCGCGCATGCGCTGCTCTGGCGAGACTTTTAGTAAGCGGGTTTTGGAAGTGCAAACAGTGGCTTTTGCTGCGGACTAGCCTGCGTTCACGCGAGCGTGCACCCGCGATCAGGCGCCATATGGCTTCCTTCGCCATCTGGACGCTCGCGTGAACGCAAGCTGGTCGCCAGCAAAAGCCACTGTTTGCACTTCCAACCGCTTCCTCACGAATGCTTGTTTTCCTTCAGCGCGCGCTTGTTTGATCTTGTTTAAATGTGTTTATTTTTCCATTCGGCCGCGAAGCAAGGGACATTTGGTGGCTTAGAGGTCAGACTTGTAATCAAAGTGCTGAGATCCATGACGTAGCATTATGTGTTCACCCGACAGGAACAAAGGCTGAAATAATATCCAGTGTAATTCAATATCTGTCCGCTGTTACTGATCTTATGTGCTTGCAACTGCATCATTCTGCGTACACTTTCCAGAAAAATAAGTTGCCACAGTACACTTTGCACTAGAGCTGTGATTAGAGGATCCAAAAATAATTTTAACCCAATCTCTGATCACCCACTGTTAAAACTCTTAGCCCCCACCCCCAGCTCCTAGTCTTGCTGCTCCCACCTCAAGACTTTCCGCAGCCCGCACTCTGTGATTTCCGTGCACTGCCAGCACCACAGCACAGCTGAGCCGGGCGGATTCCGCCTCTCTCCGTGAACGCACCTCACTGTGGGAAATGCGCACATTAAACCATGCTGCGGCGTCTAGTCCTCGCTGCTGCAGCTGCTGAATCTCTGATGACCCACTGTTAAAAATCTTAGCCCCCCCCCCCCAGCTCCTAGTCTTGCTGCTCCCACCTCAAGACTTTTCACAGCCCGCACTCTGATTTCTGTGCACTGCCAGCACCACAGCACAGCTGAGCCGGGCGGATTCCGCCTCTCTCCGTGCACGCACCTCACTGTGGGAAATGCGCACATTAAACCATGCTGCGGCGTCTAGTCCTCGCTGATGCAGCTGCTGTGTTTTTTGTGTGCAAATGTGAGATTTAGTTCAGAAATAAGAAGCTGGGAAAAAAAGATCCCAGAGTCACCTTTTCAAAATGTTACCTCATTAGGCTGACAGCTTTTAAATCGCCATTTCTAAGCCCAGCTCTGTGTCTACAGAGCTGCTGACAGGCACCGGCGAATGGTCGTTTGTGGACGTATTTAAGTTCTTTTGACAGAATTAAGGTGGTTCCCTCTGACAGACGAAAAAGTGGTGTTGCTCATTTTAGGTCTCGGCCTGCACCAGCGCTTGCGCTGGTCTGGCCGAGAGTTTTAGTAAGTGGGTTTTGGAAGTGCAAACACTGGCTTTCGGCTGGCGACCAGCTTGCGTTCACGATGGGCGTGCACGCGCGCAGCTGCCATCTGGGGTTTCCTATCTCTTCCTCATTTCCTCGTCATGGCTCATTAACTCTCTGGACTCTGATGTTTCAATCACAGCAGCAGCTCACATTACCAACTGACGGCCCTGGACTACAGTCACATGAAAAACAACAGCGATTAGCATTGAAATGCAAGCTTTTTTTTTGTCTACTTAGAAATATTGCTTCGGTGGGTTGATTTCACCTTATATCGCTATTTGTTTTATATTGGGAGTCACAGCCTAATTACCAGTATTTTTGTCTCACTCTTTTTTTTTTGTATATTTATTCGCGCAAAGCACAAAGCTATATTTAAGGTTACTTTTTGCGCGTCACTTCTTCACTCTATTTAAACTCCACACACCCCACTCTTATTGTCTCTCTCCTTCTCTCTCTCCCCTCTCTAATTCTCTCTCTACTTAATTAACTCTCCCCTCTATCTTTTTAGCCTTTCATTCTCTCACCCCTTTATCTGTTTCTCTTTCAAACTCCTTCATTCACTCTCTCTCCCCTTCTTTCTCTCTCTCTATCCCGCTCCACTCTTTATTCTATGTACACCCTTTCTCTCTCTTTCTCTCTCACCACCCTCTCTAATTGGGCATTATATCTTCACTCTATCTCTCACTCGGCAACACCACAGCATCACTCAGCGCAACCACAGCATCAATCAGAGCAAGCACAGCATGATTCAGAGCCAGCACAGCATCAATCAGAGCCAGCACAGCATCACTCAGCACCAACACATCACTCAACGCCATCACAGCATCACTCAACGCCATCACAGCATCACTCAACGCCATCACAGCATCACTCAACGCCATCACAGCATCACTCAGTGCAACCACAGCATCACTCAGCGCAACCACAGCATCACTCAGCACAACCACAGCATCACTCAGCGCCACAACAGCATCATTCAGCGCCACAACAGCATCATTCAGCGCCACAACAGCATTACTCAGCAGCACCACAACATCACTCCGCGCCACCACAGCATCACTCAGCACCACCATAGCTTCACTCAGCGATACCACATCATCACTCAGGGCCAACACTGCATCACTCAGCACCACCACAGGATGACTTAGCACCACCACAGGATGACTCCGCACCACCACAGTATGACTCTGCACCACCACAGGATGACTCCGCACCACCACAGGATGACTCCGCACCACCACAGCATCGCTCAGCACCACCACAGCATCGCTCAGCGCCACCACAGCATCGCTCAGCGCCACCACAGCATCGCTCAGCGACACCACAGCATCGCTCAGCGCCACCACAGCATCGCTCAGGGCCACCACAGCATCGCTCAGGGCCACCACAGCATCGCTCAGCATCGCTCAGCACCACCACAGCATCACTCAGGGCCACCACAGCATCACTCAGGGCCACCACAGCATCACTCAGCGCCAAGACAATATCACTCAGCACCACCACAGCATCACTCAGCGCCAAGACAATATCACTCAGCACCACCACAGCATCACAGCAGTATCACTCAGCAACACCTGAGTATCATTCAGCATCACCTCAGCATTGTCTCCGCAACAGTCACCACCACCACCACTACCACCTCAGCATCACTCAGCACCACCTCAGCCTGCTCTCGGAATCTGGCATCTGTTGATTCTCCCTAGCGTCTGGCCGCTGCTAGTGTTATAATACAGGTACTAGTTCCCAACCTTCACCCTCCGATTGTTTATGCCCCCTCAAAAAAAAAAAAGCTTTAACAAACAACCATTGCAATAGGCAGAAACAAGTTGCCAGCATTGCAAGAACAAAAGAAAACTGAGGAAATTTTTATTGTAAATACTTTTTTAATATGGTCGTTCAGTTTTACATAATGCCTTCTTGGTCATATATAAAGTAACAAAAATGCTTCTGACACTTTTTTATTATAACTTTTCAGCATGCTGCACAGCAGCCACACTTCTCTACAGCACAGCTTGAAGACATTGGCAAAGTCAATAGCTCTGGCTAAACACTTATAAGGCCCCAAAGGCGAGACCTATTGGCTATGCCAATGCTTGTTCTGTATGGATTGTATTTGTATTGCTGCTAAAATGTCCACCCCTGCTGCTAACTCCTCTATAGGATTGATTTTATTATTCATGTATTATTGGATAATATTTGCTGCTACTGATGGCTGCAGTCGTTTTTGCACTATTGGATAATATCTGCTGCTACTTATGAACCCAATCGTGTTGCACTGTCACTTTAGTTCCGAGGAAAATTACTATATTTGCTTGCTGTTGTATTCTTTTAAATGGAAAATGAGTTTGTATTTGCTGGGATGTGCTTGATTTTATATGATGTTTTTAATATTGTGTATCTTTTATGACCTGTCTTCGGAAGGACGAATAAAGAAAGAATTGAACTGAATTGACTCAGTTTGGTATCAGTAAGTACTGAGGCAGAGGACAACCAGAAAAAAATTAATATGATTAGACTGGAGACTAAAAGGGAAAGCACCATTGCATTTTGGATAAAGACTAAAATATATAAAGGTTTCACTGTGCAGTATGTGTGTAAAAATAGTTGTATGTAACTCCAGCCTGAAATACGTTACAGAGGTCATAGTTGGTGTCTTGAATAAATCATGGTCCCCCAATATGAGGTCCATTTGGACATACCTCAGCTGCTTCACTTAGTTAATAGTTGGGTATAATTCTTCAAGCCATCCTTAATGAGAGTCTTGGTTTGAGCAATCTTGCTGATAGTATTAATTGTTCTGATACCCTTGTTGGCAGATTAAAAACCCCTGAACACAGCAGGCTCATCCTAGAGAGATTAGGCTTCTTCTGGTAGAGAAAGGGGGCAGAGTAGTAATCTCCATAGCTGTTAGCAGCACTTCCCTGTAAGTTGGCTTGGAGGATGATCCCCCATAGGACAAAAAGAGGATAGGCAGAACTCTGGGTTCAGTCACTACAGACAGTTTCTTTGTTGTCCTGGAGGGAAGAAACCAGGTAAGAGTCGGCACAGCTCAGCTCAGAGGGAGAGACGTGCTACAATTTTGGGAAAAAACTGTCATTTTGAAACTTTTTCAGAGTTCAACACATGGATTGGACAAGCAGTAGACTGGGTCCTGTGAGTAACAAACATGGGTGGGGGCATGATGTGGCACCACTAGGAATTGTTTGTGCCCCATCAAATCATAGGAAACTCTAACTCCCCTACATAAGTCCCGGCACAGCCTCAGAGAGCTGAAAAGGACGCTGCAAAGCCTAAAATAAAGGCCAGCCTGAGCTGATGCAACTGTACCAGGAGTTTGGAGACCTCTGGCTTGCATTTTGGACTTTTAGGTACTCTCTCTGAGACTGGTTGCTCCAGTTCACTTGCACCTTCTCAGGTCCGGTAGAGTTGCTTGGGACCCAGAAGAAGGTACCTTGAACTTCTTTGATTTGGTCCTATTGCGGACGCTCCTGGAGTGGGCAATATAGACTCCTGCTGGACACACAGTCATCTTGCAAGTGAAGGAAAGACCTTGGTAGCTGTGAATACAGACAGGGAGAGTGGCCAGCCATGGAAGGCCTTACTGGACTGGTACCAGGCAGAACCAAGCTGTAGACACCATCAGGGTTGTACAGGAGGGCAAGTCAAAGCCCCTACAGCTAAGCTGCTGCTAAGGAGGAGAAAGCAACAAATGCTACAGTTTAAGCAAACTAGCAAGGGGTTCTCAAATGAAATACGGTGGGACAGGAGATCCCAGATCACTGCTAGTGGTGGGTGGTGCGTATAATCACAAGCGCAATGCTAATAATCCTGCTAAAATTGGTGAAGCGAGTTCAGATCGATTATCCATCCTTTCTGCAGTGGATGTCCATCTCTGAAGCCCTCCACTGAGGTACCATGGGGGTTTGTAGGTACCTGGCAGTACCATCAATTGTTAAGGACAACTGGGAGCTACATAATTACAGCTCATTGGGGAACGAAGAAGTGTGGGTTAGCGTCATTCTGCATCCCTGAGAGACAACTCCATGCCTTTTTGCTGTAGGCCAGAGTGATCGGTTCCTCCCAGGGTGCAGGATCTAATGTGCCATCTTCCTCACATCCAAGTGGAGTTGTAAGGCTTGGTGAGGGAGGAGCATGTGCTCCACTCAAATGGAAGCCTCCACGTTGAGATAGCACTCCCCGGGTCCTTGCTCTCCTTTCTGCGACGAGAACTTTCAAAGGACAGTGACCAGTATACAAAGTAGAAGGAAAGAGTGAGTCAGTGGGAAGGAATCTTTCCACTGAATGCCTTGAGGAGTCCACCATGTTGCTAGGGAAAGTGTGTGTTGGATGCCCCACAGAGGGGCAGGGATACCCACATCTTAAAGTTGTATGGCCCTCAGTTGCATAAAAAGGAAGCCCACTGAGGAATCAGAAAAAATGCCTTGGAGTGAAAGAGCACCTCATAAGCCATTAGGACTTGGAAAATCTCCATATGCTTCAGCAGGGGTTGCCCAAGAGATAAGTGTTGAACTTCGTTCTGGAGGTAACCTGGATCAGCAGTGAGCCCCCACAAGCTCCCCTGTGAAGGGAGAAAAGTGCTCACCAAAAGAGTTCCAAAAGGGGAAATTGATAACCCCAGAAAATGCTGGGCTCTGTTTAAATTCACTCCTGGGTCTGAGGTTTTGTGAAAGCCTGAGGAGGTATAGGATCCTGTTTGTTGCGAGTCCTCAGTGGTTGCTAAGATATATGGGGTAAATATGAAATGTTGGCTTAATGATTATAAAAAGCTGTGTCAAAGCCAGAATGCATGGCATTTTGATAGTAAATGGCAAATGTTATTACTCCTTAGTAAAAACCCTAGGCTTCGGTTTGTACTGAATTTAACATGTTGGAAATTGTTGTAGGTCTGATTTTAACTTTATGACCACCTTGAAAAAGCCAGCTGGCTTTACCTTTTAATAGCGTATATCCGGTTATGTTTTCATATAGGTACATATATGGTATTCTGTTTTAGGAGTTAGGACCAGCCAGTGCAAGAATGGTTAAAGGTACCTCAAAGGTAAATGGTCTAGTTTAGATTTAGGTGGTTGCTGTGACCTTTCTTTAGGATAAGTGCTTTGGTATTCTAGTTAGTTTGTGAGGCCCCTTTAAGTGGGGTTCCAATTGAATTTTCTACACTCCATTTTGTACATATTTCAAATTTTGCGCACAGTATTTTGTTGTGCGTGAATTGAAGTACTTTACTTTTTTTTAAAGAAATGGCAGACTTGACAATCATGTATTGATTGTTTTTTTATGTGTGGCTGAGTTCTGAATTCCTAGCATCCGGCACCTCCCTGAGTCAATCTTGGTCTACTCTGCCTCAATTCTCCGAGAGTTAAATCTAAAATGGGTTAATTATCCCCAGTTTGAGAGTTCGCAGTGCAGATGCCCCAGGACATCAGGGATGAAAGACTCCAGGTGACACTATTAAGACCCACTAACTTCTGATTGACCTGGAACATCCTAAATCTGATTTTTTTACATTCACCATCTCCCATAACACGTCTGAACAGCAATAAATGAAAGCATACAGCCTTGCAAGGATTTCAGCACAATGCTGCCTGAAGCAAAAATCTTGACACCTAGGGCATCTGGTCGCTTGGACTCCCTGGCCAAGGTCCCCAAAGAGAATGTGTTTAATTTTTGTTTGGTTAGACAGGCTTGAACAACATAGCTTTCCATGGATGCATGTGCTGAAAGAAATAGCAGCTCTGAAGAAGCTGATCTACGATTGCATCTCACCTGCCTGCTTAGGGTGCACTCCAAACCCATTTTCCCCCAGGGAAAGGTTTAAAGTACATGCTCCTTAAAAAGTAGCAAGGGTTTTGAGTCCTGAGGCTTATCCTAGATCTCCGTAGAAAGCTTTTAGTTAGCCTGCAGAGTGATGGGGTGATGCTAGCATTTCCTCTACATTTTGGACACTAACAGTAAAGGTTGTGTGTTCCTCTGAAGCAAGTATCTGATGTTACTGTACCCTCCCCACTAGTGATGTATCGTTATCTCTGGTGTTCTATAAGACAAATAAAAGGCCTATGTCAGAGTTGTCTGCACAGACAATCAGAATTTCTCACTTGAGGGGCAGGCCTAACAGAATGTCATGGTGTACAAGTCATACTCAAATAAATTAATCTGGCCAGAGCCTCAAGACGTTTACATTTTCTTCATCTTTTCCTAAAATATTAATAATTAAACTGGTATTTTAGTCAGCTCTTCCTGGCTTACTTTTGCAGTTTGTAAACGCTGTAAATACAGAAGTTATCATTACCCAATTTAATGGGACACAATTTACCTACCATGAAAAGATTACATTTTGTGACCTTCTGTTTACAGAATATGTTAGCATCAAGTGAGCGTTAACTCACTGAGTCAAGATAACTGTCTGAAGGATACGGTTAATCCCTAGTACACAGATGAATTTAAATAATGGTGCAGAGCCCGAAATCATTGGTGCCAACGCAGGTGGCTTTCTAGTCTTCAATCGCAATGATTCTAGTAGTATAAAGGGGAAAAAATTAGGAAACCTTAATTAACCAGATGCCCAAATCACCAGCTTCACCTTGGGATCCAACAGTGTTGCAGGCACTTAGGAAACTATAGTGGCTACAGAGGACATTCAATAGGCACCTGGCCTTGGTGTAAAGTTTAATATAACCGACATAGTCATGCGGAAGGCACACGTTTGTACCACTGAGGCTCCCTATGGAGGAAACCTTAGCTGTGGTTGAAGCCTTTGCAAAATACAAATAGGCTTGAATGTGGAAGAACATGAAAGCTCCTCCTTCAATGTCTTTCTGCAGCTTTTACACTCTTAGTCACAACAGGATGAGGGAGAAGTTCTCTTGTGCTTTTCCTTGTGCCTGTGGTACAGGAATTCCTACTTAAGGGAAGAAAACCTCCTCAAGGGAGAAAACCTGCCACTGAATGGACAGTTAGATACAGATTTGAGTTAGACATCTTGTTACAGTCTTTAAAAAGTTGGCCTTCTCTCCCTCATTGCCTTAGATGAAGACACAAAACGCGTGTGTGCTTGCTTCAAAGTCTGAACCTTGGCTTCAGAGATAGCTTGATTCAGGATCTGTTTCGAACAGTGAGGGCTGGGTTCAAATACCTATGACCCTAGAGGAATCAAGATGTGGAAAACACATACGAATACAATATGTAATATGAGCCTTAATTGATTAATAGAAGATTAATGTTATAGTTGCATTCACATGTATGCATTCTATAAATGTCAAAACTAATAAACTTTGTTGAAAAAAGATGTGGAAAACACTCCAACAAAACTCTGGATACTGAAAGAAATCACCTGTGCCACCCTTAAGGATGGTTTTGCCATATCAAGCAATGGCGTAATGTGGTTCTGTGGCTGGCAATGAAGAAGGGAAATGTCTGAAATTGCAAGGTCCAGTTTGGAGCTGCAGAAAACGTTCACTCTAAACATCTGAGGGAAGGACTAGCCATTAAAAATTCTCCTTTTCGGTGGGTAAAAGGCAAAACCAAAACAGGCTAAAGAACTCAACCAAAGTTAATCACTGCCGTAATGTTTGACAAATCCACACATTTTTTTGTTTAAAAAATAGAATGCATTCACCTACAACCGATTTTGAAAGGTTTTGTTCAGGCGGGCCATCGGCAAGCAGAAAAGTTATAGTTGTGTTTCCCATTCACATTGTCAGAGCAATTTTGATGCATCTCTTAAGGTCCATTTTGAAATTAATTTTGACCTGGTGTAAATCTGTCCTGTTATTTTCAAAACTTTCATGGTATATTGACTCAGCAGTTTGGAAACAAATTAATGTACTGAAAATTGAATTGAAAACAGAATCTGATTGGATTTTCACGACGAGTGGTGCACCAGAACATAGACCCCCTTTATCGCGATAAGTGAAGAATGAAAATTCCTCTTGAGCAGTTGGTTTCTTTCACAGTATATAGTTGATTGGGGACTTCCAGCCAAGGCCACTTAGGCATAGCATTGGTGCTAAATTTGTTCCTAGTAGCGGGATTTCACAGGTTCTTGAATTTGTGTTTTTCTTGTCTAAAAAGTGTCTCAATTTGGGAAATCTGTGGGAATAATAAGCTGACATTTCTGCTTTTCCATCATCAATGGAGCAGAGTCCCAATTCAAGATACCCATTGCGTTCCACATCATGCTGAGTCTCCTTTATTCCCCAAGATTTAGTTTCCCCTTCATGGGGCATCAACTTGGTTCTAACACTCCTCAAGGTGGATCAATTTGAGCCTATGCATCCTTGTTCCCTAAGCTGCTGACATTGAACAATGTGCTCTTGGTGGCCATCAATGCAGTCAGAAGAGTTCCTGTGCTGTATGATCTCTCCTTTCTGCATTGTTTCCATCACACTAAGTTGACATACAAATTCGGTCATCATTTTCCAAAAATGTGTAAATAGATATACAAACACACAAACAAATAAACCTTTCTGCTTTACTTTCCCTTTCCACACTTTGCAAAACAAGAAAAACAGCTGCACAGCCTTGATTCCAAGATGGTACTTAGCTTATTGATTGACAAAGACCAGACAGTATCAATTGAGATACCAAGATAGTGTTTGGTTTTATGGAAATTCAAAAAGAGCATGCAAGTTTCAACCCAGTCCATCTCTAAATCGACAAGCTCTGCGACAGACTGCATTATGAGCTTACAAATATTCCTGTAGAAGGTATACAAACTGATTCTTCTAGGAGGATAGCACAGACGTTAGTACTATTGAGAAGGGTCATGTTATCTGATCTGATACCTGCAAAATGGACTTAAGCCCATTTCCTCCTTTGGTTTTGTCTTAGGATCGGCCAGTGTCACAGACGCCACACATCAATGTACATACTGAATACCATGATCATCACTGGTGGTTTGTGTGTATATATGGATACATTGTTTTCTGGAGACATCTTGACATGTTCATTTGATTCTGCCACACATTTTGTTGAGGTCAAAAAATTATTTTGTATATAAAACAGACACACACTTTCGTGATTAAATAATATTTATATCACAGAAGTTAACACTGTACACAATGTGCATACTGCCTTCAATGTGCAAAATGTATACAGTACAGAGCTACTTGATTTTCTTTTATCTTACTATCAACTATCATACCAGTCTAGGAAAAGAAGTGAAAAAGAACACATCACAAGAAAGAAAAGAATCCACACTCGAAATCCAGCATTATTCTTAATTGCCTGTGGAAAGAAATATGTTTTTTTAATTATAATGCACATAACAATTTTAAGAATTCAACTTTGTGAACATAATCTATTAACTTAGTAAAAATAAGTGAAAGGAAATTACACTCAGAATTATACAACGATTTAATGAGGTATGTTCAAAGGAGGTAGCCAATGAATCACATTTCATGAATTCCATACTGCCGGTACGTAAGTGGCCATCAAGCTGGTTGACTGCAGTCAACTGCCATCTTTATTTCCATACTGTCACTGAAATGGACTGTGGCATGCCTCTTAGAATGTTTTTCTTCATTGAACACTATTTCTTGGATTCACATACTCAAACTAAGAATAGGTTTGGTCATGCTAAGCCTCATCAGTTTTTGCTGTAGCATGTTAATCAGCTTCTTGTCAGGAACTGTTACTCAAGCCTGCCTCCCTTGGGGAGTACTGCTAAGGAGTTTTTCAGAGGATGTGAAATCTCTGAGAAGACATCTCCATCACAAGAATAAACTAAGTAACAACAGTTTCTTTGATTCATCATCACTTCTCCATGCCCAGATTATCGGTGGATGTTTTTGGTAATGGTTTATCAAAATTGCAAACACTCTATTATTCAAGTTTTTCCTCTTAGTTTCTTTAAAGCACAGAAATTACGCAGTACTGGCATCACAGGCACCAGATAGTGCTTTATTATCCATTCTGTTACATTAGGAGACATCTGTGGCTTTATTAATTGCGGAGTGGTTGCAGCGCCACATTCCGACTATTGCTGGGATCTAAATTTTCCATATTTAATCTGATACTTTGCGGTATTTGAGACGATATCTAAAGGGAGATAGAGTATGTTAGAAATGGGGGTCTCTAGTTGGCAGAGGTAGGTACCTTTATCCAAATAGGGACCCTTGCCTCTAGTTCGGGAAAGGGGGATACACACTTTAGATAACCCCTGCTCACCCCCTTGGTAGCTTGGCACGAGCAGACAGGCTTATCCCAAAGGCAATGTGTAAAGTATTTGTACCAACACTCACAGTAACACAGTGAAAACACCACAAAAGGCACCACACCAGTTTAGAAAAATAAAATATCTTTATCTAAACTAAACAAGACCAAAATGACAAAAATCCAACATACACAGTTAAAAATATGACTTTAAAAAGGTTTCAAGAACTTGTACCATAGAAAACTATGGATGCGTGACTTTTCACCAAAGTACCTGTAGTTGCGTCAAAGTTCACCAAGCAAAACAGCCGCAGCGTCGGAAAACAAAGAGATGCAACACTCCTGAGACCCTGCGGAGGCAATGCGACAGTCCCGCTGCACGCAGAGGAAGGGTTGCGTCGATTCCGGTCTGTATGGGGAGTGATGCGTTGATTCTTGGTGCCGGTTCCGGTCCCCAGGGGATGCATCAGGAAAGCGTGCCGCACAGGTATGATGTGTGGATCTTCGGGATGCGGCGGCGATCGATGCGGCGGCACTGCGTCTGTCCTCTCCAGCCGCGATCCTCGATGCGTCGATTCTTGCAGCGACGAAAGGCGCTGTGACGGTTTTCGCAGCGGCGATGCGTGGAAATTCTTCTCGCACCGTGAAGATGCGTCGGAAAAACAGCCGCAAGCAAAGCAATGCGTCGATTTCTGTAGTTATTTGAGTTTCTTCTCTCTTCCAGCTCCCAAACAGCAGCAACAACCTCCAGAGGCCCAAAACTGGCACAGCCACCTCAAGGCAGGTCAGAACTCACAACAGCAGAGTTCAGGGGAGCTGGGGTTGAAGTCTTTGTGTACCTGAGACTTCTGAACAGGAGGCTGCTCACTTCAGGCCCTTTGAGATCTCCTTCAAGTAGGGGACACAGCACACAGCAAAGTCCTTCTCCTTTCCCTGGCAGAAACAGCAACTGCAGGTCAACCCTAGACACACAGCAAGGGCAGTACAACTCCTCAGTCTCTCCAGCTCTTCTCCTTGGCAAAGGTTCCTCTTGAATTCCAGGAATGATCTAAAGTTCAGGGGTTTTAGGTCTAATACATTATACCCCAAAATGTCTTTGTTCTCTTTGTGCAAGGGGCTCTTAGCCCAGTTCAAACCAGTTCTAGGGGGCACTCTGCAAGTGCACAACAACATCCATTGTCAGTGTGAGCCTTGGCTCCAGAACCACCACAGGGGGGCGGAGCCAGCATTGTGGAAGGTAGGCACAGCCCTATTCAGGTACAGGTGCTACTCCTCCCACCACTCCAAATGCAGATCAGGCCTATTCAGCCTAGTGCTGACTCATCCAGACTCCTGGAGCCACTGCACCTCCCCAGCCCTTGTCACTCCAAAGCCAGACAGTCAATCCACAAACAGGCAGAGGCACACAGGATGGTTTGAACAAGAAAATAGTAACTTTCTAAAAGTGGAATTTTCAAACACACAATTTAAAAACCATCTTTACTAAAAGATGTGTTATTAAAGCCTGAGTTCAGGGATACCAAACTCCATTTTTCAATCTTATCCCTATGGGAAGATATGCTTGTAAAATGTTACAAAGCATTCCCCATTCTGTCCTATGGGGCAAGATAGCCTTTCAATAGTGATAAACGAAATTGGCAGTATTTCACTATCAGGACATGTTACACACACCAGTACATGTCCTACCTTTCACATACACTGCACCCTGCCCAGGGGGGTACCTTGGGCCTACAATAGGGATGCCCTATATGTAAGAAAAGGGAAGGTTAGGGCCTGGCAAGTGGGTGCACTTGCCAAGTCGACATGGCAGTTAAACTGCGCACAGGCACCGCGGTGGCAGGCCTGAGACATCTTTAAGGGCTACTCATGTGGGTGGCACAATCAGTGCTGCAGGACCACTAGTAGCATTTGATTTACCAGCCCTGGCACACTCAGTGCACTTTACTAGGGACCTACTGGTAAATCAAATACCCCAATCATGGATAACCAATCACAATAACAATTCACACAGAGAGCATATGCACTTTAGCACTGATCAGCAGTGGTAAAGTGCCCCGAGTCCTATAACAGCGGTTACGCAACACGTTGGAGAATTCACTGGCAGTTCTGAACAGCCGAGAGAAGTAGATGACTCTCCCTAAGAGATAGTGCGAAAATAAAAGCGATAAGAAGAGAGCACAACCATATGATTTACAAAAATCTTCGACAGACCTTCACTTAAGTTGGCCATTCACCACACGCCCAAGAACTTCTGCGTCCTACAAAAAGCTTCTCTGGCCCTGATGAAGACCTTCTGCCAAAATACTTCTTGGTCCCCGTACGAAGGTTGAAACGCGTTGGCACCACTTTATTGAGGCCAAGAGTCACCATTTTAAAACACTGGGAAAAAAGTGGACAATCTAAGCTTAAGGCAACGGGCATAGACAAGGAGGTGTATACTTAACACTCTGACCTCACTAGGACCACGCAATAAACAGGCATCGTGGAGCCAAAATAGATAGGCCCCGATAACCAAAAGTACAGTAGGACATATAAAGATTTATGAACGTTTCCACAAAATGCCTAAGGCGATACGTTTGTGATTGTAATGTTTAAGTTATATTGTTGTTAAATTTTTCTAATTTTTCTATTTATGTGTTTTGTCTCTTCTAGACAAAATTATTGATGTGCTCACGTTTAAGTTTTGTTCCTAACAAATGTATGAAACGTTTTTTGTGATTTAACAGAAAGTGTTACTGTGCTATTCTATCTGTTTCATCTTTTAAAAAAAGAAACTGCGCGATATATAGCCAAAGAATATGGCAGATGATTAAATCGTGACAATCGTTTTCAAGTGCACGCCTATTTTTCAATGCATGGTAAAATGTATCTGTGTATAAAGAGACAAAGTATTATAAATGAATTGATTCGGAGTTAATATAAGGGACTCCGTCAGATAAAAGTTGTGTCATTTATGGTGGGAGAGGTAACCCCTTTTTGTAGAAATTTATTATTGATTCCAGCCTCTCCTTTCCTAAACTGAATCACTCCCCTTATGAGACTCCGAGTCCTATAGCCAACAAACACAGGCCAGGAATAAATAGGAGGAAAAGGTTTGGGAATAACCCTGCAAAAAGGGCTATTTCCAACAGAGTATCTAGAACAAAAACTGTTATCTAAGTATCTTGTTCATCTGCAACAGCTTCATGATGCAAACTAATATAAGGTTAATCAACCGCCACCCGTCCCCAGTCGATGAATTTAACACCAGCATCTCACAACTTAATTCACCATTAAGTGCTAAATGGGTAAAATTAGCATTAACATAAGGCAGAGAAGCAGCACATACGGTGCCACCAAGTCTGTGCGGGCCGCTTTTAGAACCATGGTGGCATAGAGAACTGAAAAGAAGGCGTCCTCAAAAAATGTGTAGTGGGGAGCTTAAGTGGTCTTCGCCTGTATGTTAGACATCCATGTTAGGTGTAAGTTTGTGCAGGAGTCCTCTTGTAAAACAAAGATTAAAAAAAAAAAAAGTTCATTGCAAGAACGTAACCGACATGTATAAAGAATCATTGATGTCCCTGCTGTGCTAGAACCTTGCAGGCAGTCATAATGTGAGGTAGCTTAGCGTTAGAATCATGCAAAATGTGACACCAACATGAAACTTTGCACAGAGCTTAATAATAAGGTACAAAATAAGTGATGATATAGACCCCAAAAATCGTATGGCTACCTTGCCCGTATAACGTCATAAAAGAAAATGGCCACCACTATTATTGAATAGCGATTATGAATCTAATGCTAGGCATCCATCACATCATTTCACACGTTTTTCTGGTCGGGAATGCCAAAAGCAGTACATATTCTGCATTTTAGTTGACCCCTGATGAAGTATGAGAAATATTTAATGGATCCAGTAAGTAAATATCTTATGATGTAAATAAAAAAGTATGTTTTACTACCCTTGTATATTAACAAATTATTTTTCTGTTGCAGGTTTCTGAAATTGTCAAAAGATTATCCGCTGTCAATGAGTAAAAATGTCTACCAAAGGAAGATGTTTGATTTGTCATTATTAATGAAGAGTTTACATCTAATACACAAAATGTTGGAACTGAGGTTTATTGGGATCTGTGTGTATTGTGTTAACAAGATTTACCAGAAGTGTGTCTAGCTAATAGTAAACGTTCTGATTAAGGAATTGGGTACAAAAGTTTGCTTGACGATCTGCTAGCTTTTGACGAAATAAAAGGGACTTCCATCAATCACCAATACAAAATTGTTAAAAAATCATGATGTAGTTTAACAACTGCTGAAAGAAAACTGGAAACTTCCATAAAACGTGTAGAAACAAATAGGCCAAACACAAACCTGCAAGGTTATTAAAAAAAACTAAACTAGTTCAAGACAGTTTTCAAGAGAGTACTTCAGGGTGTACGTGTGCTTCATTTATAGTTGGTGAATTGAAAAATACGTGTTTCGTCTGTGACGAAGTGTCAGGGGCAGAGCTTATAAATGTGCGTACACAAATTGAGTAATCGAGTTTGAGATGCTGCAGTTGCATTATGTGACTCAAAAGTACTCTGCAAGTTAAGTGGTGGTGATATGGTTGCGACAAAATCGAAGTAACACAAAAAGTGTCTTGTTAGCTTTTATAACCAGCTTTGGCAAATACAGAACAAAGACAAAAGCGAAGACAACAAATTGACATTAATCTATGACATGGTATTAGGTGAAATTGTAAACTATCTCGAAGATACACTTCAAAATTCTGAAGTATCGCTAGTATTTACTTTATCTCACATCAAATGACTCGTAGTTCGTCATATGACAGAATTAGGTGTCGAAAATGCAGACAAATATGTACACTGCACACGATTAAAATATAAGATTCTTACAATCATACCAGAACTTACAGCTTAACCAAAAGGTAGAGATATTCTTTTAATACGCAAAAACGATATAGGAGAAAATATATTCAGTATCTGTAAACAAAATGCTCTTCAGGATGGCATCTGCTTGGCCCATGCAGCTGCAATTATTATTCGAAAAGAAATGTTTCAACTTAAAGTAGATAGATTTAGTGGATAGTCTGAGCAAAACAGCCAAGAAAAGTCAGTAGGGAATGCTATGCTAAACCTAATACGAATGATTAAGAAAGGTTGTAACATTTCAATTGACAGCACAGTAAATGATAAGAGGAGTTCAGCTTTGTCAGTCTTACAGCTTGTTCGGTATCATACCAGTATGTGTAATAAGGCAAATCCTAAAGGAAACATCCGCCACAAAAAAGATAATGAAACTCCACTACCTCTTTATATTGGATTGGTGAATGCTCAAACTTGAAAAACGGGAATAAGTTGACAAACTGCACAAATTGGGCGTTTGCGTGTCATATGAGCGTGTTCGAAAAGTGTCAGCAACAATAACGAACGAACAAACAATGCAAGCAATGCTGCAATGACAGGGTTGTGTGTCCAACAGGCCTTCAACTCTCCACTTTCACTTGTGCTGCAATAGACAATATCGATCACAATCCCTTGTCATCTTCATCCACTCAGTCATTCCACAGAATGGCCATATCTCTGATACAGAGAAAATCAGATGCACAGGATATATCATCCTTTTTAGAAATTGAAGAAAATGAGTGGACCAAGAAATGTACTTCATCCCTACTGCTATTTGCAGTTACCACGTACAACAAAAAAACAGCCAAATGTACCTGTAAGTAATATCAATTCCTTCCAGCCTCCTCCTATTCATGATGAACCTAAGTCAGACGAATGGCTGCAGATGATTCAAACTCTTGTGCTCCATAATCTAACCAATATAAGCCACACCAGTTGGGCTGCATTTCACACCAACAGAAGGGGTTCTGTCACAAAAAGACATAGTGTATTGCTACCTTTATTAAATGACTCAATAAATTCTCCTTCTAGAGTACGCCACTACATTGATGTACTAAAGCTACACTGGCCACAATTAATCCCAATCAGACTCCTGTGGTGACGTGATCAACCAGTCTATGCAACAGCTAAACAATTACAGTGGTTACTTCCAGAATTGTATGGGAAGACGAACTGGTAGTCAAGATGGGTAACCCTGGGCGTAAAATCCGCTCCGCTCGCGGATTTTTGGCAACTCCGCGTTCCGCGTAGAACGCAAAGTTACTGAAAAACTCTGTGCTCTGCAACGGAGCGGAGTTTTTTTGTGTCTGCGCGGTCAAATGCGTTTTCGCGCGCGCGGGTGCGACTTTCGCGAGCGCCAAGAGATTTGGTAGCCGGCCGCACAGTCCCGCGAGAGTGTGCGATCGCGAACACGTCATTCGGGCGCGCCATCGGACTTCCGGCGGAAGTTTCGTGAAGATCGCGATGTCGAACACGCAGAATTTGCAATATGGAGAAGAATATCTCTCGAGCAGCATCAAAACCTTCTCGAAATGATGATTTGGATTAAAAAAACTCCTCAGATTGACATTTGGCTGTACTTTTTTGTGCAAGGGGTCCTTTTTCTTTTTTTACTTTTTTTTTTTTTAAGAGGAAAGAAGTGCCCCAGAGTCTCCAACTTCCTGTTCCTCTCCAGCAGGCTCCTCCCAGTGCTTTGTCCATCTCCTGTTCACTTTTCATTTGGATGGATCACTCTTTGTGTCTGCTGCATCATATATCAATGGATTTGAGGACTTTTGGATTTGAGATTTCACAAGTAAGTTGGAAAATTGGTGTTGTTTGTTTGATTGGGGCATTGCACCTACATTTATTTGTACATTTCATCGTTTTTTTTTTACATTTATTGTTGTGGCCTGTAGTTTCAGTAGGGGCCTAGTTCGTTGTTTCTTTGTATGTAATTTTTCTACTAGTTTTCTTTTATAAAGGAAACATGTTGCTAAGTTTACTACATTTTCTCCAACTTTTGCAATCAATTTGAAATATTTATTTAATTCACTAGCCCAGTAGTCTGCCAATAGGCCTTTCAGCCAGTAGGCCCAGAGCTACTCATGGGTGCATGAAACAACTGTTTCTGTGGTGTCTTTTGAATTTAAACATCATTTAGGGCATGGATGGCATTGGATTGAATTGCAAAATGTGTTTGGGGGGGGTATTTCACTTCTTTTGTGTGTGTTAAATAAATGCATTTGTTGGATGTGTGTGGTGTGGCTGTTGTGTAACTTGCAAACCTTTTTTAGCCCTGTGGATTTTCGTTTTTGCATTGTTGCATTAAAGCTGTGTTGTTTAGCATGCCTCCTTTGTCTGGCCATATAGGCCTGCTCTAGTTCATTGTTTTACAGGCCTCCTGCTTGTTGTGACTGTGAGTGACCATGTGGCTGGTGGCCATTTTGTGGTGGTAGTTAGTGTGCTGCTTTTGCCATAGGCCTGCATGTCTTTCCTTTGTTCCTCTTGGCTTACTGCTTCTTGTTGTTGTGGCCTGGCCATGTGGCTGGCGGCCATTTTGTGAAGGCAGCCAGTGTGCTTTTGTTTTGCCATAGGCCTGCATTGTCTGTCTTCCCTTTCTTGTTGTTGTGGTGGCCTGGCCATGTGGCTGGCGACCATTTTGTGAAGGCAGCCAGTGTGCTTTTGCCATAGGCCTGCATTGTCTGTCTTCCCTTTCTTGTTGTTGTGGTAGCCTAGCCATGTGGCTTGCGGCCATTTTGTGAAGACAGCCAGTGTGCTTTTGCCATAGGCCTGCATTGTCTGTCTTCCCTTTCTTGTTGTTGTGGTGGCCTGGCCATGTGGCTGGCGGCCATTTTGTGAAGGCAGCCAGTGTGCTTCTGCATTAGGCCTGCAAGCCTTCTTTGTTGTGGCCATGCCTGTTGATTTGCATGCAATTTTTTCTTCTTTTACCCAGCAAAAAAATGTAGCACAGTTCACTACATTTTCTAATACATTTGCAATATTATTGATTTGAAATGATTCACTATGTGGCCTAGTCTGCCAATGGGTTTTCCAACCAATAGGCCCAGAGCTACTCATGTGTGCATGAAACAACTGTTTCTGTGGTTTCTGTTGAATTTAAACATAATTTAGGGCATGGATGGCATTGGATTGAATTGCAAAATGTGTTTTTTTTTTGGGGGGGGTATTTCACTTTTTTTGTGTGTGTTAAATAAATTCCTTTGTTGGATGTGTGTGGTGTGGTTGTTGTCTAACTTGCAAACCTTTTTTAGCCCTGTAGATTTTCGTTGTTGCATTAAAGCTGTGTTGTTTAGCATGCCTCCTTTGTCTGGCCATATAGGCCTACTTGAGTTCATTGTTTCCAGGCCTCCTGCTTGTGGTGGCCATTTGTTGTGGTGGTAGTAGTTAGTGTGCTGCTTTTGCCATAGGCCTGCATGTCTTTCCTTTGTTCCTCTTCGCTTACTGCTTCCATCCCCATTGCCAGCTGCAGCTCCATGAATGCTGCATCCCACGTGATGCACAATGCCAAACAGGTTCCATTACATTTTTATTTTTGTTCTTCTTCTTTCCTATCCTCCTTCCTGAGTGTACACAGTACACCATGAAAGCCCTTGTTGTCAAAGTCTCACAAATGGCAACACTGTTATGCTTTTTTAATTACTAAACTGAGTTAATAAAATTTAATAATATTAATAACACTAACAAGTGTGATCACACACTAAGTTATATATTATATTTGTTTGTTTGTACTAGTAGTAATTGAACCACAACAACAAATGCCACGTTTCACTGATGTTCTTCTGGCTTCTTTGCTTTTAGGTGCACAAAAGACTGAGGGGGAGGTGTCATCATCACCCGTTGTACTGCCAGACATAAGTCCTGCTGCGCACGTCACGTGACGTGTGACCACAGACAGACTTCTCTTCAACTTGTGCTACTGCGTGCTGCTGACATCTGAAGATGTCCCCAAAGAAAGGTACCAGGCCCACCAGTACTGAGAAAGTTGCCAGTGAGAAGAAGGAACTGCCACTTACCAAAACTGGTGTGCCACTCAAGATGTTTTTTGGGAAACAAAAAACTGCGCCTGCAGCAGCGGTGTCCGGGGAGCAAGCTGGGAGCAGCACCCCAGCATCAATGGACCCATCCCTTAAACCTAGGCCCAAGCCCATGTCTGTCGCAGAGGCAGCCAGTCTAATCACGACAACGCCGGCGAGCAGTGATGTTGAAATTGACTTATCGTTATGGCAAAGTAGTACCCAATCAACACAGGAAACTCAGATAAGTGGACAACAACAGCCGCAACAACAGCCGCAACCACCGCCCACAATAGTAGTTGTTCCTCCCGAAGTGGGGGCAGTTCAGGAGATAGAGCTTCCTGCAGAGGAATAAGTCAAGCCACTCTTTCAGAAGATCCATTGTCTTACAGATCCCCAGCAAGGAAAAGGAGGGTTAGTCCATCGAGTTCTTCTGCAAGCCCCCCTTCTGATGATCTAGATGCCAATTGGATGCCACCACCTCAGTCTAAGAGTGAGACACATCACGAGAGAAGGCTAGGGAAAAGGCAGGTTCCAGAAAGCCTTAGAGTTATGGAGGTAGATGTAGAAGAGGAGGATGATGGCGAGCCAGTCATCATGGACATTAGTCCCGCCCCAGTGGAGACTGACATTACCCCATCCCAAATTGCTGTGAGGGATGTGGCACGGATACCACCAACACAGATAACACCACCACCTGCAGCTTTCATATTTGCATTTGCAAAGGCCCAGCAGCGACCTACATCCAGCACAACCACCTCAGTAGAAGTAGGTACTGCGTCTGCAGAGAGTCAAACTCCACCACGCCCACCTTCCAGTTCATCCGGCATTGCAAGTGGCACCTCCAGCAGCACCAGAAAGTTCACCTCCCCAGTTTGGGACTTCTTTTCGGTTAGCAGTAAGGAGGAGAACGTTGCTATATGCTCCATTTGTGGTCAAGGTGTTAGTCGGTGTAGGAAGGTAGGATCTGGCTACATGGTTACCCCCACTTTTTTTCTGGTGTTTTGCTGGTTTTTGACTAGTCTGACTGGGATCCTGCTAATCAGGACCCTGAGTCTATCTGCTTTCTCCCTTAAATTGCTATGTATGTACTCTAGGTACACTCCAGATTGGATACTGGGGTACCCTTATCAGTCCCTAGTATATGGTACACCATGTACCCAGGGCATAGGTACCCCAGAGGCCTCCCATGGGCTGAAGCATGTATTATGCCACCCATGAGAGACCATTCAAATTGACACGACAAGCCTGCTACAGCAGACTGTGTAAGCTGGTGCTTGCACCACTTACTTAAGATATAGGTTCACTATATCTATCTAAATCACTACACTTAAAAACCTATCAGTCACCCCAATGGCAGGCCTTATCAATCCTGAAGGCAGGGTGCTGGGTTTTACGTGAGAGGGTGCCCCTGCACGAGCAGAGCCCCTCTGCAGCCTTCGGAGACCATTCTCCGGGGTTGTCTGTGATGCAGCCAGACATATATGTTTAAGTGCATTATAACCTTGCAGTAAATGCTAACTTTAAAACGGCTGCTTAGAAACATGTCGTGTTTGGTGTCAAACACCTTGGAATCATACCTCCACACCAGTAACTGGTGTGGGAGGTATGATTCCACCCTTCCAAAGGGACATTTGTGGGTCACCGGTCTACCCAGTACCAGCTTTCTCGACCTGGGCAGCACAAAATGGACGCTGCCAGCCACAGACACGATTCTGCTCTTCTGCTGCTGAGCCAAGCTCGAACAGAGGAAGGCATGACAATAGGCATCCTGTCACAGGGAGGTGTGACCACCTCCCAGACAGGGTTTAGTGTATTGGGGCTGGGTGGGTGCACTCTGAGAGTGCCAGAAAGTCTGCACCGGGGGCACATTTGGTGTCCCTGTGCATAGCCCAGCTCAAACCAGTTCTGGGAGCCATTGGCTCCTGCTCTGGCGCAAAACTGGACAAAGGACATGGGTGTAGCCACCCCTCTGTCCTGCCCCTCCCCTAGGAGGGTCCACAGAATCTTTCCAACCCCTTCCCATGGGTATAAAGTGGGTTACCTGACTACAGGACTTTAGATTTTACCTGGACAAGATTCTGCTAAGAAGAAACCAAGTACTTCGACTGCCTGCACGACGTTGGACAACTAAAGAATCTCCCTTGGAGTAAAGGAGTTACTCCCCTGCAAAAGCAGGCACCAAAGACGCATCTGACCGGTTTGCTTCTCCAGAGCTCCTGAGGACTCCGAAGATTTCAGCAACACAGGAGGTGGGTTCCTGAAGGTCCCTGAGGTCGATCTGCTCTCTCAGCGATTCTGAGATCAGTATCCCTTGTGGGGGCCGTGCAACCCGAACCCCTGTGCACCGCGTACATTTGCAAGTGCATATGCTTGTTGGTGATTCCCGAGCTTGTGCATTGGACTCCGTGTAGTCCTGACCCCGAGGAGTATTTGCACTGAAGATATCCGGACTCCACTCACCGAGTGTCCTGTGGGCTGGTACTTTGCAAACTAGCTTGAGTTCTCCTCGCGATCCCTGGTCCGTTGGCCTGTGGGTCTTGGCGAGGGTCACCTTGATTGTTCTTGGGCTTACCTGGTTGCTCCAGACGTGCCCCGACTCTCCAGTGCTTGGAGAGTCCCCTGGACCTTGCTGGTCCACACCGTAACCTGTTTCCTCTGACCGCGTGGGTTGCATTTGCCAAGGCTTGTTGGTGCTCCAGCCAGACATCGACCCCTCAGCACTCGACATCCTTCGTGGGACAGCTCACCTCCGGATCCTGGTCGTCCTTGACGTCTCCTGGTCCCCGTGGCTGCAGAGTCTAGCAACCCTTCTTCACTCCTGAAGCACTCGACATCGGTGGGCATTCGACTACTGAGCCCCTGGTCACCTGAAGGGACCCAGACTCTGTCCCCTCTGCTTTCAGGTTCTTCTCACCTCGAATCCAGGCTTGGATTCCACCGGACACTCTTCGCCTTCGTGGCAGCAGTACTTCTTTGCAACTCTCCATTGAAAACGACGAAGGTTTCCGACACCACTTGACCCCTATGCACCCGG
Source organism: Calotriton arnoldi (assembly GCA_963921515.1). NCBI lineage: Eukaryota > Metazoa > Chordata > Amphibia > Caudata > Salamandridae > Calotriton > Calotriton arnoldi. The sequence goes on from CAWUFW010011813.1 coordinate 228,826, forward strand.
CTCCTCTGGGATAGGTAACACGGGTACTTCGGTACTCACTGGTGGGTTGGCCTTAGAACCTCCTATGTTCCAAAGGGTTTGCTCGAAGTCCTCTTAGAAGTGTCCTTAACTTGTAACTTTACAACCGCGACTTTCCCATAGAGTTGTACGGAGCACGCGTCCGTGTTTCCTCACTGTACCCGTCTTCCGTGGGCTCCCTGTGTCACTCCTCTGGGTGGTTCCTTGGGGTCCCAGCGATTCTACGTGCTCTAGGCCCTGTGTCTAGTCAAGTCTTTATTGTTATACCATTTTTTTAGTATATGGTTCGGTCTCCCCCTGGAGCCCGCTGTGTATTTTGCTATTTACGAATGTTCTATTGATTCAGTATTGTGTACTTTGTGCCCTAGTCTCGTATAGAGACTAGTAGGGAGTGTTATATTAATAAATACATATTTTTATATAACTACTGTGTGGTTCTCCTTTCATTTAGTCATTTAGGAGGTGATATTCTGGTAAAACAAGCTGCTTTACATTCCTTCAAGATTAAGCCTGTAGGCTGCTCTCCACAGCTGCCACTAGGATAGCTTTCTAAAGGTTATCTTTGACCTCATACATCATAAGGGTCGTGTGGACTGGTACAGGGTGCACACTTTAATTAGTGGACAGCATATACCAGGCCACTTTCTCACAGTCGGGGTAAGCTTGGTACAAACTATGGTACCGGAGGCCAAACAACCCATCTGAAAAAACACCACTTGATCCAGTGGGACGCGCACCTTAAAGGTAAAAAAAACTGCACTCATTGCTGTTGGTGGTGATGAAGAAGTAGAAGATACGATCGCGGTGGAAGGTGAACAAGAGGGAGACATTTTCTCTGGAACACAAAGTAGCCCTGTCCCCAGCAGTGCAGTGGTACCGCCCACATCCTCATCAGCCTCAGCAACATCTCAGTGGCACAAGAGTAAGAGTCAGGCTGAGACACTAAGGCAAGAGAGTACCGCAACGAAAAAACGTGCGGCGTTGAGCCTAACAACATCTGGCGCCAAGAAGTCACCTGCATCAGTGGCACCAGAAAAGAAAAAAATCCAGCCTACCATTCTCAGCATGTTTAGGTCGGAGGGGCAGTACGAACGCAACCACCCAACGGCACGTTTGTACAATGCGAAGCTGGCTAAAATGTTAGCGCTGGACCTCCTCCCTTTTTCTTTTGTGGAAGGGGTGGGTTTTCTTGAATTTGTGACAGCCATCTGCCCAAAATGGAAGGTTCCCAGCCGGTCCTATTTTGCCAGAGTTGCTGTTCCAGCACTACATCACGACGTGCTGGAATTGCTTGGACAAGCTTTGCAGCAGAGGGCTGTTCACACTATCCACCTGACAACAGACATGTGGACCAGTTGCCAAGCCACTGATTACATGTGCATCACTGCACACTGGATCTCTTTTGTGGGGGTTAGAGAAAAGATATCTGTAGGTGTTGACACTGCTGAGATTTTTAATGCCACTCGGAAACATGCAACTGTAGCCATGTTTGCCATGGAGAAAGCTCATACTGCTGCAAACATTTTGGAAGAGTTTAACAGCAAGGTCTTTGAATGGCTGCACCCAAGAGGGCTTAACATTGGTTTTGTTGCCACGGACAATGGCAGTAATATAGTTAGGGCCATGTACAATGGTGGCTATTTCAGGGTCCTGTGTTTGGCGCACTGCATTAACATTATTGTTCAAGACTTTCTGAAAAAAGAAGACTGAGTCAGCAACTTACTGACCACCTGCAGAAGAATCTGCACACATTTCAGCCATTCTTTTAAAGCCCGGAAGCAGCTGAGGATCATTCAACGTGAGCATAGAGTGCCAGTTAAAGCACTCATCCAGGAGGTGCCAACACGTTGGAACTCAACTTATTACATGCTTGAACGTCTGTTTGAGCAGTACAGACCAATCAATGAATATGGCGTGCAAAGAGGGGATGCTACTGTGAAAGGCATGACCCTTGAGATGGACCAATGGGGCCTAGTTAAATGCCTGACAGAGATGCTACTTCCTTTTGAGCTCTTCACACGTGAAGTCAGCAAGGAGGACTGTACTATGGGCCAAGCTATCCCATTGTTGCACATGCTACAGGAACAGCTGAAGGGGGTGTCTGCAATGTACGCAGGTGTGGAGGAAAAAAAAGAAGCATATGAGTTGGTGGAGAGCTTAACCCTTCGCTTATCTGAAAATACAAGGGTGCAAAGAGACATTGTGTCATCCAACCATTACATTTCTGCCACAATTCTGGATCCACGGTACAAAGCAGTACTGAACACTAACACATTGATTCCTTTTTCAGAAGTGGATGTTGCCAAGTACAAAACTTGGATAGCTGCGGAAGCCAGTCAATTAGAAAAAGAACGGCCGGCAATTAGAGGCCCGCTACTCCAGGCCACAACAAGTACTGCAGGGCAGCCGGCGTCAAGTTCAACTTCAGAGCCTGAGGGCAGTGTGGCTGGCTCACAGCAGCCAAAACCACCAACAACACCAAGAACAACATCAACAACAACAAGAACAGGAGCATCAGCCCCACCAAAATCGGCACAGGAATGGTTTCTACAGCAAGGGCTTGTTAGGTCCAGTGCTGAAGCTAAGGCAAAAGAGGCCGAGCAAAGCAGAGCACCCCTGAGCATTGAGCGGACGGTCCAGGCCTATCTGGATGACCCAACAGAGGTCTACATTGATCAAAACCCATTGCTGTATTGGTATGGGAAAAGGCGCCAATGGCCAGTGCTCAGCATGCTGGCGATAAACTATCTGGCTTGCCCTGTCGCAAGTGTCTCTTCTGATCGTGTTTTCAGTGCTGCTGGTGCCGTTGTAACAGTGAAAAGGACCAGTCTCTCGCCCCAAAACGTGGAGAGGTTAACCATGATCAAAATGAATCAGCACTTCATACCACCGGATTACACCATACCTGAAGTAGCACAGCAGGAAGATGATGGCAACTTAGGTCATGGAAGTAGTGTGTTAGATGACCTACTTCTGGGTGAACCACCAGAGTTTGAGGACGAGCTCTACTTCCCTGACAACTAGGCTTTCAACTTGTTACTTTCTTCCTTATTTACTTTTATTATTTGTGTGTGTCTCTGTCTTTCTAGTTCGAATCACAACAAATCAATCACCACCGTCTTACTTTTTTTATTGCCGTATTGGAGTTGCAACTGTGTGCATTTATTAAAGAAGTAAGTCCACTCCTCCGAGTCCTGCTCCATCCTGACTCGCCCTAAATCCATTTCCCTCAAGCCAGACATTGGATGGAGAATAGTACAAGAAATGTGTGCCTGCCTCGTCGAGTCCCTCCAAAGAACATGACTATAGCTATCCTCCTTTCCGAGCCGAGAGGGACTGCCCCTTAAGAACAACAGGTAATGATGGATGGCATGCATTGGACGCTGACTCTGAGTGATTGGTGTTTGTGTTGTTGTTGTTGTGCATGAAGTGTACTAGTATTTAATCTACACACTAAAAGTGACTCAAGTCAATGTTTCCCTTCTTGTTGTTTAATAACAAAATTGTACTTCTACTGCAGGCCGATCCATTGCATTTTTGAATATGGAATCTGGACTCACTCGGTACACTACAGACTGAGTTTGACACCATAATGATGATGACCATACTATACTCATCGCAGTCAGTCGTCAGTAGGATCGGAGATGATTGATGGAATAACTCGGGGCGTTTCATGAAGTGGCCTAAAAGGTAAACAGGTCAACAACAACCACAGCAGACCTACATGTCTGTGTAGTGGAGGAGTCGAGTGTAGTGTTATGACTGACAGCGGTGCATTGATTTAGTTACTTAATTTGGAAAATGCTATGTTGCTGTATATGTGTGCTCTGTCTGGCTCAAAATCTAAGCTAAGTGGAGGTTGGGTGGGCGCCGTGGGCCTGCTCTGTCCTGTTGTTGTTGTAGGTTAATGCTGGAAACAGAGTAGACATGATTTAGCCATGCCGCCTCTGAAAGTGTTCTTGTTGCACTCCTCCGTAATTTATGCATTTTTTTTCTCCTTGATTTTTCAATATCCCTTTTGTTTTTCCATCTACACTTACAGGCCGGCCTTTACCCTGTGCTATACTGGGAAAAACAACTCACACTTACCTTACCAATCCGCATCCGCCAGGCAGGCAGTGGCACCCAAGATTGACGGACGGAGCGTCCATGGAAGGGAGGACCAAGAGGAATGCCGAGATGCAACTCCCCAATTTGACCATGATAACATACAGTAACTTAGTATCATTCATCATCTTTTAATTAATTTGATTCATTTTTTCTCTTCAATCATTACGACTGTGTGTTGTTGTTTATTATATTTGCTCTTTGCTTATAATTGATCCCTACAGCTATTTTTTAATTTTCTTTGCTAGCTTTAAAAGGAAGCCCGGTACAACAGAACATAAAATGAATGTAATTTGGGTCTCTCTGAGGGCAGACAGGCAAGGCAATTGCATAATAATAATAATATACTGCTGCCCTGTACTGTCTACTAGTCTAGTTAGTACTACTTTTCATTAACCATCAAGTCATCATCATGCATGCATTTCCTTTTTCTCCCTTAACAGATTTATGAATATGATGGTCGTCTGCCAAGATTGTGTGTTGTCCGTGTGTAGTGTTTGTCTTTGTCAAACCTTTCCCTCAAATACCCCTTCCCAACCATTCATCAAACCCTAACCCTCTTCCCCCGGGCTGTGTGATTTATATTGAGGTGTGACTAAATTAAATTAATTTACACCAATAATTGATCACACACTTGCTGGGGCGGATGTGGTGAAAGCAACACTAACTCAAGGCAGGGCGAGGATCTTCTTCTGCTTGCACACCCATGCTCAGTATTTGCAAGTCAATTCTTTTCCAGAGGAACATAATCCATCATAATTCATTGCCGGCATCGATTCATCATCCTTACAGCACTAAAGGTTACGCTTATCCACTTCATAGGTCGAGTCAACTACAGTTTGTAACTTGTACAAGGCTATCCCCGCCACCATTATGTTTTATTTTACTTTAGCATTGCTAATCATTATGGTTTCTTGTTTGGCAGTCTTCTTGTGTACTGTACTTTGTTCTACTACTCCTTCCCGAGTCTCCCTCAGGCGACTGACTGTCTCATTTTCTTTTTTTGCAAATGCTACTGCCAGTGTCTACTACTACTACCACCACCACCACCATGGCATCTTGGGAAACCAAACCATCATCACCATGCAGCCATCGCTTTGCCTAAGTTTAAATAAACATCAATCACAGGTAAGAGAAGAAGTTTGGGGGAGGCATAATTAATAATATAGAAATTAATTCATTAATTCACACACCCACACCCTTCCGAGTCCAGTTGCAGACTGCATAGACTAGGAGGAGAGACTGACAGTACTAGTAGGACAAGTCACTCACAAGTGAGGGTACCGCAGCTATCTGTTCCTGTATTACACTATCGGCAGATTATTTAAATCAAAAACTGGCTGCGGCCCTGCAGCAGCAAAGGAAACCGTGTGAAGTAAAAGAGTAACCCCCCCACAAAACATTTACATCGTATGTAAAGTTTAAGTATAAATATAATTTATTCCCCTAACAAAATAAACTAATGTAAAAATCCCACAACACCTGACTCACTCCTCGCCCTAACCCCAACCAATGTCCAAAGATAAAGAAAGAGTCCAACCAATGTCCGGTCAATTGTCCATAATGAATAATAAATATAAACCCCAACTTTTCCCCAACGCCAAAGCCCAATTCCCACCCACCAAAAAAAAGATTAAAAAAGGGGCAATACGACAGAGTTCTCTAGCGGCGGGCTCGTCGCTTGTTACCCTCCAGGACCTTTATCCGCTCCTCTAGGCGCGCCACCCGGAGGAGCATGCGGCGCTTGAAAGATTTACAATTGCATCCACATGGGGGGGGCAGCAGTGTTGAATGAAGCGCAGCGGGCAGCTGCCAGACCGTGGCGCTGTACCACTGGGGGGGCCTGGCTGGGGCCCGGGGCATTGGAGGAGGCTGCAGCTGCTGCCGCCTCCTCCTCCTCCTCCGCCAGAACCACCAGCCGCCGATATTCCTTGCAGATGGCCTCCAGCTTCCGGCTCCGGGCCATTGCTGCCAACTCCTTCCTGTCTGGTTTTTCTTTTTTCGGTTGGGAAGGAGTAGCTATATCAAGAAAGAAAAAAGACTATTGTAACCAATACTCTTAGCAAAACAGTAACACAAAATTTATTCTACACATAGTGGCACAGTAGCACTAGCAAGCACAGTACATAACATTTGTGGTATCCTCCCACTTCCTCGGCCTCTAACATTTGTGGGAGTTTCAGGCATTACTACTACTAGGCACTATGGAGTAGACCAGTCTTCTTCTCTCTCTTGTTTAGCTAAATTAACCTTGTTGTAGCCGGCATGCCAGCTCAGTCAGCTTGCGCCCTAGACAAACCTACTCGTGTCGCAGACTCACATTATTTTTATTTACTACTGTCTGCAGGTGGGGAAGCTGTAGTCTACAACTACACAATCATCTTATTTTCCTATTATGGGTGGCCATACTCTGTTACATCAAGGGCAACTGCTCAATTTCACTTTCACCCTGACTACTAAAACAAGGCAGATGATATCTGATCCAAATGATCTTTGATTATATATGGGATGACATGAGGTACTTTTGATTGATTGTGTAACCATGCAGCCGATAGGCCACCCATGGCAGGCTGACACAGTCGAAAATAAATGGCGTAGGTAGGGAGTGGGCCTCCGAGTCGAGGGCGGCGCTTGATAACATACATACACAATATATATGCTGTGCTTGCAAACTACTTTGAGTCAAGGGAGTATTCTGAAAATACAACCTTGAATCAAAAACCTGGCATAAAAACAATCCTGTTTCGCTTTCCAGCGATTTTTCCTTTTATCAATCATTGCATTGCTCTTCTAGCCTCATATTTTTTCAATTCTAATCTTCTATTCTCCTTGGCTTTGCTACTCTGGCGCGGTTTATTTTTCTTTTACATTCTCTTCAAAGACTCTTCATCCAGTGACAGTCTCCACCTATGCTATGATGATTGAATACCATCCAGGCATCCATCCATTCAAAGTAAACATGTCTATCATTCTTCTTAATCTCTCAAGAATCCTTAGTTTCACCAACAACATACATTTGTTATTTTTTTTAAACCACCACCCATGCGTCCTTCCTTCCTTGCTTGCCTTTGAGTTTGACCCATGAAACACCCCGGTGGATTCTTCCCATCACCCATACAGTTTCACCCACCCACCCACCCAGGCAGGCATCTTTTCTTTCACCTTCCACCCATCCTTCAACCACCCATGCATCTGATTCCTATCAGCCACCTATGCATCCCACGCATCCTTCTCTGCCAGTCATATATTACATCTCGCCCGTCCTTCCTCCTTCCATCCTTCTTTCCCTTTTCGTTCAACCCATCCATCAAGGTCGTCTGACTCTTAGTCTTCTCCATAAAACTTTCCCAGTTGAGTTGAAGTCAGATAGAAAAGGCCATTAGTTACTCAACTCCCGCCGCTAATGCTATTGCTCTAATGCTAAGTAAAGGGTGTCTTCTTCTTCAACCGTTGTTCACAACAACTTAGTCTCTCTCAACACACAGTGTACACCCTTGCAGCGAGTGTGTAACCATTGTCAATAAGTAAGGAATAGAAGTATAACTTACCACCGCCCGCCACTGCTGCTGGCTCACCCACCCCTGCGGCAGCTGCCGCATCCGCTGCTCCCTCCTGGCTTGCGTCACCTGCCCCGCCGCAGCCCGGGCACTGGTGGTCGGTACGCCTAGAAAAAACATTACACATTTTTTAGATGCCATATACGCCTCCCCCTATTTATTCTTTTTCACTAGCGAGATTGAAAAAATATTTTAAATATATACATACACCACATACATCACTAGTACAAATCGGGTACTAGAGTAGAGTAGACAGTAGTAGTACGTCCTATCCTATCAAAAATGGTAAAATATCTGGTTGGGCATTTTGTTGGTGGCAATTGTCAAAAAGCCTCTCAAGAAGATTAAGAAGACTAGAAGAGGACAACCCAAAGGACTGGACTCAGTGGCTAGAGCTATTGGTGAATCTGGGTTTTAAAACTTTTTTAAAATAAAGAGTGGCCAACTGGGCAAGCTAAGCTACAGACAGACAGACTAATAGTAGTAGTACAGAGTCAGAGCAGAGGCAGGGATAACAAGAATTTAGAAACAGATAGATCGAAGAAGCTTTGGTAAAAAATAGAATTAGGAAACGGAAATAATAGTTCAGAAAAAATAAGGTGTAGTAAAAGTTAGGGAAATATAATTATTAATATTAACAACAGGAGGACTTACTGGGGCCAGCAGCAGAGCCCTCAGTAGAGGAGCGGTCCTGGCCCTGGAAGGCATCTTCTCCAGCTCCCGTCTTCTTGCTCCTGGGTGCTGATCATGTAAGATATAATAAAGAAAGAGACAAACATTGATGATTGGTGTGAAACAAATAAAATATTTTAAAAAACGCTCAAAAAACATTTTTGGAAACAACAATTGCAATAAAATTGACCTATCTAATCTGATCGACTAGTAGTATCGCGGGATTCGCGGACCGTCTAGTTATTATTTATTAACTAATCCAGTGTTCCATTCTGATTCCAGAATCCTAAACCTAAGTACCACCTGACCTAGCCCACCTATTCCAAAGACATTGGAAATGAATTGCCAAAAATATATTTGCTTCTTCTAAGTTTCAATCTCATTCGAAATCATCAATGAATCAACCCCTTTGACGGGCCAATTGTTCACTAAGTCTGCATTTCCATTTATTTTAGTCCTCAAAAATGCATAGATGGACGCATGCATAAATTTGCATACACCAAATTGTTGGTTGGTTGCTGCTGATGTGCTGCTGATGACTTAGTTGCTATATTACTCACTCACTAACAAACTACAAAAGGTTCTACTAAGGACTGGAGTCAGCACTCAGCAGCACGTGACGTGACGGAGGATGCGTCACGCAGACCGCTAAAAAATTACCAACTAATACTAAGTAACTAAACTACCTATCAATCCACCACTATCTTAGTGACAGGAGGACAAAGGAAAGGACTAGAGTCTCTCTAGAGTTACCTAACTTAAGTTCTCTAAACTCTCTTACATAATCAGCCCAAGCGAGCGCAAAGTTGCAAACAAGTAAGATTAGTAGCACAGAGCACCTGTCTAGTGTCTAGAAGAATAAAAATCACAGAAGATTTTTAAACGTAACTTACCTGCATGTAAACAGCAGCATTCTTGCTATTTGGGAAAAAAATAATATTCGCAATAACAGTAACACAGAACAGAACACACAATACTACTATATAAATAGCTACTCACCAAGCCCCGTGACCTCAACACCTAGCAGATCCAGCAGGTCCTGCTCCCGGTCCAAGATGTCTGACCAGCGGTGGGTCAGCTGGTTATGGGTGCGCCGGACCCCAGAGCAGCGAAACACTTCCCGGCGCACCCTCGCCCACTGGCGGTGACGCTCCTGGGTAGCGTAACTGGAGCCGGGCCTGACGCCTGCTGCCAAGGTTAAGAGGAGGTGGCGCTGAACAAAAAAAACAAGGGCGGCCACTTCCGCCTCGGTGAAAAGGGCCTGGGGCTGCACCCCTTGCGGGCGCAGTCTGCCGCAAGGAAGGCGGCTCTTGGGTGCAGCCGCCTTCCCTTTCCCCTTACTATTGGAGGAGGTACCCTTAGCCATGGTTCTGGGTGGGCGGAAAAGAAAATGTAGGAGTAAAAAATAAAGTCAGGAGAAGAAGTAGGAGAGTAAAAAAGCAAGTAATATAAAACAGTAGAAAAAAGTTTTAAAAAACAGTAAAAGTAGAAATAAAACGCAAAATATACACTTAGGGAGAGAGGGATAGATAATAAATAAAAAAGATCAGAAAAACAGTGTAAAAAACAAAGGATTGAAAAGATTAGAGAGGGATGAAAAACAGGCCCCAGAACCAAGCAAAGAGTAGGAAAACAGGATGGCCGTGCCCATTGGCGACCGCGTGAAGTTCGCGCGATATTTCCCCCCGAAAACGCAATCCGCGTTGCCGAACGTCAAAAACATCTCGCGAGCATGCGGAACAAGCAACTCCGCATGCACGCGTAACTCCGCGTAGCAGAGTGTCTTTGCCGCTTCGCCCGGGGTTAATGATGGGAGCATTACACACTGAAAGGTCATTCCTTGCAGTTTTAGCTGGGCCGATATTTTAGTTGAAGCCAATGTTACCAGTGAGGGTAAAGTTGGACAATGTCTAAAAGGGTCTCATGTAAAATGATCCCGCTACATACACAAAGTTTTTGTTGCATAGCTGTATATACCTTTGAAGAAGGCTTGTAATGTATCTACTGAAGGGCAAATATCCATGAAAGAATGGATTACACGAAGAGTTGCAGTGTCTGTTCATTTCCAATATTGGTATATTACACTTCAACTTGAGTTACTGCTATTCCAATTTCTTGATAACATTCGATCAGCAAATTTTGGGGAGTTTATTGTAACCCTGCAAATGATCTGTCCTTGGATGTTTGCTATGGACCACACCCACTATGCCAAGTGCATGTCAGTGTTCATTTAAACGCCTGTCAAGCTGAAAACAAGAATTTCAGATGTTTATGAAGAATTTTCACACTGATATTTTGTTGCTTGTAAGCGTGGGTGACCTTATTCCTGCATATCTCATGATGATATGCATAAGCAGTGTATCTGATAGAGACTTCTAGCTGCAGATTCCTTACCTTTGAATTTCCCAGGCGTCAGGCTAGATCTGGAAACTTTTACTGAGTAATACCCCTTGTGCGCGACGTCGGGTGGCTCCATTCGGCTCCGCATGACGTCGGCAGCGTCGGTTATAACGTTGCAATACCTATATAGGTGACACCCAGGCGCGCGGACATCAGTTCTTTTCTTTCCGCACCGGTTAAGCGCCGATCTGGGAAGAGCTACCCCTCTGTTGCTTTTTGGAATTTTTTTTCTCAACTTTTGTCGAATTCTAGGATTTTTGGGACTTCTTGTGCAAAGGGATGTCTTTGAAGAAGACAAGTTTCAAGCCGGACGGCGCCTGTTCCCACATGATGTCGGTCACCGATCCCCATCGCGTCTGTCTCTGGGGTCTCTGCGCGACCACGACGCTATTGCATCAATTTATGCGCTTGAGGTAACCTCCAACTCAAGTTTATCTTGTTTATCAGTCGTGGTGTGGAAATCCACTTCCACACCACGACTGATAAACAAGATAAACTTGAGTTGGAGGTTACCTCAAGCACATAAATTGATGCAATAGCATGTAATGTAACTTCAATCTGTAAACTGCATTTGAATACCATATTACAACAATGGTATCTGTATTGCTTTTAGCCCTGATGAAGTCGTGGGGTTACATCCCATAAAACGACGAAACACGTGTTGGCTAAAAGAAGAAGAGAATAAAACACAACACCTGAAGCCAAAATATTTAAATCATCAGCGTTTTATATACTGTGATTGTATTTGTACTACATTGTAATTGATTTGAATGGCGGGTGCTTCAAACCTATAAACTGTATTCCACTTCTGAACCCCTTTTGCCCTTTAATGAGGCACTTACAGACGTCCTTCTAGGTACATGGTCCAAACCTAGCACAGGGGCGCCCCTCCGGATAGGGAATCCAAGAGGCTGGACTCATTGGGAAAGAAGTTGTTTTCTTCCTCCAGCCTGGCATTGCGGTGCGGTCATGCTTATTGGGCCGTTTCTCCCATTCCCTTTGGGAGATGGTTGCGCAAGTGCTGCCACAAGTCCCGGAGGAGGCCTGGGCTGTGCTCTCCGGTGCGTTCAAGGATGGGAGAGATGCAGCAAAACTCACCATACGGTGTGGCCTAGATACGACCGATTTGCTGGGCAGATCGATTTCAATGACGGTGGCCTTGAGGCGCCACACCTGGCTTCGAACAACTGGCTTCTCGGGCGATGTCCAAGCCAATCTGATGGACATGCCCTTTGATGGAACCCTTCTTTTTGGGGAAAAGGCAGACTCAGCCCTGGTCAGGTTCAAGGGCTCTCGAGTTACGGCCAGATCCTTGGGCCTCTCCTCCACCCCAGTGGCCAGTCTTCCTTTCGCAACCTTCGTGGCAACGGAAGGGGTTTCCAGCCGCGTCAGCCCTATCTCAGCAACTGTCCCGCACAGACTGTCCAAGCCGTGCGAGGACGTGGACGAGGTGCATTCCGATCCCGGAATGGAGGCTAGACGTCGTCGACCACACTGCCCCCAGCAGCCGCCGCCTCAAAGCACTCCTAGGCTGATTCTGCAGGACCACACTACTCAAGCTGGCGGGAGAATTCGTCATCATCTCACCCACTGGAGATCCATAACATCGGACAAGTGGGTCTTGGAGATCGACCAGGAGGGCTATCCTCTACCTTTCCTTTCTTTACCTCCTCCTGTTCTGCCAAATCGGGAACGGCTGACGAAGGATCATTTAAAGTTGCTCCAAGAGGAAGTTACAGCACTCTTGGCCAAGGGAGCTATAGAAAGGGTCCCAGTTTCAGAAGTAGGCAGTGGCTGTTATTCCCGCAACTTTCTGATTCCAAAGAAGAACAAGGGGCTACGGCCCATTTTGGATCTTCGGACAGTCAATCTCTTACTCAAGAAGGAGAAATCCAGGGTGGTTTCCGTGACTGGGATAACATTGGGATCTCTACCTTAGGGGACGTTATGCGTGGCACGGATTTAAAATCTTTCCAGGATCCCCAGCATGAATATCGGATGCCTAAAACACAATTTTTCAAATACTTGCAGTTTAGACATGCCATTCTTCCCAGTGTTGCGGAGTTGGAGTCTCTTCCAGAGTTCAGTCCTGTTGAAGCCAAAGTATTTATGGGAGACCTACAAGACCATACAATCTCCAAGATATATCAAACCCTGGTGACAAATTGCCCCACTACCTTAGATAAACTTAGGGAGAGGTGGGAGGATGACCTGGGTCCCCTGGATGAGGAGGACTGGACGGAAGCGCTTGCGTCCCCTCGAGGAGCGGCGATAGCCATGCGCCTTCGGTTGATCCAATTTAATTATCTCCACCGTGTATATTATACTCGCGTCAGGCTGTGGAGGGCGGGCTTGATGGAGACCCCGGTGTGCCTGCGATGCGGCTCTGAGGATGGTACCCTGTTTCACACAATTTGGCAGTGCGCGGTGCTCGAAAGGTTCTGGCGGGGAGTTTTGGCCTGCCTTGCTGAGGTCTTGGGATGGGAGCTCCCTTACTCCCCAAAATTGGTACTGTTACCTATCATGGAGGGGGTGGGGGGGAATATTTATAAGCGCCATTTGATGATACTGGGCTTTACGCTGGCTAAACGGGACATTGCCCGTAAGTGGAAGGCTGGGGCTCCACCTCTGCTCTCGGCGTGGAAAAATGGTTTGGATTTCAACATGGGTTTGGAGGTTCCCATTTTTCAGACATGGGGGTGCCCGTTGAAGCATTTTAAGATCTGGAAGAGGTGGGAGTTATATCGGGGTTTGGAACTAGAGACCCCTGCTGTGAGGGATGTGGCACTTGAGGGTTAAGTTGGGCAGGAGCTGTGGTTCCGGATCTGTAGGGTCCTGCGGATAATTTTCTTTATGTGCGGGCGACTTTGTGTTATTACAGGTGTGGCGCAAAGACAGTGCGGGGGGGGGTTTGTTTCCTTATTTCAGTTTTTGCATAATGTATATGCTAAAAGTCAACGCAATATGTCTTGTGTAATATGTGGCAGTTTGTCTCTGGGTTACAGAGATCTGCATTGTCTGTGACAATTGACACAATAAAAACTGTTGTAAGAAAAAGAAAAAAAAAAAAAGAAGGAGAAATCCAAAATGCTCACTCTGGCCTTGTCTGCCCTAGACCAAGACGACTGGATGGTAGCGTTGGACCTGCAGGATGCGTATTTTCACATTCCAGTCCTGCCGAGCCACAGGTGTTACCTGCGGTTCAAAGTAGGCTGCGAGCACTTTGTTTACTGTGCTCCCTTTCGGCTGTACCAGTGCCCCTCGGGTGTTCACCAAGGTGATGGTGGTGGTTGCAGCTCATCTGCGCAGGTAGGGGTATCAGTTTTCCCCTACCTCGACGACTGGTTGTTGAAGGTGTCCTCGCCCCAGGCAGTCGTCTCCCACCTTCAGACTAAAGCGAACCTCCTGCATTCGCTGGGGTTCTCTATAAACATGCCGAAGTCACACCTGACTCCATTTCAGATGCTTCCTTTCATCGGAGCAGTTCTGGACACATTGCAGTTTTGGGCCTATCCTCCCGAGCAGCTGGTCCAGGATATCCAGACGATGATTCTGATATTTCAGCCTCTATCCTGGATTTTGGCTAGACTGACTCTGAGGGTGTTGGGCCTCATGGCCTCCTGCATCCTGTCGGTAGGACACGCCAGGTGGCGTATGCGGGCTCTGCAGTGGGACTTGAAGTTCCAATAGGCACAGCTTCGGGGAAATCTCACCAACATGGTTCAGATCTCGGAAGGAACTGCAAAAGATCTGCAGTGGTGGTTAACGAACCGTGATTAGGTCACCGGCAGACCCCTCTCCCTTCCCCAACCAGATCTCACAGTCGTGACAGATGCGTCACTTCTGGGATGGGGCGGCCACCTGGGAGAGGTTGAAATTAGGGGACACTGGTCTCCAGCAGAGTCGAGGCTCCACATAAATTTGTTGGAGCTCCGAGCGATTTGGTTGTCATTGAAAACATTTCTTCCCTCTGTCAACGGGAAGTTAGTGAAGGTGTTCACGGACAACACCACCGCCATGTGGTAGTGTAACAGACAGGGCGGGGGGGTCGTGGACCCTTTGTCGAGAGGCTCTTCCTCTCTGGACATGGTTGGAACAGCTGGGCATAACCCTGGTGGTTCAAAACCTGGCAGGTTCTCTGAACGCCAGGGCGGACGAACTTAGCCGTCGATGCCTAGAGGATTAAGAATGGTGTCTCCAGTTGGAGGTGGCGCAAGGTCTCTTTCAGCAGTGGCGAGAACCTTGGTTAGATTTGTTCACCGCTGAAGAGAACGTGCAGTGTCAGCAGTACTGCGTGCTGGAGTTTCCAAGGCGGCTATTGCTCTGCAACGCTTTTCGTTGTGAGGCCTGTTGTACGCCTTTCCGCCCATACCACTCCTGTCCAGGATTCTGAAGAAGATCAGGAGCGACCGGGCCAAAGTCATTCTTATGGCTCCGGACTGGGCAAGGAGAGTCTGGTACCCAGAGCTTCTGAGAATGAGTATCGATCCTCCGATCAGGCTGCCCCTTCGGGAGTATCTTCTGTCGCAGCAGCAGGGGAGAGTTCTCCATCCGAACCTGTCAACTCTGCACCTCCATGCGTGGAGATTGAGCGGCGACAGTTGATAGCTTTCGACCTTCCTCCTAAAGTCTGTAACATTATTCTGGCGGCCAGGCTGCCCTCCACTAAGATGGTATACGCCTGCCATAGGCAGAAATTTATATTATACTGTACAGAAAAGGTCCTTTGGCCCTCTTTCTGCTTCTCTTTCCACTGTCCTTTTATTTATACTAACCCTTGCCCCGCAGGACCCTGCTTTTGGAACTCTCAAGGGTTACCTTTCTGCTCTGTCTGCTTTTTTGTGGCTGCCAGACCAGCCCTCTCTCTTTAAGTCTCCTATTGTAAATAGATTTCTAAAAGAGCTGGCTTACTTGTATCCACCCACGCCCTTTGTTATGCCACAGTGGGACCTTAATTTGGTCCTTACCTATCTGATGAGTGCTTCCTTTCAGCCTTTGCACAATTGTCCCCTCCGGCTGTTGACCATCTAAACAGCTTTCTTAGCGGCGATTACATCTGCCCGGAAGGTGAGTGAGTTGCAGGCAGTATCTTGCTCGCCTCCTTATCTTATGTGCTTTCCGGACAAGGTGGTGCTTCGCACCAGGGCATCCTTTTTGCCAAAGGTTGCGACCCCATTCCATCTGGGTCAGTTCATCACTTTGCCCACCTTCTTTGCTCCCCGCATCCCTCTAAGGAAGGGGAGCGTCTCCACCGGCTGGACCAAAAAAGAGCGTTGTCGTTCTACCTTGACTGCACAAGAGAGTTCCGGGTGGATGACCAACTCTTTGTGGGGTACGTGGGAGTGAAGAAGGGAAGGGCAGTGCCGAAAAGGACCATTTCTCGCTGGGTCGTTCTCTGCATCAGGATCTGTTATGCCTTGGCAAAGAAGCAGCCCCCTGAGGGATTAAGGGTCCATTCCACCAGGGGAAAGGCTGCGACTACTGACTTGGCTGGGGGTGTCCCAGTCCAAGACATCTGTCAGGCAGCAACGTGGGCATCCTTGCACACGTTCGCAAAACATTATTGCCTGGATGGTCAGGTGCGCAGGGATGGGCATTTTGCCCGTTCGGTCCTGCAGGACTTTTTAGTATAGGATGCGAGTCCGCAACCGGGATGGTATGGCCCGGGTACCTGATTCAAAGGTAAGGAATCTGCAGCAAGAAGTCTCTATCAGATGAACAAGTTACTTACCTTCGGTAACGCATTATCTGGTAGAGACTATCTGGCTGCAGATTCCTTACAGCCCCACCCATGCCTCCCGCCTTGTGGACTGATATTGTAGGACTAGGGTTGTTCCCCCTTTCAGGGCCCTAGTTTTGCATACGACTACGTCAGTTACTTCATGGCTCTGCGCTTCTGGCGTGGAAAAAACAGAAAGTACTGACGTCCGTGTACCTGGGTGGCGCCTATATAGGCACCGTGACGTCATAACCGACGCTAACGAAGCCGACGACGTCACGCGGAGCCGAATGGAGCCACCTGACGTCGCGTGCTAGGGGTATTGCTCAGCAAAAGTTTCTGGATCCAGCCTGACGCCCGGGAAATTCAAAGGTAAGGAATCTGCAGTTAGATAGAGTCTCTACCAGATAATGCGTTACCGAAGGTAAGTAACTTGTTCAACAAGGATATAAAATCAGACGGCGGAGGCAGTTGGTATTCCTGATAATCATAGTGCATTGATGAAATGGATGGTATCTGGACCTCTAATTGCCAACCTACTGGGACAATTTGATGAAGAAAATGGATTCATTGAAAACGAAAATAACTGTGTTCACCATGAAAGGAAAATGCTACTTACCAGTATGCATCTGTTCTTGGCATGTAGAGCTGTAGATTCATATACTTGGGCATAGATCGCCATCTGGTGTTGGGCTCGGATGTTTGCACTTTGTTTTTGTCTTGGAAGAAGTCTTTGTAGTCACGAGGTAGGTGACTCCTCCTTAGGACGATAGTGCGCATGGGCATCGATTCCATCTCCAGATTGTTTTGCCATGGAGGGTTATGATGGAGTTAGTAAGAAATAGAAAAGGATGTCCATGTGTAATGTATCTAAGTAAGATAGTACTGGAACAGATAGAGGTATCCGGGGAGGCGGGTGGGCGTATACGAATCTACAGCTCTACATGCCAAGAACAGATGCATACTGGTAAGTAGCATTTTCCGTTCGAGTCATATGAGCTGTAGTTCGTATACTTGTGCATAGACTATACAGCAGTTATCCTCTTAGCGGTGGCTACCTGTATCTGTTGCAGTGGTTTGAAAAAGTGTTCTTAATACAGCCTGGCCCACACTAGCTTGTTGTTTTGCTTGCACGTCTACACAATAGTGTTTTGTGAACCTGTGTGGTGTAGACCAAGTTGCTGCTTTGCAGATGTCATCTAGGGGAATGTTCCCTAAGAATGCCATAGATGCCCCTAGTTTACGTGTGAAGTGAGCTCTAGGGGGAATGGTTAATGTGCGTTTGGCTTTAATATAGCATATTTGGATGCATTTAACAATCCACCTTGCAATCCCTGTTTTTGAGATAGGATTGCCTTTATGAGGTGGGGAGAAAGCCACAAAGAGTTGTTTAGTCTTTCTAAAGGATTTTGTTCTTTCAATGTTGTAAAGTATTGCTCTTTTTAAGTCTAGTGTGTGAAGAGCTTGTTCTGTTACTGAGTCTGGTAGAGGGAAAAACATTGGGAGTTCTACAGACTGGTTAAGGTGGGAAGCAGACACGACTTTAGGCAGAAATTTTGGGTTAGTCCTAAGAACCACTTTGTTGTGATGGAGTTGCAGAAATGGTTCTTGTATGGTTAATGCCTGGAGTTCACTAACTCTTCTAATAGAGGTGATAGCAACTAGGAAAGCTACTTTCCAGGTGAGGAACTGTAGATTGCATTTATGCAGAGGTTCAAATGGGGGACCCATGAGTCTGGTAAGGACAATATTTAAGTTCCATACTGGAGAGGGTAGAACTCTAGGTGGAATTATTCTTTTAAGTCCTTCCATAAATGCTTTGATAGCTGGTACCCTAAACAAAGACAAGTGTTGTCTGTTTTGGAGATAGGCTGCTATTGCAGCAAGATGTAGTCTAATGGATGTATACGCTAGGTTACATTGTTGTAGATGCAAAAGGTAACAATGTTTTGAATAGAAGCATCTAGTGGATTGATTTTGTTATTTGTACAGTAAATTACAAATCTTTTCCACTTTGCGGCATAGCAAGCTCTGGTGGTAGGACGTCTAGCCTCTTTAATGATGTTCATGCAGTCTGGCAGGAGATTGAGGTAGCCAAACTCTAAGAGTTCAGGTGCCAGATCGCAAGGTTGAGTTGACTGGGATCTGGATGCCTTATCTCTCCATGGTTCTGAGTGAGAAGCTTGGGTGAGAGGCTTAGCTTTTGATGAGGAACTACTGATAGTTCCAAGAGGGTTGTGAACCATGGCTGTCGGGCCCATGTTGGAGCAATCAGGATCATTGTGAGGGAATGCTGTTTGAGCTTCCGAACCACTAGCGGAATGAGCGGGAGAGGCGGAAAAGCGTAAGCAAATTTGCCTGACCAGTTCATCCATAGCGCATTGCCTTTGGACAATGGGTGTGGATACCTGGATGCGAAGCTTGGGCATTTTGCGTTTTGGTGTGTGGCGAACAGGTCTATTTCTGGGTGGCCTCACATCTGAAAGAATGGAAGGAGAACTTGAGGATGAAGTTCCCATTCGTGGATCTGCTGTGTTTGACGACTGAGCAGATCTGCGATCTGATTGTGTACTCCTGGGAGGTGTTCTACTAGGAGATATATGTTTTGTGGAATGGCCCATCTCCATATGCTTTGAGCTAGGTGTGAAAGCTGCAGAGAGTGTGTCCCCCCCTGTTTTTGTATGTAATACATTGCTGTCATGTTGTCTGTATGGACCAAGACAGCTTTGCCTACTAGGTGGAGTTGAAAAGATTTTAACGCTAGGAAGATCGCCTACAATTCCAGGTAATTTATGTGGAATTGTTTTTGCTGAGGGGTCCATATGCCCTGAATGGTATGGTTTTGAAGTTGAGCTCCCCAGCCGGTGAGAGATGAGTCTGCTGTTAGCACTATCTGTGGAACCGGGTCGAGGAACGGCCGCCCTTTGGAAAGGTTTTGTGTGTTCCACCACTGCAGAGAGCGATGGGTACGCGGTATCAGCCGCGTCGAGCGCACATTTAATTGAGGTGTTAGTTATTAATTTCCCATCCTGTATAAGGTCGCTAGCTTTTTCTTTATATTGGTCAGGAAGGTGTCATACCTGGCCAATAAAGCTTGGGCATTGGCAATTCGCCAATGATTTGCAGCCTGTGACGCAATACGTTTTCCAGATGCGTCTATCAGTTTGGATTCCTTATCAGGAGGGGTGTCGCCTGTACTCTGTGAGTTTGCCCTCTTGCGTGCATTTGACACGACAAGAGAATCCAAAGGGACCTGACCTTTAATGTAAACTGGGTCATTTGGGAGCTGCTTTATATTTTTTGTCCACCCTGGTGTTGAGAATCCTGGCTCTGACAGGGTCCTTAAAAACTTCTGGCGCATGTTTTAGCATGCCTTTTAACATTGGCAGGGTGTGCGTGGACTTTTGTGAGGGTGCAAAGGTTTCGAGTAAAAAGTCTTCCTCTAAGGGATCAGAATGCAACTGTACCCCGTAATATTGAGCAGCCCTATTGATTAGTTGCGCAAAACCAATATTGTCATCTGGCGGTGATGGCCTAGATGGATAGAGGTCCGGGTCATTATGTGGGTCGGGATCTGTGTTGTAGTCATCCCAAGGGTCTACGTTGTGTGGGATGGTATGTGCATCATCATCCCTATCTGGATCTCCATTCCCACCCCCATCGGTATCATCATCCTCATCATCTTGTGGTTGAGGTGAAAAAGTATGTTGTGGGGAGTGTTCTGGAGAAATTAAGAGATTTGGATCAGCTGGAGGAGGAGAAGGAGGTGGAGAAGTGTTAGTGCCCATTTCCTTTCGTTTCTTGGGTATTTCATATTCCTCTGAAGTGTCCAGTTTTCTCTTTTTAGGAGGTTTGGTGACAACTTTACCAGTTTCTGGGTCAATAAAAAGAGTTTTTTGTTTTGGATCCCAAAAATCTGGTACAGACTGTGTGCGTAGGATGTCCTTTTTCGGTGCCGAAGATTTAGGGTCAGAATGTTCTTTAGACCGAGTCTCTGAGGCTTTCTGCGGGGTCTTGGACTCCTTAGGTTTTGGTATAGGAGTTTGTGGCTCCAAAACCTTTTTGGGCTCCCAAGGTTTTTTCGGCTCCGAAGGCGTTTTCGGCTCCGAAGATTTTTTCGGTTCCGAATGTTTGTCCTTGGTGTGTTTCGACGCCGAGGGCTTCGGCGTCGAGGCTGTCTTCGGTGCTGACGAAGAAGGGCGTGGCACATCTTTGGCCTTGTGCTTCGGTGCCGAAGGTGACTTTTCGGCACCGGAATGGGGCTGGCTCGAGCCATAGCCGGAAGGCTTGTCTTTAGGTCTCATAGCCGGGCCCGAGGGCGGGGCGTCTGAGACATGTTGCCGGTGTCGACCTGAGCCCGAGGGCGAAGGTGTTACCGGAGCCTTCATTTTGGTTTTTGTGAGAGGGGTTTCGGTACTCACGGACCGCTGAGCCGGGGTGACTGTCTCCTCTTCGACGTCGGAGTCGTCGGCCTCGGAGACGGAGATGTCTTCTTCATCACCTTGTTGTTCCAGCTGGACATTGGGATCTACTCCGAAGATGTCCGGAATCGAGCTGCTTCCGCGAGACATTTCGTGACATCGAGCCCGACGGTCACTGATGTTTTTCTTCGACCTGAACGATCCACAGGCCTCGCAGTTCTGGTCTTTGTGCTCCGAGGAGAGGCAGAGATTACAAACCTCGTGCAAGTCCGTGTGTGGGAACTTAGCACCACACCCGGGGCATTTTTTGAAAGGAGTCCTTTCCATTGACTGCTGGCGTGGTCGGCGCGGATAGGCCCAACGGCCCGCGTCGAAGATCGAGGTCGAGGAGTTTGTTTTAAAGATGCATGTCGAAAGGGAAACGCGATCGAGACAATACCGTCGAGTGGAGAGGGATTGCGCGTCGAAGGGAGATTCGAAACCGATATTGACCCGGAGCACAGCAAATCACATCCGAACCCGATGGCGGAAAAAAAAAATCTGGAGATTTGGGGTCGATGGCCGTGCGCACGATCGTCCTAAGGAGGAGTCACCTACCTCGTGACTACAAAGACTTCTTCCAAGACAAAATCAAAGTGCAAACATCCGAGCCCAACACCAGATGGCGTTCTATGCACAAGTATACGATCTACAGCTCATATGCCTCGAACACAACGTCTCTTGCAACACTCGATTTGTAAACTATGTTAAGGAACTTGCACAAGTGTTTTCGCATGATATGCCTGTGGTCTTGGCGAAAATCTTATGAATATTGCATCCAACTTAATCATGAGTGATAATGCAAATAAATCTGTGTGCATTGCTGATGATGTGGGGAGAACTCAATATGGAACGTTTGTTCAAGAACGCCTGGTACGCTGCGAAAAATCTATTTTTGAACCTATTCCTTGAATCAAGCTATGTTTAATTATTAAGGTAGTCCCAAAATCAGTGACCCACAAAGTATCCATCTTAAAAAGCGTCTGCTCACTTTTCACCAGACTGTATATTGTTGACAGGCTAGAGAAGGCGATTTAAAGGAATTTTTTACCCATGAGACTCTTGATTATCCTCCATCACTTTCTGAGGGAGGATTGCTAAAAAAAAAGGACCAAGGGCCATATGTATGAAGGCAATTTTGCGATTGCAAACGCCGAAATTCGCAGTGTCCCATGTATGACACAAAATACCCCTCGCAAAATAAGGAATCGCAAATTTTGCGATTCCCTATTTTGCGATTGCATTTAAGGAATCGTAAATTGCGATTCCTTAAATGCAATGTAAGAAGCACAGAAAAAGTGCAATTTGGACTTAAGGAATCGCAAATTACCACCAACTTCAAGTTGGTGGTAATTTGCGATTTCTTTGAAAAATGCACTTTTTGCATTTTCAGAGTGCCATGTGACTCACATACATGCCCTTAGAGCATGTATGTGCGCCACATCTGCACTCCATGCTCATTTCAGGGTGCAACAGGGTGTCCTTTGACACCCTGGCACCCTTGAATTGCATTCGCAATTTGCGATTCCCTAATTGGGAATCGCAAATTGAGAATGTCTTCCCATTCATTCCTATGGGCCTCTAGGCCCATAGGAATAAATGGGGAGGTATTCCTTAATTGCGAATCGCAATTTGCGATTCGCAATTAAGGAATATGTAGGATTCGCAAAATTTATTGCAAATCCTACATACATAGCGTTTTGCGATTCTCAAATAGCGATTCTCTAAAAATCGCTATTTGAGAATCGCAAATGTATCACTTTGATACATATGCCCCAAAGTGACATAATTTCTTGTTTGGTAAAGCTTAATAGTGCTGTAGATAACATGAATAACATTCCAGACACTGCAAGTTGTGTTATTATGGATGGATCGGCAATAATCCATTTCTTAACCCCTTCGCTGCTTCTGTCGGCCAACGGCCGTCGCGAGCACTACCTCCGTAGTGCTGCGCACATCCGTTGGCCGACGCGGCCCCGCCCACTCAATGGAACGCCCTGCACCGCGGCGGAATTGCCGCCGCGGTAAACGGGTTAAAACCAGACAACGTATGCAACTTACAAGACTACAGCAGCTATATGCAATGAACATACTTAACAAATCGAAACGAGTAGCCATAGTATTTGACCGTTACACAGAGGGATCTTTGAAAAAGGAAGAAACAAATAGATAAGGTTTTGGTCCACACTATTGTGTAAAAGGTTCAACAAGTATACCAAAAAACTGGACAACTTTTCTACAAAATTAAGATAACAAAAATTATTTGTTCCAATTCTTGGCTTCTAACTTTCTGAGTCTTGAGATACCAGAGGGTAAATTGTAGTACTGACAAAGGATGATAACGTAGTGAATATTCCCGAAAATCTGAATGTATCTGAACTCAGACCATGTTATCAAGAAGAAGCTTACACCAGAACACTATTACATGCAAAACATGCTAGTGAAAGAGGCCAGAAGTCTATAACTATACGTACTGTTGATTCCAATGTAGCAGGTATTGCTCTTTATGCAATTAGCAGCTTAAATCTTTCAAATCTGTGGACTGATTTTGGTACTGAGAAACATCAAAGGCTACTACCTATCCATGAGTATGCTACTAAACTTGGCAAAAGTGTTTGTGATGGTATTTTTTTTTCCATGCATTTACAAGTTGCGACGCACAAGTTACTAACTTGTGTAACGATATATCTGTAAGAGACAGTAGTTAGTGACAGATTCCTTACCTTAGAATATCCCCAGGCGTCAGGCTGGATCCGGAAAGTTTTTGCGTAGCAGTACCCTTGCGCGTCGGTAGGCGGCGTCGTGCGGCTCCGCGTCCGTCGTCGGCGTCGTGATCGCCGGGATGACGTCGCGGGCAGTACTTAGGCGCCGCCCCTGCGCGCTGACGTCAGTTCTGTACACGACTTTCCGCGCCAGGAACGCAGAGCCATGCAAGAAGCTGACATAGGTGTCTGAAAAATACTAGGGCCCTGAAAGGGATGTCCTTAACCCTAGAAATCAGTTCGCAGAACGGGGAGGATGGGTGGGGTGGTAGGAATCTGTCACTAACTACTGTCTCTTACAGATATATCGTTACACAAGTTAGTAACTTGTGCATCTGAAAGAGACACGTTAGTGACAGATTCCTTACCTTAGAATAGATACCCCAGCAATACCAACCCCGGTGGTGGGTCTGCGAACAAAGATCAGACAAGGAAGTCCTGGAGGACAGAACGGCCAAAGAAGCCGTCCCTCCGGACCTGACTGTCAAGGCAGTAATGCTTTGTAAACGTGTGCAGCGAGGCCCACGTAGCTGCCTGACAGATAACCGGCAGCGGAACACCGCGGCCCAAGGCCGTGGTAGCAGCCGTTGCCCTGGTGGAATGGGCACGCAGCCCAACAGGAGGCTCCTTCTTAGCCAAAGAATAGCAGGTCTTGATGCACAAGGTAACCCAGCGGGAGATGGTCCTCTTGTGCACCGCCCGACCTTTTTGGCGCCCACGTAGCCAACAAAGAGCTGGTCATCCACCCGGAAGTGTTTTGTGCGGTCAATATAGAAGGAGAGCGCACGTTTTGGGTCCAGACGGTGGAGCCTCTCTTCCTCTCTGGAAGGATGCGGAGGCGGAAAGAAGGTGGGCAAAGTGATGGTCTGCCCAATGTGGAAAGCAGTAACCACCTTTGGCAAGAAGGACGGACGCGTCCGAAGAACAACCTTGTCTGGATGAACAGACAGAAAGGGAGGTTTGCAAGATAGAGCCTGGAGCTCACTCACCCGCCGAGCGGAGGTGATGGCCACCAGAAAGGCTGTCTTCAGAGTCAGAAGACGAAGAGGACAGTTATGTAGAGGCTCAAAGGGAGCGCACATTAAAAAGGTAAGAACCAAGTTCAAGTCCCACTGAGGCATCACAAACGGAACAGGAGGGAAGAGGTGAGTAATGCCTTTTAAGAACCTGTTAACAACAGGGGACTTGAAAAGGGAGGGCTGATCAGGGAGCCTGAGGAAGGCCGAGATAGCACAAAGATAACCCTTGATGGTACCCAGGGCAGAACCCTGTTGGGCCAGAGAGAGAAGGAACAGAAGGACCTGAGAAAGAGGGGCAGAAAGGGGATTCACAGCCTTTGCTGTGCACCATGCCACAAATTTGTTCCACCTGCAGGCGTATACCACCTTAGTGGAGGGACGCCTGGCTGCCAGAATCACATCACAAACTTCGGGAGGCAAGTCGAAAGGAATCAACTGCCGCCGCTCAATCTCCACGCAAGCAGGTGTAGACTGGACAGGTTCGGGTGGAGGACCGTCCCCTGCCGCTGCGACAGAAGATCCTCCCGAAGAGGCAGACGGATCGGGGATCTACGCTCATATTGAGTAGCTCGGGATACCAAACTCTTCGAGCCCAGTCCGGAGCCACAAGAATGACTTGGGCCCGGTCGTGCCGAATCTTCTTCAACACTCTGGGTAGAAGTGGTATAGGCGGAAAGGCGTACAATAGACCGCAACTCCACTCGTGACGAAAAGTGTCGCCGAGCGAGTGCCGCCTTGGAAATTCCAACGCGCAGAACTGATGACATTGCGCGTTCTCTTCGGTGGCGAATAGATCTAACCAAGGCTCTCCCCACTGTAGAAAGAGTCCTTGCGCCACTTCCGAGTGAAGACGCCATTCGTGATCCATCATGCACCTGCGGCTGAGTTCGTCCGCCCTGGCGTTCAGCGAACCTGCCAGGTGTTGAACCATCAGGAACATGCCCTGATGTTCCAGCCATGTCCAGAGGCGCAGAGCCTCCTGACAAAGGGTCCACGACCCCACCCCGCCTTGTTTGTTGCAGTACCACATGGCGGTGGTGTTGTCTGTGAACACCTGCACTACCTTCCCTTTGACAGAGGGAAGGAATGCCTTGAGTGCAAGTCGGATCGCCCGGAGCTCCAGAATGTTGATATGGAGCCGGGACTCCGCCCGGAGACCAGAGGCCTCTGATCTCCGCCTCTCCCATGTGACCGCCCCATCCCAGAAGGGACGCGTCCGTCACAACTGTGTGCTCTGGCTGGGGAAGGGAGAGGGATCTGCCCATGACCCATTGCCGGTTCGAGAGCCACCACTGCAACTGTTTTGCAGTCCCCTCCGAGATCTGGACGTGATCGGACAGGTTGCCCTGGTGCTGCGCCCACTGGAACTTCAGGTCCCACTGCAGAGCCCGCATATGCCATCTGGCATGATTGACCAGCAGGATGCAGGAGGCCATGAGGCCCAGCAGCCTCAGGGTCATCCGTACCGAAACCCAGGATAAAGGCTGAAAGATCGGAATCATAGCCTGAATATCCCGGACTCGCCGTTCGGGAGGATAGGCCCGAAACTGCGTCGTGTCCAGAACTGCTCCGATGAAAAGGAGCTGTGGAGAAGGAATCAGATGCGACTTCGGCACATTGATGGAGAACCCCAGCGAGTGCAGGAGTTCGGCCGTAGTCTGGAGGTGGGAGACGACTGCCTGGGACGAGCCCGCCTTCAGCAGCCAGTCGTCGAGGTAGGGGAAGACTGAAACCCCTGCCCGGCGCAGATGAGCTGCGACCACCGCCATCACTTTCGTGAACACCCGAGGGGCACTGGTAAGGCCAAAGGGGAGCACGGTGAACTGAAAATGCTCGAGGCCTACCGTGAACCGAAGGTAACGCCGGTGGGCCGGCAGGACGGGGATGTGGAAATATGCGTCCTGCAAGTCCAACGCTACCAACCAGTCTCCAGGGTCGAGGGCAGTCAAGACCTGAGCTAGGGTGAGCATCTTGAACTTCTCCTTCCGGAGGAAGCGATTGACGTTCCGGAGGTCCAAGATAGGACACATGTCCTCCTTGTCCTTTTGGGCACCAGGAAGTAGTGGGAGTAGCAACCACGCCCTACTTCTGGGGTCGGAACATGCTCGATGGCCCTCTTGGCCAAGAGGGCCGTGACTTCCTTCTGCAGAAGTACCAAGTGATCCCCTGACATGCGGTGGAATTGAGGTGGCATGGCTGGGGGGTGGACTCGAAGGGGAGGGAGTAGCCCCTTCGGACAATGTCCAAGACCCACCTGTCCGAGGTGATGGTACGCCAGTGGGGAAGGTGATGGCGGACCCTGCCCTCTACTGGCGTGCTGTGCACCTGAAAGGAGGGACTAGGAGGGTTTGGAGGCCGCGGACGGGTTGGAGGTGGTGGCCTGACCCGCACGCTGGTTGCCCGATCCGCCACGGCGGAATCCACGTCCTCGGCCACGCGAAGACGCCTGCTGCGCGGGCCGGTGGCTGGGCTGCTGACGTGAAGGGGCGCCCCTACCGTGGCCACGATAGGGGCGAAAAGCAGAAGTCAGCGGAGGGCGTGTAGCAGAAAGGCCCAGGGACTTTGCAGTAGCCCGTGAGTCCTTAAAGCGCTCCAACGCATGGTCTGCTTTGGACCCAAAAGACCGACTCCATCAAAGGGCATGTCCATGAGAGTATTCTGGACATCCCCTGAAAAACCAGTGGTTCTCAGCCAGGCGTGGCGTCGTAGCGCCACCGTCGTTGCAATAGACCTGCCCAGCGAGTCGGCGGTATCAAGGCCACATCGGATTGTGTATTTGGCCGCATCCCTTCCTTCCGCAATGGCGCGGTAAAGCAGTGTCTGGACCTCCTCAGAACACTGGGGCAAAACATTCGCCACCGAATCCCACAAGGAGTGGGTATATCGGCCCAAAAGGCAAGCGGTGTTGATGGACCGCAAGCCAGCACTGGAGGAAGAAAAACCCTTCTTCCCAAATTGATCCAGGCGTTTGGATTCCCTATCCGGAGGGGCGGTAGGGAAGGCGGTTTGGGAAGCGGAGGCTTGGACAACCAAGCTCTCAGGGGTGGGGTGGACAGAGAGAAACAGGGGGTCGCCCGGAGCTGGGCGATGGCGTCGGGACACGTTCCTATCCACAGGAGCCCCTGTGTTGGGCTTGGACCAGGCGCCCAAAAGAACGTCAGTGAGGGCGTCGTTAAACGGCAGCACAGTCTCCGTAGAGGAGGCTGCCGGCTGAAGCACCTCTGTCAAGAGATTAACCTTGACCGCCACAGCAGGGAGTTGGAGATGTAAGGCTCCAGCCGCCCTACGCAACACCGTTGCAAAATTGGCTCCCTCCTCCGTAGCCACGGGAGGAGACAGCATGCCAGTGTCAGGGGAAGTATCTAGACCACTGGCATCCCCTAGACCCTCTGTCCAGTCCTCATCGTACTGACACTGTTGTGTCAGAGGGTCATCAGACCCCTCCCAGTCCTCCTGGTCCTCCTCAGGTTCAAAATAAGGGGAGGAGGGACATTTGGGACCCAAGGTCTCATCGGCGCCGGAACCGGCGTCGAGCGACGTCGGTCCGGGTCCATGTCCGGAGCCGGAAGGAACTGAGAACGACGCCGCCCGGGAGCCCCAGGCGGCGTCGAGAACGGCACCGGAGACATTGGCGCCGGCGGAGGTGTCGTTAGGTCGACCGGCGTCGATGGGGGTTGCGGAGCCGGGATCGAGGCCGGGGCCGGAGCCGGGATCGAGGCTGGAGGCACGGGCGACGCCGGGGCCGGAGCCGTCGGCGGCGCCGGAGCAACCCCATCAGGGCCCGCGGGGCCCGAAGGCGCACCGGAGGGACCTGGAGGCCCGAAGAGGCGGGCCATGGCCGACAGGAATTCCTGCACTTTGGCCGGATCCGCCCCGAACCCGGGAAGGGCGGGTATTGCGGGGGCGAATCCACAGGCATGTCCGGGGCCGCGGGGGCGGGGACGGTGCCGGGAGGGGCCTCAGCCGAGTCGCGAGACCGGCGAGGCGAAGTTCTAGAGCGATGATGCTTTTTGGACCTTTTGTGTTTCGACTTACCGGACGAAGAAGACTTCGATGCCGACGACCGGTGTGGACTCCGCGATCGACCCCTGGACCTCTCACGTGACCGGGGCTTCCGCGGAGCCGAATGCCGGGCCTCGAGGAGCTTTCGAGACCGCTCTCGCAAAGCTTTCGGGTTGAGGGCCTGGCAGTTGGTACAAGACTCCGTGTCGTGGCCTCGGCCGAGGCAGAAGAGACACTCCCAATGCGGGTCTGTGACGGACATCATCCGAGCACAGGCGCCGCAACGTTTAAACCCGGGCATCCCTACGACACCTTGAAGTCGATGGAGAAAAACAGTGAAAAATTCACCAAAAGTATGGTCAAAAATGACCAGGGCACTGCTCTTCCCGGATCTGCGCTTGCTGGCGCGGAAAAAGAAGAACTGACGTCAGCGCGCAGGGGCGGCGCTTAAGTACTGCCCGCGACGTCATCCCGGCGATCACGACGCTGACGACGGACGCGGAGCCGCACGACGCCACCTACCGACGCGCAAGGGTACTGCTACGCAAAAACTTTCCGGATCCAGCCTGACGCCTGGGGATATTCTAAGGTAAGGAATCTGTCACTAACGTGTCTCTTTCAGATACTGTATCTGCATTTACAGGTCATGGCAAGAACACAGATTTACTGTTTGAATGTGTGTGACATTTTCCTTGTATTTGTGCACAATGTGTATTGTGTTGCCTTGTGTGCAATTTTCTTTTGTTTTCTTTTTGGTGCTTTGTCTGTGCAGAGTAGGTGCTGGTGAGTCTAGCAGCCTCTGGTAAGCGAGTGGTATTGTTTTACAGTATATAGGTCTTTGTGTGCTTTGTATTAATTGACTTTTATTTATTTATTTTATTTATTTGAGTTTTATATAGCGCTGGCTAGACCCGGAGGTATCAGAGCGCTTTACATAAGGTTCCACAAAATTACAAAGTTACATCAGTTACAAGTTACATCAGTTACTAGGAAAACGTTTCAAGAGCGTAGAAGACGAAATAAATGGAGTTTAGAAGGGTAAAGGGGTAGGAGGTAGATAGGATGGAGAGACGAAGGAGAGTCTGCCCAAAGTCCGGCTGGGTAGGTGACGGCCGAGGGGGAAGTCCACAGCCCATCTCCTCTATAGCTATCAGGTAGCTCCACCGGGCATCAGCCAAACAGCTAGGTCTCAACGGGAAAACAATTAAAGAGTAAAGAGGAGGGATAAATGGAGCGTAAAGGGGGTGGAGTAAAGGGGTAGGAGGGAGAATACAACGGAGAGACGCAGTAAGGTCTGCCCAAAGTCCGGCTGGGTAGGTGACGGCCGAGGGGGTAGTCCACCGCCCATCTCCTCTTTAGCTATCAAGTAGCTCCACCGGGCATCAGCCAAAAAGCTAGGTCTCCACGGTCAGAGGTAGGTTCACAGATTCAGTATCCTGATGGGTAGGCCGGAAGGGGGATGTGTTCGAGGTCTGGTTGATGTCCACTGTCGTGGTCGGGACCACTGTGGCAGCCATCTTGAGGTCAGGCAAGGGATTCTGACCTTGGAGTTAAAATCAGCCGGTTCCCATTTTAGTCTTTCGCTCGGGGAGGGGGGGGGGGTGTTTGTTGTGCAATGCAGATGCGAGGAGCTCTCTGGCCCCACTGCTTGCTGGGGCATCCAGGCCAGGTATCTATGACTAATGGCGCTTCCTCTCCGGGTTCTATGCTGTGCACATTCGGGCTTCACTGTCGTGAGAGAGTGGCAGCTATACATTTCAGATGTCCCCGGAGGCGGCCATCTTAGGGTCAGGCATTGGTTATGGACCTGTAATTCCCTCGCGTCTGGTCTCCACGGTGCTTCCTCAGGGGTCTTGGCGGGACTCCTACTTGTGACCGCTCTTTCATCTGTTGCCCCCCCGGTCTTTACCTTGCAACTGCTAAAAGCCAGTAGTTTTTCTTTTTGTTTCATAAATCCACACTTTGTTTATTACTTTTTTTTACACAGTGTTGGGTACTGTTGACTTATTTGTCAAGTTACTTCTTCTGACCATGATTATGAGATTGACTCTGCATCTGAGGCAGAGGAGGAAAGCCAGGATTCTGGCAGTGAATTTTCTGTCCAAGAGGAATCATCCGATGATGAAGCTACTCTCAGTGCAGATGAAGTGCCTGCTTTAGAGGAAGACACTGTTGTGCTAATAGTGCAGCAAGAGGCATCTGGATTGCAGGACTCTGGGTTGACCCAAACATGCACCGGTGTTGCCTGCTTTTAGTGGTGTTGCAGGGTGTAGAGTGAATTGTGAACATTTTTTGCCTATTAATGTCTTTCAGTTGTTTATGGATGATGTATTTTTGGCTGAGGTTGTTGAGCAGACTAAATTGTATGCTGAACAGCATTTGAGGGACAACAGTGCCAGACTTAAGCCCCACTCTAGAGCGAACCGGTGGACTCCCACAAATCTGGATGAGCTGAAGAAGTTCTTGGGTTTAACTTTTTTGATGGGCCTGATAAGGAAGCCGTCGCTGTCTTCATATTGGTCTACTGATCCCTTGAGAGAACGGCTATATTTCCTGCAACCATGAGTTGTAATCTGCATTTGCTTCTTCGGATGTTGCATTTTTGATAATGCTTTAGCATTTCCACAAGATCACCCTGATTGTGACCATCTTTTTAAGGTTCGGCCTGTCCTTGATCACTTTGCAGATCGATTGTCAGAGATCTATATGCCAGGGAAAGAAATAGCTGTGGATGTGTCTTTGGGCCTGTTCATGGGCCGATTGGTTTTTAGGCAGTACATTCCTAGCAAGAGGGCACGTTATGGAATTAAGATGTATATGCTGTGTGAGAGTAGTACTGGATATGTCTATAATTTCAGGGACTACACTGATAGGGAGTCCAGTATTGACCCCCCTGGTTGTCCGTCCACTTTCGGAGTTACAGAGTAAATTGTGTGGGATCTTGGCAGAGGGCTTTTTAACAAAAGGTCACCATTTATATGTAGATAACTTTTACACTGGTGTGCCATTGTTCAAGGAATTGTTCAAAGTGGACACTGTTGCTTGTGGAACAATCCGCTCTAACCGAAAAGGTTACCCAAAAGAGCTGGTTTGTAAAAAAAACCTGTGAAGGGACAGTGAAGTGCCTTGCGTAGTGATGAACTTCTAGCTCTGAAATTTTCTGACAGGAGAGATGTCTATATGCGGACTACCATCCATGACGAAAGTACTTCACCTGTGACTGTTTGGGTTCAGGTTGCTGAAGTGCGCAAACTTGTGTGCATTTTAGACTACAATAAGCACATGGGTGGAGTAGATCAGAGGTTGGCTGGCAGTGTGCGTGGACTGGTTGTGTGCGTGGACTGGCGCTTGGCTCGTGGTTTGCGTGGACTGGCGCTTGGCTTGAGGAGTGCTGGACTGGTGCTTGGCTGGCAGTATGTGTCGACTGGCGCTTTTCGGCTAGCGGTGTGTGAGTAGTGAATTGCTGCTGGTCATTACACACACTGCTAGCCGAACGCCACTGCACACACTACGTCAACCGCCAGCCGGTGTGATTGCTGTATCAGTCAATTAGGCGTATGAAAGGGATGGGCTCTTGAATGGCGATGTCTGTTGATGTGAATGTTGTAATGTGCTGGGCTTGCGATGTGAATGGTCTTGTGTGTGTCACGTATGAAAGGTGTGTGAATGGCCTGTAAAGAGGTTGGTGCCTTTGAGGCTTTACAGCTCACGAGCTGTGAGTCATTGGTTCAGGTTTTTAACTATTTAATTATTAACAGTGCATTTCCTTTTTGTGAAATCTCTTGTTAATAAAATGTGACGCTCTGAACCTTCACGCACCCTAGTGTTATCTCATGTCTCACTTCAAATGTGCAAATGTAAGTACTGGGTCTCTGACCCTACCAAGACAGTACAATACTGAACCTGAGAAGAACTGTTAGGAAGAAGGACTGCTGTGCTGCTACAGGGACTGTCACTCTGCTGGACTGATGCTCTGGAAGAACTGCTTTTCTGCTCTGATGTGCTGCCTGTTGTCAGGTGCTTGCTACCCTCTTCCCTGCTAGAGAAAAGGATTGGACCCATCTCACTTGAACCCAAAGTGACTCCAAGAGCTTGCTGGCTTTCCCCCTGTTCTGAAGTCTCAGGGCCATCAAAGAGTTCCTACCAACCCTGCAAAGGCACCTGGACTCTGCCATCTGAGTGTGCTGCCTTGCCAAGTGGTACAAATCCAGTCCTGGGCCCTTGGAAGTGCTTGCTTGTTTCTGTGCTGACCCAGCAGAATTCACGCATTGACAACTTTGCACCGATCGGAACTGACGCATCGCCCTTCGACACCAATGCAACTGCTGCCCAATGTCATCGCTTCAACAGCCTGTGCATCTTGATGACGACGGACTGCGTGGCTCGACGACGATGCATCCATCGCCTGCATTGCAAAGGGGTTCGGCGACGAGGCTTCACTGACTGCGCGGATCGGAACCGACGCATCGCCTGCATCCACAGGATGGATCGCCGGAGACGCATTGCCTCTTGTGCTCCTTGCATGGGGTCAAGATATTTCTTCCGCCGGACCTGCGGGAGTCCTGTTGCCGGCCTGCCCTCCATTGCGGTCGGCCTGAACTTTGGATCTATCCCAGTCTAGCAGGAACAGATGTCTCTGGTTGGCGCTTTATGACTCTAAGCACTATATTTTGTTTTAATCTTTAAAAATTCATAACTCCAGTTCTGCCTATTGGATTTTTGTCGTTTTGGTCTTAATTTACTCCTACAATTATGGTCTATTTTTCTAACCCTGTGTGGAGTATTTGTGTGGTATTTTCATTTTGTTACTGTGTGTGTTGCACAAATACTTTACACATTGCCTCTTTAGATAAGCCTGAATGCTCTGTGCCAAGCTACCAGAGGGTGAGCACAGGTTATCTTTTAGAACGTATCTGTCTTACCCTGACTAGAGCGGTGGTCCTTACTTGGACAGGGTGCATACCTCTGCCAACTAGAGACCCCATTTCTAACACCCCGTCAGTATCCTCCCTCCAAAATAAGTTAATAGCAGAAAGAGCCATTATCTAGGACCTTGTCTTCGTCACCCATGGCAAAGTCAGACACTAACAGGAACAACTACTGTCTCTTTCTAGGACAACTGTAGCCTCTTTGAAAGTCTGTTCTTTGTTACTTAAAGCCACCATGCACAGCAGGAACATTCAAAGTCAGTGGGGCTTTCTCCTTAAGTAAACAGGCGCTGCAGCAAGTTTCCCCCACGAGTTCAATCAAACTGGTTGAGCTGGGAATTTACAGACCAATGCATAGTCTACAGTCTTATGAAAGTAGATGACAGAATTAGCAGCTGCCAAAACAGCAATGTTGTGTGCAGTATTTTTACATTGGGAATGATAAATAGTGGCTATGTCTCTTCTAGCCATAGAGGAGGTCTATCCGCTGAAAGGACCTCTGAAGTAAAAATCCTGGAATATTCTTGGATACTCAGCCCACAGTTGCATGTCTTAATCCAATTAACTTAGTGGAAGTGGAAACCTTCTAGGGCCTGTCTCAATGGTTAAGACAAAGGGATTTCCAGCACTAGCAATGAGCAGTAAAGTTAATTGGCACTAGGCCTAAATTAACCATTGCGCCACACTCAGATTGGACCACCTATGACATGATCTGCATGAGCATGTGCAAATCTGAAGTACCAGTTTAATCGTTAATATCCTTCTCTAGCTGAGCACAGAGCCAGTATGGCTTCACCTTAGGAGCTCAACCTAAGACAATAATGCAGAGACATGCTAGCTACTGACAGACGGCAGTCAATGGTAATTCCTTGTCCAGTATTTTCATTAGCTCTGCAAATTATTAGACTGATCTAAATAAAAAGACATCAAATCACTGCTTACACTAGTAGACTATATCACAAGGGAGAATCAGTTTGAAAAAAAGCATTACAGCGCATTTTCCTGTCATCACAAACTATCCCTGTAAATGTTAGCGAAAGTATTGGAAAGATGACACTAAATGTGTAACTTACCAGTTATTAGGAAGACTAACCTTGAGATGTAAGAGATTTGAAGCCTGGAAATGACATACACTATATGGTGAAGGCTATTGCAGGCACTACATTCTGGAATTCCAGACTTGTTCATTAATGGCGGGGGCCTGAGAGAACACATAAAACTGTTTCTCAATAATTTTCAAATGCGACTTATCACTATTGATAAGTTACTTCTATTTAACATTAGCTCTGCAGTCCGTGAATGTTTTTTACGGCTTCATGGTATGTTTTCCAACTACAGTTTCCGTTCTTTTTAGATTTTTCAGGCATCTCCTTAAACACATCAATGATCAGCATTTGGGTTCTGCAGAATAATTTCCTACAAGCAGCGAAAGGTTGGGAATCTGTTTCACGGCAGATACTGTATAAGATTCTTTAACAGATGGTCTGTTAATTACTACAGGGACAATAAGACAAGCATACCTGATGAGATACCGTTTTCCGAATACCGTTGACGTCAGTTGTAGGTAAAATTACTTTAAGTGTTATTCAAGTTCTCTTATTCTTCGCTCTCTGTCCTTCACAACTGGTTTAGAATCGTCTGCGCTAGCAGTCAGGAATAACAAGCATTATCAAAGCCAATAGGTCGTTCCTATGCTAGAGCTATTGTCTTTGTCAATGCATTTCAGCCATGTTGTACAGCAGCATGGCTGCTGTGCAACATAGCTAAAATGTATTTGAAAAAAAAGCACCACGACGCGGGGACTTGAAGTTGAAAAAAAGCGTTGGCCTTGTAGTAGTAATTGTTTATTTCGGGCACGACCCATAAAACACATCAAATCCACACAACAAAGATACAGTTTAGATATTTAAAAAGTTCAGCAGCAGCAGTAAGGCTACTTTAAGTGTTTTAATCATGTTTTAATCTTGTTTTACTGTGACATTTTTAAACTCTTGAACTTTTAGAATTAAAGCGCTCAGCATTTCTTTGCTCCCTCACCTGGCTCTCCTCTGACCGCACCTCAAACCGCTCTGCTCCCCGGTCCACCACGGGATTTCCCGATTGCGTGGAGGGAATACTCGGCAACAATCTTTCCTCATTTCTGGGCAGGGGGCGGAGTCACACGGTTAGCAGCCCTGCTGCCTAACCAACTTAAACACAAGCCAGACTCTCCGCGCAGCGGACGCACGGCAGCAGTAAGGCTACTTTAAGTGTTTTAATCCTGTTTTAATCTTGTTTTACTGTGACATTTTCAAACTCTGGAACTTTTAGAATTAAAGCGCTCAGCATTTCTTTGCTCCCTCACCTGGCTCTCCTCTGACCGCACCTCAAACCGCTCTGCTCCCCGGTCCACCACGGGATTTCCCGATTGCGTGGAGGGAGTACTCGGCAACAATCTTTCCTCATTTCCGGGCAGGAGGCCGGAGGGGGGCGGAGTCACACGGTTAGCAGCCCTGCTGCCTAACCTACTTAAACACATGCCAGACTCTCCGCGCAGCAGACGCGCGCAGTGGGCGCGCGCCAAAGGCA
Organism: Calotriton arnoldi; assembly: GCA_963921515.1. Lineage (NCBI taxonomy): Eukaryota > Metazoa > Chordata > Amphibia > Caudata > Salamandridae > Calotriton > Calotriton arnoldi. The sequence goes on from CAWUFW010011813.1 coordinate 265,038, forward strand.
AGCCCGCCTGCGCCCGTCCACGTCCGGCCGGGGCCAGGGGCCACAACCCCTGTCCGTGCTCCGACCATTATAAGATCTTATAGTCCCCAATTTCTCCACAGTCTTAGGGAAAGGCAAACGGCAATTGTTTACACTCCTTCAATGCCTCAGAAGACAACTCTACCTGTCCCCATTGTGCTTTTAAACTTCGTCCGTCCCTTGAAGTCCGGACTCCTCCCGAAAGACATTCTACACTAAAGATGTTTTTACTGAACTGTAGATCTTTCCATAAACTTGCCACTGAAATCGCCATGTTACTGGAGGAGGAAAGCCCAGATGCTCTCTTCCTGACAGAAACTTGGCTGAACAACGAGTCTGATCCAGTCCTCACACAATCCCTCCCTCATGGATATCTTGTACAACGGGTGGATCGTAAAAATGGCAGAGGGGGCGGCATAGCAATTCTTTTTAAAGATCTGTTCAATTGCCGCGTCACCGCAGACCTTGTACCGGACTGCGATAACCTCGCCTTCTCCATAGGCTTCTCACCTACTCGTACTTTTTCTGGCCTATTAATATACCGCCCACCTGGGGCTCACGGACAATTCCTCAAGACCCTCCCTGAAATCATTGCTAACCTAGCCAGTTCCCCGTCCAACTTCACGGTGTTAGGTGATCGCAACCTTCATTTAGACAATCCCTTGGACCCGATCGCGACAGAGTTGACTGTGAATCTCTCAGCGCCTTTAGTTAAAACAGAGAGTATCTGGACCAACCCACATTAAAGGTCACCTACTCGATCCCATTTTTAGCAAGTGCAATGAACTCGCAGTAGGAGCACCGTCTCCGCTACCCTGGTCAGATCACTTCCTGATCCCCCTGTCATGGGAGATTACAGGCCCCACCTCCTCCGCCAACTTAGTCAGTTGCAAGGAACGCAACAGGTCTAAGCTCCCTATAGAACAATGGATATCAGTTCTTGAAGCCACTAGGCCAGCCAGTGATCCAAACCCGATTTCGACTAATAATAAATTTAACAACTGGATCCAAAGCTCTTTAGATGGCGTTCTTCCTAAGAGATCCACTCACAAAAAATGTAGGCCGAGAATCTCCCCATGGTACTCCCCAAAGTTACGGGAACTTAAACAAATCTGTAAAAGGTTGGAGAGAAAATGGAGAAAGGACTATGCAGATTCCAGTAAACTAAAATATAGGGAGGCTATTAAAACCTATAAAGCCGGAATTGAAGCTGCACAAGCTTCCTTTTTCGAGGAAAAAATTAATCTAGCATCTAACTCCCCCAAGGAAATCTTCTGGATCGCTAAAACTCTTTTAAAACTGCCCCAGCAACAACCAACCATGGATGGTGCCCTTGCCCGCTGTAACAACCTGGCTGAGTTCTTCCACCAGAAAATACAAAATATATACTCAACTTTCCCTTCTACTGGCAGTCAACAAATTCGCCTCCTGTCACTGCACCAGCCTATGGTACCCAAGCAGTACTGGAGCAAATCCCCCTATTGGACCTTGTAACATTAGACGCCATCTGGCTCATGTAAAATCAGGCTCCCGCAGGGACCCTGCACCTCCCCGTGCTCTGACCTCAGTCACTGGAAACATCCTTCCAGTAATCCTTGATTTGGTCAATGCGTCCATCTCCACTGGAGTGGTCCCCCCTGCATGGAAATGCGCAATGGTGAAAGCTCTTCTAAAAAAAACTAACCTTGATCAGGATAATCTGGGGAATTATCACCCCATCTCCCTCCTCCCTAGGCAGAGTAAGATCCTGGAGAGGCACGTCAACACAGTTTTGGTAGAGTTTTTAGAATCCAACAATCTACTTCACCCTTCGCAGACTGGTTTCCGTCCACAACACGGGACTGAAACCGCCCTATTAGCAGTGACTGAGGAGTCCAGGAGAATTCTGGATCAAGGGGGTACAGCGGCGATCATCCTCCTGGACCTCAGCGCTGCATTTGACACCGTTAACCACGACACGCTGATCCTTAGACTTAGGAGTCTGGGAGTGACAGGTGGCATCATCACATGGATGCAGTCCTTCTTAGAAGAACGATCCTTCCAGGTCTTTGAAGGCGACATCATTTCCAAACGTATGTCCCTCAGTTGTGGTGTGCCCCAGGGATCTTCCCTGAGCCCCACACTGTTTAATGATTACATGAGTCCATTGGCAGATATAGTCCGTTCATTTGGCATAAAAATCGTTACCTACGCCGATGACACGCAGCTCATGGTGGCATTGAACCATCCCGAGAAAACATCTGGCGACCTAGGAAGCTGCCTAGAGGAGGTAGCCAAATGGATGGAACTCTCTTGCCTAAAACTCAACGGGGACAAGACGGAGCCTATGCTCCTTGGTAACTCGCCATCTTTCAATTCCGAGCTGCTCTGGCCCAACTGTCTTGGCCCTGCTCCAGAACCCAAAAACCAGATCAAAAGCCTAGGCATTTGGCTGGACCGCTCTCTGAGTTTTGATTACCAGGCGGCAAAACTATCGGCCACTTGTTATGGCCTGTTGAGGATGTTACGTAAAATACTCCCTCTCCTCCCATTCCAGGCAAGAAGAATTATGGTCCAGGCTCTTATTCTATCTCGCCAAGACTATGGGAACGCCCTTTATTTAGGAGCCCCCCAATCCACTACCTACAAGCTCCAGATCCTCCAAAACTGTGCAGCTCGCCTGCTCCTCTAGATCCCTTACCGGCAATCCGCAAAACCTGCACTGAGGAGCCTTCACTGGTTGCCTGTCAGGGAGAGAATAAAATGTAAGGCTATGTGTATCGCACATAGGTCCTTTTGGGGGAATGGACCAGCAATCAGTCGATCTATGATCACTCCCTCCCAACCTAGAAGAAACCTCCTCTCGGCATCCCTCTCTCTTGCCATGCTCCCGAAAATAAAGAGAGCTAGATGTGGCGGACGCTCCTTTTCTTATAACTCCGCCAGACTATGGAACGCTCTCTCCCCCCCCCCCCATATACGGGGGGAGCCTAATCTGCTGCCCTCCCGTAAACTCCTAAAAACCTGGTTTTTCCAAAATTGCACTTAATCATGGGCCTTCTCTGTCTGTCCGCGTCCGTTCTCAGCGCTGGGATGCCTCAGGGTAGCTATTGCGCTTTATAAATGTTTTTTCATTTCATTTCATTAATACCTTACATAAAATCGGTTAAAAAACAGTACAACGAATTATGGGCTGACGTAGAAGCCGGTTATACATTGTAGTTGGGGATCTCCTGATCATTCGTAAAATGTTCAAATAGTCATAACAGTGAAAATGTGCAAAATAGCCAACATAGGGGCTGTAGAAGAGGTATAAAAAAAGCAAAATATGTATGTGCAACAATTCATGAAAACAAATCTCTATCAAGATTCGAATTTACAAATTGCCTTGTTACTTAAAGCCCAGGCAATATACAGGTACTTAGAGACTGCGAAAGCTAAGGGCTCTCTAGTGTCACTTTTAAAGAGTCTCTCCGCTTCCCAATAGTGTCTCACACCCATGTTGTTACATAGAGGCACCAGTCATTTTTTTTTAACATTACTGTATGCGTTGGCCATGTAATAGCGCTTTTCTTTCTTATGGTGAGAGTGGGGGGCGCAACACAGACAACAGGAGGGTGGTTGTTGGAGACAAGAGGCAACACTGACAATGGGAGGACAGGGGTGGGAGGTAAGAGACAACACGGCCTAAGAAGCACAAACAACAGGAGGGTGGGAGTGGAAGGGAAGAAGCAACACGGAAAATGGGGGTGGAATGGAAGAGAAAATACAGCCTAAGAAGCAGCACAAACAACGTGATGGTGGGAGTGGAAGGGAAGAAGCAACACCGAAAATGGGGGGGGAGAGGAGGGACAACACGGCCTAAGAAGCAGCACAAACAACAGGAGGGTGGGAGTGAAAAGGAAGAAGCAACATAGACAACGGGAGGGTGGGAGTGAGAGGGAAGAAGCAACATGGACAATGTGGGGGTTGGAGGGAAGAAGCAGCACAGACGAGAGCAGTGAGGGGTGGGAGGGAAGAAGCAACAAGGACCACTGCACTAGCTAGAAAGAAAAAATGGTACCTCAATCACAATGCCAGCAGCGGAAGGACACAAATCAAGGTGAAGCAATCAGCATTTGGTCCATACTCCAGGCGAAAGTAGTGGAAGTGAATCAAGCACGTGCTGCCCAGTTAGGAGGCAGCAAATGAGAGTGAAAATGACAATGTCTTTTGTAAGCAAGAACGCATGCGCTAGCAGCACATGCATCGTCACAGGTAAGACCTAAAAAGCACTACAAAGACTGAATAAAACACAAGCACTCGCATCACATGCTAAATATGAAACCAAACCAAAGAACAGAAAAAACGCATCCTACAGACTTTAAAAGCATTCCAAAAGAGACACTGTTAAAAGTGAATTGGAAAACAAAATGTGTTATAACATTTCAATTTATTCGCGTGTGTGTCAAATCCCGAATAGGCGTGATTTTATCTAATTAAAAAGCATTTATTGGCACTGAAAAAGAAAGCACCAAATTCAAATACAGGGTAGGCAAAAGAAACTTGTAGGCAATGTTTTGTGGGAAGCAAGAGAAAGTATGTATGTGAATGTAAGTAACTGTTAAACTATTCCTTCATAAACGGTACACACATTAAAAGTGAAGGAGTGAGCTCTAAAGGAGATGGATGTCTTAAAGATAAAGGAAGAAGTTGTTTGGCAGTAGGGAGCTTCGAGGTGTAAATGTGTTCTCAAAGTGGCATTTAAACTTTATATTATTTTATAATATATGCTTATTTTTGCGCTGACAAAGACGTGGAAACATTTTATATTATATTGTTTTGTAAGGAAAAAGTATGTTTTTTTTGCACTGGCAAAGACAGGAAAAATGTAGGCACTCTTTTGAACGGCTTAATCCGACCTTTCCAAAACATTTTTTATTTTTTTAGGAGTAAGCTAAAGTACACTGGCTGGGCAAAACATTCTGGAAAGATTTGATTTATTGGATTTAAAAAATACAAATGGATGAAGCAATCTGAAAATGGCGAAACACCTGAAAAGCCTAATTGGACTGCAACATAAAAGAAACTGGATATAAATATTAGGAATAAAGATAGCATGAGAAAGATGTGGAAACACACTGAGTTGTATGAAAGGCTAAGCAGCATGGATGTATAAATTAGCTGTCAACGTGTCATTAAAAGTTTATATAAAATTGTTTGTTGATAAAAGAGAGATTTGTGCTGGCAAACGCAGGGAAAAAAAAAGATTACATCGTTGCACTCTCATGAAAGGCTTAATCAAAAGTAAAAGAAAAAAAGAAAAATCTTTTTGTACAAGTAAGGTAGCGTACGCAGCTGAATCATTGCGAAAACGGTTAAGAGACATATAATTATGCGCAAGTCTTAATGTAAAGGCCCAAACTTGTAATTTTCTCTTATGACAACATGAATGTTAAATTCTTTTTGTACGCGTAAGCTAACGTACGTATCCAGAGCAACACAAAGATGGGAAAACATATAGTTGCATGAAAGAGTTAACATGGCAAAAAAAGTTATTTTGTTTTTAGTACAAGTAAATACATTTATTAGCGTGAAGGGCTTAATGTAAAAGGCAAACATTTAACTTTTTTTTTTTTTTAAACAAGTAAGGCAACGTACTTGAGCAGGGGAAAAAAAGAGTACATACAAAAAAAAAAAAGGGAAGAACACATGTACTTAGGAGATTCTTAAGGCAGGGACAAACACTTGAAAAGCAAGGAAATGAGATAATGAATAAAAAGCTACCAAATGAGACTGAAACTTAACACAACCAATGGTCTGGACTCTTGTGATTGACAGAGGGTGGATAGCAGGAGTCCTGATACCCTGCAAGTTTCCGCGGCAGGTCCCTAATGCCTCTCCCGATATCAGAAGAGGGAATTGAGTGGGCGAACTTAATTTGTTGGAACATAGCGGGGCTAAGACAAACTAACGGATCAAAATTGGATTGATCTCGTAAATAAATATGATTTAATATGTCTACAAGAGACATGGGAAACAGGCCCGGACTATATAGACGGTTTTCGATCTTATTTTACCCCAGCTCTACTATCCAGAGCCGGACGAGCGAGCGGAGGTATTCTGACACTGGTAAGAAACACCCTAAAACTCAAAATACTAGCGTCTCGTAATGATTCCGTATATTATCATCTTTTGCTGTTTAAAACCCCGGATGGTGCAGTCATTTTACTAATTAATTTTTACAATAATTTTACAATAAAGAAGTCAAGGATTCTAGATATATTAAATAAAGTAATTGAAGCATACACTAGAGATTACAATAGAACTATGAATATTTTATGGGTGGGTGATTTCAATGCCACAATATGATAAAACCAGTGTGTGGACTAGCAAATGAGAAAGGGGAGAGGTGATCCCTCATTTCTCACATAATGATTATGGCCAAGCACTTAAAAGATTGCTCATTACAAAAAATCTAGAAATTATTAATCCAGCTGATAGTAACACAGGCTTGTTACATAAAACATTTGGAACTAACTTGCAGGGTACCACTATTGATTACCTGATAGTCTCAATTTCACTAAAGAACCTTTTCAGAGACATACATATATATCCCTCACATTTTAGCGACCACATGGCATTAGTGTGCAAAATGAAATGGGGAAAAACACACGTTCTGGACACTAGTTTTATCCCAAAGCCGTGTATAGGGAAAAGAAATGGGATATCTCTCAAATGGGGTAGTATTTATAAAGGAAAAGTGGTCCCCTTGGTGATTAATAATAGATATTCTGAAATAATGACCTGCCTTAATCTAGTCTCCCCTCAAACTAATGTGGTGGCAGCCTTTGAGCAAATTCCGAAAGAGGTGAAATCCAATCTTGTACGTAAGGTCACCAGTCATAATACTTCTAGTCGAGACTGGTTTGATTCAACCTGTACAAAAGCTTTAACTAACCTTCATAAAGCTCTCAAGGTAATCCCCAGGGACCATCTATTGGTTAGTTATTTTCGTAAACAGTATAAAGAGGCCAGAAAAAATAGACAGAAATTTTTAAAGGAGGAGGCCTGGGAGCCACTTAAACAGGCTGCCATCACAAATAATTCTAAAGATTTTTGGGTGGTAATAAACTCTCAGTTTCTGGCAAATAGTTCAGACCCTACCCTCGAGATCCATGTGGATGAAGACACTTGGATCGAATATTTTCAAAAATCTTTGGTCCCTTCCCTGGTGAGCTGGCATCTCATCTGAAAGATCCCCTATTAAATATAAATACATTCTTAATTTTCGAAGAATTTGAGATCAGAAATGCCATACAGCAGTGTAATAGGAATAAGGCTGCAGGACCGGACGGTGTACTTATTGATTTCTTTCTTGATAAACCGGACCTGTGGGCCCCCTTTTTAACCAATGTTTTTAATGCAATAGCTAGTGTTGGACCACAAGAATCTTGGTCGAAATCAATTATAGTCCCAATACATAAAAAAGGTGATAGATCAAGCCCCAAAAATTATCGACCCATTTCACTTATGGACAGCACCGCAAAATGAATGGGACGCATCCTACTAAATAGATTAGAGGACTGGGCCAGTCAGAGGAACATTTTGAATCCGGTGCAATATGGCTTCAAGAAACATAAAGGCACCCTTGGATCAATGTCTAAATTTCCATTTGATTGTCTCCAAATATACCGTAGCTAAAATGGGAATGCTGTACATCGCGTTTATGGACTTGACAGCAGCTTTCGACTGCGTTTCCCACCCCCAACTATGGCTTATTATGGAAAAATGGGCATTGATAAAGCCATCATCACCTTTATAAGACAACTGTATGCACAGGCCATAGCCTGTGTACGATATGGAAATAAGGGAGAATGTACAAGATGCTTTAGGATAGAAAGAGGGGTCAGATAGGGGTGTGTCCTTGCCCCTCTCCTTTTCGCTTTGTATACCAATGAGGTGGAGGCGCCCTTGCTTGAATCCACTTTAGATGTCCCCATGATAAACCGGACTTGCATACCCATGCTCCTTTATGCGGATGACACAGTGCTAATTGCTAGGACTGGCTTGGCACTGCAGAAACTAATAACGGAGTATGTGCCTTTTATAGAAAAGCTGAACCTCCATGTAAATGAAGCCAAATCCTTTGTGCTAGTGGCTGGCCAACGAGCAAAGAAAAACCCTGTCCTCCATATAGATGGCCGCAAAATTGAACAAACAGACACCTTTTCGTATTTGGGAATATTGTTTAATAAAACCGCCACTTGGAACCATATGATTGACAACAGAAACTTGTTTTTAGGGAAAAGCATTAATGCCATTTTTAGTTTTATTAAAAAACTGGGCTCTAGATGTTGTAAATAAGATAGATAGGGCCAAAGCAATTTCTGTTGCAACATATTGAGCAGGAGTATGGGGATACACAAATTCTGAGTCACTTCTGTCAACGGAAGACATTTTTCTGAAAAAATTGGTAGCCCTTCCTAGAAGTTGTTCTTCCTTTAATTGCCACCTTGAGCTAGAAGTACCATACATAATCGATCAGGTCCGTCTAGCACCAATCTTGCTGTGGTACTCAATCTGGCAAAGGGAATCATTATAGTTAACTCAAAATATCATTAAGGGCTGTCTTTCGCTTGATAAAGCTCACAAGTTGCCATGGATTTCCTATGTTCAACGTACTTTTACTACTTTAGGTTTACAACATCTTTTTGAGATCCCATCTACCTGTGGGTTAATATCTAAAAAGTAATTAAAACTAAATTTGTATGCGAAATGGAAAAAGCAAGATATGCATATAATAACCAAAAAGAACGGTTTTAACTTACCTGAACATACCTGTTATCCCCGAGGGAACAGCTTCTTATCTGTCATTTGTAACAAACCGTCAGCATCTATTTGTACTGTTAAGGTTCAGACTAAATCTTATCCCTTGCATGTTGGGTTATCCTTCTGGCATCTACTCGCAACAAGCTTTGCCTTTCTGTCAATGTGATGGAGTCTCGACTCAAATTGACTTGCACTTCCTGTTCTTCTGCAAACACTATGCACTTTATCGGAAAAATGTTATAGCTCCTATCATGCGCAAATATAATTTTAGGCAATGTCGAGTAGCGTTATATTTTTTGCAAATGTTACAGGATCATTTTGTCTGTTATTCAGTAGCATCTTTTTTATTGTTAGCGATAAAAACAAGAAGGCTTTTGAAGAAATTTGGGACCAGCTATCTTTTAAACATGCATATTTATCTGATTCATTTTAAATGCTTGTCAACGATATTTTATTGTAAATTGTGCTCTATGCTTTAATGATCTATGTGCTTTTTAGATCGAATAAAGTATTTCTTTGACTTTGCTACCAAATGAGACTGAAAATTAACACAACCAATGGTATGCAGTGGGTGGGTACTAAGCCCACTGTACAGAAAACAATACATCTTGCTGCAACAGGGCATGCACTGTCATAGACGAGGCCTAAAAAGAGCTTCTCTAAAAAGAATACTGCTGTTTAAAAAAATTAGGATTCCTCAATGCCGTTTTTTGTGGGCATCAGCCTCTGCCCAAGCATCCCCCAGTGCCGCAATCAGTTGGTACTTCTTTTTTCAGACATGGGATGGTGCTACATGGAGTATGCACCACAGAAAGGGTAACAGAATTACTCTGAACATAAGCCTGTTTTCTTGCTGTCCCTCTTACCCAACAGATGGCTGATTTCTCAGCTTTTAATGTTGGAAGAGGGTGGAGAAGGGCAAGGGTAGAACAGCATGTAGCCTGGCTGGCAAAGCTTCTATTAGACAAATGGCCCACAGCCTTTGAACAGAGAGATGCACTTTTCCTGAAAGATGCACCCAAACAGTATTGTGTGCAGATAGCATGCTGAGAGGCCCAAGTATCTGCCTTACAAATGTCTGTAATGGAAACATCTTAAGTAAAAATGGATGCAACCCTCACCCCTCACTTAGCTGCACTATATGAGGAGGCTATCGAAAAAGGTTCCTTTCCTCCAGAGACGGACACAGCCACCATAGTTCTCATTCCCAAAACACAACCTCCCTCCCTCATATGTGCGGACTATCGTCCCATCTCCTTGATTAACATGGAGGTGAAAATATCCGCCACGGTCCTAGCTCAGCGCCTCAAACCCTACCTCGACAGAATGGTCCATCCGGACCAGTGCGGGTTCATGCCGGCGCGGGGTACCCGACACTGCCTTCGGCGCCTCCACGTGGCTTTGGCCAACCGGCACGTACTCACACCCTACCTGGCGGTTCTCCTAGTCGACTTCGAGAAAGCCTTTGATTCGGTTGACTGGGGCTACCTGGGGGATTTCCTGAGGGTTTTGGGCCTGGACCCCAAGTTTCGTCGTATGGTGCGGGTCCTATACTCTAAACCAACCGCGCGGGTGCAAGTCAATGGGGTACTCTCCGATATTTTTTCTATCGGCAGAGGGACACGACAGGGGTGTCCCCTTTCACCCCTCCTCTTCGCCCTGGCCATGGAGCCCCTGGCCAACTTGGTCCGCTCTGACACTCAGATCCGGGGCTGGCGGTGGGGGGGGATCTCACAAGGACAAAATCTCGCTTTATGCGGACGATGTCCTGCTGTTTCTCACTGATCCAGTCCAATCGGGCCCTCGCAGCCTGCAAATCTTACAAGCCTTCGAGCAGATCTCGGGTCTGCGGCTGAACTCAACCAAATCCACGTTGGTCCCCCTACACATATCCAGGGACTGCTTTGATTGGCAGTCCACTATTCCTATCGGAAGGCAATTTTTCAAATATCTTGGAATATGGGTTGCCCTGCTGCCAGACATTTGCCTGGGCTCTCAACGTAACCCCTCTAATCACCAAGACCAAACAGGACCTGCTGAAATGGGGAAAACTACCTCTCAATCCACTGGGGCGCATAGCCCTATTTAAAATGATGATTCTCCCCCTGTTTCTCTACATTCTCCAGAACATACCACACCACATTCCCCGCACCTGGTTTCGAGGCATAGATAGTCTTGTCATAAAATTCTTATGGAGTGGTCGACGTCCCCGTATGGCCCTCCGCCAATGCCAAATCCCTCCCTTTGATGGGGGTATGGGACTCACGAACCTCTACCTGACGACCCGTCTCCTGGTGGTCCATGATTGGTTCAACGGGGGTTGGTCTGACCCGGCCTATAGAATCGAACTCAACGATTTGGGCCTCTCCTGTGTCAAAGCAATGCTATACAGATCCCCTATCCCCAGGGATCTCCCTATGGTGACCCGCGCTGTCTTCTTGGCCTGGCGCGCTTCCTTGCAACACACCCACTGGCAAAATAAACTATCCCAGCAAATGCCGCTTTGGCAGGGTACATGGCTGCGGGAGGTGGTACACATAACGGGCTTCAGGAGTTGGGACCTCATCGGTATTTCGCAATTAGGGGACCTCTGGACTGGCGACCACATTCGCTCCTTTGCCGACTTGCAATCCAGGTATACACTTCACCCTTCCCAATTCTACAGATATTTGCAAGTCTGCCACGCCCTAGATGCCCATATCAAGTCCGGCACTTCATTACCAGAGCACAGCCCCCTTGAGGCCCAGGTCATGATGGGCAACCTCGGAAGAGGCGGGGTCTCCCGTATCTACCGCTCTCTAACTAATAACGGTTCCGTATCTCTTGACCACTTGAGACTCAGATGGGAGACGTGGTTGGGTCCTCTTAGAACTGGGGGTCTCTAGTTGGCAGAGGTAGGTACCTCTGTCCAAATAGGGACCCTTGCTTCTAGTCAGGGTAAGGGGGTTACACACTTTAGATAACCCCTGCTCACCCCCTCGGTAGCTTGGCACGAGCAGACAGGCTTATCCCAAAGACAATGTGTAAAGTATTTGTACCAACACTCACAGTAACATAGTGAAAACACCACAAATGGACACTACACCAGTTTAGAAAAATAAAGTATCTTTACTAAACTTAAACAAGACCAAAACGACAAAAAATCCAACATACAGATACTCAGAAAAATGTCTTTTAAAAAGGTTGTTGCAAAAATAAGCTGTAGAAATCCAATAGCACCAACTGGGGCTATCACGACGTCAGGACAGTACAAAATCCAAAGTACGGCGCCGCCCGCGAGGATCGCGGCGTCGGGTGCGGAGTCACACAGACCCCCAACAACAGTACCTTGAAAAATGAAGTCGGTGACGATGCACGGCGTCGGCGAAGAACGATGTCGTTTCCGGTGATGATGCGACGTCGGCGGTTCTTGCGAGTCACCCTCGGCGGTTATCGGCGCCGCAATACCAGGAGGCCGGCACTTGGCGAAGACACGAAGCCGATGCGAGCGCTGGTGTCGGTCACGGCCAATTGCTGCCGGTGTCGGCGGGCGTCGTAGGGCGTCGGAGCGGGCCGAGCGCAGCGTCGTCACTTCACGAGCGGCTCCCCGGGCCTCGATGCAGGTCGCGGCGTCACAGCGGCGGCTTCGACGGCGTCGGAAAACAGATTTTCTTCCTCTTCTTACTCTTGTTGAGCTCCCAACAGCAGAAAGGCCTCACACACAGTTACAGGCCCTCCTGGAAGACTGGAACTCCCAGCAAGGAAGTTCAGGGAAGCTGGGGGTGAAGTCCTTTTGTGCCTGGGGCTTCAGAAACAGGAGGCCAGCTCTACTCAGGCCCTTGGAGACTTTTCTTCAGAGGGACACAGCACACAGCAAAGCCCTTCTTCAAGCAGGGGGACACGGCACACAGCAAACTCCCTTAGTCCTCTCCTCAGTGGATACAGCAAACTGCAGGCCAACCCCAGACACACAGCAAGGGCAGTACTTCTCCTGAGTCTCTTCAGCTGATATTCTTTGGCAGGGATTCCTCTTGATCACAAAGTAGTCTAAAGTTCAGGGGTTTCAGCTCTAGTATTTATACCCCAAAAGTCTTTGTTCTTCATGTGTGTGGGGTCCTGGACCCAGTCCAAACCAGTTCAGGGTGCATTCTGCCAGGGCACCTCTCCTTCCTTTGTGAGTGTGGGCCAGGGTCATCAGACACACCGCAGGAGGTGGAGCCAGCATTGTGGAAGGGAGGCACAGCCCTATTCAGACCCAGGTGCCACTCCTTCCACCACTCTACATGTAGATAGGTCTATTCAGCCTAGTGCTGACTCACCCAGCCTCCTGCAGCCAGCCCCAGCCACTCACAAACCAGACAGTCAATTCACAAACAGGCAGAGGCGCACAGAAAGGTTGAACAAGAAAATAGCCACTTTCTAAAAGTGCTATTTCCAAACTTAGAATTTAAAAACCATCTTCACTAAAAGATGTGTAATTAAATTCTGAGTTCAGGGGTACCAGATTCCAACTTTCTATCTTGCTGCTATGGGAAGATATGCAGGTAACCATGTTACACAGCATTCCCCATGTTATCCTATGGGCAAGATAGCCTTTCAATAGTGAAAAACGAAATTGGCAGTATTTCACTATCAGGACATGTTACCCACACTAGTACATGTCCTACCTTTCACATACACTGCACCCTGCCCAGGGGGTACCTTGGACCTACCATAGGGGTGTCCAATGTGTAAGAAAAGGGAAGGGTTAGGCCTGGCAAGTGTGTACACTGGCCAGGACAACATGGCAGTTCACAAACTGCGCACAGGCACTGCAGTGGCAGGCCTGAGACACCATCTTAGGGCTACTCCTGTGGGTGGCACAATCAGTGCTGCAGGCCCACTAGTAGCATTTGAATCACCAGCCCTGGCACACTTAGTGCACTTTATTAGGGACTTATTGGTAAAGCAGATATACCAATCATGGATAGCCAATCACAATAACAATTTAACAGAGAGCATATGCACTTTAGCACTGATCAGCAGTGGTAACGTGCCCAGAGTCCTATAGCCAACAACCACAGGTCAGGAAAAACAAAGGAGGAAGAAGCAAAAAGTGTTGGGATAACCCTGCAAAAAGGGCCATTTCCAACACAACCCCCTTCCAGCCTAAAGCCAGGGTAGACCAAACGATACCTCGATGGGATTCCCTGCTTGGGGCGATAGAACACGGAAACTGGCCCGAACAGCAGGGGACTATTCCTGTTCTACGCCTTCCTGAACCCAGTTGGATCCCTCTATCTATACCCTCAGGGCCCACTAGGCTAAACCATGGGGGACCCTTCTCCTCACCTGGGGACCCCATCTGTGCAGCACCTAAACCTTACTTCGCTCACAGATGTGTCCGCACTGGTAGACAGTACCCACCTGGCCAACACAGTCGTGTGGCCCAGTCCACCCCCAGGGTGTGACTCCTGCCCCCCTCCCAGGGGCAACTCTGTCCACCAAGACAACCAGCCACAGTGGCCACTGACAGCTGTCAGTGATGAGAGCCAGGCCTCATGCCTGTCAGGCCTCTCTAACCTCTGTGGCGTCAGAAAGTGGGGGGCAGTAGCCCCAGGTGCCTGGCACCTTTTCTCCACTCTCCCTCCTGCCAAGTCAGGTATGGCATCCTGACACTGGCCCGCCAGCCCAGGGTCTGTACCCTCAGGCTGACCAGAGATCACAGGCGAGGCTCTCCTCTCCCTACCTCTCCTTCTGGGGTCCCGCACTCTCCTCCCAGGAGAGGCCCCCTCAGAACACAACTCTCCCACCAGTTCACAAAACTCGCAAAACGGCTTTCGCCCCGGCCATAGCACTGAGTCGGCGCTCCTGGCGGTGACGGAACATCTCTGGACAGCTATGGACGCAGGACAGACATCGGCACTGATCCTTCTGGATCTTAGTGCCGCATTCGACACTGTGTCCCATGCTGTCCTGTTGCGCCGTCTGGAAGAGGCTGGCATTGGTGGCCTTGCTTTGAAGTGGCTGGCGTCATTTCTGTCCGATAGGACTTTTCAGGTGATTGCTCCCCTTTTACCTCGCCCACCTTTCCCATCAAGCACGGGGTACCACAGGGCTCTTCATTGAGCCCTCTGCTCTTTAATCTGTATGTACAACCTTTGGCTGTTTTAGCCAAGAGCAGAGGATTGACTGTGGTCTCCTACGCCGACGACATGCAGCTGGTGGTAGCCCTCTCGAGCAACTCTAAGCACGACGCCTCGAAGTTTCAAGGCGATCTTGCTGCAGTTGCCGGGTGGATGACAGCTAACTGCCTCCAGCTGAATGCCAGTAAGTCACAGGTGTTGCTGGTGGGTAGGGATCACGGGTTATGGAATGAGTACTGGTGGCCCACGAATTTAGGCACCCCCCCTCCTCCTAAACAGGCGGTGAAGAACTTGGGGGTTTGGATGGACGCCTCTCTCAATTTCCAGACCCAAACAAAGAAGGTGGCGGGTACCTGCTTTGGTTTGCTGCGCGGTCTCAAACCTATTTTGGGCTACTTTGATGCCCCGACTAGACAGATTATTATTCAGGCCCTGATCATATCGAGGCTTGATTACGCGAACTCTCTGTATCTGAGGGCTAACAAGGCGGAAGTACTCAGGTTACAGAGAGTTCAGAACGCTGTGGCAAGATCTCTTCTGGGTCTGCGTAGAGTCTGCTCGGTGGCTAATACAATCCGCCGCCTCCATTGGCTGCCTGTAGCTCAACGGATTGAGTTCAAGGCTCTCTGTTTAGCTTTTAAAATTTTGAAGGCCGCCTCCCCCAACATTCTGACGGATTTGTTATCCTTTTATGTCCCCTCCCGTCAGCTTCGCTCCATGGGCCAACATTTACTAGTGATCCCTCGGGTCAGGAGGACCCGGGCTGGAGGGCGTTCCTTCCGGTATAGAGCAGCTATTCTTTGGAACTCACTGCCTCTCTATATTCGTGGTCTCAGTAATCTCTTCGAATTTAGGAAGGCTATTAAAACTTTTCTCTTTCCCACTGTGTAGGTCTCTTGGCTTCTCCTTTGCGCTGCGGTCTCCTATTTGCTGTTTAGCGCCGGGACGCCTCTTGGCCGGGGCAGCTGTTGCGCTCTATACATTTCTCAAATAGAAAAAGAAATAGTTCAGGACCTCTCTCCTGCAACTGGTCTCCCAACCTAGGATCTAAATCCTTAGGTTGAACCGGGGTCAGAGGCGAGGACTCCCTCCCTCTGCACCCCCTTCCAGAGTTCTGCACCCTCCCACTTGGAGCGGTACCCCTGGAAGCCAAGCCGGTCAGGACACTGGTTACAGGTGTCCTTCCCTCCAGGCCAGGCAGAACCTGAACCTGCCCTCCCAACCCAGGGACTGAACCCTGCGGATGAGCACTTGCCTGGCACGCCAGGACTTCTGGGGACTCACACAGTATCCCCCCGAGGGTAACACATGACTCATGTGTCGTGTGACAGTCTCCCTGGCGCAGATCTCCCGACCCTGTCCACCTGACAGTGCGCGAAGATCCCCCAGGGCAGAAGTGGTGTCACCATGGTCACTCCTGTGAGGCTCAGCCCTTCTGGCTGGCCCCTGACCCACTGGTTCTCCCACTGGGGAACACATCCCCCTCTCACCCCTCAATCTGGACTTCTGCACCCTCCCAACTGGAGCGGCACCGCCAGACACCAGAACCACTGGAGCTCCGTTTACAGATGCTCCAGGTTCTCCTGACACTAGGAGATCCCCCTCAGGAAATGGCCTCTCGGTACAGACTAGGCCCCCCTCCTGGTGTTCCCTTATGGAACCATCCAGGTCCTGGGACTGGGTTTTGGGCACCTTGGGACACAGCCCACTCCCACTCCCTCTCCTCTGAGACTGGACGTGGGACCCTACACCCCTCCCACTACACTGGGACCTATCTGGGCTACCACAAACCTCCCCTACCTCACTTGGTCGGGGAAAACCTGAGCCACCCCCTTCCGGATCACTCCCAAAGGCCTCTTCAGACCCTCTGGAATCCACCAGAAGGTCTACCTCCAGCGCAAGTTCCCTGGACTCAGAGAACTCACACTCAACCCGGTGTTGGCATAGCTCTGGAAAACAGGGACTTAAAATATGCTCTCCAACAAATGAATCACATAGCCCCCCACAGTTATTAACCAAGCTACCCTTTGCCTCACCCTCCAGTGCCTCACACAAGTACCCCACACCACTCTCCTGAGACTGGCAAGACAGTGTCTGACTGTCTCTGTCACTCAACCCACACTCTTCTGGGCGGTCTCCACATTCACACACCAGGACTTCTACCATGGGGGAACCCCTCTCCCTGCACCTCTCATCTAGAGTCAGTAGAGCGTCCCTCCCATCACTAGGAATATGATCCCCTGTGTCAGTTCCCCAACCTACTTCAGGGACACTGCACATTACTGGAGCTACCTCATAAACCTGAACCCACTGGTGTATGTTAACCCCCTCCCTCAAGTCAGGCGCCACATCTCTGGGTGTGTATACTTCTCCCTCAGCACTAGATAACACAAACTTGCTGCCACCATCTGAGCTGGACTCCACCTCCAACTCAGCAAAGCTCACTTCTTGAGCTACACATTTTTCTTCTTGCGGGGCTGAGACACTCATGGCCTCAAGCCTCTCGAGCTCCAAATCAAGCTCCCTCATTCTTAACTCATGTGCCAAGGTCAATTTCATTTCTTCCAAGGCATAATTCTTCTTACACTCTACTGCCTTGTTCTGGATTTCTATTTCCATCAGCTTTATCTCGAGCCTCATGATCTCTAACCCTTTGGTTTTCATCCAACTCCTCTGGGGAAAAACTTCTAGTGGAATGGTTGCTGCCAGCCCTGGAGGCTGCTCTGGACACAGGCAGATCCTGTGATCTGAAACCATCCCCTTGTGCATCCTCATCCACCTCTGCATCCTCTGCCTCCCCAGCCTCTTTGGCCTCCCACCAGGCCCTTAAGGCCTTCTGTAGCTCCTCCTTCCTGGAGCTGCTCTTCATGGGATATCCAAAGTTCCTGCAGAACTGCTTGAGTTGACCTACTTTGTAACTACTCAACATTTCGATATCAAACTCCAGTCCTGCAACACCACTTGCTGGTTTACCCTTCTGAGACATGATGTGTGGATGACTTTCAGGGTTACTCAAAAATAGAACCAAAAAATAAAAACACAGTATGTGGTTGCATAGTGGTCTGCACTAAACTAGTGATGTACACCAATTACTGTGGGTCAAGTACAAATACAAGTTCAAATCCTCACCGCTGACCACCAATGTTAGAACTGGGGGTCTCTAATTGGCAGAGGTAGGTACCTTTGTCCAAATAGGGACCCTTGCTTCTAGTCAGGGTAAGGGGGATACACACTTTAGATAACCCCTGCTCACCCCCTCGGTAGCTTGGCACAAGCAGACCGGCTTATCCCAAAGGCAATGTGTAAAGTATTTGTACCAACACTCACAGTAACATAGTGAAAACACCACAAATGGACACTACACCAGTGTAGAAAAATAAAGTATCTTTACTAAACTTAAACAAGACCAAAACGACAAAAAATCCAACATACAGATACTCAGAAAAATGTCTTTTAAAAAGGTTGTTGCAAAAATAAGCTGTAGAAATCCAATAGCACCAACTGGGGCTATCACGACGTCAGGACAGTACAAAATCCAAAGTACGGCGCCGCCCGCGAGGATCGTGGCGTCGGGCGCAAAGTCACACAGACCCCCAACAACAGTACCTTGAAAAATGAAGTCGGTGACGATGCACGGCGTCGGCGAAGAACGAGGTCGTCTCCGGTGATGATGCGACGTCGGCGGTTCTTGCGAGTCACCCTCGGCGGTTATCGGTGCCGCGATACCAGGAGGCCGGCACTTGGCGAAGACACGAAGTCGATGCGAGCGCTGGCGTCGGTCACGGCCGATCGCTGCCAGTGTCGGCGGGCGTCGTAGGGCGTCGGAGCTGCGGAGCTGGCCGTGCGCAGCGTCGTCACTTCACGAGGGGCTCCCCGGGCCTCGATGCAGGTCGCGGCGTCACAGAGGCAGCGTCGACGGCGTCGGAAAACAGATTTTCTTCCTCTTCTTACTCTTGTTCAGCTCCCAACAGCAGAAAGGCCTCACACACAGTTACAGGCCCTCCTGGCAGACTGGAACTCCCAGCAAGGAAGTTCAGGGAAGCTGGGGGTGAAGTCCTTTTGTGCCTGGGACTTCAGAAACAGGAGGCCAGCTCTACTCAGGCCCGTGGAGACTTTTCTTCAGAGGGACACAGCACACAGCAAACTCCCTTAGTCCTCTCCTCAGTGGATACAGCAAACTGCAGGCCAACCCCAGAGACACAGCAAGGGCAGTACTTCTCCGGAGTCTCTTCAGCTGATCTTCTTTGGCGGGGATTCCTCTTGATCACGAAGTAGTCTAAAGTTCAGGGGTTTCAGCTCTAGTATTTATACCCCAAACGTCTTTGTTCTTCATGTGTGTGGGGTCCTGGACCCAGTCCATCCAGTTCAGGGTGCATTCTGCCAGGGCACCTCTCCTTCCTTTGTGAGTGTGGGCCAGGTTCATCAGACACACCGCAGGAGGTGGAGCCAGCATTGTGGAAGGCAGGCACAGCCCTATTCAGACCCAGGTGCCACTCCTCCCACCACTCTACATGTAGATAGGTCTATTCAGCCTAGTGCTGACTTACCCAGCCTCCTGCAGCCAGCCCCAGCCCCTGTCACTCACAAACCAGACAGTCAATTCACAAACAGGCAGAGGCACACAGAAAGGTTGAACAAGAAAATAGCCACTTTCTAAAGTGCTATTTCCAAACTTAGAATTTAAAACCATCTTCACTAAAAGATGTGTAATTAAATTCTGAGTTCAGGGGTACCAGATTCCAACTTTCTATCTTGCTGCTATGGGAAGATATGCAGGTAACCATGTTACACAGCATTCCCCATGTTATCCTATGGGCAAGATAGCCTTTCAATAGTGAAAAACGAAATTGGCAGTATTTCACTATCAGGACATGTTACCCACACTAGTACATGTCCTACCTTTCACATACACTGCACCCTGCCCAGGGGGGGTACCTTGTGCCTACCATAGGGGTGTCCAATGTGTAAGAAAAGGGAAGGGTTAGGCCTGGCAAGTGTGTACACTGGCCAGGACAACATGGCAGTTCACAAACTGCGCACAGGCACTGCAGTGGCAGGCCTGAGACACCATCTTAGGGCTACTCCTGTGGGTGGCACAATCAGTGCTGCAGGCCCACTAGTAGCATTTGAATCACCAGCCCTGGCACACTTAGTGCACTTTATTAGGGACTTATTGGTAAAGCAAATATACCAATCATGGATAGCCAATCACAATAACAATTTAACAGAGAGCATATGCACTTTAGCACTGATCAGCAGTGGTAACGTGCCCAGAGTCCTATAGCCAACAACCACAGGTCAGGAAAAACAAAGGAGGAAGAAGCAAAAAGTTTTGGGATAACCCTGCAAAAAGGGCCATTTCCAACAGGTCCACTGGAGGACGAGGATTGGAGAGATGCAATGATGGCACCCCGAACTGTTACTGCTTCGGCCAGGCTTCGCCTGGTCCAGCTCTACTACTTGCACGCCTCGTACCTCGCCCCCAGTCGCCTCCACAAAGTGGGCCTGATCCCCACCCCGGCTTGTCCGAGGTGTGGGTCGGATCCTGCAGATTGTTTTCACATAGTATGGGCATGCTCGCACATTGGCC
Organism: Calotriton arnoldi; assembly: GCA_963921515.1. NCBI lineage: Eukaryota > Metazoa > Chordata > Amphibia > Caudata > Salamandridae > Calotriton > Calotriton arnoldi. The sequence goes on from CAWUFW010011813.1 coordinate 285,540, forward strand.
CCTACTGGACCGCCTTGGAAGCGGAACTTCCGGAGGTATTGGGATGGGAGGTGCCTCACAACCCTCTAAACATCCTACTGGGCATCACTGATGGGTTGGACGGGTCCAGGGCAGACAAGGCTTTCCTGGGTACAGCGTTAGTGGTGGCCAAGCGCGACATAGCAGCTGCATGGAAAAACCCTACCCCGCCCTCTTTGGCTAAATGGCGCCGGGGAGTGGACTGGTGTGCCGGGCTGGAGTTCCCGTTGTTTGAGGCCAGGGGCTGCCCCGCCAAACACCGGAAAGTCTGGGGCAAATGGCTAGGTATGCTGGACTGAATGCCATCTTCAGATCTGTGGGGCTCTACTGCTATGCTGTGGGGAGGGAGAGCAACTATACTGTACTTGTTGTACCTGCACTGTACGCTGGAATCTACATGTTACACCACTGCCTGACATGCTGTATTGTTTGTTTTTTATTTCTTTGTCTCCTTCTAAAAATTGGTTATCAAAAAAAATGGATGCAACCACTACCTCAATCGGGGAAATCATCTTCTACAGGGGGTGGAAATGCAAGACCCAGTTGAAGGGTCTGTTTTTAATCCTATAAACTCAAGCTTTTTTGATGGAATTAGATGAATCTTTTGTGTTTAATGCAAAATTCCAGCTCTAACAGAGTATTCCAATGAACATGAAGGCTCTCCTGACAAAAACCTGCAGACTGAATTCTGCTTAGCCAGTTAATAAAGTAAGGGGATAAGGGCTGAGAGAAGTCCGGAATGATTTTTCTTTTAGAAGCAAAGTATTTGGGATGGGCAATATTATAATCTGTGTAAATGGAACAGGAGTATGCTACTAGAGAGGACTCGAATTGTGGAAAATTACATATGTGTTTAATATGGTCACTATGATGCATTATATCATATTTTAATACTTTTTTGGTATTATTTACAGCCTTGCAGAAGCAAATTCTCCCTCAAAACACGTGTTGGCTGTGTGTTTTAGGATCTGAATTGAATAAAGGAATCTGTAAAGAAATAAAAAACCTATGGACTATTGTGTTTCGATGAACAAATGAGGAGAAATTGAGCAACAAATATAAATGTTATATATGGAAAGGTGCACTTCCTTCTGAGAAAAAGGGGATAAGTGTACTTCCTCTAGGAGAATATGCACCAAGAGCACTGAATACATTTTTTCAAAGAAATGGAAGGCAGAAATAAGGCTGAACGGTAGTCATCTGTATTGAAAATGCCTCTCTTCCACGGAAAACTAGAAGAAGAGCAACAATCATTCTTGATTGAAGTATGAAAGTATGCATTCTAGAAATTGACTAGATGTCAACTAGTCCTTTAACTGCATGTTCCTCAAGATTCCTGTGCGGTAAGTTCAAATACATTAAATTGATTTGGGTCATAAAGGTCTGTTGACTGGTCTTTTTGATCACAATAAAGTACCATTAATAAAATGAAAGACCTCTTTCATCTAGCTCCCTAAAATAAATTTTGAATCCTCTCAGAAGCTCTGTAGAGGACCTCTGCAATACTGAAGAACGCAAAGGAGAATATGAGGGAAGGTTTGGGGGTACCTGTCCTTGATGATGTTAGAGTATACACTGGTGGTGAGTGATAAGAATCTATTGATGGTAAAAGGTGGACAGTTCTCCTCCTACGAGGAATGTATGTTCAAGATCTTGTGAAGAGCACTTTGCATCCCCAAGGTCAGTTCAGGCTGCATTTTTTGATGGATCTTGGCTTGTGGCAACTGAAAAAGACTCTAGCCAGGATATATTGTTAGTCCTAGAAGAAATGTTTTCTGATCCACAAAAACTTGGCACGGATGCAAAATCGAGAGTGAAACAACGATTTCGTGAGGTTAAGATGACTGAGAGATTAGAAAGGGTACATAAAATGCAGTCCATAGAAGCTTATATACAAGTTGTAACTGTTAGTCTTTCTGAACGCTATTTATTACGATTTGAGAACCGAACATGGCGCCGCCTTCTTACCCATTTTTAGGCTGTGCATGATTCACTTTAAGGTGGCCTTTCCAGAGCAATGTTCTTGGTCTTGAGATTTACTACCTTGCTGATGCAATAATGTATGGTCTCAGAACACTTGCCACTTTACATTGTTTTGAACTTTATATTCTTATCCAATGTCGGTTTATCTTTTACCAATTCTACGTAGGGGAAATGTTACACAATATCGATTAGCCCTAGAGTTTTTGCATTAAAAGCTTGAAAAGCTTGATAAGATCCTCATCTAAATGGTACAGTAGTGATCGGTGGCTTAAAAACTTAACAGTGAAATAAAGTATTGCTATCAGAGTGTAAGGCACCAATTTTATCCTTTAACATTAAGACGAGAGGGAGAATGGAACAACATGTGTATTTTGTGCAACGGAAAGCATTCATACTTCTACCTGTAGGGTAATCCTGGTCTTTATTCATCTGCAGCTGTTGCAAGGCATGTCAAGACCGGAGGCTAGCATTATGCATAAGTCTTTTATTGCCAGCTCCTTGCAGCACTTTTAAGTAAACATAACCATACTTAAAATTCCAGAAAGTGACTGAAGTCTAAATAATTCTCGCCACAGCAGCCATCTTCCTCTTTTATCTGCTGTTCCTTGACAGGTAAGTATAGTAAGAATGTTTAAATTTGATTAGGCCTAAACCAGTATTCGGTTTTGAAAATATAAGATGAACGAATGTATGGTTTTAAGGGTCTATGGATAAGAATATGAATGTTTAGTGGATTGAGTATTATGTAGATGTTTATTAAAATAGGTATGGTCTAGGTGCCTGCTTCCCTCCCGGCGCCTATTTAATGCACACTGCTTCGCGGACGCGCAGCGGACTTGCAGACTTGTACGTCCGCACTGCTGCTGCCCGCTTCTGTTTACTGTGTGGTTTTGCAGGGGGGCAAGTGCTAGTGTACTTCTTTGCGTGTTGCAGGGTGCACGGTAAAGGGTTTTACATTTTATATTGTTTTTATCCCATCACCTCTGCGTGTTGCATGGTGAACGACAAGGGATTTTTACGTTCTTCTCTGTTTTTATTCTGCCCGCTGCATGCTTACTCTTGTTCATCTGCTCCTCTGAGTGCTCCTTACCTTGGGAGAAGACGCGACCTCGGGCCTAGCCTCACTGCAGCGTCTGAGGAGCAGCATTTTTCCTTCTCTTCACTGGGGCAGTATTTGGACGCCATTTTGGGTGGGTTAGCAGTCTAGGTGTCCGCTTCCCTCCCGGCGCCTATTTAATGCACACTGCTTAGCGGACGTGCCGCTGGCGCACCAAAGGCAAGCCCGTCTGCGCCCATCCGCATCGCAGCCAGCGCCAGCCACACTGCCCAAATGGATAGAGGCAAGGTGATTACATGGGTGCGTGATAGTGTCATGACTTTGAAAGGAGAACCGTGCTCAGGCATGCCTTGCTTTGACCATGGGGCGGGACACGTGGAACACTGCTGCTTGGCCTGCAATTTTACTCTTAAGGTGCAACCGGAGACAAAAGTAGAAACAGGAGCTTACTCCACGCAAAACCCCGTAAGGCTTTGGAAATTAAAGCTTGCTTTATCAACTGCAGATCTTTACCTAAGCACGCAGATGATATATGCCTTTCCCTCATAGACAATGGGTGGGATTTTATGTTCCTGACTGAGACTTAGCTTAGGGAGGGAATTAACCCCGATGTGGCCCTCGAGATTGCCCCAGGTTTTCAAATTGTGTGCGCCAACATGGGGGGGGGGGGGGGGCAGGTTGGTGGGCGGGGTGGCCGTCATTTTTAAGGACACCTGGAAGATCTCTACCTCCAAATTGGGCCATGTTGGTAACATTGAAGGCCTAATTTTCTGTATCAAATTATCCCCATCCTTCTCCTTTGCAGGGCTGCTGCTTTATAGGCCAGTAGATTGCCTACACAGCCACACGCCGGAGCTGGCTGATATCATCGCCCAGATGTCCCTACACTATGCTAACTTTACAGTGTTGGGAGACCTTAATCTTTATGTTGATGATTCTAATTGGCAACAAGACGCACACTTTATATCAGCACTTAACGACTGTAATTTAATACAGTTGGTCTTTTGCACCATCCCACAAAGCAGGCCATGTGCTAGATCTCATCCGCTCGAATTTGCAGGACCTGAGGGTTAAAGAGCCGCTGCGTTTGGTTTGGACGGACCACTTTTTGGTCCCGTTCAGGTTTAGTTTTAAGTCTAAAAGTTCACCTAGCACAAAAATCAAAGAAGTAAAGAGGAACTGGAGCAGGGTCACCGCTAATTCCCTGGGACCGGTCCTCGAAGAAACAATGCCACATTTAGTAGGCCTCCCGACAGTGACGTCTCTTGCTTTAACACCTGGCAGAGCCACCCCGTCTGCCCCTTGGTTCTCAGATGAACTTAGACAGGAAAAAAGTAGCTGCAAAAGAAAGGAACATGAGTGGAGAAAGTCCTATCTGCATGTAGCTAAAAGCGCCTACAAAAAGGCCCTGAAGAAGTTCCATAAGCTCTTAAGATGTAAGAGGAGGGAACATCTAACCAAATGTATCAAGAACGCAGAAAAATCTTCCAAAGAAATGTTTAGGATCGTTAAATTCTTTACTCACCCTACAGCGTTGGATCATATTTTTCACCCCTTCCAGACCCTGTGCTCTAACTTGTCAGAGTTCTTTGAGGATAAAATACTAAAACTGTATTCGTCACTTAAGCCAGTGGCAGATTCCTTAAGATGTAAGGACCATCTAATCTCTTATAATGGACCTCAGGTTTTCTCGGAATTTCTTCCTGTCCCAGCAGAGAAGACACTGACGGAACTCATGAAATGTAAATCGGGTTCTCCAGGAGATCCCTGTCCAGCGAGATTGTTCAGGTCCCTGGCCCTACAGCTTAATCCTGTACTTAACCAAATTTGGAATTTGTCCTTCAAGACAGGAATTTTTCCAGCCGTATGGAAGCAAGCCTATTTGCCACCATTGCTTAAAAAAAACCAATGCTGATCCCGAAGTTCTTAGTACCATCATCATCAAATTTCTTTATTCGGTTTCATGTTCAAGAAAACCATAAAAGCACAATGTAAAAACCAAGATAAAATAGCGTAATACAATATATACAATCTCAAGGACAAGTCTATGTAAATTCATAATTCGTCTAATATATACAAAGTGCATCTAAAATACCAGACACCAATAATGTTAAAATAAAACTACTAAAAACAATGCATAAAAGTCAATAGCCAGTTCCACGCCCTATTGGCTATACAAGTGCATGAGCCCAAAAGGTGAAGGTAGGGGGCGACCCAACTAATCACAGCTCGCCCTAAGTTTGATGGCAGATTTTAAAAAGCTTAATACATGAAATATGGTATTGCCTGTCAACATCTGTGGAAATATAAATGCAGGCCGAACTTGTTTAAAGTTGGCCTGTTTCAAGATGGGAATTAAATATGATTTTCATGGGGTGTCATAAAATGGACAAAACATGGTAAAATTAAGCATTTCCTGCGGAGATATACCATCGCAGCCGCAGGGCGGGAGTACTTGCCCTCTGGTTACGCCCCTTAGGTAAGAAAGAAGTAGATAAAACAAGTCAAACCGGAACCTGGTCAGCAGAAATCTATTGTGAGCGTTCACTAAACCAAGTATATACAGCTCCGCTTTCGCTGTTGACCTTAATATAACAAAGTGGCGAACACTTGGCTTCATGAGCTCCCTCTCCCCCTTAATATGGACTGGCGCGTGCTAAATGCCATCTTCAGGGTGGGTATGTCTTTTTTACGGGTTCCCTCAGGATTGGAAAAGAGGTCACCTATTCCCAAATTTGTTAAATTTCTTTTACTATATTTCAACCAAGGAATCTTTAGTGCTTGATCCAGGGATAGACAGTCTATAAGGATTGCCTTGTTTAGCGAGTCCCCCTCTGTTGGACTTGGCCTTTTTGCAGGGTCATCCCTAAACTTTTTGCCTTTCTCCTAGCCTTTTCTCTGACATGGTGTTGGTGGTTTTAGGCCTCTGGGCACTTTAGCACTGTTGTCCAGTGTAAAGTGCGTGCGCTCTCTGTGTACATTTGGTAGGATTGGCCTGCCCTCCCATAGGAATGCATTGGGGATTCCCTGATAAGTGTGTCAGTGGTAATTCCTGGGATGAGAGGAGCAGCGTGGTCGAGTTTAGTATGTATGGAATTGTAATAATAAATGCTGCGCAATGGTGTGCGCAGATTTATTATAACTATTTTAGAAATGCCACTTTTAGAAGTTGGCATTTCTGTGTGCTATGTGTCTGCCTGCCTGATGTGAATTGCATGTCTGGCTTTTTGAGTGACAGGGGCGGGGAGGTGTGTGTGGCTCCAGGAGGGGCAGGGTGAGTCAGCACTAGGCTGAAGGGGACATCTGCATTGGGAGTAGTGGGAGGAGTAATCCCCTGACCCTGAATAGGTCTGTGCCCAGCCTGGACAATGCTGGCTCCGCCCCCTGTGGTGTGTCTGATCACTGAGCCCCCACCTGACAAAGGGGACGAGGAGCTTGGAAAACAAAGTGCTCCAATTCCCCCCTGAACCAGTTGCATCTGGTTCCCCCATGCCCTGTACTGCAGACAAAGGAATGCCCAATATAAATATAGGGGCTGTGACCTCATGAAGTTGTTCTGTGCTTGGGTGCTGTCCTGACTTGCTGGGGCTTGCTGCTGCTGGGGCCCAGGAGGAACCGCCATGGGGGCTTGCCTCCCTGCTGGAGGGCCCTGTGTGCTGGCCTCCCTGGGCCCAGCTATGCCCCATGGACCCTGGAAGACTCTTGCGCCCTGTGAGCGCTTTGCTTTTGATATTCCATACCTTCAGGACTTTGGCTGCATCTAGTGCCTCGTGAGCGCTATATCTTTATTTCCCCAAGAAGGAGGGGAGCGTGGGCTGCGCTGAGCTGCCTGTCGTTTTGGAGGGAATCCCGACGTGGGGATCCCCCCCCCAGTGATGCCGTGGAGCGGGTGCCCACCCCGCTTATTGAAATTTAAATTGCGGGTGCCCACCCCGCTTTTGCTTTTGATTGCGGGTGCCCACCCCGCTTATGCCTTGCCTTGGCGGGTGCCCACCCCGCTTGTGTGCTTGTTCTGGCGGGTGCCCACCCCGCCATTATCTTTAATTGAAGCGGGAGCCCACCCCGCGTTTCACCGCCGCGGCCCGATCCAAAGTGAAATTGACCGGCCGGAGGCTGCCAATCGCAGCGCGGCCGGAGAGGAAGTCAGGCAATGTAGTGCCTGACGTAGGGCGGGACTTCCGCATCAGCGAGCGAAGCCCGGCCCCGCGTCCACAGAAGAGCCGGGAGAGCCCTACCTTCGCCCCAGCGCCAGAGAAGTCCGGAGGTCAGTGTCTTCGTGAGCGGGGCCCCCGTGAGCTGTGGGAGCCCCGCAGGCCACAGAGGAAAGCAGAGTCCCCGGAGAGCCCGGTAAGTGGGGGCTCATTTGGCACAGTGTCTATTTCCTGAGCGGACCCGCAGGAGAGCGGGCCGCTCCAACGTTGGGGGCCAGTTTGAGTTAGAAAGCCCCAGTGGGAGCCCCGAGGGCACAATCGTGCCAGGGCCCCTTTACTTTCTTACAGCTGCCCCGCCTGCTAGAGGGCAGCTGCACCGATGGGGGCGGATTTGATTTAGAGAGCCCCTTTACTTGCCTCACAGCTGCACCGCCGTAGCGGGCAGCTGCAACGTTTTGTGCACATGTGTTTACAGAGTCCCAGTGGAGGCCCCGAGGGCACAGTCGTGCCAGGGCCCCTTTATTTTGTGCTCAGCTGCGCCGCACCAGCGCGGGCAGCTGCAACGTTTTGGCATATTTGTTCAGAGGGCACAGTGAGTGCCCAGGCCCACGTTCTGCTTCACAGCTGCACGGCAATTAGCGGCAGCTGCAACGTTTAGGCCAACATTTCTTTGGGGGCATTTTGAATGAGATAGGAGTGAGATACACTCCTCTGCCCCAGCGCAATTGAGCGTTTTTGGTTTCTGCTGCATTGGCAGCACGCCCTGACATTATGGACATAGGGCATTTGAGCCCTCTGAGAAGGCCAGTTGGCCAGGGGGACTGTGAGGTTGATAGGGCGCCAGGCCCTAATGTGATTTATGTGGTGCGCAGGAAATGTGATTCATGTACTGTGATTTATGCACCGTGATTTATGCCTCTAATGTGGTTTATGTTTATGAGGTTATTTGCATACTGTGGTTTATGCTTGTGAGGTTGTTCTCTACTGTGATATATGCCCCTAATGTGATTTATGGTTAGGAGGGTATGGTCTAATATGTTTAGGCTTATGAGGTTGGCGCATAATGTATTTTACGCCTGATGTGGTACTGTGCATAATATGATTTATGTTGCAGGATAATGCAGAGTACAGTGTTTGCCAGTAATTACTGGTTGTGTTCTACATTTATTATTGGTTCTACATTTACTATCTTTACTTTGTGATGGTTCTGACAGTGGCCCAATTGGCCCTGTCATGTGTACATAATCCCCTGTAAATATTGCCTAGTGCCAGTTGGCACAGTGTATATTGTGTGATTACTATTCTAATGTGTTTATGACAATACAAAGGCTATTTTTAAATATAACCTTGTGTGGAGTTCCTTTTGTGGTGTGCCTAAGTATGTTGTTGCTGTGTGTGTGTTGCGCAAACGCTTTACACATTGCCTCTGGGATAAGCCTGACTGCTCGTGCCAAGCTACCAAGGGGGTGAGCAGGGGTTATCTTCAGCGTGTAACTCCATTGCCCTGACTAGAGTGGTGGTTTCTGCCTGGCTTAGGCGCAAGCCCTAGCCAACCAGAAATCCCATTTCTAACACCCTCCTTAACCCATGTTTTTAACCAAAGTGACAGCGGGCTAAAAGCTATCTGGTCTGTGATATAGGGCATACCCAACTCTTCGTGGGCAATAAAAGAGGGGATACCCTGAGGGACTGACAACAACCTTCTCATAAATTTGTTTTCCGATGTTTGGACATCCTTTACATCTACATGTCCCCAGATTTCGCTGCCATAAAGTACTTTTGACAGGCACTTTGCTCTATAGAGCTCCAGGAGAGCCCCCACCGGTCTTTTACCCAGTCTCGCAGCAAAATTAAAAATTGTGGCAGATTCCCTGTTAAGGTCATTTCTCTTGCGGGTAAATTGTGGGACCCAGTTCAATTTGTCGTCCAGGAGTACCCCCAGATAAGAAAAAACAGATGTTTTAGGAATAGGGGTGGGCCCTACCTTAAAAACATATGATCTAGTGGGCCGCATCCCCAGTTGCATGATGTATGATTTGGAGTTATTGATTTTTAGGTCCAAATCTCCCATGAACTGGGCGAATGATGATAAGATGGTTTGTAAACCCCTCTCTGTCCTCGCCATCTAGACGGCGTCATCTGCATATAGCAGAACCGGAAGACCGCGCCGTCCGATCTGGGGATAATCAGTCTTGGTCTCCAGGAGGATTTTCTCCAAGTTATTAATATAGAGGTTAAAAAGAAAAGGGGCCAATATACAGCCTTGATGGACTCCGCTCCTTACGGGGAATGAGCAAGATACGTTCAAGCTCGACGAGTAACGCACTACCGCTTTGGTGTCCCGGTGAAGATCGTAGAGAAAGGAGACCAACTCCCTATCTACCCCTAAGGCTAATAGGATCTGCCAAAGTTTGCCCCTGTTTACGCAATCGAATGCGGATGACAGATCCATGAAAGCCAGGAAGATGGTACCCCTACGAGCAACTGTATATTTACTGGAAATTAGGAAGAGGTTCAAGGATTGTTCAGTCGTAGAACGGTCAGGGTGAAACCCATATTGGGCGTCCGACAAAATATAGTTGTCGGTAGCCCAGGTCGATGACCTATCCAGCAATATCCTGCCGATCACTTTTACCACCGAATCTATCAGAGAGATCGGTCTGTAGCACACGGTGCTGTCCCTATCCCCCTTTTTAAAAACTGGCACAATGATGGAAGTTGCCCATGAGGACGGAGTGCCAAGCCTTGCTACTGCGTTGTTTACGGAAGTGAGTACTGGAGCCCAAAGCGCCAAATCTGACAGATAAAGATCAGGTGGGATTGTTACGTGTCAGACCAATGATACCACACCTTACTTCCTCTTCCAAAACTACTAGTTTTTTTGGGGGACCCCTAAGTTTAAATAAGGGGGACGGGGCCAAGTCTCCCTTAAACATGTCCTCAAAGTGACTGACCCATTCGTTTTTAGTGATGTGTGCTTCTAAAACATTAGCGGCCTCTTCTCCCAGAGTGGGACAGTTTATGATGCTCCAAAACTTGGCACTGCACCTGTAAGTTGATGCTTCCATGAGGTTGCCCCAGGCTTCTTCCTTCAAGGCCGCCCTGTGTTTACTAGGTGCTAGTTTATACTGCTTTCTACGGATTTTGACTAGCACAGCATTCCTCGAGGAGGCGTGAAGAGCTAGTTTCAGCCGCCTAGCTGCAAGTGAACAATCTGAATTGAACCTTCTAGGCCCCTCTCCCTCTGATCTACCTGGCATGGGACAGTCAATAAGTCAGCGACAGAGCCGGCAATTATTTCGAAGGCACGAATAATGGACTCATCTGGCTCTACCTTCGCATTCTGACATATGTGAAATTCCCTCCCGCGCATCTCCAATAAAGATCTGCACAGGGTATCTGGGATGATCTGCCCCCATCTAAGACGTCTCCCTCCGTCTGTTGCCCGTAGAACCCCTCCTCCTATGGTCTGTCTTTTTAGATCAAGAGAGGGCCAGATACCTTTAATACATAAGGGGTTATGATCGCTATGACTACTGGCTATTATTGAAAACTCTGAAAGTAGGTAATAAAGGGGGGTAGAGGTTAGGATGAAGTCAATAAACGAGGGTTCCCGGCCCAGCCCCTTAAAAGTTGGAATGAGATATCGCCTGGACGGGGTCAATTTCCCTATGGTTAATTGCAAGTCCAGGTCACAAACCAATGCATTTAATTTCTCCCCCTGCCTGCAATGTTCAAAGTGCACCCCGTCTACAAGGGGACAAGAGGACTCCTCGCTAGCTCCTGAGCCCCCCTGCCTTGAGGCTCCACATATATGTGTATTAAAGTCCCCTACCAGGACTATATTACCGGGATTACGGGACAAAACCTTGCCATTCATTACAAATGAACATAAGCGGGTGACGTTACACACCTCAGGGAGAAGAGAAGTGGCATTGTAGAAATTCAAAAGCGTTAGTCTGTGAGACCCTGAGGAAAAGGATAATGCCTGGAGAACGGGTTATCCGTGTTTAATACCACAAAGTCACCTCGTAGACCAAGAGATACATAAACTGCAAGACCCCCTTTTGAACGACCCGCCCTTGACGGAGTTGCAGGGATGTTAAAAAGCTTAAAGCCCTCCAAAAAGTAAGTATTGTCAATGGTCCAGGTCTCTTGGAGACAAATAATATCATATTTTTTTAATGAAGGTTGACCACCCCGGGTCCGAAAACTTGCTTGTCAGACCAGCTATGTTCCAAGAGATGATGTTGAAGAAGTTGTTACCCATTGTGTGGCTACAACAGTTCACCTTAGCCGACTGGTCCTTTGGGTTCGTTTGTAGGAGCACAGTAGATTTCCTTGAGCCCTGACCACTGAGTCAATCACATTGGTCTAGTTGACCCAGGGGCTCAAATGAATTAAATAAAGGGACCGAAGGTGGTTGTAGGGGCCAGCCCAATGGGGTCGGGGTCGCGAGTTTCCTCGGGTGCAACATCGTAGGTGAAGGGGGGTAAAAATAACCCAAGGGAAGTGCTCTTATAGAGGAGCGAGGGCCTGTTCCATTACCGTGATTAGTGGCATGTAGGATCCTTTCTGCCAAATGTGGGTTGTTGAAATGAATGATTATACAATCACCGTCACAGCTCTTTTTCAAGCCTCCTATCCAGGCCGCCCTCCTGACCATGAGGATGTCCCTTTCCACTCTGAAGCCCAAGGGGGTGTTGATGTTGAGCCAGTGAAGGACCTTATTCTTTAATTGAAAAAAATCCTCAGTGGTATCCGGCTTTAGGGCTGGCACATTACCTAACACCACAACGTACGGTGTTGCTTCCGGGGGTAGATGAGTAGAGGTTGGACCCTGGAGCACTCTATCCTGGTTAGCAGCAGAGGAAATTGGGGCATCTCCTTCTGCACCCCTCACATGTGAGATTGGTTCTCTAAGAAAGTTGGCCTCTAGTCTGGGTAACAACTGAAGGCATGGCCTCTCCTGCAGCCCACTTGTAGAGGGTAGAAGTTGTTCGGTGCTTGCAGGAGGGCCAGGTAGGGAGATGGTGCTCACAAGATGGGAGGTTTGGGCGATGTGCGTTTTATTTAAGGCAGAAGCAACGGAAACCGGCCTGTCCGATACAACCACTGCGTCGCCAGGGCGGGGGTAGAATTGGTTGTTATGAGTGATTGAGACAATTTTAAAAGGTCCCGCTCTATAGAAAGCAGCCTTTGTTTGTTTGGTTCCAACTTGAGATCCAAGCGATCAAGAAGTGAACTCAAACCAGCCTCTAACATGACCGCCAAATCATCTTTCGTCACAGGTACTGCGCTCTGGGTGTTTGGCGAAGGTGTCCAATTTAGATCATTTCGCCTTAGCCCCGGTGGTGGTGTATTTACGCTTAGCCCCAGATCCACAGGACTGCACCCCCTGGACAACTACTCGGTGGGCTTTGGTTCGAACAGGTAACCTACTCCCTGATGTAGGCCCCACAGTTGGCTCGTCACAATCAGGCTGCGTCTCCGAGATGGTAAAGTGTGGCGAGGGGGCTAACAATTCAAGTCCCTCCTCAGAACCCTGGGACCCGCTATTAGAGGCACATGATGGAAGAAGATTCGCCGGGGACCGGGGTAGCCTACGGGACACAAGTTCAATTTCTTTTTCAAGAACCCCCGCTGCTCTTCTCTAAAAAACAATCCGTAGTGCTGGTAGTTGGCGCAGGATGAACCACAGCCACCTTGCGCTTGCCCATTTTACCCACCCTGGGCCGAATAGGAAAGGAAGTAGATGATTGACCAAGATGTTAAGGCTCTATCTTTGGTTGGTCCCTTATTACTCACGGGCCACGTAGGAGTTGGCAATAAACAGTAATGGTAAGAGCCTGGAAGTGGAAGACTTGCAAAGCGTTATAACGTGATGCAAAGGGGCTTACCTTGCACCACTGAAGCCTTGGAAGTCTGGTGAGTGGCAGAGATGATGAATCCAAATGCTACGATGTCCGTTATGGACCATGATGGTCCAGTTCCCCAGATGACATCACCAAGAGGGGGGGACCAGCCCGGGCTCTGACGGGCGCAGACCGATTTTAAAGCGCCTCCTGACGCTGGTCAATGATGCTGGCGACTGCAAAGAGTCCTGGGCCTTGTAGTGCCCCCTCCGGTCCCGCTGAGGCAAGGAAACAGGTGGCAGACACGCAAGAGGCAAGAAGCGCGTCCCGAGCTGCGGGAGCATGCGCCCGATTTTAAAGCGCCTCCTGGCGCTGGTCAATGATGCTGGCGACTGCAAAGAGTCCTGGGCCTTGTAGTGCTCCCTTCGGTCCCGCTGAGGCAAGGAAACAGGTGGCAGACAGGCAAGAAGCCCGTTCTTAGTAACTTTAGACCTTTCTCTCTCCTTGCAGCTCCGGCCACAATTCTTGAGAAATTCGCCCAGCAGCAGCTATCCGACTTCGTAAAAGCCAATGAACTTCTACATGACTCCCAGTCAAGCTTCCAGTCTGGCTGTAGTACAGAAACAGCACTGGTAGAAGTAGCCGATTCGGTGAGAATGTTTGTGGACGGCGGCTCGGGCTGCCATGCTGGCGCTGCTGGATCTCTCAGCGGCTTTCGATACGGTGTCCCACTTAATCCTGTTGGAAAGACTGGAACATATGAGCATTCAGGGAGTGGCACATGACTGGATCCGGTCTTATCTTGAAGACCACGGTCAACGGGTTTTTCTGCACCCTTTTTCGCCTCCAGTCAAACAACTTACCTGTGGAGTGCCCCAGGGCTCAGCTTTAAGCCCACTGTTTTTTTAATCTCTACTTTGCCCCGCTGGCGGCTCTCATCTCTTTGAGAGGGGTGAAAGTAGTCTCTTACGCAGACGGCACTCAGCTGGTGTTCTCTTTTAAGGAACATTCTGCGGCAGCCTTTGATAAATTTAATGACTACCTGAAGGACATTGCTGGCTGGATGGACAAAAATTGTTTGAAGCTAAATGCAGACAAAACCGATGTCTTGTTTTTTAACCGTGTACCTCCTCCTCCGTCATGCCTCTGGTGGCCTATGGAGCTGGGTCCCCCTCCCATGCCCAAGGATTTGGTTAAAAACCTTGGACTAAGGTCGGAGAAGGATCTCAACCTTGCGGCACAAGTGAGGCATATTTCCACTGCCTGCTTTGGAAAAATGAGAACTATCAGGAAATTCCTACATTTCCTGCCTGAAGAAAGTCATAGGATTACGGTCCATGCATTGATTACCTCCCAACTAGACTATGCCAACTGTCTCTACCTGGGGTCGCCGGGATATTTGACCCACAGGTTACAGACGGTGCAGAATGCGGCTGCTAGGCTAATCTGTAAGGTCCCTCTTCGCCAGCACATTTCTCCATATCTGAGACAACTCCACTGGCTCCCTGTGGCCAGGAGGATTGAGTTCAAGGCACTCACCCTGGCCTTTCGAGCTTACCACTGCAAAGGCCCAGGATATCTTAGGTCAAGGCTCATTCCATATCATCAGGAGCGTACATTGAGATCCAATCAGCAGGGCCCTCTCAATGTCCCCCGTTTCGCAAAAATGCGACAAGGTGGCAGGTCCTTCACAGTTAGGACATCCAAACTGTGAACCTCCTTGCACAGCCACCTGCGCTGGTTGGATACGAAACAGGAATTCAGAAAGGCTCTAAAAACCTGGCTTTTAAGGCAGGGGCAGTAGTATCTGGAGCTTCTCGGTCTCTCTAGTCTGCTAGCGCAGGGACACCTCTTCTGAGGTAGCTGTGCGCTCTATAAGTGGCCATTGATTGATTGATTGATTGATCTGGTAAGTATTTTTATTTTGAAACAAACCTAATTTATGGATTAAATTGACAGGAATTAGGTGTTAATTTCGAGCGGTAGAAAATGTTTCTGAACTAAAGGAAATACCTCTCTGTTTACTTTAGCAGACTCTTGCAGGGTAGCGGTTTCAGCGCGAGGCACTCCTTTCACTCACGCTGACAGGAGGAGTGCACAATTCTTCTTTGAAGAGGAGCTCATGCGGTAGCAGAGTGCGGAGCCTCAGAGAGCGGAGTTGCTCTTCAGAGCATCCGTAGCTCTGATACCCTCATGGGTCTTGTACGTGCTATATAAAACTTAAAAAATAAAAATAGATAAAGTAAAGGCTGGTTGTGACCTCGTCATGCTTATTTTGCGTGACGACGTCGCGTTGGTGGCCATTTTAAAAAAGGAACTCTTATATAGAATAGAAGTTTAGACGCCATTTTAGTAAAGGTACTACGTGTATTCGAGACAGTTAACTGTCAAAACAGCTGATGTTTGTGACAGAACAGGCAGGTTTTTGTTACGGCTCATATTTTGGGGTGAGAGCATAGGCAAAAAGAGAAAGGGGCTAGTTTAAGGTGAATAATAGAAGGAATAGAGGATTAGGTTTGGTTGGAGTAAATTAAGGAAAATGAGTGAACAGGTGGAACATCAAGAGGAAGTAGTGACGCTTCGTTAAGAAAAATGGTACAAGAGGAGGTAAGGGCCTCTGTAAAGAGGTGTTTAAAACAGTGTTTAGACAGAAAAGAAAGGCAGTAGATGTGTCAGGGGATGAATACTGGTCCTTGGATGAGGACGAGGGAGTTAAAGAGACAAGATATGGGAAAAGGAGAATGAAGATTAAGAATGTTGAGCAGGGTGACAGATTTCTGTATTGTGAAAGAGGTGAGCCTAGCGCCACAGTGGATGGGGTGTCCAACGCGGCACAAAAGAAGGCGGCCTTGGTGGCACAAAGGAGAATCAGGTATTACCTGATGATGTTTTCAGCCATGACCAAGGGGACGATGGTTATGATGAGTTTGTCCTGGACAACTATGATAAAGAAAGGAAAGCAAGGGGTATTGTAAAGGATTCGCAGGGGGGTGACATGTTTAGTCCAGAGATGATTAGACATCCCAGAAGTGCCGATTGGTGGCTGCTGACACATCTGGCTGATTTCATTAAACTTTGGGTAAAAGGCCTTTGGAAAAGGAAACTAGGGCCTTGATGAGAGCAGAGTACTCTCGCCTTGTTGTTGAGGACAAGGCATGTGCAACACCTGATCTAGATCCAGACCTCATCAGTTTTCTTTTTAAGATGGGGCACAACCCCAGAAAAGGACTGGAATTGGCATTGAAGCAGTGCCAGGATAGATTGTTAGATATAATGGGGCAGTTAGCCAGAATTCTGGACATAGCTGAGGAGGCAAGGATGAAGTCAGTTCAGGTGGATAATGAGTTACTGCGTGGATGGTCACAGAAGGCAATATGTTTCTTAGGAAACGCCAATGTTGCTTGTAGGAGGCTGGCTTAGTATATGGGGCACACTTATCTAAGTGAAGCACCTTGCACTAATCCAGGCAACCCTTATGGTGATTTTAGTGGTCTTAAACAACCATACAAAGTTCTCCAAGTGGTAGCTGTGGAGAGCAGCCTTCAGGCTTATCCAGAAGGAGTGTTAAGCAGCTTGTTTTACCAGATCTAATCATGTCGTGTAGATTAAACGAAAAAGAACCACAGTGTAGTTATAAAAATCAGTATATTTATTATACACACTCACTAACACATTGGTATATCTCCTACCCACAGATATCAACACAATACATACAATACTTCAAATATAAACAGGTAAGTAGGACAAATACACAGTGGTCTCCAGGGGGGAGACAAAACCATATATTAAGGAAGTGGAATACGAACTGCGACCGACGTCGTGACTTGGACCAGAAGATTCAGAAGAGCGGGTGTAGGAGAGTAGGATCTGCCTCTTATGTTGCCCCCACTTTTTTTCTGATGTTAGCACTGGTTTCTGGCTATAGTCTGGCTGGGTCCCTGCCAATCAGGGCCCCAGCCTCTCTGTTCTCTCTAAACGACATGGAGTGCACTCTAGGTGCACTAGTGATTGGATACTGTGGTGCCTTATGAGTCCCTAGTATATGGTACCTTAGGTGCCAAGGGCATAGGTACTTCACAGGCCTACCAGGGGCTGCAGCATGTGTTATGCCACCCCTGGGAAGCAGTCTAAATCTGACACCACAGGCCTGCTACTGCAGCCTGGGTGAGGTGGTGCTAGCACCCCTCACTGAGATATAGGTTTCCTATATCTCTCCTGCACACACATATAAACCTATCAGTCACCCCTAAGGCAGGCCCTATCAATCCTGAGGGCAGGGTGCTTGGCTTCTATGTGAGGGGGTGCCTCCGCCTGAGCAGGGCCCCTCTGCAGCTCTCAGAGTCTATTCTCTGGTGCTGTTTGTGGATGCGGTTAAACCATATACTATTTAAGTGCATTATATCCTCGCGGTAAATGCTAACTTTGGAATGGCTGCATCAAAACATGTCGTGTTTGGTGTCAAACATCTTGGAATACTACCCCCCGCCAATCTTGGCGGCGGGGGTAGCATTCCACCCTTCTAGAGGGATAAGACATGTACCTGCTGTGGAAACGCGGTAGAATCCTAAAGAGCCCTGGCATCACAAAATGGATGCCACCAGTCACAGACACTGGGCTGCCCTCCTGCTGATGACCGAAACTCGCAGTGGAGGAAGCCCAACAATAGGCATCCTGTCACAGGGAGGTGTAACCACCTTCCAGACAGGGTTTAGTGTATTGGGGCTGGGTGGGTGCACTCTTAGAGTGCTTTGAAGTCCTGCACTGGGGAGCAGAAGGCTCCTCTGTGCATATGCCAGTTCAAACCAGCTCAGGGGCTACCTGCCCCTGCTCTGGCGCGAAACTGGACAAAGGGAAGTGGGTGTAGCCACCCCTCCCTTGACCCTCCCATAGGTGGGGTCATAGAGCTAGTCCATCCCCTCTTTTTAGTATAAGAGGGGAACCTTGCCATTGCAAAGCAGATAACCCCTGGACGACGCTCTACAGAAGAATCCTGGCCCTTCGACGTTCCACTACCTTTGGAAGACAGAAGAATCTCCCTTGGAGTCAAGGAGTGACCCCCCTGCTTGGCAGGCACCAAAAACGACAACGACGGTCGCAAACTACGCCGCTCCCGCCGGAGTCCGAAGTCCCTGCAGCCCAAGAAGTGGACTTCCTGACCTCTCCCAGGCCATCGTGAGTCCCCAGCGAAGCTGAGGCAAGTGGACCCCACGAGTAACGAGGAACCGCGACCCCTGGGTACCGTGCACTATTGTCGAGTGCAACCCCTTCACAACGTTCTACGAACTTGTGCTTTGGACCACGTATGGTCCCGACCTCCAGCAGGAATCCCTCCGAAGATCAGAGTCCTACACCGTCCCGAGTGACCGTGGGCCCTTGTTGAGTGATTCCGCCCGAGGTGTCTTCGCGATCCCTTGCCCGCTGGCTTGTGGGTCCCCAGAAGACTTCCTAAAGAAACCAAAGGGCTCCCCTGGTTGCTCCAGGCCTGCCCTGACTTACCCTCGCTGGGTGAGTCCCTCAGACCTTGCTGGTCTGCGCCATCGACTTTTCTTCATCTCCCCGAGACTTGCGGCTGCCAAGGCTTGTTGGCTCCGATCGAGTTGCCGACACCGCAGTCAGCTGCAGACGTCGAGGACACACCGAATCCAGCTCCTGGTCGTCGTCGACGCCTCCTGGACCACGTGGCTGAAGAGTCAAGGCACCTGCAACCGACCTGAAGCGACCGACGACGGTGGGCATCCATCTTCCTTGCCCCGGGTCACTGCCAAGTGACTTTGAACACTGTCCCCTCTGCTTTCAGGTCATCCTTCTTCAGAATCCAGGCTTGGATTCCACCGGACACTTCTTCAGCTCCCGCAAGCAGCAAGTCTTCTTTGTTCGCCATTGAAAACGACGCCGCGACCCGACACCAAAGGACACCTGTGCACCCGGCTTCCCTGGGTGAGGTAACTCCAGCACTACGGTGCTCCTGTGGGTGTGGGCCCTAGAACTACTTACCCTGTAAGTGACTTGCTTGTAGGTTCTCCCGAAGTATCCTAAAACTCTTTATTTCCAACCGCGACTTGCCCCATTGAAGTTAACGGCGATTCGCGCCTGTGTATCCACACTGCACGCGTCCCCCGTGGGTCCTTTACTTACCTGCCTTGGGTGGTTTCGTGAGGCCCCAGCACTTCTGAAGGCCCTAGGCCTTGTCTCTTTGCAAGTCGTTGTTTCTAAGTCTCTTACTTAGTATATGGTCTGGTACGCCCCTAGGGCCCCAGCCATCTTTTGTGCTTAACTTATTGAGAAACGTTGATTTGTGCATATGTTTGTCTTCTAATCTCATAAAGAGATTAGTAGAGAGTTATTTAGAAATAAATACATATATATTTGATATATATACCTGTGTGGTGTCTTTTCATTTGGTGATTCAAGAGATTATATGGTAAAACAAGCTGCTTTACATTCCTCCGAGACTTAGCCTGAAGGCTGCTCTCCACAGCTACCACTAGGATAGCTTTCTTTAAAAGGTTGTCTTAAACCTATCTACCATAAGAGTCGATTTGGACTGGTGCAAGGTGCCCACTATAATTAGTGGACAGCATATGCCAGGCCAACTTCTCACATTGGTGGGCAGCGTGTGGGATTCCAGCTTGCCATTGTTTTACCAGAAAATCTCTATTTGAATTACTAACTGAAAACCATTATAGGTACTCAAGGTACATATAAAGTCAAGCTTAGTATCAATAAGTTCTACTGAACTTAGAGCTGTGTGCCAAGGGATAGCACACCCTTTCCACAGCTCAAGCTAGGATCAGTAGGCCACAAACTAGTGTAGGTAGTACAACACTGCACAACACTAGAATGTCCTTAAAGGGTGGACCCAGTGGATCCACTCAGCCTCAGTATAAGGACATGGCTTTCTCTGACTTGAGAGCCATGTGTGTTGACAGACACCTGAGACTAGGACAGAGTCCCTCAACACTACACCTGATAGATCTGCTGACAGCAGATGACCTTAGATTGGCTCTAGGAGCTAAGGGGTCTGAATCAGTGGGTGGGTCAATCATAGTATCTGGGTCAGATGAGGACAATCCGAATGACCAAGACTCTGTGGTTGAAGGGCCAGGCTTCAAGGAGCCTGAACAGGACAGAGGAGTTCTCCCTAAGAGAACTGGCAGAGTGGATAAGAGGCACAGATCCCCTTCCAGGGAATCTGAGCACTCTTATCACTCTGGCAGAGAATTTGTCCAAGAGAGGAGCTCATACTTTAACTTAAGAGAGACCTCCTCTGAGAGAAGGTGCAAACTGCTCCAGTATGAGGAAGCCAAAGTGGCCCTCAGAACCAAGCAGTTGGCACTGGATAGAGAAGCCCTGGAGATCCAGAGAGCTTCCAGAAGGGAGGGTTTAGAACCCCCTGGTGGCAGCAACAGTGTCCCTAGAGGCAGAGAATATATTCCTGACCATAGGAACCTGAGCAAGGTTGTTCCTCCCTACCAGAGTGGGGATGATATCCACAAATGGATAACTGCTATGGAGAGGGCCTGTAGAGTACAGCAGGTCCCCCAAAAGCAGTGGGCAGCAATCTTGTGGCTCTCCTTTTCAGATAAAGGAAGAGACAAGCTCCTCACTGTTAGAGAGGAGGATGCTGATGATTATGAGGTCCTGAAGAGTGCACTGATAGATGGGTTTGGCTTAACCACTGAGCAGTACAGGTTAAAGTTCAGAGATACCCAGAAGGCACAGACTCAGGACTGGACTGACTTTGTTGATTGTGCAACCAAGGCTCTAGAGGGTTGGCTGGTTGGCAGTAGGGTTACTGATTTCAAGGGATTGTATAATCTGATGATGAGAGAACAGATCCTAAATAATTGCCAGAACCAGTTGTTGCATCAGTACCTGGTGGACTCTGATCTGACCTCTCCCCAAGAATTGGGAAAGAAGGCAGACAAATGGGTCAGAACCAGGGTGAGGCAGAAAACCCAGAACCAAGGGGTGACACTAAGAAGCAAGATCCTAAAGGCCCTGAGAAAGGTGGGGATAAGTCAAAAGACCAGAAGTCTTCACAAGGGCCCCAAAAATCTGCATCTGGTGGGGAGTCACAGTCCAACAAGGCAAAAGGCCAAAAGAAGCCCTGGTGCAAATTCTGTAAACAGAAAGGGCACTGGACTTCTGATTGTACCAAGTCCAAAGACCAAACCACCACCACTCCTGCCCCTAAGGCAACTGTGCCCCCTAGCTCAGCTACTGGTGGAGGTGGTACTCAGAATAAGGGTGTAGTAGGGTTGACCCTGGGTTCTGAAGTGGATTCTGACCTAGTCAGAGTGACCACACAGGCAATGCTGATTTGTGAGGGAAACATTGATATGTCCTTCCTAGTAAGCCCCAGTAATCTGGGCAAGTACAAACAGCAGCCTTTGATAAATGGCAAACAGGCTTTGGCATTTAGGGACACAGGTGCTAGTGTCACCATGGTGGCAGAGGACCTAGTGGACCCTGGACAGATCATCCTGGGTGAAATGTACCAGGTGACCAATGCAAGCAATGTCCAGACCAACCATAGTCTGGCAGTTGTGAATTTCTCCTGGGGAGGGGTAACTGGCCTCAAGAAGGTTGTAGTTAGTGCAGACCTCCCTGTAGAATGTCTATTGGGCAATGATCTAGAGACTTCAGCCTGGTCTGAAGTAGAGTTATGGACTCATGCTGAGATGTTGGGCATCCCTGCAGAGGTATTTGCTGTGACCAGGTCACAAGCAAGAATGCATGACACTGAACCAGCTCTGGATCCTGGAACAATGGACCAGATGCTTCCCAAGAGGAGGAGCAGTAGGGTTAAGGCAGTGCCTTCCCCTCTGTCTCAGATCAAGGATTCACTTCCAGAGGGAGGTGAAGCAGAACCTGAAGAAGGAACTGCCCCAGAGGGACTTGAACCTGACCAGGTTGAGTTCTTGGGGGCAGGGGGCCCTTCCAGGGAAGATCTGAGCAAGGAGCAACAGTGCTGCCCCTCTCTTGAACCCCTCAGACAGCAGGCTGCTGCTGAGGCTGCTGGGAGTGCTAGTGGGTCCCATAAAGTTTATTGGGATGAGGGACTCCTATATTCTGAGGGTAGAGACCCAGCCCCTGGAGCCACCAGGAGGTTGGTAATACCTCAGAAGTTTAGGGGGTTCCTCTTGACCTTAGCACATGATATCCCTTTGGCAGGACACTTGGGCCAAAACAAGACCTGGGACAGGCTTGTTCCACATTTTCATTGGCCACATATGTCAGAGGACACAAAGGAGTTTTGTCGCTCCTGTGTCACTTGCCAAGCCAGTGGTAAGGCAGGTGGCACAACAAAGGCCCCCTGATACCACTACCTGTGGTGGGGGTACCCTTTGAAAGGGTAGGGATTGACATTGTTGGTCCCCTTGACCCTCAGACTGCATCTGGGCACAGATTTATCCTGGTGGTAGTGGATCATGCCACCAGGTACCCAGAGGCAATTCCCTGAGGACCACCACAGCACCTGTGGTGGCAAGAGCCCTCATTGGAGTTTTCTCCAGAGTGGGTTTTCCAAAGGAGGTCATTTCTGACAGAGGTACCAACTTCATGTCAGGATATCTGAAAGCAATGTGGAAGGAGTGTGGTGTAACTTATAAGTTCACCACCCCCTATCACCCACAATGCAATGGTTTAGTTGAACGCTTCAACAAGACCTTGAAAGGAATGATTAAGGGACTCCCAGAGAAGCTTAGGCGGAAATGGGACCTTCTTCTTCCTTGCCTTTTGTTTGCATACAGAGAGGTTCCACAGAAGGGGTTGGCTACAGCCCATTTGAGCTTCTGTTTGGGCATCCTGTGAGAGGTCCACTATGTTTGGTAAAGAGGGCTGGGAGTTACCTCTCAAGCCCCCAAACAAGATGTGATGGACTATGTACTTGGTCTCCGCTCCCGGATGGCAGAGTACATGAAAAAGGCAACCAAAAACCTGGAGGCCAGCCAAGAATTACAAAAAGCTTGGCATGACCAAAGGCTGTGCTGACTGTATACCAGCCAGGACAGAAAGTGTGGGTGTTGGAGCCTGTGGCCCCAGCAGCCCTCCAGGACAAGTGGAGTGGCCCCCATACAATAGTTGAACAGAAGGGAGAAGTCACCTATCTGGTGAATCTTGGAACTCCCAGGAGCCCCCTAAGGGTGCTTCATGTCAACAGATTAAAGCCATATGTTGACAGGGCTGACATGGGCTTGCTCATGGCAACTAATGAGGACCAGGAGGAGGAGAGTGACCCTCTCCCTGACCTGCTCTCTCAGAACCCTGATGATGGGTCAGTAGATGGTGTTGCTTTGGCAAGCAGCCTCACTGACCATCAGCAAACTGAGTGCAGACAAGTTCTGCAACAGTATAGACATATGTTTAGCCTGACCCCTAGTCAGACTACCTGGTGCACCCATGAGGTGGACACTGGGGACAGTCTGCCTGTCAAGAATAAAATCTACAGGCAACCTGACCATGTCAGGGACTGTATCAGGACTGAAGTCCAGAAAATGTTGGAGTTAGGCGTGATTGAGCCTTCAGATAGCCCTTGGGCTAGCCCAGTAGTCCTGGTACCCAAGCCTCATACCCAGGGTGGTAAGAAAGAAATGAGGTTTTGTGTAGACTACAGAGGCCTCAATGCCGTCACTAGGACTGATGCCTATCCCATACCAAGGGCAGATGAGCTGATTGATACTTTGGCCTCAGCCAAGTATCTAAGCACATTTGACCTAACAGCTGGCTACTGGCAAATCAGATTAGCTGATGATGCAAAAGCCAAAACAGCATTTTCGACCCCTGGTGGGCACTACCACTTTGTGGTGATGCCCTTTGGATTGAAAAATGCACCTGCCACTTTTCAGAGGTTGGTGAATAAAGTTCTGGCAGGGATGGAAACTTATTGCTCAGCTTATCTAGATGATATTGCTGTCTTTAGTTCCTCCTGGCAGGATCACCTGGTCCACCTCAGAAATGTTTTGGAGGCCCTGCAGAAAGCAGGCCTCACTATCAAGGCCACCAAGTGCCAGATAGGGCAGAGTCAGGTTGTGTACCTGGGCCACCTTGTAGGTGGAGGCCAGGTTCAGCCTTTGCAGAGCAAAATCCAAACCATACTGGAATGGGTTGCTCCAACCACCCAGACACAGGTGAGAGCCTTCTTAGGCCTGACTGGGTACTATAGGAGGTTTGTCAAGGGATATGGATCTATAGTGACCCCCTTGAATGATCTTACCTCTAAGAAAATGCCAAAAAGGTTCAGTGGACAGCTAGCTGTCAGAAGGCATTTGAAGACCTAAAGCAGGCCATGTGCACTGCCCCCATCTTACAGAGTCCAGACTACACCAAAAGTTCATTGTCCAAACAGATGCTTCTGAGCTGGGTGTGGGAGCTGTACTGTCTCAACTGAATGATGAAGGTCAAGACCAGCCAGTAGCTTTTATTAGCAGAAGGCTGACCCCTAGAGAGAAACGTTGGTCAGCTATAGAGAGGAGGCCTTTGCTGTGGTATGGGCCCTGAAGAAGCTGAGGCCATACTTGTTTGGTACTCACTTCATAGTTCAGACTGACCACAAGCCCCTCCTATGGCTAAAGCAGATGAAAGGTGAAAACCCAAAACTTTTGAGGTGGTCCATTTCCCTACAGGGGATGGACTATACAGTGGAACATAGGCCTGGGACCCAACATGCCAATGCAGATGGACTCTCAAGGTATTTCCACTTTGAACACGAAGACTCAACTGGTCAAGGTTAGTTTAGTGTCCCTACGTTTGGGGGGGTTGTGTAGGAGAGTAGGATCTGCCTCTTATGTTGCCCCCACTTTTTTTCTGATGTTAGCACTGGTTTCTGGCTATAGTCTGGCTGGGTCCCTGCCAATCAGGGCCCCAGCCTCTCTGTTCTCTCTAAACGACATGGAGTGCACTCTAGGTGCACTAGTGATTGGATACTGTGGTGCCTTATGAGTCCCTAGTATATGGTACCTTAGGTGCCAAGGGCATAGGTACTTCACAGGCCTACCAGGGGCTGCAGCATGTGTTATGCCACCCCTGGGAAGCAGTCTAAATCTGACACCACAGGCCTGCTACTGCAGCCTGGGTGAGGTGGTGCTAGCACCCCTCACTGAGATATAGGTTTCCTATATCTCTCCTGCACACACATATAAACCTATCAGTCACCCCTAAGGCAGGCCCTATCAATCCTGAGGGCAGGGTGCTTGGCTTCTATGTGAGGGGGTGCCTCCGCCTGAGCAGGGCCCCTCTGCAGCTCTCAGAGTCTATTCTCTGGTGCTGTTTGTGGATGCGGTTAAACCATATACTATTTAAGTGCATTATATCCTCGCGGTAAATGCTAACTTTGGAATGGCTGCATCAAAACATGTCGTGTTTGGTGTCAAACATCTTGGAATACTACCCCCCGCCAATCTTGGCGGCGGGAGTAGCATTCCACCCTTCTAGAGGGATAAGACATGTACCTGCTGTGGAAACGCGGTAGAATCCTAAAGAGCCCTGGCATCACAAAATGGATGCCACCAGTCACAGACACTGGGCTGCCCTCCTGCTGATGACCGAAACTCGCAGTGGAGGAAGCCCAACAATAGGCATCCTGTCACAGGGAGGTGTAACCACCTTCCAGACAGGGTTTAGTGTATTGGGGCTGGGTGGGTGCACTCTTAGAGTGCTTTGAAGTCCTGCACTGGGGGAGCAGAAGGCTCCTCTGTGCATATGCCAGTTCAAACCAGCTCAGGGGCTACCTGCCCCTGCTCTGGCGCGAAACTGGACAAAGGGAAGTGGGTGTAGCCACCCCCTCCCTTGACCCTCCCATAGGTGGGGTCATAGAGCTAGTCCATCCCCTCTTTTTAGTATAAGAGGGGGAACCTTGCCATTGCAAAGCAGATAACCCCTGGACGACGCTCTACAGAAGAATCCTGGCCCTTCGACGTTCCACTACCTTTGGAAGACAGAAGAATCTCCTTGGAGTCAAGGAGTGACCCCCCTGCTTGGCAGGCACCAAAAACGACAACGACGGTCGCAAACTACGCCGCTCCCGCCGGAGTCCGAAGTCCCTGCAGCCCAAGAAGTGGACTTCCTGACCTCTCCCAGGCCATCGTGAGTCCCCAGCGAAGCTGAGGCAAGTGGACCCCACGAGTAACGAGGAACCGCGACCCCTGGGTACCGTGCACTATTGTCGAGTGCAACCCCTTCACAACGTTCTACGAACTTGTGCTTTGGACCACGTATGGTCCCGACCTCCAGCAGGAATCCCTCCGAAGATCAGAGTCCTACACCGTCCCGAGTGACCGTGGGCCCTTGTTGAGTGATTCCGCCCGAGGTGTCTTCGCGATCCCTTGCCCGCTGGCTTGTGGGTCCCCAGAAGACTTCCTAAAGAAACCAAAGGGCTCCCCTGTTTGCTCCAGGCCTGCCCTGACTTACCCTCGCTGGGTGAGTCCCTCAGACCTTGCTGGTCTGCGCCATCGACTTTTCTTCATCTCCCCGAGACTTGCGGCTGCCAAGGCTTGTTGGCTCCGATCGAGTTGCCGACACCGCAGTCAGCTGCAGACGTCGAGGACACACCGAATCCAGCTCCTGGTCGTCGTCGACGCCTCCTGGACCACGTGGCTGAAGAGTCAAGGCACCTGCAACCGACCTGAAGCGACCGACGACAGTGGGCATCCATCTTCCTTGCCCGGGTCACTGCCAAGTGACTTTGAACACTGTCCCCTCTGCTTTCAGGTCATCCTTCTTCAGAATCCAGGCTTGGATTCCACCGGACACTTCTTCAGCTCCCGCAAGCAGCAAGTCTTCTTTGTTCGCCATTGAAAACGACGCCGCGACCCGACACCAAAGGACACCTGTGCACCCGGCTTCCCTGGGTGAGGTAACTCCAGCACTACGGTGCTCCTGTGGGTGTGGGCCCTAGAACTACTTACCCTGTAAGTGACTTGCTTGTAGGTTCTCCCGAAGTATCCTAAAACTCTTTATTTCCAACCGCGACTTGCCCCATTGAAGTTAACGGCGATTCGCGCCTGTGTATCCACACTGCACGCGTCCCCGTGGGTCCTTTACTTACCTGCCTTGGGTGGTTTCGTGAGGCCCCAGCACTTCTGAAGGCCCTAGGCCTTGTCTCTTTGCAAGTCGTTGTTTCTAAGTCTCTTACTTAGTATATGGTCTGGTACGCCCCTAGGGCCCCAGCCATCTTTTGTGCTTAACTTATTGAGAAACGTTGATTTGTGCATATGTTTGTCTTCTAATCTCATAAAGAGATTAGTAGAGAGTTATTTAGAAATAAATACATATATATTTGATATATATACCTGTGTGGTGTCTTTTCATTTGGTGATTCAAGAGATTATATGGTAAAACAAGCTGCTTTACATTCCTCCGAGACTTAGCCTGAAGGCTGCTCTCCACAGCTACCACTAGGATAGCTTTCTTTAAAAGGTTGTCTTAAACCTATCTACCATAAGAGTCGATTTGGACTGGTGCAAGGTGCCCACTATAATTAGTGGACAGCATATGCCAGGCCAACTTCTCACAGCGGGGGACCCAAGGACTCAATGTAAGTCAATGGGAAAGTCACAGTTGCAGTTTTCAAGAAGACGGACCCATCCCAGTGGACCCTGAAGAAACCCTGTGGAAGACAGAAGGTTGGAGGGTCACCCCACGAGTGGATACCCCAGGAATCAGGATACCTACACCAGGGAAGCAGGGTGCATAGGTGCGAAGTGACGTCGGAAACCACCGTAGACAACAATGGAGGACTTTAGGAAAGATGCCACTGGCAAAGAAGGTGAAAGAGTCCGGTGGAATCCAAGGATGGATTCTTAAAGAGAGGGACCTGCAAGCAGAGGGGACAGAGTCTATGCCACTCAGAGGTGACCAGGAGGCACGGAACAGCAATGACCAGCAATGACGGAAGATGCAGGAGTGATGACGGTGACCGTATCGCTGCAGCTGTGAGGACCAGGCGATGCTGAGGAAGACCAGGAGCCGTTCACGAGCTGTCACACGGAAGTCGAGAACCAGGGGGCCGGTGTCCAGCGGGAGCACTAACAAGCCTTGGCAGCAGCAACAGACGTAGTAAACGATAAAGGAGCAATGTTGGGACCAGCAAGGTCCCAGGGACTCGCCAAATGCAGGAGAGTCATAGCAGGCCCGAGCAAGCAGGGGAACCCACGGAGGCCAAATCTTGTCCCACGACGAACCTGAAGAGCCACCCACAGGTAAGCCCTTAAGTACCCTAGGAAAAGGGTTGGGACGATTCACGGGTCCCTCCCAGAGGAGGGGCTGGACGGAGGGGAGGATACTCCCATGTCCTTTGCCCAGTTTCGTGCCAGAGCGGGAGCCAAGGGCTCCCTGAACTGGCTCAAACTGGAGTATGCAAGCGCCCCAGCCCAATACACTAAGTCCTGTATGGGAGGTGGTCACCCATAGGAATAGGATAGGAAACCTATTGTTCTACCTTCCCCTGCTCCAGCTCAGCTCAGCAGCAGGAGGGCAGAATTGTGTCGGTGTCTGCAGCAGCACTAGCTTGCTGGCAGACCCTGGAAGGGCATAACCGGGAGTACTGAGGGCTTCCCGGAGGTGCCCCCTGGTGCATGGAATCATACCTCCAACACTGGTAATGGTGTTGGGGTATGATTCCAACATGTTTGATACCAAACATGCCCAGATTCTGCACAGCCAATATATAGTTAGCCATTGCGTAATGACACATGGCCACTATATGTATCAAAATGGCTGACCGCACTTACAAAGCCTGGAGAATCAACTCCGGGGTTTGTAGGGGGTGTCCTGCTCATGCAGGGAACCGTCACACTTTTAACCTAGCACCCTGCTTCAGGATTGAAAGGCCTGCCTTAGGGGTGACATAGGTTTTAAGTACAGTGACCTCAGATATATGGAAACTTATATCTGTCGTAAGTGGTGCTAGCACCAGCTTACACAGGCTTCAATGGCCGGCGTGTAGTCACAGTTTGAGTGTTCGCTCATGGGTGGCATAATACATGCTGCAGCCCATGGGAGACCCCTGGTGTACCTATGCCCTGGGTACCTTAGTACCATATACTAGGGACTTGCATGGGTACACCAGTAGCCAATTGGGAAGGTACCAAAATACTTACCACTGTCAAATTTAGGGAGAAAGCACAGTGACTGGGGTCCTAATTAGCAGGATCCCAGTCAGACTAGTCAGAAAACAGAATACCACCAGCAAAAAGTGGGGGTAACCATGAAAGCAGATCCTACTTTCCTACATTGCTTTAATGGCAGAGAGGAGGAAAGCAATTTTGATGAGAATAAGCCAAAGATTAGGGGATTCTGTGAAGAAAGAACCAACAGAAGACCCTAAGGGGTATTTGTTTGGAGAACGTTTGGTGAAGGGAGTGGGTAAATATGTGTCCACCTTCACCAGTCTGGATGAGGCTCAGTCCTCACTGAGGAGAGTATTTGGGGGCTGTGCTTTTGAGCGGGCTGGGGCAAGGGGACGTTTTCCTGGCCGATCTTTTACAAGGCTGTAGTACCTTTAGAGGATTTCAATGCACAAAGGGATTTTATCCTCAGAGAGGAAGAACGGGCAGAACTCGCCAGGCCAGGGGAAAAGCGCAGTTTTCCCAAGGATTTCAGGGTAAGTGTAGGAGAGTAGGATCTGCTTCACATGGGTACCCCCACTTTTTGCTGATGCTTCACTGTTTTTCGACTTTAGTCTGGCTGGGGCCCTGCTAATCAGAACCCCAGCCTAGCTGCTTCCTCTCTAAAATGGTTTCCATGTGCCTTAGGCACCTCTCTGATTGGAATCTGGAGTGCCCTTATAAGTCCCTAGTATATGGTATACTATGTACCCAGGGCATAGGTACCTCAGAGGCCTGCCAGGGGCTGAAGCATGTATTATGCCACCCCTGGAAGGCCAGCCAAAGGACACCACAGGTCTGCTACTGCAGCCTGGGTAAGGTGGTGCATGCACCCCTTACTGTGATATAGGTTACCTATATCACTGCATATGCACACATATAAACCTATAAGTCACTCCTATGGCAGGCCTTATCAATCCTGAAGGCAGAGTGCTTGGTTCTTATGTGAGAGGGTGCCCCTGCATGAGCAGAGCCCCTCTGCAGCGGTCGGAGACCCTTCTCTGATGCGGTTTGTAGTGCAGCCTGACCATATACTCTTAAGTGCATTATATCCTCGCGGTACAATGCTAACTTTGGACTGGCTGCACCAAAACAGTTCTGGCGGCGGGGGTAGCATTCCACCCTTCTAGAGGGAGAGACATGTACCCACCGGCATACCCGGTAACTTCTTTCCAGAGCCCTGGCATCACAAAATGGATGCCGCTGCCACAGACACGGGTCTGGCCTCCTGCTGCTGACTGAAACTCCGGCAGGGGAGGCCTGGACAATAGGTTTCCTGTCCCAGGGAGGTGTAACCACCTCCCCAGACAGGATAATGTGTATTGGGGCTGGGCGGGAGCACTCTCTGGTGCTTTGAAGTCCTGCACTGGGGGCACATTTGGTGTCCCTGTGCATACCCCAGTTCAAACCGGCTCAGGGGCTTCCAGCCCTGCTCTGTGCGAAACTGGACAAAGGGAAAGGGGTGTAACCACCCCTCGGCCCTGACCCTCCCATAGGTGGGTCCCCAGAGTATGTCCAACCCCTAACTTGGTATAAGTATGGGACCCCAGTCCTTAGGACTTTAGATTTACCTGGACGAAACTCTGATACAGAATCCTGGACCTTCGACGCTCTACTTCAAGATTAGAGGACTGAAGAATCTCCCTTGGGGTCAAGGAGTGACTCCCCTGCTTGGCAGACACCTAAGAAGCAATTGTCCGGTCTGCATCGCTGAAGCTCCCGCCGGACGCCGAAGTCTTTGCAACACCAGAGGTGGATTTCCAGACTTCCCCGAGGCTGCCCTGAGTCCCCAGCAAAGCTGAGGCCCGTAGCTGTCGTGGGTAACGTGGAACCGTGACCCCTGGACACCGAGCACATTTGCAAGTGCATCCTCTTCCTGGTCTCCCACGAAGTTGTGCTTTGGGCTCCGAGTAGCCCCCGCCTCCAGCACCGACTGCACCGAAGATTACTGGCCTCCACTCCACGAGTGTCCTGTGAGCCAGCTCTAAGTGCGTCCACTCGAGGCTCCTTCGCGGTCGCTAGTCCGTTGGCTAGTGGGCCCTCCCGGAGGCAACTCTTCTTTTAATTGGGCTTCCCTGGTTGCTCCAGACGTGCCCTGACTTATCCTCGCTGGGTGAGTCCCTCAGACCTTGCTGGTCTGCACCACCGTCCTTCTATTTCCACGAGACTTGCCGTTGCCAAGGCTTGTTGGGTCCAATCCGGTCGCCGACACCCCTGCAATTGACAGACGTCGTGGGACAGCTCGAATCCAGCTCCTGGTCGTCGTCGACGCCTCCTGGACCTCGTGGCTGAAGAGTCAAGACGACCGTCAACCTACCTGAAGCACCCGACATCGGTGGGCATCCGCTCATCGCCTTCCTGGTCACTGGCAAGTGACCCAGACTCTGTCCCCTCTGCTTTCAGGTTCTTCAGATCTTCGATCCACCTTTGGATCCACCCGAACACTTTCGACTTGGCCGCCAGCAGGACTTTGCAGCAGATCGCCATTGAAAACGACGACGAAACCCGACCCCGAAAGACACCTATGCACCCGGCTTCCCTGGGTGAGGTAACTCGAGTACTCCGGTGCTCTTGTGGGTATAGACTCTAGAACAACCTAGTTCTAAAGGGGTTTGCTCCAAGTCCTCCTCTAAGTGTCCCTTTTCTTTAAAACTCCAACCGCGACATTCCCCATAGAAGTCAACGGCGGCTCGCGGCTGTGTTCTCACACTGCACGCGTCCCCCGTGGGTCCCCTGTGTCACTACCTTGGGTGGTTCCTTGAGGGCCAAGCACTTCTACAGGCTCTAGGCCTTGTGTCTAGCTCAGTCGTGGTTCTTATACCACTTTATTGGTATATGGTTTGGTACGCCCCTAGGGCTTAAACGTGTATTTGTGCTATTACTGTTGATAACTAACTTATAACTTATGTACTTCGAACTCTAGCCTCATAAAGAGACTAGACGGGTGTGTTTAGTAATAAATACATATATTTTGAATATATACCTGGTGTGGTCCTCTTTCATTTGGTCACTCAAGAGATTATAGACTGGTAAAACAAGCTGCTTTACATTCCTTCAAGACTTAGCCTGAAGGCTGCTCTCCATAGCTACCACTAGGATAGCTTTCAATAAAGGTTGTCTTTAACCTATCTCCAATAAGGGGTTGTTTGGACTGGTGCAAGGTGCCCACTATAATTAGTGGACAGCATATACCAGGCCAACTTCTCACAGTAAGTATGAAGACAGTTTTTGGTTTTTCCCCAGAAAAGGTAGGGGGACAATTTGAGTTTATTAACAAAAGATCTATGGGGCATACTTATGGTGCAAGGATACACAGTAGAGATCAGGGAGAAACCAGTACAGTTGAAGGAGCCAAGGCAGATGGTTTTTCAGGGAGATCTACAAGGTTTGGTTTTGACCGAGGAGCAGGAGATGTTTAAAAAAAAAAAAAAAAAAAAAAAGGAGCTATAGAGAGGGTTTCGGAGGAGAAACTGATTTTTGTGAGTACAATTTTATTGGTCAGAAAAAGGACAAGGGCTGACGGCCCATGATAAATTTGAGACAATTGAATTGATACTTCGTTTAGAGGCATTTCAAGATGGAGGGTATCCATCTACTGAGGCACATTTTTCCAGACGAACAATTGGTTAGTCAAACTGGACCAAAAAGATGCTTATTTTACTATCCCAATGGCGAAGGAGAGTCGCATGTGTCTACAATTCAGGTGTTTAGGAGTCCTGTATCAGTTTACTTGAATTCCTTTTGGGCTGGCATTGGCACCTTGGTGTTTTACAAAGGTGTTGAGACCGGTAGCGGTATTTCTCAGAAAAAGAGGCATACAGATGATACTGTATCTAGATGATTTTTTTACTAATGTCCCAGAGTCAGGAGGAGTTGAGAGAGCAATTTCACTTGATAATAGTTCTGTTGGAATCTCTGGGATTTTTGATAAACAGGGGAAAATTGGTGTTAGAACCTTGTCATGGTTTGGAATTCTTAGCTTTTCAGGTGAACACAGTGGATGCGACTGAGTTTACCAGAGAAGAAGGTGATTAAGATAAAGACAGAAGTAATGAGCATTCTAAAGAGACAGTCTATTACACTGAGATATTTGGCAGAGTAATGGGTTTGTTTTCATCCTCAATTCAGGGGATTTTTCCTGGACCCCTGCATTATAGGGCTCTGCAGAGATTAAAGGAGCAAGGTTTGAGGAAAGGATTATGGTACGGAGACCAGATTCATCTTTCAGGGCAAGCAGTAGAGGAATTGGTATGGTGGTTAGACAATTTGGATGCCTGGAATGGCCGTGTGATATTTGGAGTATGCCCAGATTATGTGCTGGAAACAGACGCAAGCCTTTTTGGTTGGGGGGCTTGACTGGGTCATCAGGAGACTGGTGGCAGATGGTCTTGGGAGGAGAGTTCCGAGCACATAAATGGATTGGAGATGAGAGCAGGGCTTTTTGCTTTGCAAAGTTTTGGGATGGGTTGAAAAACTACAATGTTTTACTGAAGATGGACAATGTTTCAGCAGTTTGGGATATAAACCTATTAGGTGGAAGCAAGTTCAGGAATCTGAATCAGATTGTGAAGCAGATTTGGAGTTTTTGTCTAGAACAGAAGATAGGGTTACAAGCAGAATATTTTCCTGGTGTAGACAATACAGTAGCAGATTGAAATTCAAGATATCGCAGGGATTTCAGCGATTGGAAGCTGAATGTTCATATCCTCCAGAGAATACAAGTATGGGGTCCCCTAAAGGTGGACTTATTTGTGTCAAGGCTGACATTCCAGCTACCTCGTTATTATAGTTGGAGACCAGAACCTCAAGCAGAGGAGGTGGATGCTTTTCTGCAAGATTGGAAGGTAATACGAGGGTATGCTTTTCCTCCATTTGCAATGATACAGAGGGTATTGTTGATAGTCAGGAAGAAGAGATGTCAGGTAGTTCTGGAGACTCCTTTTTGGACAGCTCAACCTTGGTTCCAGGGTTGTTGGAATTAGCGGAGGAGGAACCCTTTTTGATTCCAGATTCAAAGGAGGTACTGTTAGGGCCATAAGGAGAGTTGCATCCTTTGGTCTTGAAAGTGCATTGAGCCTTCTTGTTTGGAAGATTTCAGGGGAGGAAATAAGTTAACAGGACTTTCACAAAAGGCTCAGGAGCTACTCAGGGAGTCTTGGGCTCCAGGCACTAGGAAGTGGTATGTTGGAGCGTGGAAGAAATGGGTGTGGGTGCTTGGAAGGGATATGGATCCTGTGGAGGCTTCTGCTGCAGAGCTTTCTAACGAACGAGTTATAGGACAATAAATTGTTCCAGGTTTGCAGTAGCAGCGGGTCATGCTCTTGTAGGAGGTTGTTCTATAGGAAGAGATCCTTTAATTTGTAGAGTAATGAAAGGGATTAAGTTACAGAGACCTCCTAGGTCTAGGTACACATGTCTATGGGATTGGAATTTGATTTTTTCAGTTGTTTGAGAGATGGACAATGAATACGTTATTTATCATTGCGCCAATTGGGTTCTAAGGTGGCAACTTAGTTGTGTTTAATGTCTGTGAAGAGGGTATCAGGCGTGAGAGCTTTGGAGGTAAGTAATCAATTTTATAAACCAGATGGAGTAATTTTTCAGATTACGATACAAACAAAGACTATGACTTCTATATTTTATCAACAATTCGACGAACATCATACGTTATGTGTGGTAAGATGTTTGAAGGACTATCAGAGTAGAATGGAAGAGTACAGAAGGGATGGAGTAATTCAACTGTTGATTTCATATGTAAGACTTTATAATGCCGGAAGTTCAGCAACAATAGCTCATTGAGTGAGGAGTTGTATGTTCGAGGGTGGAGTTGATATGCAGAAGTTTGGTGCGCATTCAGTAAGAGATGAGATGGCGAGTAAAGTTTTCGTGTCTGGTGGACGTTTTGGAAGAGATTTTGAAGGCAGCTGACTGGTCTAATGCGCATGTGCTTGCAAGGTTTCATTTAAAACTAATGGAACATGCATCATCTGTGGTTTTGCCACAGCTTTAAACATGCATAATGCTAGCCTCTAGTGTTGACATGAAATGTAGATTTTCCAAGTTTGTGAAGAGAGAATCTGGATTTCATTAAAGACACGGAGGCTAGCATTATCCCTCCCAGGTAAGATGAGAATATAGGAGGGAGTAGGAATGCAGTGTTATAATTGAGAACAATGTGAAACATGTTGTGGGTAGGTTTTGGAAGAACATTATATATTTTTCTTGTATTGTTTTTGTCAGATGCACAATAGAAGAGAAGAGTATCATTGGAGAAGAAGTTGCAGCGGTGTTTTGTTTGTTCATTAATTTAAGAGACAATTCAAGTTATGGGATCGGAGCAACTCAAAAAGAGGAAGATGGCTGTTGGAGCTGAATAGACTTCAATGAAATTCTAGTTCTGGAATTTTAAGTATGGTTATGTTTTACTTTAAAGTGCTACAAGGAGCTGACAATAAACGACTTATGCATAATGCTAGCCTCTGTGCCTTTAATGAAATCCAGAATCTCTCTTCACAAACTTGGAGAATCTACAATCTTACACAGCATCTGAAAGGAGAAATGCCACACATCTTTCTATGTTTTCACAACATGTAGGCTGCCATAAGGGAGGCTGCAAGTCTTTGCCTGTGAGAAATTAGTTCAGATAAAATCGTGTACCTTAATTCTCTCATGTGTAATCTTTATCTAAAACTGTTGATGGAGGAGGTACTGGATGTTTTCCCTTACCCAACGCCAGATTAATCACAGACTGTGTGTGTAAGGCACCTATGATAATAAAAGGAGCCTCCTAGGATTTTGTGAATTTGAGAGGACGAGGTAATAATGGATCGTTCAATCAAGGATGATGGCATAAGGTTTTTACTAGTGCAGAAGCAGCCAATTTTTTTAAGCGTGCAGAAAAGACAAAAGGTCCATGGTGTCTACTGTTTTGGACTTCACATAACTAAATTATCTGGTTGGATGCAGTAGCTTATGTTCAGTATCAGAATTCAGGGAACCTATATGCATGTCTACATTTTGATTCCAATGAGGGATTTAATGAGAAGCTGTCTCTCCACCAGGTAACGTATCACGGCTGACATAGTTTCCTGTCCCAAAGGAGCAGGGATGGTACCTACTTCTGATGTCAATCATCACACTGTACTCTTGAGTAGATTTGCAAGATCAAATGTGTTATTAGATTGCATTTCTTTTGCCTCCAAAGACATTTGGGTGGTAGTTATTATTACAGGCTTGAAACAAATCAAATCAAATCAAAAGTTCTTTATTCGCCAACTATTACAGTTGACCATAAAAGCACAATGCATATATCAGAACTATTAAAACATCATTCAAGCTTGAGATTACATAAAATTAATTGGGTCACATCACAATTGATTTTCGAGACCTAAAAACTCTTTTAAAAAAAGCAATTACAGATACAATAATAAAATTATCATCTAGCTGTTGAAGAGTCGTAAATGCAGGGTAACATTGTCTAATACCAAGTTTTTTAAGCACAGGGATGATCCATCTCCTTCTCGGTATGGAATAAAGTTTACAAAAAAACAATATATGTATCGTCGATTGAGCCGAAACCTCGTCACATGGGCAATTGCATAAAACTCTCGACCAATCATTCTGTACAGGGAAACTAAACAATCGATGTAAAATATTCAACCTGAAGCGTGTCAAAAGAAACCTTTCATAATCATCAGTGATCAGAGCAATATATGGCTGTATCGTAAGGGTTACTAAAACCGGAAAATATGCTTGCACTGTTGGTTTCTTTAATTCAATTGTAGTCCTCACTTCGCCCAAATAATGCATACAACTTACTTTTAGGTCTTTCCTAGATACATTTTGCATAGTGTGTGGATCTTTAAAATATTCAGGATGGCCTAGTTTAATCATAAACTTTTTGACATAGGCTAGCCATCTTATATTTCTGACCCCATCCACTACCAAGGCATCCTTCAATATTTGCCTATTCAAATCTGTCTCATCTGCAGTCCATACTCTGTGCCACAAGAGGACAGGCTGTATCTTAATTATGTCCTCTAAATACGGTACCCCAAGTTCTTGGTGGCATATGTAAGTTGAAGTGCTGTCTGGTACTGCCAGGAAGGACCTCAGAAGCATATTTTCTGCAAGCTGTAAGGCATTGACCCCTACAAAACCCCAAATTCCGGCTCCGTACGTAGCAATGGATACGCATTTTGCCCTATATATTGGTAAGATTTCTGCAGGGGCGCGTCTTCCTAATTTTTTACAGCAGTTTAGCAGGGCCATAATCGATTTAACCAATAGCAACCTTCTTGCTTTAATCGCCAGTGACCACATCCCTAAATGATCGAATAAAATCCCCAGGTAAGAAAAAGTCTTAGTACACTCTATAACCTTTGAATTTATAAAAATGGTCATAGTTTTCTTTTTTAGTCCCCTCCCACAGTTCATTGTAAAAGTTTTAGAACAATTTACCACGAGGCCCAGGCTCGCCATAAAATTAACAAAAGCATTTACCACCCTTTGGAGACCCAGCGGTGTGCGGGCCATTAGGACCGCATCGTCCGCATACAGGAGTGCCGGAATAGGGCAATTTGCCACTACAGGTAAATCCTTGCACTCCTGTATCAATGCAGATTCCAGTTTGTTTATATATAGCGAAAAAAGGAACGGGGCGAGAATGCACCCTTGTCTTACTCCTCTTCTAACGCTAAAGTGCTCAGTGCATTCACCACCTCTCCCAAATCGGACCCTAGCCCTTGCCCCTGAGTAAAGCTGCCTCAAGAAAGTAACTATTAAAACGTTTACGACCATCTCCTCTAAAACCGACCAGAGCTTCTCATGGATGACACAATCGAACGCCGCTGTTAAATCGACAAAGGTTACATACAGCCTTTCCCTTTTTGCTTTTGTATACTTTTCTAATATAATGTGTAGGTTTAAACCCTGTTCTATTGTGCCCAATCCTTTGCGAAACCCGTATTGTAAATCACTTAAAATTGAGTGTTCCTCTGCCCACACTTGCAACCTATCTAACAGGACTCGACCCACGATCTTAATTGTAGAGTCCAGTAGTGAGATTGGGCGATAACACACTGGGTTTGCCCAGTCCCTTTTTGAAAATGGGCACTATGATTGAATCGTACCAGGTTGATAAAAAGCCTTGAGAACAGCAAGCGTTAAAAACCTGTTTTGAGTGGACCCCAGAGAGATAAATTAGACTTAAAAAGGTCCACTGGGATGCCGTCAGGTCCTGCCGCCTTCCCTCCAGAGCTTAAGTTAATGGCCGAATTGACCTCCTTAAGAGTGAAATCTATGGATAAGTCTGATGGAGTCGATAATTTCATAGTGTCGTCGACACTTGCTGGGTTTCCCTGTTCATCGGACGATGGATTATTATACAAACTGGAGTAATGTAATATCCATTAGGGTTCAGTGATGGCGATCTCTATGGTTGCTTTATCGTTTTCGGCCAAAAAAGGTGCGTTAACCGCCTTCCAGAAGGCTGCGGGATCCCGATTGACCGAGGCGTCGCGCAGCGCTTGCCAGGCTTCCTCTTTAAGCGCCAACTTTCTAACTCTCAATGCCTTCTTATATTCACGTCTTGCCTCTCTAATATTGTCCCGATTTATTTTTCCCAACATGAAGGGCTTTTTTAAGTTTGGAATAGGCCTTTGTACAACTAGTATCAAACCAGCCTTGTATTTGTTTCATTTTCTTACTTGGGTTCATATGAAGTGTTTCCTTAATAAAACTTGAGATGACTAAAAAATTATCTAAAATATCCTGGTGAGATGATTTGTCATCCAAACAAGTTGAAAACATATCTTTACAATTCGATACCACCTTGCTAGTAAAAGCCTCAGGATCCACATTTTCCCATTTCAGTGCGTAACCATTTTGTCTACTCAGAGAAATATTTTCCACAAAATGGTTAGGGTCTTTTCTGATATTAGCACTCTTAGTATTCACCTTCACACCAATACTAATGGGAAAGTGGTCACTAAGCGCTATATCATGTATGATAAAATCTTTTAAACGAGCGGAAAATCTACTCGAGGCTAATACATAATCGATAGTAGAAAAGATCCCTCGACCATTAAAGGTGGGCTGAAAAGGGACCATGGGAACACACAAATCATTAACGAACCCAAAATCAAATGTAAACATGATGTCATTCAGGAGGTCACCATAAGGTGTATGTGGGAAATGTGCAAAACTAGGACCCTTTTCATACGATATGCCACATACCCCGTTGTTCATGTACTGGCATATAGGGGAATTAAAATCCCCACCCCAGATGAAGCAGGTCTCCTTTGATATACATGATTGTAATTTGTGTAGTTCACTACTCACTTTTCCCATTAATCCCTCAATCTGCTCAGATGAAGCGTTATTATAAAAATTCAATAAAATAATACTAAAAGCTTGATCTATGTGAAGGCTGATGATTTGATAAAACTGATCTGTAACATTAAAAACAATTTGTCTTAAATTCAGAAAATTTGAGATATAGATACAGAGGCCACCTTTCGCTCTTCCATGTGATGACGGATCTGCAGGCGTGTGGAAGGTTTTGTACCCACAAATGTGTGTTGGCCGTTCCACCCAGGTTTCTTGTAAGCTCAAGATGATATACTTACTCACAAAATCATGCCATAGTATATTGGACACCTTTGTTTTTAGGCCCGCTACATTCCAAAACAGAATTTTACAAGTATCTTTTACCCCCAGGCCTTTACTATTTCCCCCATGTTCAACTCGCTTCATGGGTGTTTTCACAGGTTGTACTACAGGGGAGGGGGCTGGGACAGTCGGAGGGTCTAAATCTAGGGCATTTACAGGCTCTATGTTTGTAGACATAATTATGTTAGATGAAGAAGTATGGTCGATGCTGACTGGCTTTACCGTCTCACTCAGGTTGGAGATGGCCTTTACTATTTCGGTTATATCATGCGATGTGGGAACTCCCTTTTGTTGTCAATCCACTGATTCAAGGTTAGCAAGTGCATCAAAGCGATTAAAAGTTAAAAGGTTGAACCCACGATTATGGTACTGAATTTGGGATCCTGTGTCCCTTGGGCCAACACAGGGTGTGGGCTGGTAAAAGTATCCCAATGTGACCAAATTAACACCTTGTCCCAGTGAACATTGATTACCTACTCTAGTCAGAATCAATCTAACTAGCTGTGGCGTTTTAAAGGTCAACACTACACAGTCCCCTATCTGGTTCTTTGGCCCGTTTCCTACCCAGCTCACTCTTCTGATCATCTTGGATTCATTAAATAGTCTCTCAGTGAGACCCGTCCTTGCTCCTAACCACTGCAGGGCCTTATTCCTCTCCCTTTCCCACGCCTCATCCACCCTATTCTGAAGTTTGGGAACATTAATTAAAACCACCACGTAAGGTGTCGCTGCCGGTTGTAGACCCAGACGTGTCATATATCTCTCAGTCCCAATTACGTTCATATTACTGGCCGCCTTTGGGCTATTAGATACTGAATGATATTTAGTCCTATTGGGGGCTGTTGAGGTAACCGTAGAGGAGGCCGCTGTATGTGCCATAGGGGTATTTTGTGCAATGTTATGTGAAGCGTGTATTGTTTCCTCGGGATGGCCAGAGTTATTGCCAGTGTCGCAAAGTCTCCTGCATTTGGGAAGATGTTCCCGATTTCCCAGTTGGACAGAAGACTGTTGGTCGGGAGGCTGGGGTTTAGCTAAGCTTTTAGTTAAAGTCTCTTCTATTAGGCCAATTCTATGTATTAGACCACCTAGGCTTTCCCTCAAGAATGTATCTAATGCGTCCAATTTTGTTTTTAAATTTATGACCTCATTCTGGGTACGCAAATTTGTAGTAAGATTTGATTTGCCCCTGCTAGCTGTATTGTGTGTCACTAATGAAGGTTTGTCCCTTTTGGACTTTTTCGGAGCTTTAAGTGCTGTCTCACTATCCGTTAAACTCTTATCCCCTATAGTGTGAATTGAACTATCCGGGTTTCTAGCCCGCTTTATCCGGGGTTGAATATCCAAATCTTCATCGCTAACTGCTATGTTATCCTGTATGTTTGCTATACAACCATTTGCTCCTGATAAACTGCTAGATACCGATAAAGGTAAAGATAAAACGGGCCCCTCTTTTGATATATTGGCCGTTGGGGTTCCCCCCTCCATTCCAGGGATACCTGGATTAAGAGCTTTCTCTACTGTTACGATCTGGCGCTCAATTGCACCCATGGCTCCCGTGAGGTAACTAAGCAGGCTTTCACGTGGGTGCGTCCCTGAGACCTTTTGCTTTTTAATAGGGGCACTTAGTGTTTTTCTCTTCCCCATCGTTTTCGAGATATCACTATGTCCTCATAGATCTCCTTAGTAGGGATACAAAATCTGGTCTATTAAAGCTTAGGAAACCCCGCTCTACCCCACCAAACAATTGCACAATATAATATATAGTTCCACCGTTTCTATATGCGGTGGATATTGTCCCCTTAAAAGCTTGGAAAGCAAGTAATCTATGTCCAAAGTACCTTTAAATGTAGACTTTAGAGCCGTGGCCCAGTCCAGTCTCTGACAGGCTATGACGGGCTAAGACGGGCTAAGACGGGCCCGGTCTTCGCCCGGGCTGAGCCCGCGCGCGTCCCGCGTCGCGTGACCGCCGCGCTGCTTTTCAAGCCCCTCCAGTGGCTCTGGATAAAGTGCTCCGTGCGTCAGGGCCAAGGGCTGGGCAACAAAGGTCAGTTTCCTCCAAAGCGGTCTCCCGCATCGCGGGACCGCCGCGCTGCTTTTCAAGCCCCTTCAGGGGCTCTGGATAAAGTGCTCCGTGCGTCAGGGCCAAGGGCTGGGCAACAAAGGTCAGTTTCCTCCAAAGCGGTCTCCCGCGGCGCGGGACCGCCGCGCTGCTTTCAAGCCCCTCCAGGGGCTCTGGATAAAGTGCTCCGTGCATCAGGGCCAAGGGCTGGGCAACAAAGGTCAGTTTCCTCCAAAGCGGTCTCCCGCGTCGCGGGACCGCCGCGCTGCTTTTCAAGCCCCTCCAGGGGCTCTGGATAAAGTGCTCCGTGCGTCAGGGCCAAGGGCTGGGCAACAAAGGTCAGTTTCCTCCAAAGCGGTCTCCCGCGGCGCGGGACCGCCGCGCTGCTTTTCAAGCCCCTCCAGGGGCTCTGGATAAAGTGCTCCGTGCGTCAGGGCCAAGGGCTGGGCAACAAAGGTCAGTTTCCTCCAAAGCGGTCTCCCGCGTCGCGGGACCGCCGCGCTGCTTTTCAAGCCCCTCCAGGGGCTCTGGATAAAGTGCTCCGTGCGTCAGGGCCAAGGGCTGGGCAACAAAGGTCAGTTTCCTCCAAAGCGGTCTCCCGCGTCGCGGGACCGCCGCGCTGCTTTTCAAGCCCCTCCAGGGGCTCTGGATAAAGTGCTCCGTGCGTCAGGGCCAAGGGCTGGGCAACAAAGGTCAGTTTCCTCCAAAGCGGTCTCCGCGTCGCGGGACCGCCGCGCTGCTTTTCAAGCCCCTCCAGGGGCTCTGGATAAAGTGCTCCGTGCGTCAGGGCCAAGGGCTGGGCAACAAAGGTCAGTTTCCTCCAGAGCGGTCTCCCGCGTCGCGGGACCGCCGCGCTGCTTTTCAAGCCCCTCCAGGGGCTCTGGATAAAGTGCTCCGTGCGTCAGGGCCAAGGGCTGGGCAACAAAGGTCAGTTTCCTCCAAAGCGGTCACCCGCGTCGCGGGACCGCCGCGCTGCTTTTCAAGCCCCTCCAGGGGCTCTGGATAAAGTGCTCCGTGCGTCAGGGCCAAGGGCTGGGCAACAAAGGTCAGTTTCCTCCAA
Source organism: Calotriton arnoldi (assembly GCA_963921515.1). NCBI lineage: Eukaryota > Metazoa > Chordata > Amphibia > Caudata > Salamandridae > Calotriton > Calotriton arnoldi. Next base: position 328,500 of record CAWUFW010011813.1, read on the forward strand.
AGCGGTCTCCCGCGTCGCGGGACCGCCGCGCTGCTTTTCAAGCCCCTCCAGGGGCTCTGGATAAAGTGCTCCGTGCGTCAGAGCCAAGGGCTGGGCAACAAAGGTCAGTTTCCTCCAAAGCGGTCTCCCTTGAAACAAGATGAGGGATCTCGTCAACAAAATGTGGACTCTGACCCAAATACTGCCAACACGCCAAATAATGGCTACTCTCACGTGGTGGCAAGTAATTGTTCAGGTGGCATCATAAAGTGTGATTGATAAGGACTATGTTACTTACCCAGTAAGCATCTGTTCTTTGCAGTAGAGCTGTAGAATCACATGCTTTGCATACTCCTGCCATTAGTGTTGGGTACGGATGTTTGCAAGTTGTTTTTCTTCGAAGAAGTCTTTCCTAGTCACGAGGTAAGGTGACTCCTCCTTTCGGTGATACTGCGCATGGGCATCGACTCCATTGTTAGATTGTTTTCCCGCAAGAGGGTGAGAATGGAGTAAGTAAGTGTAGTATAGAGATGTCCATGCGTATGAATGTATAATCAAGAACTGCAACAACTATAGGTGCCCAGGGAGGAGGGTGGGTGCAGGTGAATCTACAGCTCTATATGCCAAGAACAGATGCTTACTGGGTAAGTAACATAATCCGTTCGAGGCATGTGTGCTGTAGATACACATGCTTTGCATAGGCTACAAAGCATTATACTCCCAAAGCAGTGGCTAAGCTGTAGATGATGCAGTTGTTTGAAACAGTGTTTTAAGTACTGCTTGGCCTACATTAGCTTGTTGGTGTGCTAACACATATACACAATAGTGTTTGGTAAATGTGTGTGGTGTAGACCGTGTAGCAGCCTCACACATGTAAGCTAGAGGAATGTTACCTAAAAAGGCCATAGGAGCCCCTATTGTGCGAGTGGAATGCGCTCTAGGGGGTATGGATAAAGTTCTTTTAGCTTTTGCATAGAATGTTTGAATGCCTTTAACAATCCATCTTGAAATGCCAGATTTAGAGATGGGATTGCCTTTGTGAGGTGGAGCAAATGCAACAAACAGTTGTTTTATTTTGCGAAAATCTTTGGTCCCATCTATGTACTACAATAAAGCTCTTTTGACATCAAGCGTGTGGAGAGCCTGTTCTGCTGCAGAATCAGGTTGAGGAAAAAACACAGGTAACTCAACTGATTGGTTTATATGAAACGCAGAAACCACTTTGGGAAGGAATTTAGGGTAGGTGTGAAGAAGTACCCTGTTTTTGTGGAGCTGAACGAAGGGTTCTTCCAAGGTTAATGCCTGTATCTCACCAACTCTCCTTAATGAAGTGATTGCAATGAGGAAAGCAACTTTCCATGAAAGAAACTGCAAAGGGCAATTGTGCAATGGTTCAAAAGGTGGACCCATAAGCCTTGTAAGGACAATGTTAAGATTCCATACTGGCGCAGGGGGAATTCTTGGCGGTATTACCCTTTTCAAGCCTTCCATGAAGGCTTTGATTACTGGAACTTTAAATAGTGATAAATGCTGCCTGTTCAGCAAACACGCAGCTACCGCTGCAAGGTGCAAACGAATAAATGTATAAGCCAGTCCAGTTTGCTGTAAGTGTAACAGGTAACAGATAATATTTTGTATAGAAGCATCTAGAGGATTGATTTTGTTGTTATTACAGTAGACAACAAATCTTTTCCACTTTGCTGCATAACAAGCTCTGGCAGTAGGATTTCTTGCTTCTTTTAGAATAGTCATACAGTCTGGTGGTAGATTTAAATAACCAAACTCTATGACTTTAGGATCCAGATTGCTAAGTTTAGTTCTTTGGGATTTGGATGTCTGATTTCTCCATGGTTCTGCGTGAGGAGCCTGGAGGTGAGATGCAGCTTTTGATGTGGAACTACTGACAGCTCCAACAGGGTGGTGTACCATGGTTGACGGGCCCATGTGGGAGATACTAGAATTAGTGTGAGGGATGTTTGCCTGAGCTTCTGAACCAGTGGGAGAGGAGGAAAAGCGTAGGCAAATATCCCGGACCAGTTCATCCAAAGGGCATTGAATTTTGAGAGCGGGTGTGGGAACCTAGCGCCGAAATTTTGGCATTTTGCGTTGTCGACTGTGGCAAACAAGTCAATTTGAGAGAATCCCCATTGTTGGAAGTATGGAAGGAGAACTTGTGGATGGAGTTCCCACACGTGAATTTGCTGCCTCTTTCTGCTGAGAAGGTCGGCAATCTGATTGTTTACCCCTGGAAGGTGTTCTGCCAGAAGATAAATCCTGTGATGGATTGCCCAATTCCAAATGGCTTGAGAGAGGCGTAACAGTTGGAGAGAGTGTGTCCCCCCCCTGTTTTTGTACATAGTACATTGCTGTCATTTTGTCTGTCTGGACTAGGACAGCTTTGCCTATCAGGTGAGTTTGAAAAGCTTTGAGCGCTAGAAAGACTGCTAGAAGCTCTAGATAGTTGATGTGGAGGCTTTTGTGCTTGTTGCTCCACAGGCCTTGTATTGTGTAATCTTGGAGATGAGCACCCCAACCTGTCAGAGATGCGTCTGCTATGAGCACGATCTGTGGAATAGGGTCGATGAAAGGCCATCCTTTTGATAAATTTTGTGGGTTCCACCACTGCAGAGAGCGATGGGTGCGGCTGTCTACCAACACTAGATCGGTTAATTGACCCCGAGACTGATTCCACTGACGTGCTAAGCACTCTTGTAGGGGACGCATGTGGAGTCTTGCATGGGGTACAATTGCGATGCAAGACACCATTGTTCCCAGCAGTTGCATGAACACTCTGGCTGGTAATGTTTGGTTGGATTGAAACTGTAGTGTCATAGACTGAATGTTGTGAATTCTGGCTGCATTGGGAGAGGGTAGAGTTTTGATAGTGTCTAGAATGGCCCCTAGGTAAGATTGCATCTGTGAAGGATGCAGGTGATATTTCTGTGCATTGACCATAAAGCCCAGTTGATGAAGTAGGTCTAGTGTGGTCAGAGTGTGTCGTAGACAGTTTTGGTAAGTGCTGGCTTTGATGAGCCAGTCGTCTAGGTAGAGGAAGACGTGAATATGTGGTCTTCTGAGATGAGCTGCCACTACTGCCAGGCATTTGGTAAATACTCTGGGAGCAGTAGTCACTCCAAACGGGAGCACTTTGAATTGGTAATGTTTGCCTATCACAAATCTGAGGCATTTGCGATGAGCTAGATGAATTGGAACATGAAAATATGCATCTTTCAAGTCTAGAGTAGACATAAAATCTCCCTTCTGTAAAAGTGGAAGTACCTGTTGAAGGGTTACCATGTGAAAGTGCTCTGACAGTATATATTGGTTTAACTACCTGAGATCCAGAATAGGTCTTAAGGAGCCGTCATTTTTGAGAATCAGAAAATAGAGAGAGTAAACCCCTGAACCTTGGTACTCTACTGGAACTGGTTCTATGGTTCCTTTTAATAAGAGAGATTGCACTTCCTGTTCGAGCAACTGCAAGCGGTCTGGAGACAATTTGTGAGAGCGAGGCGGAAGGTATGGTGAATTGGTGGTAAGCTCCAGGCAATAAGCATGTTGGATAATTCCGATCACCCATTTGTTGGTTGTTATAGATTGCCAAATGGGGAGAAATTGTTGAAGTCTTCCTCCGACAGGTGTGGTATGGTTGGAGGGAAGCGTGGGGAAGTCACTGCTTATTAGGGGAAGGGGAGTTACGGGGTGTGGTGCCCTTACCCCTGCCTTTAGAGTTGTTTCCTCTAAATCCTCCTCAAAAAAAGCATCTTGAGGAACAGGGCTGGTTATTACCTTTGTAAGAGGAGGTGTACTGGTCTGAGGGTGTGGTTTTGGACACTGCTCGGTAAAAGGAACGACGAAAGGAGCCTCTGTTTGAAGGAGACTGGAGCGCTCCCATGGACTTAGCCACTTCAGTGTCCTTTTTCATTTTCTCAAGCGCCTGATCGACCTCAGGGCCAAAGAGATGTTTTTTGTCAAATGGTGTATTTAAAATAAATTGTTGGACTTCGGGCTTAAACCCGGAAATCCTTAACCAAGCATGTCTTCGGAGTAAGATGCTAGTGTTGACCTCCCTAGCTGCGGTATCGGCAGCATCTAGAGCACATCTTATTGAAGAATTGGAAATTAGCTTTCCTTCATTTACCATTCCATTCCAAAAAGCTTTATTCGACGTATTAGGTCATAAAAGCACAAAACTTACATTAAAAGAATACACAAAACGTTGATAAGCAATTCATGGAGGCCCTCTACAATTCAATACATGCCCCCTAGGATGGAAGAATCTAACTATCATAAAACTCTTTATACAAATCTTAAAATTTTTACATATTAATTTGTTAAAAACTTTTTAAAATATACCACAATACAAATTACATTTGTTAACTGTCAGTAAAAACAGAGCAAATCATTTCACAATTATACAATACGGCCAAGCGTGCATGCTAAAAATCCACTATCTCATTATGGGACCTTACTTCTAATTGCCCACACCCACCCCAAGTATTTTGCCACGGCTACAACAATAGCTTCAGTTGTATCGCTTCTAAGGATTCTTTCCGCCTCATGCGCCCTTCTTGTTCCCAACAGCTTACAAATTGGGGTCAGCCAGGCGTGCCGCGGAGCTTTGTAACCACTACATTCAAATAAAACATGGGTCAATGATTCTTTACCACTCCTGCACACTGAACGAAGGTCATTTCTAGGTATAGACCATTTGCTAGTAAAATCTTTTAATGGTAGTGTGCCGACCCTGAACTGGAAATATAATTTCCGCTCAAAGGGCTTTGTAATAAAGTCCCAATATTGCTCAAACTCAGGTATGGGTTTACAATTCAGGAAATACCCTGTAAGGGATGAAGACTCACAATTTCTCACTGTATTGGTCTGGGCCATTTCCCAGTATTTAGCCTTCAGGATCTGTTTAGATGGAAAAACTGTGTTTTTGGGGTCCTCCCATAGTGGACACATACCCATATTCGCTAGAGTAACTCTAAGCTGTCTTAACCATTTAATTTGGTGCGATGTGTCCAACCTTTTTACATCTTGAAAGTCAGCTGCATACTCTGCAAGTTCTGGGGTAGACCAAAGTCTACGCCAGTACAAAAGTGGACGTAATTTTGCAAATTCCGCAATTGGCTTTCTCCCCAAATCAATCAATAACGGGCATGTTGGGGTACTCTGCGGCAAGCTGGTAATATTTCTGAGAAACTTATTTTCCGAGATAGTAAGTTTGGATAAGTCCTCATCACCCCAGAGTTCTGCACCATATAAGGCAGAACTGACTACTTTCATGTTATAAATCTCCATAGCAGGGCTAACTATCTTGGTGAAGGAAGTGTTGTATTCTCTTTGCAGTACTCCTATCAGTTGTCTGTGTTTTAGGGATGCTATATCGACCTGATGTGTCCAGTTTAACCCCTCCTGGATGTTGACCCCTAGATATGTGAACTCTTTGACCTGATCTAGCACGGCATTGTTCAGCATGATGCCCCCCTTAAAGGCCCTATGTGGATTAAAGGCCATCAATTTTGTTTTAGACACATTGACCTCCAATCCCCGTCGAGCGCAAAACTCTTCGAAGATTGTTAGGGCTCTCTGGAGCCCACTCGGTGTTTTGGAGAGGATCAATGTGTCGTCCGCAAACATTAGTATGGGGACTTTTTCGCCTGCCAAAGTCGGTGCGTCTGTGGGGGTTAATCTCATACAGTTCACAAACCCATTAATGTATAAAGAGAATAAGGTCGGGGCCAATACGCATCCCTGTCGAACACCCTTCTCCACTGCGAAAAATTCTGTGACTTCACCCTGCTTACCCCACCGGATCCTAGCCTTGTTATCCTCATGCAACCTAATGATAAGTGTCAACAAATCGGGTGGTAGCCCCATTTCTTGTAGCGTCTGCCAAAGCTTTTTGCGTGGTACAAGATCAAATGCTGACCTAAGGTCAACAAAAACGGCATACAAGCTACCCTTACCCAAGGTTACCGTTTTCCAGAATAGTAAAATAAGCCTAAACACTTGGTCGATTGTGCTAGTAGAGGTACGAAACCCTGCTTGGAGGGGCGATAAGATATTGAATTCACCGATCCAATCCTGCACTCTATTGAGCACCAATCTGCCCATTATCTTTTGTAGAGAATCAATAAGGCTGATCGGCCTATAGTTCCCTGGGCATGATTTGTCCCCTTTCTTAAAAACAGGAATGATCTCTGCGCCTTTCCAGGAATCTGGAACCGGCCCACCCTGAGCTATAGCATTTGTTAGTAAGAGGATATATTTGCCCCATCTCACTTTATCATAGAGGAATATATCCCCCGGTATTCCATCTAGACCTGGAGCTTTTTCTGCCAAGATGGATTTCAGGGCCACCTCCACATCTACCTTACTAAAAACTTCCCCCTTAAAAAATTGCTTATCAATGCTGCCCTCTGTTTCATGCTCACTTGCAGCATATTGCGGTTTAAAGTGGATTACCCACTCCGATTGTGAGATGTGATTTTGGGGCTGGGAGGCCTGCCCTCCTCTATTCCATTTATGGACATTCCAGAACTGTTTAGAATTCCTATTAACACAAGCCTCCTTCAACTCGTCCCACCTTTTGCTATCCCAATCCTTCTTCGCCTTTTTTTGTGCCCCCCGATATGTGGCCCTTGCTGCTCGTACCACTACGGGGTCCCCCTTGTATGATAGCTTCCCCTAAGTCTGCACGGGACTTTTTACATTCCGAGCTATACCATTCCTGAGGTTTGGGTGTGATCATCTTCTTTGGTTTGCTCCTTATACTAAAATGCATAGGCAATAGTCCAAAAAATTCATTATGTATGCATATAAAACTCTTTAGATCAGTCGGATTAGTTACTCTATCCTGCAGTTCACTAATGGCCTGGTCTAGCTCTTTTTCAATGCTAGCAAGTACACCCGGGAGGTCTTTTAGCTTGGTCCATTTTAGACGCCTTAGATCATTCGATGGGACAGCGTCAGAGGTGATATAACTGTCTAACACTTCTTGAGGATCTTTGGAACATAAAAGGTCCATGTCCACACAAAGGATTGTGGTCACTTTCCAGTCTCTCTCGAATCCTCATATCCTTCACTCTATGCCAAAGTGCTAGGCTAACCAACACGTAGTCTATCCTGCTGGAATAGTGGCCATTGTCAAATGTGTTAGCCCCCGTTATATCTGACACTGTACGGCCATTAAGTGCCCGTAATCCCTTTTCCATGCAAACTGAATTCACTTGGATCATTGCATCAGACCATCTTTTTATTGGGTCTAGCTCCAACTTTGGAACGCCCCACTTTAGATCTTCCTCAATGTACGAATTTTCCTCCTCACTCAGAAGTGGCTCAAAAGTAGCATTAAAATCCCCCGCAACGATAATATATGTATCTGCGTGTCTACCCTCGAGAAGATCGTCAAGAGCCGCTAAAACTCCCGACTTTTTCCCATGTGAGCCTCTCACATAGACATTATATATTACCACTATCCCGTTAGTGCCCCTAGACACTCTAATGGCCTGAATATCCTGACTATGTGTTGGGAGTACTTGAATATCCAATCCCAGATCTTGCTTCACCCATATTGTCAGTCCCCCTGATGGTCTCCATTTTGGGCCTTTAACAGCCGGGATATGAAAATTTAAATACTCAACACAAAAATGGGGGACTTCTGCCCAAGTCTCTTGAAACAGGCAGATTTCATGCTTCTCAATAAAATCCTGCCACTCCGGGGATCCCAACTTTGAGCCTAATCCTGCAATGTTCCAAGACAACAATGTGTTCGTTATAAATGATGTATTTGCCGATGGTAGTCTGCTTATAGCACGAGGGCTTATACTGCCCTCCTGTCCTGACCCTTCGTATAGTACAGTTGGCAGGAGATCCTCACTTACAACTAGATCCAGCTCTGATACTAGACAATCACACCCTAGTGGGCTGACCCCATGGGCCATCTTAGTTAGAGGATGAACCTGCTGCTTCTTCTCCAATTCCATCTCATGTCAATCTATGTTTTCCAGAGTGGATACTCCCCGGAGCCTAGTTAAAGTGTTCTCGTGTGGATAAGCGGTCACACTAATCCTTGGAGGGCGTCTAAACTGGATAGTTGACTGACCTGGTGCAGTTGTACGAAATTCTAGGCCAAAAGATTTTCCGCTAGATCCGCCCTAGCCATCGTCAGCTCGATACTATCCAAGGAGTTTGCAGTTGCTACCATCCTGCGGGCCTTTACTATATCTTCCCTCATTACCGAACGGCATCCTCTCACATGCCGTATCCAATGAATGGATTTATTTATTAGGGAATCCTCACTTTCTTATCTTTTATTTACATCTAGCTTCTGTACATTCGCCATAACAATTTTTAAAGAATTGGACATTTCCGCGGGATAATAAACCGGGTGCCTTACTCGCTGTTCATTCACTGGCTGGATAGGTTGAAAAACAGTGTTATTAGACTGTACCGGGGCCCCCGCCCGAGCCACGGTAGAGATTTTTTTATTTTGGCTAATGATGGAATTTGGAATAGGTCTAGGCTTTATTGGAAGCAACCTCGAGTTCTCTGCCTTGGGTCTTCCAAATCTGGGTGAGGCCCCAACTGCCCGAGTTTGATTTACCTGTGAGGCAATAGCTGAGGTAGTCCCAGATGTTATCTGAATAGGCAGGATTCCGCCCTGTAATTGTCCTAAGCCTCTACTTTCCCTTGCAACTCCTAGTTGTAGCTGGTTGGGTGTCAGTGTTTTTACCAGCGATGTTAAGTCCTCTATCTGGCCTCTCATTAGGCCCATTTCTTGTTTTAACAAAATAACTTGCCGAAGCAAGTCTTGGTATTCCATGGACGAGTCTATCCCCCTAGCCATACCCTGTTCAAGACTAACTGGGGTCTTCTGGGTTTCCTGCGGCCCCTCTTCTCTACTTGGTTCGTTATCAGAGATATCCAACAATGGGAGGAATCTATTAGTACACTCTACCATGGTGACAGTGTGATCTATAGTAACAGGACAATCTTTGGCTATTTCTCCTACATCAACATTACTAGCAGCTTTCTTTTGAAGTGTTTTATTAAACATTGCCGGGATGATGGTAGTGGGCGTTTTCTTTTCTGGGGATGACCTGGTGGGGGGTTGAACACAGGTAGCTTGTGTCGTAGGTTCTAGTTCTAGAATACCCTCACACTCCTCTATCAGGGCATCTATCCGGTCCAAGACGCAATTACTAGCTGCATGTGGCTGGAGCTTCCTTGCCTTTTTGCCCCTTCCAACCCGGTTTAAACTAGTACCTCCAACATCCCCACCATCTTCACCCCCACTTTGTAACTTCCTTTTACCCATATATGTTGGTGGGGGTCAGACTAAACTTTTTCTTTAATCAAACAGGGCCCAATACTTTCAACTTTTACCTCGCTCTACTTCTCTCTTACGTGGACTATCTCCTTTATAACACCACCAGGGAGGGGACAGTTCACAACAAAAATAGGCCAGTTCTTACTACCAGAATAAATCACCAGTGTCTTTTGCAGATAGTCCCTTCCAGGAGAGTATCAACAGTACCTTTAAGGGTTGTTACATCGCAACGAGTTCTCCAGCTCCGCTCTCCGGCAAATGCAGCAAACGTCAGGGGGGTGGCCCTGCCCTGCCTCTTCCTGCCACTGACGGGCAAGGACGGGCAAGCCCTTGGCCCGGGCGCGGCCCGCGCGCGTCCCGCGCCGCAGGGGGAGAGGCAGCGCTATAAGCGCGTTCACCAGTGCCTCCCCCTCACACGTGGCACCTGTGGCGGGAGCAGGGAATGCTGGGACTGGTAGTCCCCTCTCGCGGTGAAGCTCCCCTTCTGGAAACTGACAGCGCTGGAGTAAAGGCTGGTGGCGCTGGAAGCGCTGGAGTGAAGATGCCCTGGGACTCCTGTCCCACCAGGGCAAAAGCGAGGTTTGTGGAGCAGCAAGACTGTTTTCCCGCGCTGCGGGGGGAGAGGCAGCGCTATAAGCGCGTTCACCAGTGCCTCCCCCTCACACGTGGCACCTGTGGCGGGAGCAGGGAATGCTGGGACTGGTAGTCCCCTCTCGCGGTGAAGCTCCCCTTCTGGAAACTGACAGCGCTGGAGTAAAGGCTGGTGGCGCTGGAAGCGCTGGAGTGAAGATGCCCTGGGACTCCTGTCCCACCAGGGCAAAAGCGAGGTTTGTGGAGCAGCAAGACTGTTTTCCGCGCTGCGGGGGAGAGGCAGCGCTATAAGCGCGTTCACCAGTGCCTCCCCTCACACGTGGCACCTGTGGCGGGAGCAGGGAATGCTGGGACTGGTAGTCCCCTCTCGCGGTGAAGCTCCCTTCTGAAAACTGACAGCGCTGGAGTAAAGGCTGGTGGCGCTGGAAGCGCTGGAGTGAAGATGCCCTGGGACTCCTGTCCCACCAGGGCAAAAGCGAGGTTTGTGGAGCAGCAAGACTAAATCTTGCGCTTTTGCTTTATGCTCATCTGTAAGATATTGGAGCAATTGCTCCATTTCACCCCAGTGTGCCCTGTCATATCTGGCCAAAAGGACTTGCGTGTTTGCAATGCGCCAGTGATTGGCAGCTTGAGCTGCTATGCGTTTGCCAGAAGCGTCTATTAGCTTGGATTCTTTGTCTGGGGGAGGAGCAACCCTGAGGTTTGGGAATTAGCTCGCTTGCGAACATTGGACACTACCAGTAAGTCTAGTGACAACTGGCCCTTAATAAATATCGGATCTGTTGGTGAGGCTTTATCTTTTTTTTGTCGACTCTAGGAGTCAAGATGCGTGCACGCACAGGATCTTTATAATTTTCGTCAGCGTGTCTCATCATACCTTTAAGCATAGGGAGTGTTTGGGTCGACCTGTGTATGGATCCTAATGTCTCAAACAAAAAAGTCCTCTTCTAAGGATTCTTTGCGTAGTACCACCCCATGGTATTCTGCAGCCCTGGCAATGAGTTCCTGATAAGATACATTGTCATCAGGGGAAGATGGCTTGGCAGGGTAAAGATCTGGATCATTGTCTAATGGAGGGTCAATTGTGTAATCCCTCCATGGATCTACTGGTAAATGCGTGTCCCCCTCATCAATATCGTCCCCATCATGCGGAGATTGTGGAGAATCCCGAGGTTTGATGTGCAAAGGATTTAAAGTCGGAGAAGAGGGTGGTGGAGGGGATGCTGGTGGTGGATGAAAAGGGCTGGTACCAACAATCTTTTTTGTTTTAAAGGGATCTTGTAAAGACTGTCCTCATCAGGAAGCTTGCGTTTACGAGGCAGCTTGGTTTGAATATGACCCGTTTCTGGGTTAATATAAAGTCCCTTCTGTTTGGGATCCATTTTCGGTGGAACAATGTCTAAATCTGGATCCAAAGGGACATCTTTCGGTTTCGGCGCCGGCGTTTTCGGTGCCGATATGGACTAGCCTTTGGGTGCGGAAGATTTAGACTCCGAAGGCGGTTTCTTTTTCGGCATGGAGGATTTCAGCTCCGAGCCAGATTTCAACTTGGAATTGGAGGGCTTCGGTTCCGAAGAGGGTTTGTGTCGACTCGGTTTCGAGCCGGAAGCCTTGACTGGGTGTTTTGGAGCCGAGCCGGAGGGTGGGGCGTCGGAAACGTCGTCTCGGTGCCGACCTTGGCCAGAAGGCAGAGGTGGTGCCGAAGCCTTAGTTTTGTGAGTGGGTTGATGGGGCAAGGGGTCTTCTGTACTCACGTCACCCTGTCCCTGCGGAAGTTCTTCGGCATCGAGGTCTATCTCGAGCTCCGAATCCGACTCAGACACGGAGAAGGCCTCTTCCTCCTCCGCTGATACACCAATATCTTCTTGACCAGACTCTTCACCGAAGATATCTGGCATGTCTTCCATGCTTTGACGCTGCATCTCTCGACGTCGAGCCCGATGATTGCGAAGGGTTTTCTTCGACCGAAACGATCTGCAAGCGTCGCAGTCTTCTTCTTTGTGCTCCGGAGACAAGCACAAGTTACACACCTGGTGGGAGTCAGTGCGCGGAAACTTTGCGTGGCACTGAGGACAGAATTTGATTTGTGTCAGTTCCAGCGACGGAGAGCTGGACCGACGCGGTTAGGCCCAAAGGCCGTCCACGAAGCTTTCCGATCGAAAAATAGATTTCGTTGAACGAAACAATATGCAGAGAGGTGGGAAACGTGTACGAAACAATACCGTTGAGGGTAGAGAGTATTGCGCACCGAGGGGAACCTGAAGAACGGTTTCAAACCGTAGCGCAGCAATAAACGTCCGAACCCGATGGCAGAAAAAAACTATCTAACAATGGAGTCGATGCCCATGCGCACTATCACCGAAAGGAGGAGTCACCTTACCTCGTGACTAGGAAAGACTTCTTCGAAGAAAAACAACTTGCAAACATCTGGACCCAACACTAGATGGCAGGAGTATGCAAAGCCTGTGTATCTACAGCACACATGCCTCGAACACATTGTCTTCAGAATCAAAAATATTTCTTGACTTTTAAAAAGAACCAACCAAAGGTTGAGAAACAATTTGTGCCAGTGGATGAAATCCTAAGGAATGATAAGGCATACTTCCAGGAAATAATACACCTGAAAAATTGGTACCAGAACAGGTACCAATTTGCTTTTGCTTTGCTTTCTTCTTCCTCTTAACCTTTTTATGTTTTGTGTATAGTTGGGCAGAAGAAACAAAATCTCACAGAGCTACTAAAATGCTCAACATCCATAGAAAAAGACACACAAAGCATAAAAGGAATGCAGAACAAATCAAACAAACATTTACTTACCCCCAGTCAAGAGATCTGGGTTAAATCCATTGTTCTTTTGCTCACCATGCCATCCCAGTTTAGACCCAATCATATGCAAATCAGACTTGACCCTGCTCCTCATAGGAATATTCCAGCCCGAACTGCCAAGCCAGGACCTCCCTGGACCAGAAACACGCATCCTGGGACCGGTTTCGGGGTATCACCCCTCATCAGCCAGGCTAGCTTCAATCTAGTGGCACAGTGAGCCCGGGACCCACGTCTGGTCATACCCGGTGCACTAAGGGCGAGAAAGCAGAAGAGACACAAATGATGGACAGAATACTGAACAAATACACATTCACCCCCAGTCAAGAGATCCGGGACCCACGTCTGGGCATACCCAGCACACTTAGGGTGAGAAAGTAAAAGAAACACTCCGTCCATCATTTTGTTGTGTTTGCTATGTTTGACCTAAGTGGTTAAGGGTATGCCCAAACTTGGATCCCTTGCTCGCTGTGCCACTGGATTCAAGCTAGCCTGGCTGATGAGGTGTGATACCACGAAACCGGTCCCAGGATGCTTGTTTCCGGTCCAGGGACGACCTGGCCTGGCAGTTCGGGCTTGGGTCAAGAATGATTTGCATATGGCTGGGTCCAAACTGGGATGGCATAGTGAGCAAAAGAACACTGGATTAAACCCAGATTTCGTGACTGGGGGTGAGTGGTTGAAAAGTTTCACACTCCGTCCATCATCTTGTTGTGTTTGCTATGTTTGCCCTAAGTGGCCAAGGGTATGCCCAGACGTGGTTCCTTTGCTCGCTGTGCCACTGGATTCAAGCTAGCCTGGCTGATGAGGGTTAATAACCGGAAGCGGTCCCAGGATGCTTGTTTCAGGTCAGGGGAGGACCTGGCCTGGCAATTCGGGCTGGACTACTCCCAAGACTGATTTGCATAGGGCTGAGTCCAAACTGGGGTGGCATAGTGAGCAAAAGAATGATGGATTAAACCCAGATCTCTTGACTGAGGGTGAGTGGTTGAAACGTTTCAGCACTCCGTCCATCATCCTTTTGTGTTTGCTATGTATGCCCTAAGAGGCCAAGGGTATTCCCAGACGTGGATCCCTTGCTCGCTGTGCCACTGGATTCAAGCAAGCCTGACTGAAGAGATGTGATACCATGAAACCGGTCCCAGGATGGTTGTTTCTGGTCCAGGGAGGATGTGGCTTCGCAGTTCTGGCTGGACTGTTCCCATGAGGAGCAGGGTCAAGACGGATTTGTATATGGCTGGGTCCAAACTGGAGTGGCATAGTGAGCAAAAGAACGATGGATTAAACCCAGATCTCCAGACTGGGAGTGAGTGGTTGAAAAGTTTCGGCACTCCATCCATCATCTTGTTGTGTTTACAACGTCCGTAGAAAGCATCAGCCCTTTCAGGGAACACCCCCACTTCAGACTGCACATCTCAGAAAACTTCACCCTAAAAGGAACTCTCATCTACTGACCACAAGCTTCCTTCACCAACTTTATGAAAGACTTAATCGTCTCCCCCTCAACATCGACTCCAGAGCCTTCATCTTCCTTGGCGACCTCAATCTCCACCTAGAAGATGGCACAGACCCCTGCTCCACAGCACTCTTCGAAAGGCTCAACAACGCTGGACTAACCCAGCTCCTCACAGAATCAACAAACATTGCAGGACCCATACTGGACCACATCTTCACAACCAACGACAGCATCAAAGACAACTTCACGTCAACGCTCACATGGACTGACCACTCCATCATCCACTTCCAAATCAGAAACCCACAAGTCAACACACCCACCAGTGTCAGCCTACCCAGCCGCAGCTTGTACAAAATCACAGAATCAGACTGGCTCAACATCCTCAGCACGGATCAACTGAACCCCACGGACACCTCAACAAAGATATTACCAACTTCAACAACTAGATCAAGAATTGTGCAGACTCCCTTGCACCCATCAAGCTCAACAAGCAGAGAAGAAAAAACAATCAATACAGCTGGTACACAGAGGACCCTGAGACTCCAAATGGCACTGCACGCAGCTAGAAAGAAAATGGAGAGCTAGTCACAAAACCACTGAGAGAACCATCTACAGGCTGCACTAGCGTACTACCATCAGCAACTGAGACACACAAAGAAAAGAGCAGTAGCTGAATGCATCAAAGGGAGGACCAACAGCTGGAAGGAGATCTTCTCAATAATCAAGGACTTTACCAAACCCACAGCCTCTGTCAACAGCTTCAGTCCCTCCCAAGATCTCTGCAACAAACTATCAAACATCTTCCACAAGAAAATTGCAAGCATCTACAGCAACTTCGCACACCTACCAAATACTAGCGATCTCATCACCATGCTGCCCCTCCATCACCACCCAAGACAACCACATAACCGAATGGGAAACTCTAATCAGAGAGGTCGCAGCCTAAATCAAAAAGTCCACCCACTCAGAAGCCCATATAGATCCCTGCTGTTAGAACTGGGGGTCTCTAGTTGGCAGAGGTAGGTACCTTTGTCCAAATAGGGACCCTTGCTTCTAGTCAGTGTAAGTGGGATACACTACTAAAATAACCCCTGCTCACCCCCTTGGTAGCTTGGCACGAGCAGGCAGGCTTATCTCAGAGGCAGTGTGTAAAGCATTTGTGAACACATACAGTAACCCAGTGACAACACTACAGATGGACACCACACAGGTTGTAGTATAAAAATAAGTATTTTTATATAGACTTAACACAAGACCCAAAACGACAAAAATCCACAATACAATACGAAAAATGACTGTCAAATGGTAGAAAATAGCTCAGTTCAATAAAGATGATAAATGCGACACTTTACGTTCAATGTACCTTTGGATGCGTAACGCGATACAAACAAAAGAGTTGCAGGGAAGGTGATGCGTCGGTTCCTTACACGCAAGAACGATGATGCGTCGGTTCCTTGCTCCGGGGGAGGTGATGCGTCGGTTCCCTACTGCTGCTTAGGGGACGGTGATGCGTCGGTTCCTTACCGGAGAGGAGGTGATGCGTCGGTTCTTCACTGTGTGGGGAGGTGATGCGTCGGTTTCTTACTGCGCTTCTGTGGCGATGCGACCAGCAGCGCCTCGATGCGATGACGACCCGGTGCAACGAAACAAAATGGCGTCTTCCTCTCGATTCGACAACGAAGGGGGCGATGCGTGTACGCCCGACGGCGACTCGGTGAATCTTCTGAGCCGCGACAGGCCCTGCGACACGCTTCTCCGATGATGCGACGGCGTCTGCTGCGACGGCGACACTCTTCTCCGGTGATGCAAGGCGCTTCGGTGATGCGAGGGCGACAGCGGCGGCACGCTTTCTCGGCGATGCGACGACAACTGCTGCGGCGGTGACAGGCTACTCCTTCGTGAGTCGCGCTTCCAGCTCCCAGCGACACGCAGTCTCTCAGAAGGCCCAACACAACAGTAGGCACTTCAAATTCCCAGCAAGGGAATTCAGGGGAGCTGGTTGGTGAAGTCTTGTATCCCTGAGACTTCACCAGGAGGCAAGCTCAATCTTCAAGCCCTTGGAGATTTTCTGCAAGATGATGAAAGTAGGCACAAAGTTCCTTTCTCCTTTCTTTGGCAATCAGGCAACCACTGTAGGCCAATCCCTCAAACAGCACACAGCATAGGGATAGTCTCCTCCTTCAGTTTCTCTGGTTCCTCTCCTCAGCAAAGGTTCTTCTTGTTTCCCAGAAGTGATCTAAAATCTTGGGGCCTGGGCCCCAGTATTTATACCCATAAATCCTTTGTCCTCTGAAGGCAGAGGGTCCTGTACCTAGTCCAAACCAGTCCTGGGTGCATTCTGCCAGTGCACAACTTCTTCCTTTGTCAGTGTGGGCCAGGGTCATCAGACACACCACAGGAGGTGGAGCCAGCATTGTGGAAGGCAGGCACAGCCCTATTCAGGCCCAGGTGCTACTCCTCCCACCACTCCTCATGCAGATAGGTCTATTCAGCCTAGGGCTGACTCACCCTGCCTCCTGGAGTCCCCCAGCCCCTGTCACTCACAAACCCAGACACGATACACAAGCTAGCAGTGGCAGGCTGGATGGTTAGGCAAGAAAATACCTACTTTCTAAAAGTGGTATTTTCAAACACAGAATGTTAAAACCAACTCCACTAAAAGATGTATTTTATCATTCTTGAGTTCAGGCATACTAAATTCGTTTTTCTACCATGTTCCCTGGGTCAGTTAGGATTATAAGATGTTATAATCAAACTGCCCATTCTGGCCTATGGGGACAGGTAGCCTTGCAATAGTGAAAAACGAATTTGGCTGTAATTCACTATCAGGACATACCACACACATCAGGGCATGTCCTACCTCTTACATACAATGCACCCTGCCCGCAGGCCTACTTTAGGGGTGACTAACATGCAGAAAAGGGAAGGTTTGGGGACTGGTAAGTGGGTGCACTTATCAAGTCGACATGGCAGTACCAGACTGCACACAGGCTCTGCAATGGCAGGCCTGAGACACACTTTACAAGCTGCTCCTGTGAGTGGCACAACCAGTGCTGCAAGCCCACCAGCAGCATTTGATTCACAGGCCCTGGGCACAACCAGTGCACTACTAGGGTCTGACAGTGAATCAAATAGGCCAAACATGGAGTCACTAATTCATACATCAATTTATAACAGACAGCATATGCACTTTAGCACTGATCAGCAGTGGTAAAGTGCCCAGAGTCATAAAACCAACTAAAACAGGTCAGAAAAAGTACAGGAGGAAGGCAAAATGTTCAGGGATGACCCTGCAAAAAGGGCCAAGTCCAACACAACCCCCTTCCAGCCAAAACGCAGGGTAGACCAATCACTACCTTGACGGGCTTCCCTGCTTTGGGCGATAGAACCTGGACCCTGGCCCGCAACAGCAGGGGCATATTCCAGTTCTACGCCAATCTGAACCTATTTGGATCCCTCGGTCCATACTCTCAGGGCCCACCAAGCTAACCCATGGGGAACCCTTCTCCTCACCTGTGGACACCATCTGTGCAGCACCTAGCCTTAGCTTGCTCACAGGTGTGTCCCAACAGACAGAAAGTAAGCTCATGGCCAACACAGAGGTGTGGCCCAGTCCACCCCTGGGGTGCGACTCCTGTCCCCCCCCCCAGGGAACACTCTGTCCACCAGGACAGCAAGCCACAGTGGTCACTGACAGCTGTCAGTGATGAGACCCATGCCTTATGCTTCTCAGGGCTCTCAAACCTCTGGGGCGTCAGAGAGCGGGGGCAGTAGCCCCAGGTGCCCGGCACCCTTTGTCCACTCTCCCTCCTGTCAGGTATGACATCCTGACACTGACCCACCAGCCCCGGCCCTGTACCCGGCGGCTGGACCGGAGACTGGGGTGGGCTTTCCCACACCCAGTCCTCCTCCTCGGGGCTCTGCACCCTCCCACCTGGAGCGGTGCCCCCAGAAGACAAACTGGTAGGGGCACTGTTAGCAGGTGCCCCTTCCTCCAGGTCAGGGGGGACACGCTGAACCTGGCCCTCCAACCCAGGGTTTGTACCCTTAGGCTGGGCCTGTGCCTGGCAACCCAGGACTTCCGGGGGGTACACCAACCCCCCACCCCCAAGGGAAACACACTCCTCTAGAGTTGTGTAAGAATCTGCCTGGCGCACCAGGACTTCCTGGGGAGCACGCATGCCCCCCAGAGGGTAACACATCTCTCATGTGTTGTGTGACAGTCTGCCTGGTGCTGATCTCCCGACCCCTGTCCACCTGACAGTGCGTGAAGACCCCCAAAACAGAAGTGGTGTCACCATGGTCACTCCTAGGAGGCTCAGCCCTTCTGGCTGGCCCCTGACCCACTGGCTCTCCCACTGGGGAACACATCCCCCTCTCACCCCTCAATCTGGACTTCTGCACCCTCCCAACTGGAGCTACACTGCCAGACACCAGAACCACTGGAGCTCCATTTACAGACGCTCCAGGTTCTCTAGACCCTGGGAGATCCCCCTCAAATGGCCTACCAGTACAGTCTAGGCCCCCAACCTGTTGTTCCCTTAAGGAACCCTCCAGGCCCTGAGACTGGGTTTCGGGCACCTTGGGACATGCAGTCCCACACTCACTCCTTCTACGCAGAGACAGGACGTGAGCCCCTACACCCCTCACACTACAATGGGATCTAGCTGGGCTACACTGAACCTCTCCCACCACTCTGGGTTGGAAGACACCTGAGCCACTCCTCTTAGGTCACTCCCCAATGCCTCTTCAGACCCTCTGGAATCCACCAAAAGGTCTGCCTCCATTGTGAGCTCCCTGGGGTCAGAGAACTCACACTCCACCAGATGTTGGCGTAGCTCTGGAAAATAGGGACTTACAATATGCTCTCCCTCAATTGGATCACACAGTCCCACCAAACTATCCTTCACCTCACCATCCAGTGCCTTGCACACGTACCCCACACCACTCTCCTGAGACTGGCAAGACAGTATCTGACTGTCTCTGTCACTCAACCCACACTCTTCTGGGCGGTCTCCACACACACACCAGGACTTCAACCATGGGGAACCCCTCTCCCTGCACCTCCCATCTAGAGTCAGTAGAGTGTCCCTCCCACCACTAGGACTATGAACCCCTGTGCCAGTTCCCCAATCCACCTCAGGGACACTGTGCACCACTGGAGCTACCTCATATCCTTGAACCTCCTGGTGTATATTAACCCCCTCCTTCAAGTCAGGCGCCACATCTCTGGGTGTGTGTACTGCTCCCTCAGCACTAGCTAATTCAATTTTGCTGCCACCATCTGAGCTGGACTCCACCTCCAACTCAGCCAAGCTCACTTCTTGAGCTTCACACATTTCTTTTTCAGCTAAGGCTCGCTCTATCTCCTCGCACTCCCGGTCTAGCTGCCTCAGCCTCCAGTCACGAGCACGAATCCGATTCCTCTCTTCACGAGCCAATCTTTCCCAAAATGTTTCCTCCTCAGGGCCACTGCCCTCTTGGTATTCTGGCTGGGGATCCTCCCCCTCAGATTCCTCCTCAGAGTCATCTGCTAGTGTTGCTTCCCAGCGTAACACCTCATAGCTATGCAGGGCTGCCTCAAGATCCTGCCTTGTGGATCTCCTCTTCACAGGTAGCCCCCTCTCCTTTCAAAGCACTTTCAGTTCCTTTATCTTGTAGATGTACAGGTGCCAAAAGTTGACTTCCATTTTGACAAGGCCCAACAGGTGCAACAACTAACCAGAGTTCCAAAAAACAAATTCCAAAGGGAAACAGGGAAAAATAGTATGTGGTTGCGTTTGGTCTGCACTCACTAGTAGTGTACACCAATCACTGTATATGAGTCACAAATGCAAGTCCAGAATCCCACCGATGCCACCAATGTTAGAACTGGGGGTCTCTAGTTGGCAGAGGTAGGTACCTTTGTCCAAATAGGGACCCTTGCTTCTAGTCAGGGTAAGGGGGATACACTACTAAAATAACCCCTGCTCACCCCCTTGGTAGCTCGGCACGAGCAGGCAGGCTTATCTCAGAGGCAGTGTGTAAAGCATTTGTGAACACATACAGTAACCCAGTGACAACACTACAGATGGACACCACACAGGTTGTAGTATAAAAATAAGTATTTTTATATAGACTTAACACAAGACCCAAAACGACAAAAATCCACAATACAATACGAAAAATGACTGTCAAATGGTAGAAAATAGCTCAGTTCAATAAAGATGATAAATGCGACACTTTACGTTCAATGTACCTTTGGATGCGTAACGCGATACAAACAAAAGAGTTGCAGGGAAGGTGATGCGTCGGTTCCTTACACGCAAGAACGGTGATGCGTCGGTTCCTTGCTCCGGGGGAGGTGATGCGTTGGTTCCCTACTGCTGCGTAGGGGACGGTGATGCGTCGGTTCCTTACCGGAGAGGAGGTGATGCGTCGGTTCTTCACTGCGTGGGGAGGTGATGCGTCGGTTTCTTACTGCGCTTCTGTGGCGATGCGACCAGCAGCGCCTCGATGCGATGACGACCCGGTGCAATGAAACAAAATGGCGTCTTCCTCTCGATGCGACAACGAAGGGGGCGATGCGTGTACGCCCGACGGCTGTGCGGCGACTCGGTGAATCTTCTGAGCCGCGACAGGACCTGCGACACGCTTCTCCGATGATGCGACGGCATCTGCTGCGACGGCGACACTCTTCTCCGGTGATGCGAGGCGCTTTGGTGATGCGATGGCGACAGCGGCGGCACGCTTTCTCGGCGATGCGACAACTGCTGCGGCGGCGACACGCTTCTCCTTCGTGAGTGCGCTTCCAGCTCCCAGCGACATGCAGTCTCTCAGAAGGCCCAACACAACAGTAGGCACTTCAAATTCCCAGCAAGGGAATTCAGGGGAGCTGGTTGGTGAAGTCTTGTATCCCTGAGACTTCAGCAGGAGGCAAGCTCAATCTTCAAGCCCTTGTAGATTTTCTGCAAGATGATGAAAGTAGGCACAAAGTTCCTTTCTCCTTTCTTTGGCAATCAGGCAACCACTGTAGGCCAATCCCTCAAACAGCACACAGCATAGGGATAGTCTCCTCCTTCAGTTTCTCTGGTTCCTCTCCTCAGCAAAGGTTCTTCTTGTTTCCCAGAAGTGATCTAAAATCTTGGGGTCTGGGCCCCAGTATTTATACCCATTAATCCTTTGTCCTCTGAAAGCAGAGGGTCCTGTACCTAGTCCAAACCAGTTCTGGGTGCATTCTGCCAGTGCACAACTTCTTCCTTTGTCAGTGTGGGCCAGGGTCATCAGACACACCACAGGAGGTGGAGCCAGCATTGTGGAAGGCAGGCACAGCCCTATTCAGGCCCAGGTGCTGCTACTCCCACCACTCCTCATGCAGATAGGTCTATTCAGCCTAGGGCTGACTCACCCTGCCTCCTGGAGTCCCCCAGCCCCTGTCACTCACAAACCCAGACACGATACACAAGCTAGCAGTGGCAGGCTGGATGGTTAGGCAAGAAAATACCTACTTTCTAAAAGTGGTATTTTCAAACACAGAATGTTAAAACCAACTCCACTAAAAGATGTATTTTATCATTCTTGAGTTCAGGCATACTAAATTCGTTTTTCTACCATGTTCCCTGGGTCAGTTAGGATTATAAGATGTTATAATCAAACTGCCCATTCTGGCCTATGGGGACAGGTAGCCTTGCAATAGTGAAAAACGAATTTGGCTGTAATTCACTATCAGGACATACCACACACATCAGGGCATGTCCTACCTCTTACATACAATGCACCCTGCCCGCAGGCCTACTTTAGGGGTGACTAACATGCAGAAAAGGGAAGGTTTGGGGACTGGTAAGTGGGTGCACTTATCAAGTCGACATGGCAGTACCAGACTGCACACAGGCTCTGCAATGGCAGGCCTGAGACACACTTTACAAGCTGCTCCTGTGAGTGGCACAACCAGTGCTGCAAGCCCACCAGCAGCATTTGATTCACAGGCCCTGGGCACAACCAGTGCACTACTAGGGTCTGACAGTGAATCAAATAGGCCAAACATGGAGTCACTAATTCATACATCAATTTATAACAGACAGCATATGCACTTTAGCACTGATCAGCAGTGGTAAAGTGCCCAGAGTCATAAAACCAACTAAAACAGGTCAGAAAAAGTACAGGAGGAAGGCAAAATGTTCAGGGATGACCCTGCAAAAAGGGCCAAGTCCAACACAACCCCCTTCCAGCCAAAATGCAGGGTAGACCAATCACTACCTTGACGGGCTTCCCTGCTTTGGGCGATAGAACCTGGACCCTGGCCCGCAACAGCAGGGGCATATTCCAGTTCTACGCCAATCTGAACCTATTTGGATCCCTCGGTCCATACTCTCAGGGCCCACCAAGCTAACCCATGGGGAACCCTTCTCCTCACCTGTGGACACCATCTGTGCAGCACCTAGCCTTAGCTTGCTCACAGGTGTGTCCCAACAGACAGAAAGTAAGCTCATGGCCAACACAGAGGTGTGGCCCAGTCCACCCCTGGGGTGCGACTCCTGTCCCCCCCCCCAGGGAACACTCTGTCCACCAGGACAGCAAGCCACAGTGGTCACTGACAGCTGTCAGTGATGAGACCCATGCCTTATGCTTCTCAGGGCTCTCAAACCTCTGGGGCGTCAGAGAGCGGGGGGCAGTAGCCCCAGGTGCCCGGCACCCTTTGTCCACTCTCCCTCCTGTCAGGTATGACATCCTGACACTGACCCACCAGCCCCGGCCCTGTACCCGGCGGCTGGACCGGAGACTGGGGTGGGCTTTCCCACACCCAGTCCTCCTCCTCGGGGCTCTGCACCCTCCCACCTGGAGCGGTGCCCCCAGAAGACAAACTGGTAGGGGCACTGTTAGCAGGTGCCCCTTCCTCCAGGTCAGGGGGGACACGCTGAACCTGGCCCTCCAACCCAGGGTTTGTACCCTTAGGCTGGGCCTGTGCCTGGCAACCCAGGACTTCCGGGTGGGTACACCAACCCCCCCCCCACCCCCCCAAGGGAAACACACTCCTCTAGAGTTGTGTAAGAATCTGCCTGGCGCACCAGGACTTCCTGGGGAGCACGCATGCCCCCCCAGAGGGTAACACATCTCTCATGTGTTGTGTGACAGTCTGCCTGGTGCTGATCTCCCGACCCCTGTCCACCTGACAGTGCGTGAAGACCCCCCAAAACAGAAGTGGTGTCACCATGGTCACTCCTAGGAGGCTCAGCCCTTCTGGCTGGCCCCTGACCCACTGGCTCTCCCACTGGGGAACACATCCCCCTCTCACCCCTCAATCTGGACTTCTGCACCCTCCCAACTGGAGCTACACTGCCAGACACCAGAACCACTGGAGCTCCATTTACAGACGCTCCAGGTTCTCTAGACCCTGGGAGATCCCCCTCAAATGGCCTACCAGTACAGTCTAGGCCCCCAACCTGTTGTTCCCTTAAGGAACCCTCCAGGCCCTGAGACTGGGTTTCGGGCACCTTGGGACATGCAGTCCCACACTCACTCCTTCTACGCAGAGACAGGACGTGAGCCCCTACACCCCTCACACTACAATGGGATCTAGCTGGGCTACACTGAACCTCTCCCACCACTCTGGGTTGGAAGACACCTGAGCCACTCCTCTTAGGGTCACTCCCCAATGCCTCTTCAGACCCTCTGGAATCCACCAAAAGGTCTGCCTCCATTGTGAGCTCCCTGGGGTCAGAGAACTCACACTCCACCAGATGTTGGCGTAGCTCTGGAAAATAGGGACTTACAATATGCTCTCCCTCAATTGGATCACACAGTCCCACCAAACTATCCTTCACCTCACCATCCAGTGCCTTGCACACGTACCCCACACCACTCTCCTGAGACTGGCAAGACAGTATCTGACTGTCTCTGTCACTCAACCCACACTCTTCTGGGCGGTCTCCACACACACACCAGGACTTCAACCATGGGGGAACCCCTCTCCCTGCACCTCCCATCTAGAGTCAGTAGAGTGTCCCTCCCACCACTAGGACTATGAACCCCTGTGCCAGTTCCCCAATCCACCTCAGGGACACTGTGCACCACTGGAGCTACCTCATATCCTTGAACCTCCTGGTGTATATTAACCCCCTCCTTCAAGTCAGGCGCCACATCTCTGGGTGTGTGTACTGCTCCCTCAGCACTAGCTAATTCAATTTTGCTGCCACCATCTGAGCTGGACTCCACCTCCAACTCAGCCAAGCTCACTTCTTGAGCTTCACACATTTCTTTTTCAGCTAAGGCTCGCTCTATCTCCTCGCACTCCCGGTCTAGCTGCCTCAGCCTCCAGTCACGAGCACGAATCCGATTCCTCTCTTCACGAGCCAATCTTTCCCAAAATGTTTCCTCCTCAGGGCCACTGCCCTCTTGGTATTCTGGCTGGGGATCCTCCCCTCAGATTCCTCCTCAGAGTCATCTGCTAGTGTTGCTTCCCAGCGTAGCACCTCATAGCTATGCAGGGCTGCCTCAAGATCCTGCCTTGTGGATCTCCTCTTCACAGGTAGCCCCTCTCCTTGCAAAGCACTTTCAGTTCCTTTATCTTGTAGATGTACAGGTGCCAAAAGTTGACTTCCATTTTGACAAGGCCCAACAGGTGCAACAACTAACCAGAGTTCCAAAAACAAATTCCAAAGGGAAACAGGGAAAAATAGTATGTGGTTGCGTTTGGTCTGCACTCACTAGTAGTGTACACCAATCACTGTATATGAGTCACAAATGCAAGTCCAGAATCCCACCGATGCCACCAATGTTAGAACTGGGGGTCTCTAGTTGGCAGAGGTAGGTACCTTTGTCCAAATAGGGACCCTTGCTTCTAGTCAGGGTAAGGGGGATACACTACTAAAATAACCCCTGCTCACCCCCTTGGTAGCTCGGCACGAGCAGGCAGGCTTATCTCAGAGGCAGTGTGTAAAGCATTTGTGAACACATACAGTAACCCAGTGACAACACTACAGATGGACACCACACAGGTTGTAGTATAAAAATAAGTATTTTTATATAGACTTAACACAAGACCCAAAACGACAAAAATCCACAATACAATACGAAAAATGACTGTCAAATGGTAGAAAATAGCTCAGTTCAATAAAGATGATAAATGCGACACTTTACGTTCAATGTACCTTTGGATGCGTAACGCGATACAAATAAAAGAGTTGCAGGGAAGGTGATGCGTCGGTTCCTTACACGCAAGAACGGTGATGCGTCGGTTCCTTGCTCCGGGGGAGGTGATGCGTTGGTTCCCTACTGCTGCGTAGGGGACGGTGATGCGTCGGTTCCTTACCGGAGAGGAGGTGATGCGTCGGTTCTTCACTGCGTGGGGAGGTGATGCGTCGGTTTCTTACTGCGCTTCTGTGGCGATGCGACCAGCAGCGCCTCGATGCGATGACGACCCGGTGCAATGAAACAAAATGGCGTCTTCCTCTCGATGCGACAACGAAGGGGGCGATGCGTGTACGCCCGACGGCTGTGCGGCGACTCGGTGAATCTTCTGAGCCGCGACAGGACCTGCGACACGCTTCTCCGATGATGCGACGGCATCTGCTGCGACGGCGACACTCTTCTCCGGTGATGCGAGGCGCTTCGGTGATGCGATGGCGACAGCGGCGGCACGCTTTCTCGGCGATGCGACAACTGCTGCGGCGGCGACACGCTTCTCCTTCGTGAGTGCGCTTCCAGCTCCCAGCGACATGCAGTCTCTCAGAAGGCCCAACACAACAGTAGGCACTTCAAATTCCCAGCAAGGGAATTCAGGGGAGCTGGTTGGTGAAGTCTTGTATCCCTGAGACTTCACCAGGAGGCAAGCTCAATCTTCAAGCCCTTGTAGATTTTCTGCAAGATGATGAAAGTAGGCACAAAGTTCCTTTCTCCTTTCTTTGGCAATCAGGCAACCACTGTAGGCCAATCCCTCAAACAGCACACAGCATAGGGATAGTCTCCTCCTTCAGTTTCTCTGGTTCCTCTCCTCAGCAAAGGTTCTTCTTGTTTCCCAGAAGTGATCTAAAATCTTGGGGTCTGGGCCCCAGTATTTATACCCATTAATCCTTTGTCCTCTGAAAGCAGAGGGTCCTGTACCTAGTCCAAACCAGTTCTGGGTGCATTCTGCCAGTGCACAACTTCTTCCTTTGTCAGTGTGGGCCAGGGTCATCAGACACACCACAGGAGGTGGAGCCAGCATTGTGGAAGGCAGGCACAGCCCTATTCAGGCCCAGGTGCTGCTACTCCCACCACTCCTCATGCAGATAGGTCTATTCAGCCTAGGGCTGACTCACCCTGCCTCCTGGAGTCCCCCAGCCCCTGTCACTCACAAATCCAGACACACGATACACAAGCTAGCAGAGGCAGGCTGGATGGTTAGGCAAGAAAATACCTACTTTCTAAAAGTGGTATTTTCAAACACAATGTTAAAACCAACTCCACTAAAAGATGTATTTTATCATTCTGAGTTCAGGCATACTAAATTCGTTTTTCTACCATGTTCCCTGGGTCAGTTAGGATTATAAGATGTTATAATCAAACTGCCCATTCTGGCCTATGGGGACAGGTAGCCTTGCAATAGTGAAAAACGAATTTGGCTGTAATTCACTATCAGGACATACCACACACATCAGGGCATGTCCTACCTCTTACATACAATGCACCCTGCCCGCAGGCCTACTTTAGGGGTGACTAACATGCAGAAAAGGGAAGGTTTGGGGACTGGTAAGTGGGTGCACTTACCAAGTCGACATGGCAGTAACAGACTGCACACAGGCTCTGCAATGGCAGGTCTGAGACACAATTTACAAGCTGCTCCTGTGGGTGGCATAACCAGTGCTGCAAGCCCACCAGCAGCATTTGATTCACAGGCCCTGGGCACAACCAGTGCACTCTACTAGGGTCTGACAGTGAATCAAATAGGCCAAACATGGAGTCACTAATTCATACATTTATAACAGAGAGCATATGCACTTTAGCACTGATCAGCAGTGGTAAAGTGCCCAGAGTCATAAAACCAACAAAAACAGGTCAGAAAAAGTACAGGAGGAAGGCAAAAAGTTCAGGGATGACCCTGCAAAAAGGGCCAAGTCCAACACCTGCCCGCACCACATCTGCAACCTGAGAGCAACACAAATCAGCACCACCGTCACCCACATCATCAACACCTCCATCACATCCGCCATATTCCCTGAAGACTGGAAACATGCCATAGTCAACATCCTCCTCAAGAAACTGTCTGCCGATCCAAACCATCTGAGTACGTTGTGTCCGATCTCCCTGCTCCCCTACAGAGCCAAAGTGATAGAGAAGTCCATCAACAAGCAACTCACAACCCAACTCATACTACATCACCTGCTGGACAACATTCAATCAGGTTTCATTAAAAAAACGAAGCACCAAAACCGCCCTCATCGTAGTCACCGATGACATCTGGACCATCCTATACATAGGAGAGACAGCGGTCTTCATCCTGTATAACCTCTCTGCAGCATTCAGTACAGTTTCCCACAGCATACTCATCAAGACTCCATGAGATCAGCATCCAAAGACCTGCACTCACATGGATCTGCTCCTTCCTCACGGGAAGAACCCAAAAAGTCAGACTGCCACCCTTGACATCGGAGTCCAAGGACCTGATCTGCAGGGTTCCCCAGGAATCGACCCTCAGCCATACCCTTTTCAACGTCTACATGTCACCCCTCGCCAACACCATCCGATCCCAAAACATCAACATCATCTCCTACGGTGACGACGCCCAGCTCATCCTCTCCCTGACGGACAACACTAATACCATCAGAACCAACTTCACCGAATGTATGACCTTGGCAGCAGAATAGATGAGAACCAATTGCCTGAAACTTAACTTCGACAAGACAGACGTACTTCGGAAACAAGACCTCCACATGGAATGCCACCTGGTGGCCAATTGAGCTAGGTCTAACACCAACCGACCACGGCAGAAACCTGGGGATCACCCTGGACAATAAGCTCAACATGTCAGCACAAGTCAATGCAGTGAGCACTGCATGCTTCCACATTTTACGCATCCTTCGAAAGATCTTCAAATGGCTGCCACAGAACACCAGATGTACCATCACACAAGCACTCATCACTAGCAGACTCGAATACGGCAAAGCATTCTACACCGGAATCATCAAGCAGCTCACACAGAGACTCCAGAACATCCAGAACGTTGCCGCAAAACTTATCCTCAACCTCCCACGCCGCACCCACATTTTATCTCACCTCACCTATCCTCAGAGAGCTTCACAGGCTCCCCATTCACAAATGAAACCAGTTCAAACTCCTCACGCCCTGCACAATACCGACCAGCATACGTGAACCGCCGAACTCACTTCCACCAGCCAGCCAGACACCTATGCTCAGCCTCACTCTCACTCGCACCTCCCCAACGCATTCATAAAAGCACAGCAGGAGGGTGCGCATTCTCCTACATCGCACTCATAACTTGGAACAAACTCCCTCAGCACATCAGAGCCTTTGCCTCACTTCTTCAGTTTCACAAGAAACTGAAGATCTGGCTATTTAAATAATCATGTGGGGACCTCTCGCCTTACTCCTGCTCTAGCATCTGGATACCCTCACTGGTGATTAGCATGCTCTACAAATCAACATAACATAACAAACTTGGTACATATATTATATCAACAACCTACCTCTCCAGCATGTTCCAGTACACTTAACTGAACTGGGAGTAGGATTGAATGTTTTCAAGATTAAAGGTGAGGAAGTCACAATCAATCCTGACAATGAAGAAAGGGTAACAGTGCACTAAACAAGATAAGTTAGACGTCTCTGAAGTGAGGGATTTGGTCAAAGATATAGCAACCTCTTTGGGATATATAGCTGTCTTAGCCTGATCATCCAAGGCTACTCTCATCAAGATCATTGGGGTTCCAGCTCAGGAGTACCCCTCTGTAAAGCCTTTCAAATAGTTCTGGTTTCACAAGTGTATCCATTACCACAGAATCCAAAGTCTTTTCATCCAATTAATCATTACAAATACACAAACCCATAAGATGGACCTCCTAAATGTGCAGTAAAAGGCCGACAACATCCTCTTACCAACATGACTATGCCTGTTATAGAGTCACTCCTACCTAGAAGCAACAGCTTTCGTCCCACAACGAAGTCCAAGATCCCTTTCTGGACAATGACGGTATGGGAGCTTCGCGATATCAGATGCGTTTCAGCACATAAGACTAAGAACCTCAATTAAAAGTTCTCTAAATACAAAGCACAGGCATTATGCAGGCATGCTGCAAGAGTAGCGGTTTGTGACTAGTCGTGAAAAGCTTGCCCAGCAAAGAAACGCAGGTTTATTGTTTGCTTAGACAAATAAAAAGGAGAAAATGCAAAAAAACACACACTTTTAAAAAGGAAAGACAGCAAAAGAAAAAGAGCACCGCTCACAACAGAAAAGGTGTCAGAGAAGCTAATCCCTGTGTCCTGCCTCATAAGTGGAAAAAAGAGAACTGGATGTGGTGGTTGGTGGCACAATTAGGGACTGGATGTACAACCTTGGTGGCAAGCCCTTGCCTGACGATTAAAAAACCTTTAGGAGGAGCCTTTTCTGCTCATTCCTGCTGACACAGCCAATCTCAAGGCCAACATAGTAACCCGAGGTGTTTATGCTTTCATTAGATCTCGCTGCTGCATCCTAAATACAAGATAACCTATTTCCAGCACCAAGATTGCTCCTTGGATCCATATGAAGCACTATTCAAAAAAGTTAATGATCACAAGCATGGTGCCTCAAAAACAAACTCTAAAGAAACCATGACTTACCTCCCGAATGTCTTCATTCCCCTCCTTGATGTTCTCTGTTGCTCCCACGACTAGCTGGTGAATACTGTCAATCTCACCCTCCTATTTGAAACAGGAAAAACAGGCACAATGACAAAATGTCTCCAAAGCAGCCTGCACATAAGCCTCTCCTACCAAATGTTAATAAGGCTTAAAACGGTTGACATACTTGCAATTCAGCGTACAAAGTGAGTGTTATGTACTGAGGGAGCCACATTGAGCAACAAACATGCTACCCGCTTTAAATCCATTTGTCGGCGCTGTTTAGTATTTGCAAAGTTGGAAATTAAGTGCTTCGAGAAACGATAAAGTCATGTACTATGAATATATGAAAAGTTCACTGCGCATAATAGATGACATGAAGTACCTGTGGATGTGCCGAAGTGCTAGACACCTCTTTCTGTTTGCGATATTTTGTATTTGCAATTCTAGTGTGAACCATAAGGGCCCTTCCGAAAGTCCCCTGGCAGCAAGCTATACTAATCTGCGTTGTCACTCTATTATACCTGTTTTTTTAGGTCTTACCTGTGACTGTGCATGCCCTGCATGCGCTCTCGCTTGCGAGGGGTATTGTTTATAATAAAGGGCTTGGAGCCCGCCAACTGCTTACCACTTATCTGCTTCATTGTCACTCTTCTTTGCTGCCTCCTAATTGGCCAGCGTGTGCCAGGTGTCACTTCCTTTTCTTTGTGTGGAGCATGGACCAAGAACAGGTTGATTCATCTTAATTAATGTCCATTCACTCCTTATGCTGTGATTCAGGTAGTGTTTCTTTCAAAGCTGCACTTTTAATATACATCTTTTTATACTATTTTTAAATTGCTTATCACCATACAAGCATGCATTTCAGGACACTTTCTCCGTTTCCAGTTCTAGTGCTGCTTTCTCTATTCATTCGTTTTTGGACATTGTTTATCTGCACCTGCGTCTTTTGGCTTACTCATACAACTAAAATAAAATTACATTTTACATGGATTGTATTATGCTGTTATGTGAAAATGCCACACTAACAACACATTTACATCTTTATGATGCTTGCCGCCGCACACCTGTTTTTGTTGCCTTTCAGCCATCATCCCTTTATGCCGCATACCTTTGCACTGATTTTAAGTTTGGTTCCTTGTTTAAGTTACTTACACCTACAAGTGTACTACTCTACGCTACTCCACTATACGCCACTCTATGCCACTCCACTCAATGCCACTCTACGCCATGTCACTTCACACAACTCCACTCACTCTATGCCGCTCTACTCTACTCCATACCACTCCAAGCTACTCGACACTCCTCCCCTCCATACCACTCAACTGTACTCTACACCACTCTACTTCATGCCACGCCACTCCACTTCACTCTGCTCAGCGCCACTCCACTCTACATTAATGTCATCATTTCATGCCATTCCACTCTACACCACTCCACACCACTTTACTCTACTTTATGCCACTCTACTTTGCGCCACTCTACTCTACGCCACTCTACACCTCTGTACTTTACTTTGCGCCATTCCACGATACTCTACGCCATTTCATTCTATGCCAATCTACACCACTTCACTCCACTCTATGATACTCTGGCCTACACCATTCCACTGTAGGCCACTCCACGCCACACCACACACACTGCTTTACACCACTCCACTATGCACTATTTCACTCCACGACACTCTCCTCCATGCCACTAATGTTTAGCTATGTTGAACAACAGCCATGCTGCTGTAAAACATGGCTAAAAGACATTGGCAAAGCAAATAGCTCTCACATAGGCGAGACCTATTGGATTTGTCAATGCTTGATTTCTAGATCCAATTGTAATATTAGTGACAGGATTGAACAAACAAACATTGGTAAAGCAAACTGGCATTGCTTGCATTTTCAGTTATAAGCCAGACCCATTGATTTATCCAATGCTTGTTTTCATTTTCTTGAGGTACATCCTCCCTGCTCAAAAACTCCTTGATTGGGAGATGATTTCACTGACTCTCTACTAAGAATGACACATAGCTGCTAATAAAATTATATAATTGCTGCTGCTAGTGCAGAGACTTCCCTTTATCTACAAGCTACTCCTTGCCTGATTGTCTGAGCCTTAACTCCTTGAGTGGTTGAAAGGTGCGTATTGTGTGCAGCAACCACTTTCCAAGTTTCCAGTTACAAAAGCAGCATTGTGCGAGACACACTGTAGGAAAGAAGGATCTGCTTTCATGGTCACCCCCACTTTTTTGCTGGTTTCATTATGTTTTACTGACTAGTTTGACTGGGATACTACTAATCAGGACCCCAGTCTCTGTGTTTCTTCCCTAAATTGGACATGGTGAGTACTTAGATACACTCCAGATTGGCTACTGGTGTACCCTGGTAAGTCCCTAGTATATGGTACTATGATACCCAGGGCATAGGTACACCAGGGGTCTCCCATGGGCTGAAGCATGTATTATGCCACCCATGAGAGACCACTCAAATTGAGACTGCAGGCCTGCCATTGCAGCCTGTGTAAGCTGGTGCTAGCACCACTTACAACAGATAGGTTTCCTTATATCTGAGGTCACTGCCCTTAAAACCTATAAGTCACCCCTAAGGTAGGCCGTTCAATCCTGAAGGCAGGGTGCTCGGTTTTAAGTGTGAGGATACCCCTGCATGAGCAGGACACCCCTACAACCTTCGGAGTCCATTATCCCGGGTTGTAAGTGCATCAGCTATTAAGATACATAGAGTGGCCATGCGTCTTTATGCAATGGCTATCTCTAAACTGGCTATAACGAACCCTGTTGTGTTCAGTATCAAACATGTTGGAACCATACCCCCACACCGTAAACGGTGTGGGAGGTATGATTCCATGCACTGTAAAGCCCCTCCGGGAGGCCCTTAGTGCTCCCGGTACCAGTCTTCTAGACCCGGACAGCAAACTATGGCTGCTGCCGACCAGAGACACGATTCTGCCCTCCTGCTGCTGAGCCAAGCTCGAGCAGGGGAAGGCAGGACCATAGGTTTTTCTGTCACAGGGAGTTGTGACCACCTCCCAGACAGGACTTAGTGTACTGGGGCAGGGTGGGGGTATTTGCCAGCGCCACTGAGACTGCTTAAAGGGCACATTTGGTGCCCTCCTTGCATACTCCAGTTCCAACCAGTTCAGGGAGCCGTTGGCTCCCGCTCTGGCGCGAAACTGGACAAAGTACATGGGAGTATCCTCCCCACTGTCCAGCCCCTCCTCTGGGAGGGACCCCTGAATCTTCCCAGCGTCAAGCATCTCCTGCAGCCAAGATCTCCGCCTGCATCGCATCCTTTGCACCGTGGGCCTTTATCCTTTGGTGAGCTGCTCGAGGTCCTCTTGCGACTTCTGTGCCTTCGGCCCGTGGGTCCTCTTGAGGGTCTTCTTTGGCTCCAGTGGACTCCCCTGCTTGCTCGGGCCTGCTCTGACTTACCTGCTTGTGGTGAGTCACTTGGATCTTGCTGTCCCGACACTGCACCTTTTTCTTCAACTAAGTTGGTTGCTGTTGCCAAGGCTTGTTGGTGCCCCTGCCGGACACTGACTCCTTAGCTCTTGGCATCTGACGTGGGACAGCTCGTACACGGCTCCTGGTCCTCCTCTGCGTCACCTGGTCCGTACAGCTGCAACTTCAAGGGCACCGCCAACTCTCCTGCATCCCTGACATCGGTGGGCATTTGTCTTCTGTTCCTCCTGGGCACTCCTGAGTGGCATAGACTCTGTCCCCTCTGCTTGCAGGTACCTCTCAGCTTGAATCCACCTTTGGGATCCACCGGACACTTTCGCCTTCTTCGTCAGCTGCATCTTTTCTGAAGTCCTCCATTGTGGTCTACGGCGGTTTCTGACGTCATTTCGCACCTATGCACCCGACTTCCCTGGTGTAGGTAACTTGGTTCCTGGGGTATCCACGGGTGGGGTGACTCTCCAACCTTACATCTTCCACAGGGTTTCTTCAGGGTCTGCTGGGAAGGGTCCTTCTTTAAAATTGCAACTGTGACTTACCCATTGACTTCTATTGAGCACGCGGTTGTGTTCCCCCTCTGCACACGGCCTCCGTGGGGTTCCTAGATACTCACCTTGGGTGGTTCCTTGGGTCCCCGACTCTTCTACGTCTTCTAGGTCCGTTCTTGACTTAAGTCGTGGTTCGCATTCCACTATTTTAGTATATGGTTTGGTCTCCCCCTGGAAACCACTGTGCATTCTGTGCTACTTACGTATTCTATCGACAAAGTATTGTGTTTATATCTCCGGGTAGAAAATAATACATTGTGTTAGTGAGTGTTAATAATAAATACATATTTTTAAAACTACACTGTGTGGTTCTTTTTCACTTAACCTATACCATAAGATTAAGTACTGGTAAAACAAGCTGCTTTACACTCCTTCTGGACTAAGCCTGAAGGCTGCTCTCCAAAGCTACCACTTAGAGAGCTTTCTAAGGTTGTTAAAGACTACTAAAATCACCATAAGGGTTGTCTGGATTAGTGCAGGGTGCTACACTTACATAAGTGAGCACCATATACTAAGCCCGCCTCTCACACACACACTATAAATTAAATAAAGTAAAAGCAACAGTCAGCAGTAAAAGAAATGTAAGGTAACTACTCAGTAGCATAGCAAACATTAATTCGAATGTTCAGGCGTGCAATGTCCATAGGGGTAAAAGCGCTTTAGCAGCTGCGCCCAACCCCCCACATACACCGTTCATCCTCCTCTTACCCTGCGCTCACACGAGCACACCACTCACCCTGCACTCACAGCAACCACACTACACTTATGCCCGTTGCCATGAACGCATGCCATTCTCCCTTCACTTACCCTGAGGTCACATCAGCACACCACTCACCCTGCACTCACGGTGATCACACTGCACTCACACCACTCACCATGCACTTACAGGAGCATACCACTCACGATGCACTTACACGAGCACACCACTCACCATGCACTCATGTGACACTTCACTCACCTGTCACGCTCACTGCTCACTCTGCAATCTCACTCAAACAAGCACATCACTCACCATGCAGTCATTCCTCCTACTCTGCACTTGCACCCGCACCCAAACTTATGTCACATCTCTCACCCTGCAGTCACCCCTCTCACACTGTCACATCGCTCACTGTGCACTCACATAGGCGCTGCTGTCACTCACACAGCTCACCCTTCACTCACATGGGCACAGCACTCACACCAAGCAAACAAGCACAGCACTCACTCTTGAGTCAGTCTGCACTTCCTCCTGTCACCCTGCACTCACACAGACAAACCTCTCAGCCTGCATTCATACAGGCACTCTGTTCAATCTTCCTTCACACAGGGACAATAGTCTGCCGGAACTCATAGGGACACACCACTCTCGCTGCAGTAACTCCTCTCACCATGCACTCACCAGTCACTCTCACAGATCACCCTTCACTCTCACCACTCGCCCTGCACCACACACAGGCACACCATTCAACTTGCATTTACACCGCTCACCACACCCTGCACTCATTCCTCTCACCCAACACTCACATGGGCCCTCCTCTCACATTGCATTCATGCAGCTCACCCAACACTCACAACGGCACATTTTTCACCCTACACTCGCACCACTTACGCTCCACTCACTCACACTATTCACCATCACCCAGCACTTACATGAGCACACGTCTTACTCTGCACATATAAAAATTACACAACTCTCATGAATATATACATATTTCTACAAAGGAACCCACAGAATACCTGCTCTTTCCATAGTTCTAGATGCCTACTTAATTCCATCTGGAACAACGGGGCTGGAGCAAGAGGGGAGTGTGGACTGAGAATGTGGGATGGCATGAGGAAGGAGACTAGGGCTGAGGCTTTGGGGTATGGTGATCAATTGAGGATTGTGTGACACCTTCAGCCATTTCTGGCTTTCCATTCACCACAATGCTTCATTTCGGGACTTGTAGTTCTCTTTTTTACATTGTAAGTTGGGTCTAAAATCCCCAAAATGCAAAGTGTTACTGGATAAAATCCATGTCTGCCAAAGAAGTCAAGCATTTCATAAGATCAGTTGGATGCTGTGATATTACATGTTGCAACGTGGATTAGATCATTTCCAATACTGTAACTGCTTGATCCACAAGTGAAACCAAATATAAGCCCCATACAGCTATTTTAAGGAAGTGTACTTTTCATTCACATCATACTTGTAATAAACATTGACAAGGCAATATATTATCATTTTTGAATAGTGTATAGAGAATATGTTTTTATTAAGCGTCATTAAAAGGCAGGTACAGCAGAAGCAGCAGGGCAAGCTTTTCTAACACAATAAAAGCAGATTGACTAATGGAAGTGGGAGTGGCAGTGTGTCTGTGTGTGAGTGTGACAGAGTATAAATGTACGAAATAGTGCAAGAGATAGTGAGAATGTGCGTGTCAGTGTATGTGTGTTATGCATGCAAGTGTGCTGCTGGTCTGGCATACTGGAGGTTATTCTTGCCTTATGGACAAGGGCACTAATAGAATATGGATGGGAGGTTTTACCTATGGCAAACTGCAGGCCCTGACATGCTTCTATTAAGACATCATCATTGGCTGTGGGGACTCAAACTATCTAACTGAGAAAGCTGCTAGCCCAGTCATACCCAGTGGCAGGGACAAAAAACACGCACCAACACACCTGGCCGAAGGCCCTGACATGATGCATGTAATTCATAGCATATGGTGTGGACCCATAGCAAAATGTTGGAACTTATTTTTGAAGTAACTCTTGTCATAAGATTTCCTTTACTCATTTTATAGGGGGTGTCAATCGCAAAATGCTGACCCTTGTATACCAGAGGGAATCTTTAGAGCCACCCATGGCTGTGGCTGAAGTATCCATGGTAAATTTCTGGCACTGTCATATTGAATGTACTCCTTGGTATAAGGGCTCATCCATGAAAAAATGATGACCTTGGGATAGTGGAAGTAATTTTTGACTTAAGACATTTGGAAAAAACAAGATCTACTCTTAAAAAGGCCAGGGTTCCATGGTGCACCATGAAAGTACTGGAATATTTTATGAATGCCCACAATGGTCTGCGGCATTTTAGCAAATTTGATCCCAAAAGTTTCAAAAAATTCTCAGGGTAGAAGTCTACTCTGCCTTAAATCATCTACAAGAAATCTGTTAACTTGTTTTGCTTGGTGGAATTTGGGGGAAGTATCACATCCAACCACTTACATAGATCCTTTTCCTCATATAATGGGCATGAGGTTAGCTCTCACCCCATTTCTGGGAATGCTTGTCCTGCCCCATTGCTGGGAGCAGGACTGGCTTTAGGGCGGTGCGTTGACTTTTTTGGGGGGGTGCTGTGTTTAAAAATAAATGTTGGTTTGAAAGCACAAGAACTTCTTGTGCATCAGGTAGTTTCCAGGCAACAATAAAAATATCAAGATATGTCTGGTGATTAATGGTCCTACTAGTGAGAGTTCAGAATTGTGTCTAGTTGCAGTTTTGGATCATCTTAAAGTAGCACGGAGGGTGAATGTACCTGCTGCAAAGAACGTGTACCATGCAAATCACAGAACTGAGTGTGAGTGAACTATGAGTAGCACTATAAAAAAATGAAATGTACATCAGAGAGAGGCTATGGAGAGATGAGGTGCACTGCTGGAGAGTGGTAGTGAGGGAATTCATGGAGGAGGATATGGGGGAGGAGAGCGCCAAAAAAGACTGCCGAAACGGCCGCCACCAACGCTCGAGCCGGCCCTGGCTGGGAGTCTTAGTCCCCCCCAAAGTTCAGGTCTATTTGCGCCAAGCGATGTTCTCCCTCTTAATCTAATTATGTTAAAGTAATGTCCACCCATTTATACTGGAGCGGTGAAGACCTACTTGCTTGGCCTTCATTAACTGTCCCAAAAAGAGCTGCTCTCCGCCTGTGTGTTAGCAGCGGTTGCATCCTTGTGTTACTTACTTCACAAAGAGCCCCCCCCCATTTTTCAGAACAAGCCTCTACAGATATACCCACAAACAAGCAGCCCTCTACGCTCGCAGTTATGCATAAGGAGGGCCAAGCGGCATGGATAAAATGCTGACTTCTCAGGCCAGAGGTCCTGCCAGTGCAATTCTTACCAATAACCAGCACTAAACAGATGGTGCAGGTGTCGCACTTCACGTTTAAAGTCACTTCTGGCCACTATGTTGACTTCTTCAGTGAGAACGTAGTGATGCCGGCTCTACAAATATCTGCCAATGGTACTAGCGCCATCAGGAACACCATTTTCTTAATTCCTTGACTTTCCTTTAACAATCTAAGGAATTCTGTTAGATGTAGTCTTTGTTCCTTTAAACCGACCCAATTGAACTGAAACACCTTAACAATTTGTAAAAGAAAAACCCAGGGCTATAACTTAATGTCTCTGATAAAAAGGAGCCACCTAGACATCCTACATTAAGATCAAACCTAACAAGCATTGGCAAACCCTATTGGTCTCACCTTTTAAAAATGAGAAGCCACCTACTAGCTTTGCCAATGCTCGTTTCATGTGGCAGAGGCAAAAAAAAGAATAATAAAATTTAAAAATGGCTGCTGTGGCATGCATGTGCGTTATGACATCATGACGCATTTGTGTGCCACGGTATTCATCTCAGAATGGTGTTTTCTTTGAGAAAACACCAATCCAAAATGTGAATGGTGTTTTCTTGAAAAAAATGCATGCCAAAAAGCCTACCGGTGCATTTATATGCATTGCCACGCACCAACAAAAGAATTATTAGGTTTATTTACTGCTCAAGGATGGCTGAAAGTAATTTTTGTACAGTACATTTTTGAAAAAAAATATGCACACAGGCACTACAGTAGAAGAGGCTAGGTAGAAGAAGCAAGCGACCAGATTGCAAATCAGTTGTCGGGCCCTCGCCAAAAATGTGCATTTTTGTAAAAAAAAACAGGCCAGGAGCAACAGCTAGTCGAGATATGGGGGAGGGGGAGTTTAATGAAAGAGCAAGATGAAAGCCAACGGCCTAGTAGCAGAGTGCAGCTGCCCCGCTCTCTCCAAAAAGTATTTATATATAAGAAAATGAATAAAAATGAAGAGATAAGGGGTGGGCAATAAGACAGTCAGTAAAGGAAAGGCCTGCACTTCCATGAAGTGCTAAAATTCAAATAAAATAATAGTTCAGAGATGTCGCAGTGGAAGTCATCCAAGGTGAATACAATAAAGAAAAAATGCTCCAGACAGCGAGGAAAGCCATCAAATAATAAGCAGGGAAATGAGATAGACAAGAAAGCCAACCAGTCAATCAAGAGCAAGGGGCTGACTAAAAGCCCACTATTTAATGCGTTGGAAACAATAGGCCTCAACAACAGACAATAAGAGGTGTCTTATACAACCTGGCACTGCGATGAGACAGTTATTAAAATTTTAGAAAATGGTTCACAATTTGAGAAATGGAGCATCGAGTTGAGGAAATGCAACGACAATATCCATCTATATTAATTCCGAAGCAAACGTCAAAGAGCCCGCCTTCAATAAATCCTACAATAACCGAAATATCTGAAGGCCATACCAGGGTTCTAAAAGGAGCCATAGGTCCTTTATTTGATCCGGCTCTGTCTTCTGGGATCAAAGTCACAAGCTGCAACTCGGGCACACGAGTTTGTGAGGAGCTTAAGAAAAACCCAGCACTTAGTGATGACTGGGCTTGGCTTCCAAAAATTCTCACCAAAGGGAAGACTGGAACGCACGAATGATGCTTAAAAAGTTCAACCAACGTAATTAAATCTTTAATATTTGCTCCTGGAATACTAACGGCCTAAAAACCCTAATTGAGGACCAGGACACAGTAACATTTATAAAGAACTTTGAAGTTCTAATGTCTCAGGAAACATGGAATATGGATAAAGAACCTCTTATTGGATATCATGAGTATACGAATTTCACATCCTGCTCGTCTGCCTTTGGTCGTGCAAGTGGTGGGCTATATTCCTATGTGTCACTGACCCTGGATATCAAGCACTATGAAATTGACTTTCAGCTGGCATGGCTCCTATGTATTAAAATAGATTTCAAACAACCAATAATATTTATAAATGTTTATTTAAGCACAAAAGCCCAGTTAAAACATCCCAGTTCAATGCACTCTGGGAAGTAGTCAAAATCTTGAATTATAAATATCCAGCCACTATGTTAATCATGTCAGGAGAATTTAATATGCACTTGTTCTCCAAAAATCGCACCGAGAAACCAGGCAGAACGTTAATACAGATGTGTCGTTCTCAGCTCAATAAATATAATCTTACGCTATTACAGGAAGACGCACAAAATTCCAATAAGAGCGTTCCAACATTCAAAAAGTCAGGACAACTCTCCATTATTGACTATACCATCATTTCAAAGGATCTTGTATCCTCTCTCCGCGAATATCAAGTGATCCCCAGGATAGAAAGTAAGCATAATCCACAAATAATGTCTCTGGTACTATCGGTTCCTCATTTACATAAGTCAAAATCTATGGTAACTGGGTCAACAGCTTACAACCTGAAAAGGTTAGTGTGGGACTCGAGAAACCAGATGGAAATATGAGCATTTATAGAACCATCAATTGCTACAGCGCTAACTGAGAAAAGACAAGGGAAGTCAATGGTAGATATCTGGCCCTGTCTTTGTTCTTCTCTTTTGGATCGCTTCCTTCTTCAACCACATCAAGAGGGTCCACTACAATACCTAAAAGATCAGGATGGTATACAACAAGGTTTCTCCAACAAAAAAGGGAACTTAATAAAGCAACAAGGGCCATCTTTAGAAAATCGAATGGTGCCCTAAAATCTTCGGAATTGCGCAATTTAAAATGTCTGAGAAGAACATACAAAAATGAAATATGGAAAGCCAAACATACATATCATGAAGGAATATGGGCTAAGTTGCACTATGCCTGCAAAACAAAAAATCTGAAAGTATTCTGGGGTATAATAAATAATCTTGAATATGGCAGTAGAAGAGCGAACAGTGCTAATATTCACGAACCACGCTGGGCATTCCTTTATTTGCAACCTATATGGGGCGTCCTCAGACACAGCTTTGAGCAATAACATCGTCCATCATATGTCAAGTCCGTCGAGCAGTGAAAACAGCAGAATGAATGGAAATGATCAACTTCATATTGAAGCCGACCCACTAGTCATGGAGACATGCCAAGTAGAACAAGTCAAAATGGCAATAACCAGGATTAGATCAAATGGTGCGCCAGGCCCCAACGTGATCCCGAACTCCATCCTTAAGGCAAAGATAGATCTTTGGTCAGAAATTCTAACACCTTTGTTTAATGACGTTATAAAATCTAAAATGGTTCCTGAATCATGGCAGGAAAGTATAATACAGCTAATCTATAAAAGTGTCCCACAAGACAATCCAGCTAATTATAGGTTGATTGCATTAACAGATGTGGAGGCAAAAGTCTTCTCAAGCTGTTTGTTAAATGACTTGGAAGAATGGGCCGCCAAAGAAGAAATGATACCAATATTTCTAACTGGTTTTCGAAGGGGCGTGTCAACGTCTACGAACTTGACCTTAATGACTTTATTGGCAGAAAGAGCAAAGTATAAAAAGCAAAAGTTATATATTTGTTTTGTTGACCTTAAGGCCGCTTTTGATTCCGTCCCTCGTAATTTACTTTAAGCAAAGTTATCTGCATGGGGCATCCCAAATCAACTGCTTGACATGATTATATTGCTATATACCAATACTTGGGTCCAGGTCAAAGTCGGAGACGGTAGTTGTATAACTCGTCGATTTGAAACTCATAGTGGTCTTAAACAAGGTCGTGTGTTAGCACCATGTCTTTTTAATCTTTTTATGGCTGACTTGCCGTCACATTTTAAAAAGGTTAATGCTCATTCACCTACCTTTGAAGGACAAAATATAAAATACTTACAGTATGCAGATGATACTATTCTGTTAAGTCACACTGCTATAGGCCTACGTAGATTAATAAATTCATTTAATAACTATATATCAGCCAATGGTCTATTGATGAACACCAAAAAAACAAAAATAATGACGATCGGTTGTACAAAATCAGACAAGAGAGTATGGAATATTAATGGGCTAAATATTGAAACCGTAAAATTCTATAAATATGTGGGTATTACATTTGACGACAGATTGTCTTTTAAACAGCATTTTATTAACTTAAAAGCAACGTCGCTGTCCTTTGCTTTCAGAAAGTTGAGAGACACGTTGGCATGTCCGAATCACGAGCATTTACTTAAGGTAATGAAAGCAAAGCTGATTCCCTCCCTGGCCTATGGTTCAGGGATCTTTCAAGGCAAAGACTTTAAAATTCTTGATAACCTCCAAATAAAAGTCTTTAAATCTGTGTTCAGGGTTCCAAAGAATATCGGGCACGCCAATGTTAGATTGGAATTGGGATTGAAAAGACAAATTTTAATAAGACAACCTGCA
Organism: Calotriton arnoldi; assembly: GCA_963921515.1. Taxonomy (NCBI): domain Eukaryota; kingdom Metazoa; phylum Chordata; class Amphibia; order Caudata; family Salamandridae; genus Calotriton; species Calotriton arnoldi. The sequence continues at coordinate 370,906 of CAWUFW010011813.1, forward strand.
TTTTTAAAATCGTTATACTCTTTCTTTTGTTCTGACCCAGGCACACTTGCGAACCATTGTTGGCAGGAGATAATGAGGTATGAGCCCGCAAAGGGTTGGAGATCTTATTTAACGGAGAGCCTAAACAATTTCAAGTTTCCGCCCTTTGAAGATGTAGTTAGAAACAAAGCTGTGTTCAGACAAACATTAAATCAATCAGTTAACTTTCTATCGATTCTTTTGGATAAGGATGAGTTCGCTAAAAAGAGACATGCCTAGTCAGTTATTCACTCATTCACCAAATTAGAACCACAATCGTATCTCATAACCCATTTAAAATCGTTTACAAGTGACAAGTTTATGCTGCTACGATTTGGGAGATACACCACAAAGGATGGAACTCCCACATGGGAACAAAATTGGCCCACAAACAGCTGTAGGTTGTGTGATTTTTATAATTAATCTCTCTTGCATATAGTATCCATTTGTCCTCAATTGTTAAAAGAGAGGAAAGCCCCATTGAAACCCATTTTTAAAGAAATTGGGGTGAGAACATGTCGACAAGCAATTACAACTTATCTCTCTGGGAAATCTGCCTGTTTGACTACACAGTTCATAAAGTTTATTTTTATTGCAGAAAAAAAGTTAGCCTCAGAGTGTGTCACTAGACATTAGGGGTATGCTGTGATAACTAATAATCGGTTTCACTGGATAATGCTGTTAGTCCCAAAAAGGCGGATTGTCAACTGTAACTCCATAATTTGACCTTGAAGTTGCGCGCATGGCTCTGAAATTGAAATTTCAAATGGTTTTAATTGTCTGCAGTAATTGGGTAAAATCCCAATTTCAAATTAATTGTTTGTTCAGTGTAGATTCTTTTGTGAGGAAGAAGTTATCCTTTTAAATTAATTAAATAGAACGCTGATGTAAGAATGGCCTCCTAGAAAGGAACTGCACAGTGGCACTTTAATTATGGCACTTTAACTATGGTATTTTAATGTATGAATTATAAAAATAGGGGGTAGCGAGAATATTTTATCACCATTTTATATAATGTAGTGTTGTCCTTTGTCTTCTGTGAGAAATTCAGAACTGAAACATAATGTATCACCAATATTTTTTTTTTCTTCACTCCTTGCAATGCATTATGTGTATTTTTCACTGGAAGATAATATAATTGATTGATCAATTGGTTCAATCTTGTTTCCTGCACAATCCAAAGCATTTTTTATTCTTGTTTGTAATGATTTTTATTAACCCCTTGCATGCGCAGGACGGCCGGGAGCCGTCCTGCGCCACGGTGCTCGTGTGCGCAGGACGGCTCCCGGCCGTCCTGGCACATGGCACCGAAATCCCTCTGGTGCAGGCACCAGAGGAATTTCTTTTTCTCCCCAAAGCCTCGGGAGCTGGGGAAGAGCTTCCCCAGCTCCCGAGCCCCCCCCTGGTTTCTATGAAATGACGATCAGCGCGCACGTCGCGCTGACGTCATTTCATAGAAACCGAAACTGAAATGAGCCTTTAGGCTCATTTCAGTTTCTTTTCTATGTGCTCAGGGGCCATCTCAGCCCCTGAGCACGTAGAAAGACGGGAGAGGTATCATTGGAAAGGGGAGAATCTCCCCTGTGGATCCTTGCTTGGGGATCACTCCAGGATTCTGGGTAGGAAAACGTTGGGGGACTCACGCAAGCCATACCTAGCTGGATTCCCCTGGGTGTCTAGTTTGCAGAAATGTGTGGGTTTGGTAGGTTTCCCAAGATGGCCGCCGAGCCCGGGGCCAAAAACCCAGGTGACTCCCCTCACAAAACCAGGTTGTTTTGTGATAGGTCATTTTGATGTCTCCTCAATACGTTTTAGGCCCTTGCCTGGCGCGGGTACTTGACCCACCCACGCGAGTGAGGTACCATTTTTATCGGGAACGCTGGGTGGTAAGAAATTTGTGGATCCACGTAGATTCCAGAACTTTCCCACACAGAAATTTGAGAAAAAAGTGATTTTTTTCAGCTAAATTTGAGGTTTGCAGGGGATTCTGGGTAGAGAAACGTTGGGGATTCCACGCAAGTCATACCTTCCAGGACTCCCCCGGGTCTCTAGTTTTCAGAAATGTGTGGGTTTGGTAGGTTTCCCTAGATGGCCGCCAAGCCTGGGATTAAAAACTCATGTGACCCCCCCTTGCAAAACCGGGTCATTTTCGGATACACAGGGGGCATCTGCGTTTTTGGTCCCGGGGTCGGCAGCCATCTAGGGAAACCTACCAAACCCACACAATTCTGAAAACTAGACACCCCGGGGAGTCCAGCGAGGTATGGCTTGCGTGGGTCCCCCAACGTTTTCCTACCCAGAATCCCCTGCAAACCTCAAATTTAGCTGAAAAAATCACTTTTTTCTCAAATTTCTGTATGGGCAAGTTCTGGAATCTACGTGGATCCACAAATTTCCTACCACCCAGCGTTCCCCCAGGTCTCCCGATAAAAATGGTACCTCAGTCGCGTGGGTGGGTCAAGTAGCCGTGCCAGGCAAGGGCCCAAAACGTATTGAGGAGACATCAAAATGACCTATCACAAAACAACCTGGTTTTGCAAGGGGAGTCACATGGGTTTTTGGCCCCGGGCTCGGCAGCCATCTTGGGAAACCTACCAAACCCACACATTTCTGAAAACTAGACACCCGGGGGAGTCCAGCGAGGTATGGCTTGCGTGGGTCCCCCAACGTTTTCCTACCCAGAATCCCCTGCAAACCTTAAATTTAGCTGAAAAAAATCACTTTTTTCTCAAATTTCTGTTTGGGAAAGTTCTGGAATCTACGTGGGTCCACAAATTTCCTACCACCCAGCGTTCCCCCAGGTCTCCCAATAAAAATGATACCTCACTCGCGTGGGTGGGTCAAGTACCCGCAACAGGCAAGGGCCCAAACGTATTGAGGAGACATCAAAATTACCTATCACAAAACAACCTGGTTTTGCAAGGGGGGTCACCTAGGTTTTTGGCCCTGGGCTCGGCGGCCATCTTGGGAAACTACCAAACCCACACATTTCTGAAAACTAGACACCCGGGGGAGTCCAGCGAGGTATGGCTTGCGTGGATCCCCCAACGTTTCCCTACCCAGAATGCCGTGGAGACTTAGGGTAACACAGAATTGTAGAGCAACTGTTATTACCTATTGACTTTCGATGCATTTCTGAAAGACAATGTGTAAAAAAGAAGCCATTTTGAAAAATGACCTATAATTCTCATGCTAGTATGGGTACTCACAATTTCGGAAATGTGCAAATATCTACTGTTTCTAAACTCTATATTTTGTTCCAATTTCAGAAATACATAGGTGTCTTTCATACTGATTTTTCCATGTATATATTTTCCCAAATTAATTGCCATATACCCGGTACATAATAAAAAACCATTGCAAGACACTGCTCAGTTTTTGGCTCTGGGTTCGTCGGGTTCCTGGTGAACCTACAAGTCCTATATATCCCCACAACCAGAAAGGTCCAGCGGATGTAACGGTATATTGCTTTCAAACAGCTGTCATAATTAGAAGAAGTTACAGGTGAAAACGTTGACACAAATGGCTGTTTTTTTAACTAATTTTCAATTTTTCCTATATTCAACTGTTTCTATAAAGAAACCTTGAAGGATCTACACAAATGACCCCTTGCTGAATTCAGAATTGTGTCTACTTTTCTAAAATGTATAACTTTCCAGGATCTATTATTGCTTTCATACCCATTTCTACCATTAACTGGAAGGAGGTTGAAAGCACAAAAAATAGCAAAAATAGGCTATGTCCCAGAAAAATGTCAAAACTGTGTAAAAAATTTTGGTTTTCTGACAAAAGTCTGCTTGTCCCTGAAAGCTGGGAAAATGGTGATTTCAGCACCACAACCCCTTTGTTGATACCATTTGCAGGGGAAAAATCAGACGCTTTCATTTGCAGCATTTTTTGCCAATTATTTAAAAAAAAAACACAATTTAGCTGTATTTTGGCTAATTTCAGGGTCCCCTCCAGGGGAATCCACAAACCCTGGGTACCTTTAGAATCCCCATGATGTTGGAAGAAAAGGACGCAAATTTGGAGTGGATACCTTATGTGGTCAAAAAGTTACAGGGGCCTAAGCACGAACTAGCCCCAAATAGCCAAAAAAAAGGCTTAGCACAGGGGGGAGAAAGGCCTAGCAGCGAAGGGGTTAATCAACAATAAAGTATTTACTTACTTTAAAAAAAAAAAAAAAAAAAACAAGGGGCTGACTCAAAGCCCACTATTTAATGCATTGGAAACAATAGGCCTCAACAACAGACAACTAAGCTATCTGTATGAGAGGTGTGCAAACGACGCGAGGAGGCTCCCTGTGAAAGACAGAAACTTGAACATTTCTCTGATGTCGCAGCAGCAATGCTCTGAATAGCCTTAGATGGGAGAATATCGGACTCTCATGTGTGCTGCTGCTGAAGCCTGTGCGGATTTATTATTATTGACTCTCTTACTCCCTGGTACTGGTGTTCCATCATGTTCATGTGCCTGGGTAATAGACACGGCAGAGGTGGTGGCTGGGGAAGAACAAGCTAAAGTACCCTGGCAGAAGAAGTGTGGCATTTGACTGGCTGTGCTGCCCTTTACTGAACAGAGATCCGATTCTATAACCTCCAGAAGTCACCCAGAGTCATGAGAACACCCAGGTAGGTTCAGACAAATGCAGCTGAATTAAGTTTCTTCAGTTTAGCTTGCTTTGTGTTTCTCACTATATAGCCGAGGGTTCAGGCTGTTCATACAAGCCAGTGCCCGGTAGTTGCGGCATGTAGATGAAATTGAAGCAGCCCTATGCTACTTAGGAGATCTGCGCCATCAGCTGGTCCTCAAAAAACACACTCAGTGCAATTTTCAAAACGGCACCTGCATCCTGCCGTGGCCAGACGGCACCAGAGGGGGAGATTACTCATGTTTTATCAGAAGTGGAGACAATGACACCAAACCTCAGTAGTATGACTGTAGGTCATGTTCGACTCTGCAAGGGATCAAGAATCTTGGTAGATAGCCACGGAAACTGCGATCGAAAGGCAGGCTCTGTTCCACACATGCACTGCGAAAGTTGGGCATTATCAGCTGAGGTGGCCATCTTATGGCTAGGAGCCACGTTTTGATTAGGCCACTTGATATTCCATGCAGTCCCCCGGCAACTACCAAGGATTGGATTAAGCACATTGAAGTAGTTTGTAAATATTAATCAAGAGGACAGGAACTTCATTACTGGACCGTCTGAATAGAGTTTTGAGATGGGGGGAGGGGTTGAAAGTAAGATGACTACCGTGAGTGACCATGCACGCACGGCCTAGCTGATGTAGCTGTCCAAAGATCCTGCTTCTACTCATAATGGGACTCTGGGGAGCATCTCTGGAGCAGGGCAATGGAGCGTGGGGTTAGGTTGGGGGACAGAAACAGCAGCAAGTTTTCGTAGAGGTCAGTTTGCGTGCAGAAATGTGAATGCTGAATTGAACAGCTGTGTTGACTGAAAGAACAAACTACTCAACTACCTAATGATAAAATCAGCAAAATGAGAAATCCGAAAATTGACAGACAACCATTTTAGCCAATGCTTCGGGGGGCTCATCTAAACAAGCCAATGGCTGAAGAGGGCAGACCCGAAGCCCATTTCTAATTTTACGTAATTGTTTCATTTATATAGCATGTATGTGCACTTCCGTGCTGTGTGTTGTGGTGTGTGTTATGGTACAATTAATATGTAGTGGTTCTAATAGTTATCATGTGGACAAGAATATGTGTTTGAAGGTTAAATAACCTAATGCAAATTAATATATGACAATGAGTACACAGAAGACAACCACGGGTAAAATGAAAAACGATTTTATCTCATCAATTATTGATTGGTCCACCCAAAAGGCAAACAAAAAACAAAGAAACAGGTGGTCTACTGTGTACTCAATGTATCATGGGTCTAAGGGTTGTTCTTGTACACTGTTAAGTGTAGTGTGTGCTGCGGTGACCTGAGGTCTTTTCAGGCAGTGAAAGTTGTCTGTAGGAGGCACTAAAATTATTATTTTTATGCAAGAACAAAAAAGAAAGAAACACTTATGCGCAACATGCGCCGCTATCCAAGGAAATCCAATGGGTGTACACAGTAATGCTCGCTTTGTTTTGGACAATTGGTAAAGCACCCAAACATAGTCAAAAATAAAGTATGATGTGCAAGGCATGGCCTGACAACCCGTAAGTCGTAAGGGCCAATCCGGTTTACGGACTTGAAGCAGGGCCACGGCTGCCATCTGTACACCCCAACCCATAAAACTCAACCCAGATTCCCCATATCTTATGGAACTTACGAGGGAAACCCCTACTGCTGTAGGTGACCTTTTCAGCTGCCATGTATAGGTCCATCCCCCACCTCCATTCGTGAATGGTTGGTACTTCTGGCGCCGCCAAGGACCTAACCACATCTCTCTTGGCTACAACCAGTCCCATGGCACTAAAAAGAAGCTTAAAGCACGGGACATCTACATCATTTGGGACCCCCAACAACACATATTTTGGGTCAAGTGGAAGAGTAACTTTCAATATATCTGACAGTTCCTGAATATTGCAAAAAGAACAATTGATGGACAGAATGCAGAACACTGACTGTCATACATTCACCCCAGTACAGAGATCTGGGCCTAAATCCATCGTTTTTTTGCTCACCATGCCATTCCAGTTTGGACCCAGCCATATGCAAATCAGTCTTGAGCCTGCGCCCAATGGGAACAGTCCAGCCCGAACTGCCAGGCCAGGTCCTCCCTGGACTGGAAACAAGCATCCTAGGACCAGTTTCGGGCTTTCAGCCCTCATCAGCCAGGATAGCTTGACTCCAGTGGCATGGAGAGCACGGGACCCACGTCTGGGCATACCCGTCCCACTCGGGGTGACAATTGCAAAAAGAACAATTGATGGACAGAATGCAGAACAATGTCATACATTCACCCCAGTACAGAGATCTGGGCCTAAATCCATCGTTTTTTTGCTCACCATGCCATTCCAGTTTGGACCCAGCCATATGCAAATCAGTCTTGACCCTGCGCTCAATGGGAACAGTCCAGCCCGTACTGCCAGGCCAGGTCCTCCATGGACTGGAAACAAGCATCCTAGGACTGGTTTCGGGCTTTCAGCCCTCATCAGCCAGGATAGCTCGACTCCAGTGGCATGGAGAGCACGGGACCCACGTCTGGGCATACCCGTCCCACTCAGGGTGACAATTGCAAAAAGAACAATTGATGGACAGAATGCAGAACACTGTCATACATTCACCCCAGTACAGAGATCTGGGCCTAAATCCATCGTGTTTTTTGCTCACCATGCCATTCCAGTTTGGACCCAGCCATATGCAAATCAGTCTTGACCCTGCGCCCAATGGGAACAGTCCAGCCCGAACTGCCAGGCCAGGTCCTCCCTGGACTGGAAACAAGCATCCTAGGACCGGTTTCGGGCTTTCAGCCCTCATCAGCCAGGATAGCTTGACTCCAGTGGCATGGAGAGCATGGGACCCACGTCTGGGCATACCCGTCCCACTCGGGGTGACAATTGCAAAAAGAACAATTGATGGACAGAATGCAGAACACTGTCATACATTCACCCCAGTACAGAGATCTGGGCCTAAATCCATCGTTTTTTTAATCACCATGCCATTCCAGTTTGGACCCAGCCATATGCAAATCAGTCTTGACCCTGCGCCCAATGGGAACAGTCCAGCCCGAACTGCCAGGCCAAGTCAGGTCCTCAAAGTTCCTGAATAATCGCTCTCAAGTAAGCCTGTATGAGGGGGCATTCCCAGATTGTCTATGGCCTTGATACAGCGTAGACATATCGGCATGGCGGCCCTTCCCATATTATCGAACCTGCACCGATCACAATAGACCCTGTGGAGTATTTTCATCTGTATCAAACGCAGACGTAATTTGATGGTTACCTCTCTGGGATGCGTCGATGCCCTCAAAGTCTCCCACGTCACATACATCTCCCTCTGAGCTGAGCCAGAGTATCTGGCATATTATTATTTAAGGTCTTATATGTAAGGGAGATTGATCCTTTGCCTCCATTAGTATCTGCCCTTCTAGAGGAGCATATTCAGGGATCTCTGTCCCCCCAACCCCTCAGCCTGCCAGTCATGATGCAGCTGTGCGTATTTCAGAAATTGAGTTGAGTGCAAGTGGTGTTACCGTCTAACAGAAGAGGAAGGATATTATGTCTCCGCTCTCCAGTATAACCCCAATGCTAGAGATGCCAATAGTATCCCAGGCCCCAAAGCCCAGGAGTTTCGCTACTTCACTCAGCCAGGTTCCCTTCCAGAAGGGTGTTTCCCTGGTAATTTTGCGTGCCCAACCAATCATCTTTGTAGCCTTGTTCCAGGGCGCCAGGGCCAACTCTGTTGCCAGTGACAACTGCTGGGCCCCCCTTCCACTATAGAAATAATGTAGGTGTGATCTATGCTCCAGCACGGCCCATTCTAGCCTAAAGGTTGAGTGATCCCAGGGCGCAAAGATCCGATCATTAATGTTGATCAAGTGGGCAGCCCAATAGTACACCTCCACATCAGGGACAGCAATCCGACCATTATATGGGTTGTGCTGCAGAGTTCTAAGCGACATTCTAAGATGTCCCCCGTTCCAGAACAGAGACCTCACCACCCCCTCTATTCTGGCAAACACAGCCGGCGAGACCAGGTGAGACCAGGTGATAGGTATTCTGAAACACATAGAACAGTTTGAGGAGCATGATCATTTTGAAGAGGGAAGCCCGCCCGTCCCATCAAAGAGAGGGGGCAGCCCCCTCCATGTCCCCAGTCAACTTGAAAATTGAATATCACCCTCTCCAGATTGCGGTGAAAACAGAGCTCTTTCTACAGCGTCACAAAGATCTCCAGATATTTAAAGCCACTCATGGCCACCCCAAGCCAGGCGGGATTAACGATTGGTCAACCCAGCCCTGTGGAGAAAACAGCACTGACTTGTCCCAGTTGACCCTATAGCCAGAGTGGGCCCCATAATCCCTCAGGATCTGAAAGAGCTCCGAAATCGTAGTTACCAGTTCTGCAATATACAAAAAAATATCGTCGGCATACAGCAAGATTTTTTCTTCTACCTTGTCTGTGGCTGATATGCTAAACCTCCTGACTCCGGGATGTGTTCTCACTATGCACACAAGGGATTCAACTGCAAGGGCAAATAAAAGCGGGGACAGGGGACAACCCTGCCTGGTTCCCCTCTCAATGGAGAACTCAGAGGACAAAATCCCTTTCACTTGAACCGCTGCCAGGGGATCACGATACAGCACAGCCACCCATTTCCTATTGGAAAAATAGTGGCAGCTAGGAAAGCTAGATCACTGCACCACCCAGTATAGTTACAGAAAATAGCACTGTTGCCCACCTCAAATGGGCAGCTGCCAGATGGTCATAGAAAATCTGAACTTGAACACAGAGAGTGAGAGGCAACACACAGATTAACACAAGAAATATAACATCAAGTCCACTAACAAAAACAATTCCAAAGTTGTGAGTAAATATTCTTAAAGAGATCTTTTTTTATTTCTTCTTTTTTTCGGTCTTGGGATTGTTACAAACGGACGCAACCACACGTTTCGCCCTAGACAAGGGCTTCTTCAGGGCTTTCAAAAATCAAATGTCGAGGTAAGGCTGTAAGTGCGTAGCGGGAATCCTATCAAGGTTCCAAGTCTTTCACTACACGCTGTATATTTTCACCCTGTAATTTGGAAAGTCCGCCACGATGTTCAAGCCATGTATATTGCGGTAAGTACATTCATATATTTGCATTGAAGAGACAATAATCCCAGAGCAATGAGTGCTCTGTTTGGCAGCGCCATCCGGCCCGCTGCGTCTGTGTATACGCGCCTATAGACATGGCAGAGGTTTGGCCAAACGCAAAACTCTGCAACATCTGCTTGAGGAAAGGCCAATGTACTGTTGAACACCTTTGGCGTCTTAGGAGAGAAAAACGTGTGGAGCCTGACGGTCCTGCAATGTTGCCAACAAGTTATGCGTACATCGCAGATTATGCTGCGTTGACGTGCCAGGCATAAATCCCAACTGGTCTCTGTAAATTAAGGGTGTGATAACCTGCAGAAGTCAAGTGGCTAATATCGTGGCCAGGATTTAACTTCAATGTTTAGCAGCAATATTGGGCAACATTAATCACACCGCTCCTTGGGCTTCCCCTCCTCAGGGATCACTGTGATGGTGGTTCTCTGGAGATCCGGGGGCAACTCCCCTTGTTACCCCATCTCCCTGAACAGGTTCAGCAAGTGAGGCACCAGTAGCTCGGCATACCATTTGTAAAACTCGGCCAGAATGCAGTTGGGTCCCGGTGTTATACCTGGCCGCAATTTGGCAATAGCCGTCTGACTCTCACTCAGTGGCAAGTCCCCCTACAGGGTCTCCTGTCACTTCGAATCCAGCATGGGAGCGGGAAAGGTGGCCAGGTACTGTGCAATGCTAGAAGAATAATGGAGGGGTCGGGCCCTATCAAACAGTTGGTAGCACTGGGCAAACTCCTACGCTATCTGCCCGTCAGTGTCACAGGGGTCTCCTGTGTGATTGATTAGGGTTTGTCCCCAGCGGGCCTCCAGTTCCCTTCTACTCAGCCATGCTAGGATCTTACCGGCCTTATCCCTAGTCTCATACAAGCGATGCAGCATGGCCAACATTTGTTTTTTCGCTCCTTTCTGTGCCAGATAGAGGTATTCGGTTTGCCTGGCTGCGATCTGCCTAAGAATGAGGGAATACGTTGTGACCCCAGTGCTCCCTCTAGGTGCAGGATCTGGGTTTTCAAATCCTCAAGTTCTGCCACTTCCCTCCTTTTCTTCTGTGCAATCAGATTTTAGACCCTATCGCACAAGTTACTTACTTGTGTAACGATATATCTGTAAGAGACATTAGTTAGTGATAGATTCCTTACCTTAGAATATCCCCAGGCGTCAGACTGGATCCGGAAAGTTTTCGTCAGCAGTACCCCTGCGCGTTGGTAGGCGTCGTCGTGCAGCTCCGCGTACGTCGCTGGCGTCGTAGCCGCCGAGATGACGTCATTGGAGCTACTTAGACGCGCCCACGCGCGCTGACGTCAGTTCTGTACACGACCTTTCCGCGCCAGGAACGCAGAGCCATGCCAGAGACCGACTACTGGTGCAATAGAACTAGGGCCCTGAAAGGGATGACCTGTACCCTAGAGAACAGTTCGCAGAACGGGGAGGATGGGCGGGCGGTAAGGAATCTATCAATAACTAATGTCTCTTACAGATATATCGTTACACAAGTAAGTAACTTGTGCATCTGAAAGAGACACGTTAGTGATAGATTCCTTACCTTAGAATACATACCCAAGCAATACCATCCCCGGTGGTGGGTCTGCGAAGTGAAATCACACCAGAAAGTCACGGAGAACCGACCGGCCAAAGAAGCCGTCTCTCCGGACTTGACTGTCAAGGCAATAGTGCTTAGTGAAAGTATGCAGCGAGGCCCACGTAGCTGCCTGACAGATATCTTGCAGGGGGACACCGCGCCCCAATGCTGTAGTAGCAGCTGTCGCCCTGGTAGAATGGGCGCGCAGCCCTACCGGAGGTTCCTTTTTGAGCCAGAGAGTAACAGGCTTTAATACACAAGACAACCATTCGGGAGATAGTCCGCTGGTGCACAGCACGGCCTTTCTTGGCGCCCACGTAGCCAACAAAGAGCTGGTCATCCACGCGGAACTGTTGTGTGCGGTTGAGATAGAATGAAAGCGCACGTTTTGGGTCCAGACGGTGGAGCCTCTCTTCCTCCCTGGAAGGGTGCGGAGGCGGAAAGAAAGTAGGCAGAGTGACAGTTTGCCCGAGATGAAAGGCAGAGACTACTTTTGGCAGAAAGGAGGGACGTGGCCGAAGCACAACCTTGTCCGGATGAATCGCCATGAAAGGAGGTTTACACGAAAGAGCCTGGAGCTCACTGACACGCCTAGCAGAGGTGATGGCCACCAGGAAGACAGTTTTCAAAGTTAATAACCGCAAAGGACAGTTATGAAGAGGCTCAAAGGGAGCGCACATTAAGTATGTGAGAACCAGGTTCAAGTCCCACTGAGGCATCACAAAAGGAATAGGAGGGAAAAGGTGAGTAATGCCTTTGAGAAATCTATTGACAACAGGGGACTTGAAAAGAGAGGGCTGATCAGGCAGCCTAAGAAAGGCTGAAAGAGCAGAAAGGTAGCCCTTGATAGTGCCCAGATCAGAGCCCTGCTGGGCCAAAGAGAGAAGGAACAAGAGGACCTCAGAAAGAGGGGCAGAAAGGGGATCTACAGCTTTCGCTGTGCACCATGCCACAAATGTGTTCCACCGGCAGGCGTATACAGTTTTAGTTGAGGGACGCCTGGCTGCCAGAATCACATTACAGACTTCAGGAGGCAAGTTAAATGGAATCAGCTGTCGCCGCTCAATCTCCACGCAAGGATGTGGAGGCTGGACAGGTTCGGGTGGAGGACCGTCCCCTGTTGCTGCGACAGAAGATCCTCCCGAAGAGGCAGCCGGATCGGGGGATCTACGCTCATACTGAGTAGCTCGGGATACCAAACTCTTCGAGCCCAGTCCGGTGCCACAAGAATAACTTGGGCCCGGTCGCGCCTGATCTTCTTCAGCACTCTGGGCAGAAGTGGTATAGGCGGAAAGGCGTACAACAGACCGGAACTCCACTCGCGACGAAAAGCGTCGCCGAGCGAGTGCCGCCTTGGAAACTCCAACACGCAGAACTGCTGACATTGCGCGTTCTCTTCGGTGGCGAATAGATCTAACCAAGGTTCTCCCCACTGTTGAAAGAGACCTTGTGCCACCTCCGAGTGAAGACGCCATTCGTGATCCAACATGCACCTGCGGCTGAGTTCGTCCACCCTGGCGTTCAGGGAACCTGCCAGGTGTTGAACCACCAAGGAAATGCCTTGACGTTCCAGCCACGTCCAGAGACGCAGAGCCTCCTGACATAGGGTCCACGACCCCACCCCGCCTTGCTTGTTGCAGTACCACATGGCGGTGGTGTTGTCTGTGAACACCTGCACTACTCTCCCCTTGACAGAGGGAAGGAATGCTTTCAGTGCAAGTAGGAACGCCCTGAGCTCCAAAAAGATGATATGGAGCTTGGACTCCGCCGGAGACCAGAGGCCTCTGATCTCCGCCTCTCCCATGTGGCCGCCCCATCCCAGGAGGGACGCATCCGTCACCACTGTGTGCTCCGGTTGGGGAAGGGAGAGGGATCTGCCGCTGACCCAACGCTGGTCAGTGAGCCACCACTGCAAGTCCTGTGCAGTGCCCTCCGAGATCTGGACGTAGTCGGACAGGTTTCCCCGATGCTGCGTCCACTGGAACTTCAGGTCCCACTGCAGAGCCCGCATATGCCATCTGGCATGATTGATCAGCAGGATGCAGGAGGCCATGAGGCCCAGCAGCCTCAGGGTCTTCCTGACCGAAACCCAGGACCAGGGCTGAAAGATCGGAATCATAGCCCGAATGGCCCGGACTCGCTGTTCGGGAGGATAAACCCGAAAGTGTGCCGTGTCCAGAACCGCTCCGATGAAGAGGAGCTTCTGAGAGGGAATCAGATGCGACTTCGGCACGTTGATGGAAAACCCCAGCGAATGCAGGAGGTCGGCCGTAGTCTGGAGGTGGGAGACGACTGCCTGGGGCGAGCCCGCCTTCAACAGCCAGTCGTCGAGATAGGGGAAGACTGAAACCCCTGATCTGCGCAGATGAGCTGCGACCACCGCCATCACTTTTGTGAACACCCGAGGGGCGCTGGTAAGGCCGAAAGGGAGCACGGTGAACTGAAAGTGCTCGTGGCCTACCGTGAACCGTAGGTAACGCCGGTGGGCCGGCAGGATGGGGATATGAAAATAAGCATCCTGCAAGTCCAACGCTACCATCCAGTCTTGCGGGTCTAGGGCAGACAAGACCTGAGCAAGCGTGAGCATCTTGAACTTGTCCTTCCGGAGGAAGCGATTGACGTTCCGGAGGTCTAAGATAGGACGCAGACCCTTGTCCTTCTTTGGAACCAGGAAGTAGTGGGAGTAACAGCCACGACCTACTTCTGGCGTCGGAACGTGCTCGATGGCCCCCTTGGCCAAGAGGGCCGCAACTTCCTGCTGGAGAAGTGCCAAGTGATCCCCCGACATGCGGTGGTACTGAGGCGGCATGGCTGGAGGGGTAGACTGGAAGGGGAGGGAGTAGCCCCGTCGGACTATCTGCAGAACCCACCTGTCCGAAGTGATGGTACGCCAGTGGGGGAGGTGATGGTGAATACTGCCGCGCACTGGCGTCTGGTGGGCCTGAAACACCGGACTAGGAAGGTTTTGAGGCAGTGGTGGCAGGGGCGGTGGTGGACTGACCCGCCCGCTGGCCCTGTGACCCACCTCGGCGGGCCCCCCGACCTCGGCCGCGCTGAGACTGCGGCTGTGCAGGCCGGCGGCTCTGAAAGGAACGCGTTTGGGCGCCTCGACCCTGACCTCGAAAGGAGCGAAAAGCAGACCCTACGGGAGCGCGCGCGGTGGCAAGACCCAAGGACTGGGCCGTAGCCCGGGAGTCTTTAAAGCGCTCCAAAGTGCTATCCGCCTTGTCACCAAAGAGGCGTGTGCCATCAAAAGGCATGTCCAACTAAGTGTTCTGGACATCCCCGGAGAAGCCAGTAGTTCTGAGCCAAGCGTAACGGCGTAGCGCCACTGTTGTGGAAAGTGCCCTGCCGAGAGAGTCGGCTGTGTCAAGTCCACAACGGATAGTGAATTTAGCAGCATCTCTCCCCTCGGCAATGGCTTGGGAGAGCACCGCCCGAGCTTCCACTGGACTCTGAGGAGGCACCTGTGCTACGGTGTCCCACACAGAATGGGAATAGCGGCCCAACAGGCACGCAGTATTCACCGCCCGCAACCCGGAACTGGCAGAGGTGAAAATCTTTTTCCCAAACTGCTCCAGTTTTTTAGATTCCTTGTCCGGAGGTGCGGAAGGGAATGCGCTTGGAGAGGCAGAGGCCTGGACAACCAGACTCTCAGGCGTTGGGTGTTGTGTAAGAAAAGAGGGGTCGCCCGGGGCCGGGCGATGGCGGCGTGCCACACTTTTATCCACAGGCACCCCTGTATTAGGCTTGGTCCAGGTGCTTAACAGAATGTCTGTAAGCGCGACGTTAAAGGGCAGTAGCGGCTCTGCAGAGGAGGTCGCTGGCTGCAGTACTTCAGTCAGGAGATTGGTCCTGATAGGCACAGAGGGGAGCTCAAGGCTAAGAGCCTCAGCCGCCCTACGCAAGACCACAGAAAAAATCCCAACCTCCTCCGTAGCCACGGAAGCAGGGGACAGTGTACCAGGGTGTGGAGAGAAATCCAGATCGCCTGGACCTTCCATATCACCCTCCCACTCCGGGTCATCTTCGCATTGAGCTGCGAGAGGGTCCTCAGATCCTTCCCAGTACTCCCCTTCGTCCACCGGCGGTTTAAGAGGCTGGTAAGGACGAGGTGCCCGGGGAAAGGGAAAAAACTCCCCACCTGGAATTGGAATCGGAGGATAAGAGACCAATCCAGGCTCGACGTAGTCTGGCCCCGTAGGCAACGGCGTCGTGTCCGGCGTCGGCCGAGGCCGGAGGCGGCGCCGAGGCCGGAGCCGACGCCAGAGCCGACGGCGCCACAGGGTATCTTGCCGGCGTAGCCGGGGCCAAAGGCGGCAGCACGGGGGCAGAACCACCCAACGGGTCCACGGGGCCCGAAGGCGCTCCGGAGGGACCCGATGGGGCAAATAAACGGCCCATGGCCGACAGGAATACCTGTATTTCTTCCGGAGGCAACAACGGAGGCTCCATCGGAGCCGCGGGGGAGTGACCACCCGCGCCCTTCACTGCGTCCCGCGACCGGTGAGGGGTAGACGAAGAGCGACGTCGCTTCTTCGACTTCTTATGGCGCCGTGACTTACCTGTCCCCGATTCCGAAGAACGATGGTGTCGGCCCCGCGACCTGTCCCTCGACCTCCCACGGGAGCTGGAGCGGCGCGGAACCGATTGCCGGGCCTCCAACAACTTTCGGGAACGCTCCCGCAAAGCCTTCGGCGCCATGGCCCAACAATCGGGGCACGCCTCGGGGTCATGGGCGTGCCCCAAGCAGAAGAGACACACGTCATGCAGGTCCGCTACCGACATGGTCCGACGGCAGTCCCTACAGGACTTAAACCCGGGCATCCCTACTGTACCAGGAGTCGAGTACTCGACAAAACATGAGAAACAAGTTCTCAGAAACCAAGTTAAAATTTTAACTAGGAGTACCGCCTCTCTCTCGGATCTGCGCTTGCTGGCGCGGAAAAGAAAGAACTGACGCCAGCGCGCGTGGGCGCGTCTAAGTAGCTCCGACGACGTCATCTCGGCGTCTGCGACGCCAGCGACGTACGCGGAGCCGCACGACGACGCCTACCGACGCGCAGGGGTACTGCTGACAAAAACTTTCCGGATCCAGTCTGACGCCTGGGGATATTCTAAGGTAAGGAATCTATCACGAACGTGTCTCTTTCAGATACGAAGTACAGTCTTGAAAGCCTTCCACACTACGGTCTTAGAAGGAACGGAGCACTAATTTTCAGTGAAGTATAATTCAGTATCCACCCCGAGGCCCCTGGCAACCTGCCGATCCATCAAGTCCCAGGCCTTCAGTTTCTACCCAGCAGAACCATGGCTCCTAAATCGCCCCATCTGGACCAACAAGGGCGAATGATCTGACAAGCCTCTTGCCAGATACTTTGCCTGCACAATGTCCCCTACCTCACCCACAAGGACAAACATGTAATCCAGTCTAAAATAAACTCTGTGGGCTCCTGAGAAATACAAATACCTTTTATCCAATGTATGTCTGCTCCACCCCAAATCGGACAAGCCCACGAGTCGGCAAAGTGAGCCAATGCTATTGTCTGGGGGGCACCATAGGGGTCTCAGAATGGTTGAGGTCTATGACCATAACATAATTAAAGTCGTCCCCCAAGACATGTAGTGTGGAAGTCGACTCAAGGAATATGTCTGTAACTTTGGCTAGGGTAGGTATCTGTAATCGAGGAGGTGCATATATGCTCAACAGGGTCATATCAGTCCATTCCCAGTGACCATGCACCCCTACAAACCTGCCACTGGGGACTATCAATGTTAGGGTCACCCGAAATGGTGGGGTTCTTCCTGATCAATATGGGGAACCCCTTGACCCAGTAGTGTATCCTGCGTGTGCTAATGTAGTATATGCTCCCCTCCCCAGGAATCGGCAGTGTGTCCCCTGTAGGTACATCTCCTGGAGGAGGACTACATCGAACTGCAGTTGTTTAATGTATTGCGCCACTGGGCCCCTTTTAACTTTGTTACCCAGGCCATTAACATTCAAAGTTAGGACCCTAAGACGCGAGTCCTCTAGGGGACTAGGCTGTGCCATACTGTGAAGATAGTGTATTGTGCATTTGGGTGTCTCCTTCTAATGACGTAAATATTCAATTGTGTCTGTGTCTCTCCCCAACCACACAGAAAAACAATAAAAACACTCAACAAACCTTCCCTACGAACCACATTATCGAAGAAATACTATGCGCAAAGAGAGTATGAGAGGTATGTAGCCCACCACCCTCCTTAACTCACTAACCACAAACAATGACAACACTCAAAATACAAAAGTTCCCTCTCAGCTCCTCCTTGGTAGGGGAGGGTGCGGGGGGAATCAGGTCTTTTGTGACGTCTCCGGCTCCATGTGCCATCTCCGCTGCATTGTTCCCCTGGGTCTGAGATGTGTCTCTGACAGGGAAGGAGTGCCTGGAGTGGTCCTGCTCCAGGTTGGCAATTGCTACAACAAGAGTGTGTGTTCTCTCCGAGTCCGACGACAGTTCTCCCTCCATGGGGCCAGGAGAAATGACCGCCGGTGGTCTGTCTTGTTTGGTCTTTTTCAATGTGAATCTCAGCACGCTTCCCTCAGTGTCAGAGGATACCTTCAGTCCCCGCTCGCGCAGTGGAGTCCTTCTACGTCCCATCGCGGAGGCCCGACCCTGTCTTCTCCTTACCGACATAGTGTCCTTGGGTTTTGCACACTCCTTCCGGAAGGAGCTCAGGCCCGGCCGCTCTTCATCCCTCCTCATCAGCCACAGGCGTTCCTCCAACCAGGCCATCGCCTCCTTTGGTGAATGAAAGAAGATTGACTTTCCCTGGTATAGGACCTTAAGCTTCGCCGGAAACAGTAGCATGTATTTTAATTGTAAGGCCCGTAACTTCATTTTAACAGAATCAAAGGTACAGTGCTGTTTTTGGACCTCATGTGTGTAGTCCAGAAATACCAGGATTTTCCAATTCTCAAAGCGGATTTCACCTAGGCGCCACACTTTCTGGAGTATCATGTCCCGGTCAAGGAAGTAAGTTCAGAAATCACGCTATCACGGGCCTTGGAGGAGCCCCGGGAGGAGGCTTCCCAGCCAATCCCTGTTCGTGCGTTCTATTACAAAACAGGAGAAGAACTGTTCAGACGGGAGGGGGTGCTCTCAGCCACTGATCCACTGTCTGTACCCTTGACCCCTTCTGGGAAGCCCACAAAGTGCAAGTTATTGTGCCATGCGCAATTTTCAGTGTCTTCCAACCTCCTTGACCATGGCACGGCCACCTGCCACGTCCTTCTGAAGCCCCTGAACCACATCTTCCACTTCTGAGATCCTATTTTTGGCAGCAGTGACCATTTCAGACACATTACATAAATCCTGTCACAAGAGAGAAACCTCGGATCTCACCTCTCCTATTCTACCCTGCAATGCCTCCTGGGAGGATTGAATCGCCAGATGCAGTGCTGCGTTATCCGACATCCGACTCCGACTTCTGCTTACGCCTCTGGCGACGGAGCTATCACTTTTGTGAACCGGTCCATTTTCCTCTGTCAGGGGGAGATTTGGTTCCCAGTCCTTGGCCATTGCCCTGGCACCGGCACCACCAATTGCACAAAAAGTCCATGTATAGGGCCCTCTAGGAAACAGGCAACCAAACTCCAAGCAGGTATTCTCCTTTCCCACTGCAGCGGGACCAACTGTCTCTATGCAGGAGCAGTGACACCTGCCTACTGCACAATGCCACCCAGGCAGGCCAAGAAACAAGCAACTCCCCATGGGTAGTGGCCGCAACAGTCAATCTAACGTTCAGCAGAGAGCGGGAGAAGGAAGGGGAGCCAGAAAGACTATGCAACCAGCCAGTCCGAGGTGGGCTTCCCCAGGGTAATGCCTTCCTGGTGCCACTCAAGCAGCCTGCCACTGGGATCCTACTAGAAACATCCACAACTGCCCAGGGAGGGGAACGAGTCATCTGCAGTATTCAGCAGGGGTCACCTTCCTACTATTCCCCAGAGGGGAGCCCCACTCGCCTGTGCAACGCTGCAGGCTCAACCGCCCCACCCGTATGCTTCACTACTGGGTCTCCAACTTGCCGCCTCAACAGCACCTCAGGCGCACTCGCAGGGCTCGCTCTGTACCCAGTCCACCCTCCGCTATCTGCAGCTGAAGGGTCTTGTCGCCATTTCGGGTCAGGCGTAGCGATCTTGGTGAGGGAACAGACACCCTTATAACAGCTCCGTGGCCTCCAATAGGCAGCTGCATCTCCAGCTCACTCCCCGGGCACGAGCAACACCCGGGCTGTCCTCCGCTGCCTCAAGCCGGGGGCAGCGGGAGAGGGAGGGGAGGCACAGCCGCACAGTCAGGCAGTGGGTCTCTCCCAGGACACCAAGGGGGAGCTTTGTTAAAACCAGTGTCCCCCCATAGCGTTGGGGACACAGTATAGCGAAGCCATGGCAGGTAGATGGCAGGATAATTGCCAGATTTAAATCGGGCCGTCGGAGCTCGCAGAAAAAACTGCTAGTTGGCCATCTTGCTCCAAATTTTTGATCTAGGGAATTAAAAACACGTTCTGATCGTATCCACAATAAAGAAGCAGAACATAAAAAAAATGGCATCCTTAAAGGTCTATAAAAAAGCTAATTAGAACAAACTGCAAACATCTAAACTAATTTGATCTCAGAAAAAGGACTCAACATTGTCCCTTCAAATCATATGCTAAACACTACGAAAAAAAGTTGTGCACATATTTTCATCATAACCCGGCTTCAGTGTTATTCACAAATCTGCATTCAAGTTTTGCTGGTATAAACTGCTAAGAGGCATGCTGTTAAATTGTTAAGTTGTTTTATTAATGCCGTTTCCTACCATTATTCTTCCACACTCTTATCGTCACAAAATTGCAAGGTCTTCTGGCTTACTAAGTTGAGAATCAGAAGTTGCACTCACGGAAAGACTAAATGAGATCATTATCACCATTTCTGGTCAATATTCAATATATTCTATATCTGAAAATGTTCTGTAGCAGAATTCTGTGATTTATTTAGGGGCTCATTATGATGTCGGTCCCACCGACATCTAAAACAGCGGTCAGACCGCCGCATTACAATACGGTCAGTCCGACCGCATGGATGAGGGACTGACCGCTGCTGTTCTGATGGGTTCAAGGAGCCCGTCGGCCCTGCGGTCGGAATGTAATCCCAACAATGAGGGCGGTGCCTGCTCAGGCACCTCCGTAGGGATTACAATGGCCCTTTCTGACGGCCTTTCAATGGCGGTCCGACCGCCATTGAAAGGATGTCGGAAACTGACTTTGGGGGCCCCTAACAGGGCCCCCGGCCATACACGGCCTCCGCTATGAGTCCAAGGGGGCAATACAGGTGCCCCCCTCAAACATCCATACCCCATGTGGCAGGCACCGTTAGGTGATTGCCACAGAGTGCAGGGATGTTTAAAAACATGTCTTTTGGCATTGGGGCTTGTGCTGCGGCCCTTTTCTGGTCAAGAGATGATGGGTAGAACAGGCAAATGCTTTGTAAGTGTGCGAATATTTACTGTGTGATATTGAAGTATTTGCCCACATATATGTTTTTCCTTGTCAAAATTAAAACAAGCATTTGCAATGCAATCGGTCTCACATTTTTTATTTTAGAGTTAGAGCTATTGACGTTGTAATGTAAATGTTTTTAACTTATGTGTTTTGGAGTGAAGTGGATGTATGTGATGGCAATTGTGTGGAAAATGATACACACTAATTAAACTTGACATGCTAAATAATAGGCCAAGAGATATTTTTTAAAGGGGTCTGATTTATAAAAGGGGGTTATGGAATTAAACCTTAAAAAATCGTTTCAGAATGCATAAATCCCCCTGTTCTGATGTGTCTTGAATGCAAACTGTTGCCCAAAGTGTCCTTTAAAGATGTTATGGATAGTTTGCAGCACTAACTGGATATGTACTTTGATCTAAATGTAAAAAGGGCAAAATATTCACTAAATAAAACTAAATCATGAAATTATACAATTTGATAAGGGTGATGACAGTGTATATTGCTAACAATTGGGTGCATGACAAACGAATACAATGTCAGCGACCCAACGACAACCTGTGAGGGAGGAAAAGACGACAGGCAGGATTGACTCAGTCTTTCATCCTTCCAAGATTAGTCACCAACACATCACCAGCTCACAAGTGTAATCTACTACGATTGAGCTAAAGAAGACCAATATGGCTGACTTGGGCTTTCATCCTTCCAATGTCTATTACAATTGTCAATTATTCAATGCATGCATTATGATCACTGAACACACAAGGGGTTGTAGGCAGTAAGGAGTAAGAATAAAAATGTTCTCTTTAGAAGAAAGGAAAGAGAGGGGGTATAATAAAGTGCCTAAAAGAAATAAAGTGAGTGCACTAGTAAGAAAGAACTAGTACATAAAAGGCCAAGGCAAAGCTAGCCATGTGTTTTCTTTTCTGTCATATTTAGGACCTAATTTACAAAGTAAATTATAAATCTGCACACACTTGTCAACAACTTTGCTGTAGAGGCAGATTTAAAATTTGTAAGATGTGAGAAGTTGGCCTGGTATATGCTGTCCACTAATTATAGTGGGCACCTTGCACCAGTCCAAACAACCCCTTATTGGAGATAGGTTAAAGACAACCTTTATTGAAAGCTATCCTAGTGGTAGCTATGGAGAGCAGCCTTCAGGCTAAGTCTTGAAGGAATGTAAAGCAGCTTGTTTTACCAGTCTATAATCTCTTGAGTGACCAAATGAAAGAGGACCACACCAGGTATATATTCAAAATATATGTATTTATTGCTAAACACACCCTCTAGTCTCTTTATGAGGCTAGAGTTCGAAGTGCACAAGTTATAAGTTATTTAAACACAGTAATAGCACAAATACACGTTTGGGCCCTAGGGGCGTACCAAACCATATACCAATAAAGTGGTATAAGAACCACGACTGAACTAGACACTAGGCCTAGAGCCTCTAGAAGTGCTTGGACCACAAGGAACCACCCAAGGTAGTGACACAGGGGACCCACGGGGGACGCGTGCAGTGTAAATACACAACCGCGAGACGCCGTTAACTTCTATGGAGAAAGTCGCGATCAGGAAATTAAAGAAAAGGGACACTTAAAGGAGGACTTGGAGCAAACCCTTTGAGAACTAGGTCGTTCTAGAGTCTCTACCCACGGGAGCACCAGAGTACTCGTGTTACCTCACCCAGGAAGCCGGGTGCATAGGTGCCTTTCGGGGTCGGGTTTCGTCGTCGATTTGAATGGCGATCTGCTGCAAAGTGCTGCTGGCGACCAAGTGGAAAGTGTCCGGGTGGATCCAAGAGTGGATCGGAGATCTGAAGAACCTGAAAGCAGAGGGGACAGAGTCTGGGTCACTAGCCAGTGACCAGGAAGGCGATGAGCGGATGCCCACCGATGTCGAGTGCTTCAGGTAGGTTGACGGTCGTCTTGACTCTTCAGCCACGAGGTCCAGGAGGCGTTGTCGGCGACCAGGAGCAGGATTCGGGCTGGTACACGATGTCTGTCGAGTGCTGAGGTGTCGGCGACCGGATTGGACCCAACAAGCCTTGGCAACGGCAAGTCTCGATGAAAGTGAAGAATGACGATGATGCAGACCAGCAAGGTCTGAGGAACTCACCCAGCAAGGGTAAGTGAGGGCAAGCCTGGAGCAACAAGGGAGCCCAAGAAGAAAAGGATTGGCCTTCGTGAAGGGCTACTAGCCAACGGGCTAGCGACCGCGAAGGAGCCTCGAGACGTCGCACGTGGAGCTGGCTCACAGGACACTCGTGGAGTGGAGGCCAGTGATCTTCGGTGCAGTTGGTGCTGGAGGCTAGGGCTACTCGGAGCCCAAAGCACGACTTCGTGGGAGACCCAGAAGAGGATGCACTAGCAAAAGCGTGCGGTGTCCAGGGGTCACGGTTCCACGTTACCCACGACAGCTACGGGCCTCAGCTTTGCTGGGGACTCAGGGCAGTCTGGAAATCCACCTCTGGTGATGCAAAGACTTCGGCGTCCGACGGGAGCTTAGGCGATGCAGACCGGACAATTGCTTCTTTGGTGCCTGCCAAGCAGGGGAGTCACTCCTGACCCCAAGGGAGATTCTTCTGTCCTCTAGTCTTGAGTAGAGCGTCGAAGGTCCAGGATTCAGTGTCAGAGTTTCGTCCAGGGATAATCTAAAGTCCTAAGGACTGGGTTCCTATACTTATACCAAGTTTAGGGGTTGGACTACTCTGTGGCCCCACCTATGGGTGGGTCAGGGCAGAGGGGTGGCTACACCCCTTTCCCTTTGTCCAGTTCGCGCCAAAGCAGGGGCTGCAAGCCCCTGATCCGGTTTGAACTGGGGTATGCACAGGGACACCAAGTGTGCCCCCAGTGCAGGACTTCAAAGCACCCGAAAGTGCTCCCGCCCAGCCCCAATACACATTATTCCTGTCTGGGAGGTGGTCACACCTCCCTGGGACAGGAAACCTATTGTCCAGGCCTCCCCGCCGGAGTTTCTTCCAGCAGCAGGAGGCCAGACTTGTGTCTGTGGCAGTAGCATCCATTTTGTGATGCCAGGCTTTAGAAAGAAGTTACCGGCCAGGCCAGGGTTAACATGTCTCTCCTCTAGAAGGGTGGAATGCTACCCCCGCCGCCAGAATTGGCGGGGGGGGTAGTATTCCAAGATGTTTGACACCAAACACGACATGTTTAGATGCAGCCATTCCAAAGTTAGCATTTAACGCGAGGTTATAATGCGCTTAAGAGTATATGGTCAGGTTGCACTACAAACAGCATCAGAGAAGGGTCTCCGAACGCTGCAGAGGGGCCCTGCTCATGCAGGGGCACCCTCTCACATAGGAACCACGCACTCTGCCTTCAGGATTGATAAGGCCTGCCATAGGAGTGACTTATAGGTTTATATGTGTGTATGTATTTAGTGATATAGGTAACCTATATCACAGTAAGGGGTGCATGCACCACCTTACCCAGGCTGCAGTAGCAGACCTGTGGTGTCAGTTTGGATGGCCTTCCAGGGGTGGCATAATACATGCTGCAGCCCCTGGTAGGCCTCTGAGGTACCTATGCCCTTGGTACATAGTATACCATATACTAGGGACTTATAAGGGCACTCCAGATTCCAATCAGTGATGTGCCTAAGGCACATGGAAACCATTTTAGAGAGGAAGCAGCTAGGCTGGGGTTCTGATTAGCAGGGCCCCAGCCAGACTAAGGTCGAAAAACAGTGAAGCATCAGCAAAAAGTGGGGGTACCCATGTGAAGCAGATCCTACTCTCCTACACAAGACACCACAAATTTCTCAGAACTATACGTGGACACATGTGAGAGTTGCAGACTTCTAGCAATTCCTGTTTGAGACAATGAGAAGCTATTTCTGCGTGGCTTATTCCATATATTTTGCACAATTACACATGGTGAAAGGCCATTGGTTTTGTGAAATGGACACACATTTTCATCCCCACAGATTAGTTCCTTTGCTCAATTGACTCATGCATCCACTTCATGGCTCTCTATTTGACGCCATGGTCACTGGTTTGACTCCTAGCAGGTGTACAAAGTCTTTCATCCTTCTGAGTGGACTAAATCACTACCATTGAGTTGGGTAAAAAACATGAAAAGACCACCACAGGGGTGAATGTGTGTTCTAAAATGTGCATGTTAGGGTATGTTTTGTTAGATTTAAAAACTTTGGCCTGGGTATACTACCATACTGGCTGCAAAAAGTGGTCGCAAATTGAGCACTGACATTTTCTCATCATTTTAGTTTGCAAACCAACCTATGAAACAATCGGTCACTTCTTAAACTATGTAATCGCAGGCAGAATGACCTGCCTTATTAATACTCAATAGTTAGGTGCAATTTGCGACTGGTTGTGATTGGCAGGGATTATGGCCCGCAAAAGACAGCAGACATCCATACCTTTTACTGCATTTCAAAAAGATTTTTTTTAGGCAGCCTGTGTTATATGGGGTTATGTGGTCCCAAGACACATTGTCCGCATTGCTAAGTTAGCATGAGTTTTGCTTGCCCTATGCTGCTGCTTTTGCGCACGCCTCTGCTAAGATTTTGTTTTCGCAACACTTTGCTTCTGCCCTGTACATGATAACAGATTGTTTTTCACGTTCTCAGCCTTCCCTTCAATTCTGTCTGAACATAATGTGCAAGGTCGGTCAACAATGTGTCTTTTGTTATTCTGTTCTGGTCAGTCCCTATTACCTAGACAAAACATGTTACCAACAGCTGCAATGTGGAAGACTCGTGCTTTGATATAACGTTGTTGCATGTTTTTGAAACACTCTCGAAGAAAGCCGTTCCATGGAGCTGAGCTCTGCTGTTCATATGATGTGAACCTTTGCGACTAAGCTTTGAGGTAGGGGTCTGCTAATAACGCCTAGAGATCTTCTGTTATATAAAATAACTTCTTACTGCCTTGGGGAGGGTGATTAGGCCCATTTATTTTGCCTTTTTCACAGTCTTTATAAAATGACGACTCCTTTTATATTCTATGGTATTGTAACAATGCTAATGATTCTTGCATTATGCATTTGGCTGCTAGTTGTGGTTCGCATACTGTTTTATGAATCACTATAGTCAAAATAAACATTTTGAACTTATTTAGTGACTGATTATTTTTTATTGTGGACAAGTATGTGAGAGAGAAAGAGTGTCCTGTTCCCGCGACTCTGAGGTGAGTCGGGAGTGCTCGTGTTCTGGGTTGTCTAAACATTCGTAGCTTCTTGATATTTGTAGTAGACCGAATGAGACACTATTGCTAGTCGGTTGGGATTTGGGTACTAAGGTGATAGGAGGTACACCCTATTTACTGAGGTCCTGTTTTCTTGTGCATAGTTCTGTGTATGAGCAGAATCCCCGCAACACCTGATTTCCTTAAAACAATTGGAGCTGCTTTAAAACATGTTTCCATTTTGAAAGACTTCAGTGAGAGTTGGCTGTGACCATCAAGACCTCTGCTTACTCCCCTTAAGTTACCCCCATGATTCCTTAAGGGGAAGGGGTTGAAAGGGAGCCCTGTGCCCTTTGCAAATCAGTTACTACTTCAACTTGGGAGTTGGCAACTTATCAATGGTTTGCGACCAGAATCACGTTGACAAGCCATTCATACATATGCTAACAACGTGCAATTTGAAAGCAAAGCTCAAAACAACTATTTCGAAAATAATAAATTGGTAATTATTTATTAACCTGTTTTGTGATACAGAAAAACTTTTCTACGGTGCAAAATGGGTTTGGGGCCTTACAAAAGTGATTTAGTGACCGTAAAGTCAAAGCCAAAATCCACAGGGGCCTGCTTTCATGTTCTACAGAGAAGCAAATAAAACAGAAGTGGATCAAAGCTGTAAAAAGCCTGCATATACACAAGCTAAAAACTTAATCTGCATAGTTTTCCAGCTCACTTTTGGTTTTTATTGTTTGATGAAGTCTTTTCACCAGGAGACTGTTAGAAATGGGATTTTTGGTAGGCTAGGGCATGTGCCAAAGCCAGGCAGAAACCACCACTCTAGTCAGGATAAGGGAGTTACACTCCTAAAATAACCCCTGCTCACCTCCTTGGTAGCTTGGCACGAGCAGTCAGGCTTATCTTAGAGGCAGTGTGTAAAGCATAACCAACAGTAATACAGTGTAAGCACTACCAAAGGACATCACACCAGTTTAGAAAAATATCTAATATTTTTATATACTTAAGACAAGACCAATAACGATAAAATTCCACAATACAGTACTTAAAAATCTTCGGTTATCAAAACATGCTTGAAAAACAGTTCCTTGATGTCGATAGCTCCGTCCGGGGCTATCACGGCGTCGTGAGCAAACAATCCAAACAGTTCTGGCTGACCGCGGTGTCGCGGGCCAGCTACGGTGTCGGGAAGACCCGCAAACAGTACCTTTTAGAAATGCAGGGCGTCGGCGACCACTCGTTGAGCTTCCGAAAGCACGGCATCCGCAGGCGTCTGTTCCGGAGGTCGTTGCAGGAGTCGTCGGTGCCCTCGAAGTCACACGCGTTGCAGATCGAACTCCTCTCTGTTGAAGTCAGGAGCGCTGGCGTCTGGTGCTGCGGTGCGAAGTGCAGCGGTGCGGTGCCCTCAGGTCGCGGTGCGAGTAGTGGCTCAGTGGCGGTGTCAGATGGCGTCGTCGGTGAGACCAGGGTCGCGGTGCGAAGTGAATGTGGTGCTCATCGCGGTGCTGGCAGGTCGCGGTGCAAACAGCGGCGTCGTCGTTGCTGAAGCGCTGTCGTCGGCTGACGAACTGGGGTCGATGGCGCCGGAGTCGGTAGGCAAAGGCTGCGGTGTGGGATGAGAGCGGTGCGTCGTTTAACTTTACGAGCGGTGCCCTCGAACCACGGTGCAAGCAGCGGCGTTGATTTCGGCGTGGAGCGGCGGCGTCGGGGATACCAAGGCGTCGTCGTGAAGCAAGGCGGTGCGGAGTGCGGGGCTCACAGGCCGCGGTGCGAGCAGCGGCTCGGTGGCGGCGTCAGCAGGCGTCGTCGGTGAGACCAGGGTCGCGGTGCGGCACTGCCGCGGTGCCTTCTGCGGTGCCTTCAGGACACGGAGTTGGCAGCGGCGTCGTCAACGTCGTCGGGTTGCTTTTTCTTCTGTTGCAGCACAAAACACACAGTTCCCAGTGCTGAGGGCAGAAGAGTTTGAAGTCTTTGCTGTCCCTGAGACTTCTTGAACAGGGGGCAAGCTCTACCTCAAGCCCTTGGAGAAACTCACAAAAGTAGATTGCAGAAAGTTCAGTCCAGTCCTTTCACTGCCCAAGACAGAAGCAGCCACTGCAGGCCAACACAGCAAAGCACACAGCAATGTGGTAGTCCCTCCTCACAGCTTCTCCAGCTCTTCTTCTTGGCAGTCTTCTTGGTCCAAAAGAGTTCTAAAGTTCAGGGGTCTGGGCCCCAATATTTATATCCCAAAATCCTTTGATCACTTAGGCAGAGAGTGTCTGTGCCCAGCCAGAACCAGTTCTGCCTTCTCTGGTGTGACTTCCTGGCAGGTGGAGACTGCATGGTCAGAGGCAGACCAGGCCCTTTGAGGTGCAAGGAAATCTCCTCCCGCTTCCCCAATTGCAGCCCAGGTCTATTCAGCCCTTTCCTGACCCATCTAGACTATCTGGAGCCACTCCTGCTCCCCAGCCTTCTGTCATCCAAAACCCAGACAGGCAATCCACATTCCAGCAGAGGCACACGGGATGACTGAGCAAGAAAATACCTACTTTCTAAAAGTGGTATTTTCAAACACAGAATGTAAAAATCACCTTCACTAAAAGATGCATCTTTAGATTCTGAGTTCAGCCATACTAAACTTTATTTTCCTACATAATTCCCCGGGCCAGTTATGTTTATAAGATGTTATAAACAAACTCCCCATTCTGTCCAATGGGGAACAGGTACCCTTGCAATAGCGAAAAACGAAATTGGCCGTAATTCACTATCCGGACATGCCACACACACCAGGGCATGTCCTAACTTTCACATACACTGCACCCGGCCCACAGGGGTACCTTGGGCCTACCTTAGGGGCGGCTGACATGTAAGAAAAGGGAAGGTGAGGGACTGGCAAGTGTGTGCACTGGCCAAGTCGACATGGCAGTTACAAACTGCGCGCAGACTCCGCAATGGCGGGTCTGAGTTACCTTTTCAGGGCTACTCACGTGGGTGGCACAATCAGTACTGCAGGCCCGCTAGTAGCATTTGAGTCACAGGCCCTGGCACACTCAGTGCACTTTACTAGGGACTAACAAGTAAATCAAATATCCAATCATGGAAACACCAATCCATAACACAATTTACCACAGGAGTACTTGCACTTTACCACTGATCAGCAGTGAGAAAAGTGCGCAGAAACACTACGCCAGCAAAAACAGAGTCAAAACCGGGAGGTCTGAAAGCAAAAACTCAGGGGAAACACGCCAAAAGATGCCAAGTCTAACACATGCCCCCTCCAGCTGAAAGTAGGGAGAACTACCCACCCTCCTGGGAGCTCTCTTCACTAAGGCGGAAGAACCTGGACAGACCATCTGCATTGGCGTGTTCTGTGCCAGGACGGTGTTCCACCGTAAAGTCCATTCCCTGTAGGGAGATGGACCACCTCAGCAGTTTTGGATTCTCACCCCTCATTTGCATCAACCATCTGAGGGGCCTGTGGTCTGTCTGAACCCGGAAGTGAGTCCCAAACAGGTATGGTCTCAGCTTCTTCAGTGCCCAGACCACAGCAAAAGCTTCCCTTTCTATGGCACTCCACCTCTGTTCCCTGGGGAGTAGTCTCCGGCTAAGGAAGACTACAGGCTGGTCTAGGCCCTCTTCGTTCAGTTGTGAGAGCACTGCTCCCACTCCATGCTCTGAAGCGTCAGTCTGCAGGACGAATTCCTTGGAGAAGTCGGGTGTCTTGAGCACGGGTGCCGTGCACATGGCGGCCTTCAGGGCATCAAAAGCCTTCTGGCAGGACTCAGTCCAGATCACCTTCTTGGGCTGCTTCCTGGAAGTCAGCTCTGTTAAGGGGGCAACAATGGTGCCATACCCCTTAACAAACCTCCTGTAGTACCCAGTGAGTCCTAAGAAGGCCCTCACCTCTGTCTGGGTCTTGGGGGGCTCCCAAGCCAGAATGGTGTCAATCTTGGGTTGTAGGGCGCCACCTGGCCGCTTCCTACCTGGTGTCCCAAGTACACCACCGAACCCTGCCCGATCTGGCACTTACTGGCCTTGATCGTGAGGCCTGCCCTCTGCAGCGCCTTCAACACTTCACCGAGGTTCTGCAAGTGTTCTTCCCAGCTGGAACTGAACACTGCGATGTCATCCAGGTAGGCGGCACTGAAATCCTCCAGCCCAGCCAACACCTGGTTGACCAACCTCTGAAAGGTGGCGGGGGCATTCTTCAACCCAAAGGGCATCACCCGGAACTGGTAATGTCCTTCTGGGGTTGAAAATGCTGACCTCTCCTTGGCCCCATCGGTTAAGGCAATCTGCCAATTCCCAGACGTTAAATCAAACGTACTGAGGAACTTGGCAGCTCCCAACCGATCAAGGAGCTCATCAGCTCTGGGGATGGGGTGTTCGTCAGTCCTGGTGACGGCATTGAGCCCACGGTAGTCCACACAAAACCGCAGTTCTGGAGTGGCACCGGGTGCAGCAGCCTTTGGGACCAAGACCACTGGGCTGGCCCAAGGACTGTTGGAAGGCTCGATCACCCCTAACGCCAACATCTTAGAGACCTCCTCTTTAATACTGGCCTTGACCCGGTCAGTAAACTGTAAATCTTGTGGTTCACAGGAGGGCTGTCACCGGTGTCCACGTCATGGGTACACCAGTGAGTAACACCTGGGGTCAAGGAGAACAGTGGGGCAAACTGTCCCAACAACTGGTGACAGTCGCTCTGCTGCTCTGGAGTCAGTGTAGGGGAGAGGATCACACCTTCCACTGACCCATCGTGCTCCTTGGTAGACAGGAGGTCAGGGAGAGGTTCACTCTCCTCTTCCACCCCATCATCTGTCGCCAAGAGCATGCTCACTTCGGACCTCTCGAAGTGGGGCTTGAGGCGGTTCACGTGGAGGACCCTCAAAGGGTTCCTTGGAGCCAGCAAATCCACCAGGTAGGTGACATCACTTTTGCGCTCCACCACCTCAAACGGCCCAGTCCACTTGCTCTGCAAGGCACAAGGTTCCACTGGGGCCATGACCCACACTTTTTGCCCAGGTTGAAATTCAACCAGAGTGGCATTCTGGTCATACCACTTCCTCATTTCTTCCTCGCTTGCTTCCAGGTTCGCCTGCGCGAGTTTCCTGAAGCGAGCAGTTTGGTTTCTGAAGGCCAGCATGTAACTAAACACATCCTGGGGAGCTTTCCTGGGAGCTGCCTCCCAGCCTTCCTTCACCAAACTCAGAGGTCCTCTCACAGGGTGACCATACAGAAGCTCAAAGGGACTGAACCCAAGAGACTTCTGTGGTACCTCCCTGTATGCAAAGAGAAGGCACGGCAAGAGGACGTCCCACTTACGCCTCATGGGTTCCGTTAGACCCTTAATCATGCCCTTCAAGGTCTGGTTGAATCTCTCCAACAGACCGTTACCTTGTGGGTGGTAAGGGGTGGTGAACTTGTAGGTTACACCACACTCCTTCCACAGGGATGTCATATACTTGGATATGAAATTGGTCCCCCTGTCAGAAACCACCTCTCTGGGGAACCCCACTCGGGAAAAGATCCCCATTAACGCCCGGCCCACCACTGGCGCCGTCGTTGTCCTGAGAGGGATTGCCTCCGGGTACCGGGTGGCATGGTCCACCAAGACCAGGATGTACCTGTTGCCCATGGCTGTCTTGGGATCCAGTGGCCCCACAATGTCCATCCCTACCCTTTCAAAGGGCGTTCCAACCACTGGAAAAGGTTGGAGAGGAGCTTTGACCTTCCTCCCACTCTTACCACTTGCCTGGCAAGTTTGGCATGACCTGCAATGTCCATCTGACTGCCTTCGCATTTGGGGCCAGAAGAAGTGGGTGACAAGCCTGTCAAAGGTCTTGTCCTGCCCCAAATGTCCTGCCAAAGGCACGTCATGAGCCAGACCCAGTGGGAAGGTGCTGAAGCGCTGTGGTACCACCAGCACACGGGCTGACTCAGGCTCAGCGACCTTAGGCTCACTGTACAGGAGATCATTCTCCCAGTAGATCCAATGTGATCCGGACTGATCACCAGCTGCCTGGTCTGCAGCCTGCCGCCGCAGACCCTCCAGAAAAGGGCACTCCTTCTGCTCCTTGCAGAATTCCTCCCTGGTGGGACCCCTTCTTGCTGCCAATGGGTCGGCTCAGAGATGTCCCCCAGTTCAGCTACCTGCTCCCCTGTAGGCACCGGGCTTCCCCCTCAAGGTCCGCCTCCTCCCGGTCCGTGGGAACTTCAGGGGCCGGTTTCCCGCGCCCTTGCCCTTTCTCTTGGCAGGGACTTGGGCCACTGTTTCAGGCTCCAAGTCCTCTTGATCACCCTCTCTGGCCGCCATTGACCGAGTGGACACGCATGCCCAATCTGGCAACCCAAGCATCTCCAAGTGAGACCTGAGCTCAACATCTTTCCATAAGGACTGCTCCAGGTCGTTACCTAGCAGACAATCTACAGGCATGGAAGGGCTCACAACCACCCTCAAGGGACCTGAGACCCCCCCCCCACACTTGAAGGGAACCTGCGCCATCAGACACTGGCGCTCTGAATTGTCCACCGCAATGACTTGGTGGAATGCCCCTGGGACTACCTGCTTCTCAGAGACCAGGTGACACCGGACTGAGGTCACACTGGCTCCAGTATCTCTGAGAGCCTCTACCCTTTTCCCATTGATGGTCACCCAGGTGCTGTATTTCTTTGTGTTAGGGGGCACCGGGTTTCCTGGGACCATCTCACTGTCCCCAAGTGAGACGAGGGTCATTTCTGCAGGGTCCCCACCCTCCTGTGGGTACTCCTCCTCCCCAAGCGCTACACTAGCCAACACCTTGGACTGCCCACCGTTGGGTGGCTGTGCCCCCTTAGGGCACTTGGGGTCCCCCTTCATGTGACCCACCTGGTCACATGCAAAACACTTGCGGGGGCCGGTCTCAGCAGGCTTTCCTGACGAGACCACTTGTTTCTTATCTCCTGGGGGATGGGAACCTTTACCCTGGGTGTTAGTTTGGGGCCCTTTAGAGAACTCCTGTGCTTTACCCTTGTCCCCCCTACTTTTCTGCTGGGGACCCTGCCCACCTTTGGCTGAGTCTCCCCCAAACGCTTTCTTGTGGACCCGGGTACTCACCCAGCGGTCCGCCTCCATAGCAAGCTTCCTGGGGTCAGTCAGCTTACTATCAACTAGGTGCTGGCGCAGATCTGCAAAACATAGACTAGACAAGTGCTCCCATGCAATCAAATTGTAGAGCCCCTGATAATCTGTCACATCCCTGAGGAAGGAGTGTGGTGTAACCTACAAGTTCACCACCCCCTACCACCCACAAGGTAACGGTCTGGTGGAGAGATTCAACCAGACCTTGAAGGGCATGATTAAGGGTCTAACAGAACCCATGAGGCGTAAGTGGGACGTCCTCCTGCCGTGCCTTCTCTTTGCGTACAAGGAGGTACCACAGAAGTCTCTTGGGTTCAGTCCCTTTGAGCTTCTGTATTGTCACCCTGCGAGAGGACCTCTGAGTTTGGTGAAGGAAGGCTGGGAGGCAGCTCCCAGGAAAACTCCCCAGGACGTGTTTAGTTACATGCTGGCCTTCAGAAACCAAACTGCCCGCTTCAGGAAACTCGCTCAGGCGAACCTGGAAGCAAGCCAGGAAGAAATGAAGAAGTGGTATGACCAGAATGCCACTCTGGTCGAATTTCAACCTGGGCAAAAAGTGTGGGTCATAGCCCCAGTGGAACCTTGTGCCTTGCAGGACAGGTGGACTGGGCCGTTTGAGGTGGTGGAGCGCAAAAGTGATGTCACCTACCTGGTGGATTTGCGGGCTCCCAGGAACCCTTTGAGGGACCTCCACTGAACCGCCTCAAACCCCACTTCGAGAGGTCCGAAATGAGCATGCTCTTGGCGACAGATGATGGGACGGAAGAGGAGAGTGAACCTCTCCCTGACCTCCTGTCTATCAAGGAGCACGATGGGTCAGTGGAAGGTGTGATCCTCTCCCCTACACTGAGCCCAGAACAGCAGAGCGATTGTCACCAGTTGTTGGGACGGTTTACCCCCCTGTTCTCTCTGACCCCAGGTGTTACTCACTGGTGTACCCATGACGTGGACACCGGTGACAGCCCTCCTGTGAAGCACAAGATTTACAGGTTGACTGACCGGGTCAAGGCCAGCATTAAAGAGGAAGTCTCTAAGATGTTGGCGTTAGGGGTGATCGAGCCTTCCAACAGTCCTTGGGCCAGCCCAGTGGTCTTGGTCCCAAAGGCTGCTGCACCCGGTGCCACTCCAGAACTGCGGTTTTGTGTGGACTACCGTGGGCTCAATTCTGTCACCAGGACTGACGCACACCCCATCCCCAGAGCTGATGAGCTCCTTGATCGGTTGGGAGCTGCCAAGTTCCTCAGTACGTTTGATTTAACGTCTGGGAATTGGCAGATAGCCTTAACCGATGGGGCCAAGGAGAGGTCAGCATTTTCAACCCCAGAAGGACATTACCAGTTCCGGGTGATGCCCTTTGGGTTGAAGAATGCCCCCGCCACCTTTCAGAGGTTGGTCAACCAGGTGTTGGCTGGGCTGGAGGATTTCAGTGCCGCCTACCTGGATGACATCGCAGTGTTCAGTTCCAGCTGGGAAGAACACTTGCAGCACCTCGGTGAAGTGTTGAAGGCGCTGCAGAGGGCAGGCCTCACGATCAAGGCCAGTAAGTGCCAGATCGGGCAGGGTTCGGTGGTGTACTTGGGACACCAGGTAGGAAGCGGCCAGGTGGCGCCCCTACAAGATTGACACCATTCTGGCTTGGGAGCCCCCCAAGACCCAGACAGAGGTGAGGGCCTTCTTAGGACTCACCGGGTACTACAGGAGGTTTGTTAAGGGGTATGGCACCATTGTTGCCCCCTTAACAGAGCTGACTTCCAGGAAGCAGCCCAAGAAGGTGATCTGGACTGAGTCCTGCCAGAAGGCTTTTGATATATTTTTATATACTTAAGACAAGACCAAAAACGATAAAAATCCACAATACAGTACTTAAAAATCTTCGTCGCGAGGCGGTGCGGAGTGCGGGGCTCACAGGCCGCGGTGCGAGCAGTGGCTCCGTGGCGGCGTCAGCAGGCGTCGTCGGTGAGACCAGGGTCGCGGTGCGGCGTTGCGTTCTGTGGTGCCTTCAGGACACGGAGTTGGCGGCGTCGACGTCGTAGGGTTGCTTTTTCTTCTGTTGCAGCACAAAACTCACAGTTCCCAGTGCTGAGGGCAGAAGAGCTTGAAGTCTTTGCTGTTCCTGAGACTTCTTGAACAGGGGGCAAGCTCTACCTCAAGCCCTTGGAGAAACTCACAAAAGTAGATTGCAGAAAGTTCAGTCCAGTCCTTTCACTGCCCAAGACAGAAGCAGCCACTGCAGGCCAACACAGCAAAGCACACAGCAATGTGGTAGTCCCTCCTCACAACTTCTCCAGCTCTTCTTCTTGGCAGTCTTCTTGGTCCAAAAGAGTTCTAAAGTTCAGGGGTCTGGGCCCCAATATTTATATCCCAAAATCCTT
The DNA here is from genome assembly GCA_963921515.1 of Calotriton arnoldi. Taxonomy (NCBI): domain Eukaryota; kingdom Metazoa; phylum Chordata; class Amphibia; order Caudata; family Salamandridae; genus Calotriton; species Calotriton arnoldi. The sequence continues at coordinate 406,443 of CAWUFW010011813.1, forward strand.
TGATCTCTTAGGCAGAGAGTGTCTGTGCCCAGCCAGAACCAGTTTGCCTTCTTTGGTGTGACTTCCTGGCAGGAGGTGGAGACGGCATGGTCAGAAGCAGACCAGGCCCTTTGAGGTGCAAGGAAATCTTCTCCCCCTTCCCCAATTGCAGCCCAGGTCTATTCAGCCCTTTCCTGACCCACCTAGACTATCTGGAGCCACTCCTGCTCCCCAGCCTTCTGCCATCCAAAACCCAGATAGGCAATCCACATTCCAGCAGAGGCACACGGGATGACTGAGCAAGAAAATACCTACTTTCTAAAAGTGGTATTTTCAAACACAGAATGTAAAAATTACCTTCACTAAAAGATGCATCTTTAGATTCTGAGTTCAGGCATACTAAACTTTATTTTCCTACCTAATTCCTCGGGCCAGTTATGTTTATAAGATGTTATAAACAAACTCCCTATTCTGTCCTATGGGGAACAGGTAGCCTTGCAATAGCGAAAACGAAATTGGCCGTACTCACTATCAGGACATGCCACACACACCAGGGCATGTCCTACCTTTCACATACACTGCACCCGGCCCACAGGGGTACCTTGGGCCTACCTTAGGGGCGGCTGACATGTAAGAAAAGGGAAGGTGAGGGACTGGCAAGTGTGTGCACTGGCCAAGTCGACATGGACGTTACAAACTGCTCGCAGAGTCCGCAATGGCGGGTCTGAGTTACCTTTTCAGGGTTACTCACGTGGGTGGCACAATCAGTGCTGCAGGCCCGCTAGTAGCATTTGATTCACAGGCCCTGGCACACTCAGTGCCCTTTACTAGGGACTAACAAGTAAATCAAATATCCAATCATGGAAACACCAATCCATAACACAATTTACCACAGGAGCACTTGCACTTTACCACTGATCAGCAGTGAGAAAAGTGCGCAGAAACACTACGCCAGCAAAAACAGAGTCAAAACCAGGAGGTCAGAAAGCAAAAACTCAGGGGAAACACGCCAAAAGATGCCAAGTCTAACAGAGACCATGTGATGTGCTGATACAGTGTGTCATAAGATGGCACATGGTAAATGGCAAATATTCTACACTGCCACTAATTTTGAGGATGTTCCTTTTCCATATTCTTTTTCAAGGGCAGGGTGGAAAGGATCACATTTGAATTTTAGACTCCCTACATTTTCCAAGCAAATGCTACACTGGAGTACCCACTCCCCACCCTTGGAGAGAAATCTACTCTGCTAAAAACAAATCCATCCGGAGGTACTATGGTGCATGAGTAAAAAAATGAACATGTGCAAGGCCACCATCTGTAAATACTGTGCGCCTGTAAATCGAGCCATTTGCGAGTGTAAATATGGTTTTCATGTTCAAATAGCTCTGCGAGGCTGGCATACAGTATAGGAACAAGCATTTGCAATGCAACAGGTCTCGCATTTACTCGAGTTTGAGCTATTGGCATTGTAAATGACGATGCCTTTTATTTTTGTTTTTAAAACATAAATAAAAGGCATTGTCATTTACAATGCCAATAGCTTAAACTCGCGTAAATGCGAGACCTATTGCATTGGAAATGCTTGTTATAATTACCTCAGACAGTCCTTATAGTCCTTGCGTCTGCTCAGTTTTAAAGTGTAAATGTCAGCATATTTGCTGCGGTCATGGGAGTGTGGCAGTGAGCGGAGAGCTCAGCCTTGTGGATATGGCAGAGGTATTTTTATTTCCCTCAGTGTTCTGATTTCAAGTCAACATGTACCGTTAATGTCATAGCGAGTCGGTGCATTATGTCATGACCGAGGTAAAGGCGACCTCCGACCATTATTGATGTAAATTGTTGAAGTGCGTCAACCAAATTCAATAGAATGTGCTAAATATAGACTTTGAAATGCCTGCTTTCCTCGTGACAATAGCCATTCCGCGGCAGCCGCGCCCCGAGCACAGCCTGCTGGAGAAGTCACTTGCCTGAAATGTGCGGTCTCGGCTGGCATTGGCACATCAGGAAGTGAGACAGTGCAAACAAAGTTCAGGACTGTCCTGCCCCGTATCCAGGGCGGCTCAGCCCAGTTGTGACTGATATCCATCCCGTAAAAAGCCAAGACTCGCAGAAAGATGCCACCAACAACGTTCAAACCAGATGAACCGCCTGGGTGGGCGAATAGGTAGAGTGCCTAAAAGGGGAAAGGTGAGGAACTAGAAGCAAAAACTCAGCAAGGGTGAGTAGGTAACACCAAGAAGGGACAAAGGGGGTAAGAGATCAACAAGGGGGCGGGCCACATACAGCGAGAGTTCTGGCTGTGGGGAGGAGGCATGAGCTCGGGGTAAAAAGAGAACAATGAGGGTATTCACTGATGTGTAACGTCACACTACCCACCCACTAGCCCCTCGAGGGCGCCCCGTGAGCACCAACTCGACCCACCCCCAATAAATAAACCAAGCGCGGCCGCTAAAGTCAGCGGACCGCGCTCCAAAACAAATTAAATAAATAAACTAAGCGCGGCCGCTAAAGTCAGCGGACCGCGCTCCAAATTAATTACATAAACAAACAATCGCGGTGAAAGCGGCCAGCCAGCGGCACATCAATTAGATAAACAAGCGCGGTCCCTAAAGTGAGAGAGGACCGCGCTGCAAATAACCAAAACAAGCTAGGAGCACACCCTCCTACATCACGCCAAACCAAGATGGCGTCGGCCTGTCCAGATGGGCCGTCCTAAAAGTGGACAAGGCGGTAACCCAAAAGCCCGGTTTTCAATCACGCGCCAGCGTTTAACATAAACGATGACGCGTGCCAATTGAAAACAAGGGCGGGGCTTAAAGTCCCTTCCGAAACTGTATTTATTCCAAAAGGCTCTCGCATGGCGAGAGCAGCGCATGCGCGCTGCTAACGCCAGGCGAGACCTAAAAAGGGGCAGAGTAGCAGGTTCCGCTGTCAGATTTTATGTTGTTGTGCGACTCACAAATGCTCCTAGAGAAGGCAGAATGTAATTTCTAAATCCCCCTCCTGGCAGAAGGGCCCTGATAATGTTACGACGAGATTCCAAATGAAGCAGGCAGGCGCTGGGTCAGAGTGTCAGCTTTCCTGCAAGTTTGAGTCACACCTCAAGGCGAGCTGTGGGAGCCACTGAGTGCTCAGCAGGAGGATTGGCAAATGACTAATTGCTCTGTCTGGCGAGCAGAGAATTCTTAGCAGCAGGGTGCCCTGCATAAGTAAATACACACACTCTCTGCACTGTAACACTAGCACACGGAACGAAAACAACTGCTTAACTAAGAGACTTGACTTGGAAAGTTTCGATTTTGAAGATTAGTTTCTATTATATCCTAGAGGAAGAAAAAAACAACACAGCATCTGAAACTCGAAAGAATTCTTGGCTTGCAACAGACGCCCTTTCTCTTTCAGAACTAATGTCGAACTTGAATATATATTCTGGCAAAGAATTCATAATAAATTAGTTAATTAATACTGAGTGCTAAATATCGGCTAGTGCCTTTCTGATATCTACTTTAAACAAGCAGAAAAGAAAGTGCAATAGCTACTGCAGACGAGCAGGAAACCATAAAAAAAAACACAGACATCAAAAACACGTGCCCCAGCTATCCCAGTTGCTGGTGTTATTCAAGGTATGCAGGGGGCTGCGATGAGTGCAGGCAAGAACCAGCTCTAAATAAACCAATAAAAGGTGGAGAGGCCATCACACGCTGTACGCTGTGATGGCCAACAGAAACATTCTCTTAGGGAAATAGCCAGGGAGGGAACTCAGCAAAGAAAGGAGGGACATTTCTACAAATGGACCAATAATAAGCCAGCATTTTTAAATGCCACACATAACAACCAATAGCAATTGGGAGTTCTGGTAAAAGCCCATAGAGAGATACAACAGGTCGAGGCTCGACCTAAAAAGATGAAAAAGTTACGTTCTTTCTGTAACAATATCTTCAGTGGATACATAACCTTGCTGCAGATTACTTACCTTGTAAATGCTTCTTCCAGGCTTCATAATGACCTACAAATCTTTTCCCCAGCAATGCCTCTCACGCGCTGCCAGATGGTGCAACGTAGCACCAGTTGCAACCCAACCTACAAGCGAACATAAATACAGTACATAACATGTTTGCATATCTTTGGATCTTATTAATCATGGTACTATTTCATCCCAGAGGAGGGGGCATTGAGGAATCTGTGGAAAGGTTACATGTCCACCTGAAAAATTGTTACTGAAGGTAAGTAACTTTTTCTTCTGATTGATACATCTTCCAGCAGATTCCTCTCCTCATTAATGAGTCTCAAAGCAGTACTTCCCAAGAGGGTGGGACTGAGTAGTGTCAGTTAACCAAAGAAATCATGCAACACAGCTCAGGCAAAGTACAAGTCACTGAATCCCCAAGACAGTGGTGATTTGCAAACGTACTTCAGGACATCCACATAGCTGCCCAGCTGATGTGGGTAACCGGGTTGCATCTGGAAACAGTAATGGAAGCAGCCAAAGCACTGGTGGAATGAGCACAAATGCCCTCTGTAGGATCCTTTTTGGCCATGGCATAGCAGATCTTGCTATAAATGATGACCCAATGCAACATGATGTGGTTGTTTACTCCCTCAGCCCTTTCACATCCAGCATGCCCACAAAGTACTGGTCAAACTATTTTTTGCAGTCAATGTAGTAGGACGTCACATAACGGGGTCCAGTCTATGCATCCTCTGCCTTGGCTGGATGCGGAGGAGGAAAGAATAATGAAAGGCTAACAGACTGGCCTATATGAAATGCAGAAGCTACCTTAGGTAAGAAGGATGGATAAGTGTGGAGGGAAAAAATATCCGAGTAGAAAACTGCGATGGAAGGAAAAATTGAAAGGGCCTGAAGTTCTCCTGCCCTGAAAGCAGAGGTCACCAGCAACAGAACCGTTTTAAGGGCATGGTGAACTGGGCAACTCTGCATTGGCTTGAATAGAGATGCCATGAAGAAACTGTAAACAAGGTTCAAATGTCACCGAGGAAGAACAAATGAAGCGGTTGGAAACAAAAAAAATCATTCCTTTTAGAAAACATGCGACTGGAGGCAATTTAAACAGGGAAGGATGGTCAGGAAGACACAAACACCAACGAAGCAGCCAAGTAGCCTTTGATTATAGCCACTGACAGACTTTGCTGTGCAAGCAACAATGCAAACCTCAAGACACTGGACAGGTAAGATGTAAAAGGATAAATGCCCCCTGACTCACACCATTGCACAAGTCTGTATCAGTGGTTTGTAAAGATGGATTTGGCGCAGACTTCCTGGTTTCCAAGATGACATTTGTGGCCTTCTTAGGAAGGCAAAATAATTCTAGGTGACACCTCTAAATCTCCAAGAGGAAAGTCACAGTAACTGCAGTTTGGTGTGAAGAATGTGACCAACCTACTCAAACAGCAGGTCCACTCTGAGTGGGAGCAGAAGAGGCAATGCAATGCAGAGTGCCAATAGATCAGCGTATCAGATCCTCCTTGCCCAAACTGGACCAATAAGAATCAGGTGTGCCCAACCCTCCCGAACCTTCTGCAGTACTTTGCATACAAGCAGGATTGGCCAGAACACCTACAGAGGGCTGTGAGACCAGTTGAGCCTGAAGGCATCTCCCAGGGAACCATCCAGGGAAAGTGTATGGCACAAAAACTAAGGACACTTCCTGCTCTTGGCTGTAATGAAGAGATCCATAAATGGAAAACCCAATCTGGCCTAGATCGCGTCGGTTACCTCGAAGCGTATCTCCCGCTTGTAGCCTTTCTAGCGAGAGATAACTGAGGGCATCCACTGTCACACTGGAGGACCCAATGAGAAGGGCCACTAATGGGAAGAGTCCCTGTCTTTGCGCCCATGTTCAAAGGTGAATCACCTGCCAGCACTGCGTTGGACTGAGTGGACGACCCCTCAGAAGGACAGGGGGGATGATCGCCTAAATATCCACGATCCTCTGAGGAGGAAAGGCCCTCATAACAGCTATCTCAAGCAACACCCCAATAAACATCAGCATCTCTGTGGGAGTGATGTGAAACTTCTGTATACCGATAGTAAAGCTCAGGATATGGAAAAGAACCTTTGGCTGCTGGAGACATTTGCGGATTAGCATTGTTGACTCCACCTTCACCAGCCGGTCGTCTAAGTACTAGAATACATGTACTCCCAATCTTGGCAGATTAGCTCTCGGGATTGCCAGCTACTTAGTAAAAACTGGTGCAGCTGTCATTAGTCATAAAGCGAGGACAACAAGCAAAGTGTTGGGAGTCCACACTGAACTCCAAGTAGTGTTATGGGCAGGGCAAATTGGAAGACAAAAGTAGATGTGCTAGAGGTCCAGGGACACCAACCAACCTCCCTTGTTCAAGATCAATACACATGGCTGAATGAAACAGAAGGCTGAACGAAGCAGTTAAGTAGGTGGAGATTCAAGATAGGCCGCAGGTCTCTGTCCTTCCTAAGGACTAAAGAAAGACATGCTGCTAGTGGAGCAAATTCTTCCAGCATCATGCAAAATTAGCCCCTAGTCAGGCGAACTCTGTTTCTCTTCTACCTCTTAGTAGTAAAGGACTGAGACGGAAGGAAATTTAAGAGAATGTGTGTACTAGTTAACAATACCAGCACACCCTTGGATCAAGAAACCACACATTAAAATTCCTACTCAAATTTGGCTAAATCAAAAAGTACTTTATGATTAAAATAAGGCTAAACCGACAAACATTGGGTCTGTCACCGGAAAGCTTTTAAAATGCGGGTTCTATTCAACATTCTTCATATGGCCAGGACAATTAATGAAAGCTCATGTGCAGTACTCGCTCAGGCTTCATCTCCCTTCAGCCAAACACAACTCCTAGTTCTAGACTACGTCCAGGCTTCAGCCAGGCCGAAGGGGCAGGATGAAAGTCAAGACACCTTGTGGAGAAGGCACAGTTCACAGCTTCCAAAAAGCAGGTGCAATTCACAGCTTCCAAACTTCATAGAGTTCTTTGAGGGGCATCTATGGCTTAAGTCTCTACGACAGTCAGACTATTTCCAAGTCTACGTAAGCCAGCAGATGCACCCTTCCTTTCCTCCGCAGTGGCCAGTCCAGTCCCTGGTGCCGACTCCAAAGTTCCTGCCTCCCTCTGGAGAGTCATCTTTCCGGATACTCGTTCACTAGTTACAAGTGTAAGTTACTCCGTTTCCAGTTCCAAAACCAAATCTTCACCAAGTCCATTGCCAGGCTAGTTACAACTTGTCAACTTATCTGTTTCACAAGAAGAGCCTTTGTGTTCTTTTGGATGGTCTGATGAGCTTATCAGATGTCGGCCAGCGCTGGCCCTTTTGTAAAACAAACCACACAAGGCGTCATTTAGTGGATCACACTACAGCTCACAGTTCAGCAGTCTCTCTCTGCTTCCACGTCCTGCACCATGCAAACCTACGTGTGTCAGTCTGCCGTCTCAGATATCCATCTGTACTTTGTCCCTTGGGACCTGATGATTCTGGGCTCAGTGGATGACAGACCGAACACATCTTCCCTCACTTCAGAGGGTCTGTGCCCGAGCCTCACATGCAAGCAAACGGCAGCAAAAGGATGTATGTCTCAAATTCAATGCTTCTTTCTAAAACACCATCAGATATAGCACCTAGCAGAGATGGGGGGAGGGGGAGAGACACTCTTGCTCTAATTCCCTACATCCCACAATCTACAACAGTCTCTTCGTTTCTGGATAGACACTGCTAAGAGAGTGGTCTGTTCAAAACTTTCAAAAGGTTACATCAGTGACGTTCAAAAAACAGGGCTGCTCTTATTTAGCTCATTTATATTGAATCTCTCCCATGGAATACCAAGACTGGTCTCACTTCAGCTGATTTGGTAACCTTCATTCTTAAGCGTCAATAGGAAACAGGCTGAAAACATATCACCCCACTCCTCTACCCCCCTCCTTTAATTTTTGCCACCCAGCCTCGCTATTCTTTTGCAGATTCACTGAAGTAGCAGACCCTGCTTAAATCCCACATTTCTCTATCATCTCCTTTGTAGGCCATCTAGGAAGGGGTCGGTCATCTGCCCTGATATCTCCCTTAGGACTGCAGAACCCTATGAAGTATCAGCCCTACTTCAGCTCTCTCCTGCACAGAACAGGCAGTTGTGTACCAGGGAAACACATGCACTGAGAAACTAGACAGTGTTTTTTCAATCTGCAGAATCAAAATGAACAAGTTACTTACCTTCGGTAACGATATATCTGTAAGAAACATAGGTTAGTTATAGATTCCTTACCTTAGAATTACCCCCAGGTGTCAGACTGGATCCGGAAAGTTTTTTCGTCAGCAGTACCTCTGCGCGTCGGAAGGTGGCGTTGGTCGGCTCCGCGTTCGTTGTTGGAATTGTGGTCGCTGGGATGACGTTGCGGTAGCTACTTAGACGCCGCCCTTGCGCGCTGACGTCAGTTCTGTACACGACTTTCCGCGCCAGAAACGCAGAGCCATGCAAGACACTGACCACTGGTGCACAAAACTAGGGCCCTGAAAGGATGTCCTTAACCCTATAAATCAGTTTGCAGAACGGGGAGGATGGGTGGGGCGGTACGGAATCTATAACTAACCTATGTTTCTTACAGATGTATCGTTACTGAAGGTAAGTAACTTGTTCATCTGAAAGAAACAGTTAGTTATAGATTCCTTACCTTACAATAGATACCCCAGCAATACCAACCCCTGAGGTGGGTCTGCGAACCAAGTTCACACCAGAAAGTCATGGAGAACAGAACGGCCAAAGAAGAAGTCTCTCCGGACTTGGCTGTCGAGGCAGTAGTGTCTCGTAAACGTGTGCAGCTATGCCCACGTAGCTGCTCGACAGATGTCATTCAGAGGGACTCCTCGTCCCAAAGCAGTAGTGGCTACCGTCGCCCTGGTGGAGTGGGCGCGCAGCCTCACTGGAGGCTCCTTCTTTGCTAGAGAATAGCAGGCTTTGATACACAAAACGACCCATCTGGAGATAGTCCGCTTGTGTACGGCCCGACCTTTCTTGGCGCCCACGTAGCCAACAAAGAGCTGGTCATCCACCCGGAACTGTTTGGTGCGATCCGGATAAAAGGAAAGCGCCCAATTTGGGTCCAGACGGTGGAGCCTCTCTTCCTCTTTCGAAGGATGAGGAGGCGGAAAGAAGGTGGGCAAAGTGATGGTTTGCCCAATGTGAAAGGAGGTGACAACCTTGGGAAGGAAGGATGGACGAGTCCTGAGGACAACCTTGTCCGGATGTACAGACATAAAAGGAGGCTTGGATGAAAGAGCCTGGAGCTCACTCACTCTTCTGGCAGATGTGATGGCCACCAGGAATGCAGTCTTAAGGGACAGTTATGAAGCGGCTTAAAGGGAGTGCACATTAAATATGTCAAGACCAGATTCAAGTCCCACTGAGGAATAGGAGGAAAGAGATGTTATGCCTTTCAAAAAACGATTTACAACCGGGGACTTGAAGAGAGAAGGCTGATCAGGAAGCCGAAGAAAGGCAGAAATGGCCGAAAGATAGCCCTTAAGAGTGCCCAGAGCAGAGCCCTGCTGGGCCAAAGAAAGGAGGAACAAGAGAACCTCAGAAAGAGGGGCAGAAAGGGGATCCACAGCCTTTGCTGTGCACCATGGCACAAATTTGTTCCACCGGCAGGCGTATACCGTCTTAGTGGAGGGACACCTGGCTGCCAAGATTACATCACAAACTTCGGGAGGCAAGTCAAATGACGTCAATTTCCGCCGCTCAATCTCCACGCAAGGAGGTGGAGGCTGGACAGGTTCGGGTGGAGGACCGTCCCCTGCTGCTGCAACAGAAGATCCTCCCGCAGAGGCAGTCGGGTCAGAGGATCAATGGCCATGTTGAGCAGCTCGGGATACCAGACTCTTCGTGCCCAATCCGGAGCCACAAGGATGACTTGGCCCCGGTCGCGCCTGATCTTCTTCAGCACTCTGGGCAGAAGTGGTATAGGCGGAAAGGCGTACAACAGACTGCAACTCCAGTCGCGACGAAAAGCGTCGCCTAGCGAGTGCCGCCTTGGAAATTCCAACGCGCAGAATTGCTGACATTGCGCGTTCTCTTCGGTGGAAAATAGATCTAAGCAAGGCTCTCCCCACTGTCGGAAGAGACCTTGCACCACATCCGAGAGAAGATGCCATTCGTGATCCATCATGCACCTGCGGCTGAGTTCGTCCGCCCTGGCGTTCAGGGAACCTGCCAGGTGTTGAACCACAGGGATATGCCCTGATGTTCCAGCCATGTCCAGAGGCGGAGGGCCTCCTGACATAGGGTCCACGACCCCACCCCGCCTTGTTTGTTGCAGTACCACATGGCGGTGGTGTTGTCCGTGAACACCTGCACTACTCTTCCCCGGACAGAGGGAAGGAATGCCTTGAGTGCAAGACGGATCGCCCGGAGCTCCAGAAGGTTGATGTGGAGCCTGGACTCCGCCGGAGACCAGAGGCCTCTGATCTCCGCCTCTCCCCCTTGTGGCCACCCCATCCCAGAAGGGATGCGTCCGTCACCACTGTGTGCTCTGGTTGGGGAAGGGAGAGGGATCTACCGTTGACCCAATCTTGGTTCGTGAGCCACCACTGCAATTGTCGTGCAGTGCCCTCCGAGATCTGGACGCAATTGGACAGATTCCCCTGATGCTGCGCCCACTGGAACTTCAGGTCCCACTGCAGAGCCATGAGGCCCAGCAGCCTCAGGGTCATCCTGACCGAAACCCGGGATAGAGGCTGAAAGATCGGACTCATAGCCAGAATATCCCGGACTCGCTGTTCGGGAGGATAAACCCGAAACTGCGTCGTGTCCAGAACCGCTCCGATGAAGAGGAGCTTCTGAGAGGGGATCAGGTGCGACTTCGGCACATTGATGGAGAACCCCAGCGAATGCAGGAGGTCGGGCGTAGTCTTGAGGTGGGAGACGACAGTTGGGGGCGCGCCCGCCTTCAACAGCCAGTTGTCGAGATAGGGGAGGACTGGAACCCCCGATCTGCGCAGATGAGCTGCGACCACCGCCATCACTTTCGTGAACACCCGAGGGGCGCTGGTAAGGCCAAAGGGGAGCACGGTAAACTGAAAGTGCTCGTGGCCTACCGTGAACCGCAGGTAACGCCGGTGGGTCGGCAGGACGGGGATGTGAAAATAAGCGTCCTGCAAGTCCAACGCTACCAACCAGTCTCCAGGGTCGAGGGCAGACAAGACCTGAGCGAGCGTCAACATCTTGAACTTCTCCTTCCGGAGGAAGCGGTTGACGTTCCTGAGATCCAAGATAGGACGCAGGCCCTTGTCCTTCTTGGGTACCAGAAAGTAGTGGGAGTAACAACCACAACCTACTTCTGGGGCAGGAACGCGCTCGATGGCTCCCTTGGCCAAGAAAGCCGTGACTTCTTGTTGGAGAAGGCCCAGGTGGTCCTCCGACATACGGTGGTACTGAGGTGGCATGGCTGGAGGGGTAGCCTCGAAGGGGAGGGAGTAGCCCCTTCTGACTATCTGCAAAACCCACCTGTCCGACGTGATGGTGCGCCAGTGGGGGAGGTGATGGCGGATCCTGCCGCCCACTGGCGTTTGATGTGCCTGAAATGTCGGACTAGGAAGGTTTGGAGGCTGCTGCAGAGGGGGGGGTTGGTGGACTGGCTCGCCCGCTGGCCCCCTGAACCACGGCGGTGGTTCCCACGTCCCCGGCCGCGCGAAGGTTGGGGAACTTGCGCCGGCCTGTGGCTCTAGGCGGGACGTAGTGGGGCACCCCTTCCGTAGCCACGAAAGGGGCGAAAAGCAGACTGCGTGGGGCGGTTGGAGAGGCCCAAGTACTTGGCCGTAGCCCGTGAGTTCTTGAAACGCTCTAGAACGTTGTCTGCTTTGTCGCCAAAAAGGCGACGGCCATCAAAGGGCATGTCCATTAGGGTATTGTGGACACCCCCAGAAAAGCCAGTCGATTTCATCCAGGCGTAGCGTCGAAGGGCTACCGACGTGGAAATCGTCCTGCCTAGAGAGTCGGCAGTATCCAGCCCACGACGGATGGCAAACTTTGCTGCATCCCTCCCGACGGCCACAGCCTGGGAGAGCACTGTCCGGGCCTCCTCCGGACACTGAGGCAGCCCTTGCGCAAGTGTATCCCACACGGAGTGGGAATAACGGGCCAATAGACATGCGGTTTTTACCGACCGCAGTCCCAAGCTGGTGGAAGAGAAAATCTTCTTCCCAAGATGATCCAGCTTCTTGGATTCCCTATCTGGTGGAGCGGTAGGGAATGCGCTCTTGGAGGTAGAGGCTTGGACCACCAAGCTCTCAGGGGTGGGGTGTTGGGAGAGGAAAGTGGGGTCGCCTGGAGCCCGGCGGTGGCGTCGGGCAAACATCCAACCCACGGGAGCCCCCGTGTTGGACCTGGACCAGGTGCCCAAAATGACGTCGGTGAGGGCTTCATTGAACGGCAGCAGGGGCTCCGAAGAGCTCGCTTGTGGTTGAAGCACCTCTTTCAGGAGGTTAGTCCTGACCGCCACTGTAGGGAGGTCGAGGTTGAGAGCCTCGGCCGCCCTACGCAACACCACTGCGTATGACGCTCCCTCCTCCGTAGCCATGGTAGGAGGAGACAACATGCCAAGGTCAGGGGAGGTATCAAGACCACTGGCATCCCCCAGGTCCTCTCTCCAGTCCGGATCATACTCCAACTGGTCGGTCAGAGGGTCACCTGACCCCTCCCAGTCCTCCTCCTCATCCTCTGGGTGCCAATCTGGCCTAAAAGGGACCCCAGGAGTGAACAGGGGAACAAAAACCCCGCTCGGCGCCGGCTCCGTGTCCACATCAGGATGGAGGCCGGGGGCACGACCGGCGTCGAATGCGGTGCCGGAGGAAGCGGCGCCGGTGGAGGTGTAATAAGGTCAACCGGCGCCGATCCGGATCCAGGCTTGGATCCAAGGGGGGCCTGCGGCGCCGGAGCCGCCGGCGGAGAAGGCCTAGGCCCCCCAACCGAGTCCGTGGGGCCCGAAGGCGCGCCGGCGGGTTCGGGCTGCCCAAAGATAGCGTGCATCGCCTCGTAGAATTTACGAAGCTGGGCAGGAGTCGCTCCGGGTCCCGGGAAGGGAGGGAAACTCAAAGTCGGCTCTTCAGGCTCCGCACGCGGAGCAGCGGGAGGGGCACCGCCCGCATCCCTCGTCGCGTCAGCCGACCGATGGGGAGAAGTCGAAGAGCGACGATGCTTCTTTGACTTCTTCTTGTGCTTTGACTTACCTGACCCCAAGTGCGAAAACTTAGAGGACGAATGATGATGGCTCCGCGACTGGTCCCTCGACCTCCCTCGCGACCGGGACCTCGAACGGCACAGAGCCGACTGCCGGCGCTCAAGAAGCTTTCAGGACCGCTCCCGCAAAGCCTTCGGAGCCATGGACCGGCAGTCGGAGCACGACTTGGGGTCGTGGTCGCGCTCCAAGCAAAAGAGGCACACGCAGTGCGGATCCGTAACTGACATCAGTCGAGAACAGGAACCGCAAGCCTTGAAGCCTGGCATCCCTACGTGCACCAGGAGTCGATAGGACTCAAAAGACGTCGACAAAAGTCGCTCAAAAAGTTGAGTTAAAATGTGACCGGAGGTGCCGCTCTCTCCGGATCTGCGCTGGCTGGCGCGGAAAAAGAAAGAACTGACGTCAGAGTGCGAGGGCGGCGTCTAAGTAGCTACCGCGACGTCATGCCGGCGACCACGACGCCAACGACGAACGCAGAGCCGACCGACGCCACCTTCCGCACGCAGAGGTACTGCTGACGAAAAAACTTTCCGGATCCAGACTGACGCCTGGGGTAATTCTAAGTTAAGGAATCTGTAACTAACTGTTTCTTTCAGATACCAGCTGAAAAAAGGGCAGGAACCATGTGAAAAAAGTGCATTTTCTACAGGGACCAAGAAATAAAGAGAGTAAAATCCCAGGTCCCTCTCTTCTAAAGGCACCCCTTCTATGGCCCCTTTTTGCAACCAAGCATTGACTTCCTCCTTCAGGATCAAGGCATGAGCTGGTGGGCACACTCTGAATGAAGAGTGGTGGTTTGAGAAGGATGACAGAAAGAAAAGGGCGGGGCTTAGACCCAGTGGATCAGTTGTATCACCCAGAGGTCCACTATGAATGCCTCCCACCGAATGACAAAGTGGGAAACCCTCACCCCAGTAGAAAGTGATGTTAAGAGGGGAAAGAGTCAGAGGTGCTTGGATGTAGCAGCACCCACAGAGGACGGTGGGACCTGTATCTGTTGCTGCTGATGACTCCCTCTGGATGTACTCCAGCACTGAAAGGTTCAATGTAGAGGTTGTGGCATTTATACGACTGAGAAGGCTGCTGTTCTCAAAACTGCATAGGCTTAGAATAACCACAACACTTCTGATACTATTGGTGAAATCACCATGCATAGAATGCTAGGCCTAGAGTGTGACCTGGAGCCCCTGTTGTTCTTGAAATGTTCCAACGAGGAGTCAGCCCTCTCTATGACTTGCCACTCACCATCAAAAGGCTTGTCCATGAGCGAAGCCTGGGTATTTCCCCCAAAAACATCAGAATGCATTCAAGCAGGCCAACGCAGTGCGACAGCTGTACCCACACATGAAGAAATGGTGAAAGCAAAGTCAAAGCTATACAGGATCTGTTTTGCTGCATCTAAGCCATTTTGCTGACATTGACATAGTGGCCTAAAAGGCAAGTGCATTACTGTGTGGATATGCAAGCTGCCCGTGGCAACAGCTTTGCAACCGAAGGCATCAAGCGTCTTGGATTCCCAGCCAGGGCCGAAAACGTTTTCTCCCATGCAACCATTATAGGTTCAAGGAATGGCTCATTAAACAGAAGCAAGAACTCTGCATAAGTTGAGAAGGTTTGCAAAATCTCTAGTGTAGGGGGCGTGGCCAAGATGGCGACGGAGTGAGACGTGGGGCTCCGTTTATCCGTCCCCGCCGAGTTGGATCTTCCCCACCGCCCTATCAGTGGACCTCCCGCAGGGCGTAGAAAGACTGGCAGGACCTCCGGAGGGCCCCGATCACCCTCCGGGGTGAGATCGAGCGGATAGCTCCTGTAGAGCCAGAGAAGTCAGCAGGCAGCCTGGGCTGCGAAACAGCCGGGTCTCGGTGGGCGGAGACACGACCGGCCGATGGCCAAAAACGAGAGACCGCGACAGATTGAGCAGAGAGACCGCATCGGCTCCTGATCTGCACAGAGAGAGCGGATTGGCCTCGGCAGGGCCAATGAGCGACCGGAGCGGGCCGGCCCGAGCAGCAGAGAGGCAGCGAGAGTGCGGAGGAGGGCCTAGCACAGTTGGCCCAGGACAGACAATGAGGTGGCTGGCTGGGGCACTCAAGACCCGGAGACTACAAGCAAATGGTGAGAGCTAGGAGGTCAGCTGGGGAGGACAATTGTAGTGGAGAGGCAAGCTGGAAGACGAATCTATGCCCCTGATACGGGCGAGCATTGGGTCGAGCAGCGGTCCCTCCTCCGTGATCAGCACCGATAGCTCGGACATCAGGTGGAGTCCTAGAGGCCGACTGAGCCAGAGGTAAAGTGACTGGGAACAGGCACCACCCCAGCGAACTCGCACAGCGCAGGAGAGGCACTCGACGAGCAGCGAAGTGCAGTGTCAAGGAGGGCTGTCATGGAGTAGTAAGGCACAGGGACAGGAACTCCATGAGGGCACGCAGCTATGCAGTGAGCTTCCAAGGGAGAGTACGCAAGTATCCACTGCAGGCTCTGCCCCTGGGGAAGAAGGCTGGGACTTCTGGTTACTGGCACGAGGGGATGCAGGCCAGTGTTCCCAAACTACTAGAGAGCAGGGAGAAAGCACAACTCGGAAAAAACAGAGACAGCCCGCGCTGCAGGGGCGCCCCATCCCTAATTCCTCCATAGCAGAGGGCAAGAGCTATTGGGGACACCTCCAGGGATGCCTGTACTTAAACCCACTAGATGGGCCTCATGACGCAGCGAGCGTAGCGTTTTGTAGCTGAAACCGGTCAGAGAGGCTCTGAGCACAGCGTTGAGTCACTACAGCTCCCTACAGTCCTGAAGACTCAGTGGCTCCGAAAGGATGACGTCTCCGAGGGCAAAGAAAGGGGGCTCTATTAAAGACATGTTAATAAAGCAGACGGGCTCCCAGGATGGCGAACCCCAGGAAGGCTCAAGCAGGGCGACCTCACCGTCAGTAGAGGACTTGGAGGCCCCAGTCATGCGTCCATACCTGGAGGCTCTGTTCTACGGCCTGAGAGATGACCTCCTGGCAGTGAAGTGGGATCTTTCGAGTGATCTGCAGTTGGTACACAAGGAGGTGACCGACCTCGGAGACCGGGTGGACACCACTTAGGGAAGGGAAACCTCTTGTGATGAGATTGAGCAACTTCAACAGGAAATCATTCACCTAACAGACCAACAATTAGACCTACAAGCTCATGCGGAGCTACCGCTCCAGACGTAATAACATTGGTATGAGGGGGGCCCCAAATAAGGCAGAAGGAGATGACATAGAGGACTACGTTGCGGAGCTGTTCGCCCAAATCCTGGGAGACACCCAGGCGTCAGAGATCCATCTGGATAGGACCCACAAAGTGGGTCGTTGGAGGCCTGGGTCGCCCCGATCGTTAGACATACTGACCTGTGTGCATAACTTCCCCCTGAAAGAATGGATACTGAAGAAAGCCAGAGAAACGCCGTCAGTGTTGTTCCGCGGTCAGGCCCTCCACCTTTATCAAGACCTGGCAGCCTCCACACTACAGAAAAGGAGCGAATTTTGCCCAGTCTCGACCTTTCGCCACGAAAAGAAAGTGGCCTATTCGTGGGGGCACCCCTTCAGGCTGATTTTCCAATGGTACGACCAGATTAATCAAATCGGCTCCCTTTCTGTGGCCTGTTCATTGCTCTAGATAGAGCCTCCCTATGAGCTGCGCCAGAGGGCACCAAATGGCGGTTCCGGAGATGGGAGCCGCTAGAGATAGCGAAGGGTCCCCGACAGGAGGAGAGGGTCCGGCCCGGACCGAGCGACCATAGCATCTGAAAGGAGAGCCCTGCTGGACAAACTGGCGGAAGATAGTTCCTCCAACGACCCTGCCTGAGGTGAAATGGCTTAAGTTCAGAGCCGGGGGGAGGGGGTGGACGGTGGGACGGAACGAGACCCCAAGAACATGCTCATTGTCCCACACAGAGACTTCACCACTGGTAGAGGGATGGACTTTCTGTCTCCCTCATCGTTCCAGGGACTATGGTTGTTTGCTGGTTTGGTTATGGTTTTGGGAAACGTTATTGGGTGCCCACCAGGGAATTATCCTTCACACACTGATCCACACCTGATTTTAAAGGAACCCCACAAGGAATCCGGGAGGCGAGGGGCGTCTGTTAGGAAGAGTTGGGGACGAGTCGAGAGCCCACCATAGCATCAATAGCAAAAAGTCTCAGGGTATTGACCCTAAATGTCAAGGGCCTAAACAATCCAGTTAAAAGTAGGGCAATACTTTCCTACTTGGAACAGTTGCAGGCAGATGTCTGCCTCCTCCAGGAAACGCATCTGATACGTGGGGATTGGAATAGAGTAAAATCCCGGGCTTTCCCACAGCAATCTTTCTACTCCTTACCACACAAGAGGGCGGGTGGCATTGTTGTTCTCTCTCTCTTTTCGAGGGAAAGTAGGAATGAAGGTAGCAGAGATTAAGGGACGCCTACTGGGGTATCAAGTCCACTTTGGTTCTCATTCTATCATCCTCAGGACATTATACGCCCCTAACGAAGGGCAGGTAGCAGACATCCTGTCCACACATGACAGGTGGGTGCTCCTGGGGGGAGACATGAATGTGGTATTTAACAATGAATTAGATCGCTCGACCCAGAGGCAAGGAGCGACCGGCGAGGTCAGGCCAGGGGGAGCCTTCAGATTGCAGGAACTGGGATTGAGGGCTAAAAGGCGGAATCTGAACCCAGATTCAAGGGACTATACATTCTACTCTCACGCACATAAATCCTACGACAGGCTGGACCATTTCTTGGGTTCTAGAGAAGTCCTGGCAGCGACACAGTCGGTGGACATAGAACCCCGTTCCCTTTCTGACCACTCAGCATTTCTGTTAGATCTTACCCTCCACGAACAAAAGCCTCATTCTTGGCGTCTGCGGGAAACCCTACTCCGTAGGGCAGAAATAGTAAAGCAGATAGACAATTCGATTAGGATGTACTTGAAGGCCAATGACACCCAAAAGACCTTGATTATAATGGTATGGGATGCAATGAAAGCAGTACTAAGGGGAGAGTTGATTGCCATATCTGTTGCAGACAATAAGGAAAGGCGGGATAAGAGCGCAAAGCTACAACAACAAATGCGTGAATTAGAATGCATACATCACCGTACTGGGGCGCCTGGGGTGTGGCGCCAACTAGAGGCGACTGGGAAGCAATTGGGTGGCCTAGATTTAGATAATGCAGAGTATTCGATCCTGCGCCTTAAAATTGCGTTTTACGTGGGGGGGAGCAAATGCGGGAGAATGTTAGCGAACAAGCTTAGGGGACAACGCCAAGCCAATACAGTGGAGGCGTTGCTTACTGAAGATGGGAAAGTGGTTGAGGGAGAGGAGGCGGTGGCTGAAAGGTTTGGATCCTTTTATAAGGATCTATACTCGGCGCAGGATCTCCCACCCCAGCCTATCTCCGAGTACTTGGAAAATGCTAAAGTGACACACTTAACAGAGGGTCAAGGTGGCTGGCCTGGATAGCCCTATAAGGATAGAGGAAGTAATAGCTGCAATCTCCAGATTGAAGCAACACAAGTCTCCCGGCACGATGGATGTTTGGCCAGCTTTTATAAAACCTTTTGCAATTTGGTGGCTGTAAGAAAGTGGCTCTGTATATACTGCACCCAAAGTAAGGTTCAGTGTGCACAGAGTCCACAGTCCCCAGAGGTTTGGCAGAGGCTAAAGTTAGATATAACCTTACTCTCTAAAGTGGTAGCTTGGTCGAGCAGTAAGGCAGTATCAGAGGACAGTGTAAAGCATTTGATGTACACACTCAGTCAGCAAATGAAGCCACACACACAAGAACTGAACTCTAGGCCAATTGTTTTGTATAAAAAAATATACTGTTGTTTTATTTTAGAACCACAGGTTTGCATAAAATACTTTCTCAAGATAAGATGCTGTTTGTTGAATACTTTCAATGAACAATAGACTTTAAATGCAATGTGGCACAGGGGTTGCACTAGGCAACACAATACTTGGTATACTTTAACATTGAGCTCAATGGGATTTTTAAGTAAACTGCAATAGAATTACTTTACGAAGGTTTTTCTTACTCAGGGCTGGATCCTGGATTCAGCCCTGGTGCATTTCTTGTAAACGATTTTTAAGGAATATTTGTGTGTTGCAAAAATCGACACTTCGAAGAATTTCTGGTAAAAACCAGGCAATGTTATCCTATGGAGGAAAATCAAGTTATCGGAAAATCACAGTTGTAGTCACTTTTTCTAATCAGTGCTGGGCATCTAGATCCAGCACTGGGATCTCTCCTGAGAACAGGTGAGTAATTTCGTTTATGATATTCGGACGATTTTTAGGGAATATTTCAAGATTTCAAAAGTTGACAGAAACTTTTTCGAACAGTCCATTGAAATGCATTGACTTTTACTGTAATATGCAGGTAGGTAATTATCGCGTTACTTTTCTAACCTCAGGACTGGGTCCTAGATTCAGTCCTGGGACATTTCCTGCAAACAGGTGAGTAAAGTCGTTTTGGTTAAACACACAATTTTTAAGCAATATTTTTAGTTTTTGAAACTCCACACTTAGTCGTTTTTTCAGAGAAAAATACCCAATGTTATCCTATGGAGGGAAAACAAGTTATCGGTTTGCAGGTAAGTTTTTGACTGTGGGAGTCCAGGTTCTGGGGTTAGACTCAGGGGTCCCCCAGGGTCAGTGATGCACTCTTGTTGCACCCACAGCGGCACTAGGGCGGCCGGATGCAGAGTGTTGAGGCCCCAATGTTATCCTATGGGGGATAGGGGGCCTTCGGTTGGTGGCTGCTGGCTAGCAGGCCACTGGGTTGTGGGAGCAAAGCTCCTGGCTGTAGACTTGGCACAAAGGGGGAAGCAAGTGAGCACCAAAAGCACACCCACAGCGGCACTCGGGCGGCTGGGTGCAGGGGGCTATTATGGCGTCGGGTTCCCTGTTGAAGTCTATGGAGATTCTCCGTACTGGACAAACACTGCAGGGTTGGAAACGAGAGTCTCCTGGGATCTACCAACACTTCGAGGGGTAAGTTGAGATGTCTTGGCTTAGGTAGGCACCCTGGGTTTGGGCACACAAGGCCGTGGGGCGTCGGGTGCAGGGGTGCCTTTTAGTGTCGGATTTTTCTTACCCGCTCTGGTCGCGGTAGGGGGACCCTCTGGACTGAGGCTGCAGGCTTCGTCTGGAGGCTTGAGGCAGGTCAGGAGTCACCGGATTCCAGGTCAGGATCGCCGGGGAGACCTCCTCTTGGTGTTTTTTTTACTCTAGCTCGGGCCGGGTTCGGCGGGTGCAGAGTGGGCTGGATTCGCGATCCCGGGCTGGTGCCAGGGTGCTGGTTTTGAACAAATCCGGTGTTCACGGGAGAAGCAGGCGGTTCAAGTGAAGGCAGGCAGGTCCTCCGGGGTTTGTGAGGTTGCTGGCTGCAGGACACACCGGGATTTCGCAGAAAGCAGGTTCGAGGGGAGACAGGCCGGTAGGGCTGGGGCCAAGTCAGTTGTTGTCTTCCTCTTGTTAGCAGGCTCGCACGGCTGTTTGGTCCTTGTTCTTCTTTTCTTGTTGTCGTTGCTGGATCTAAGGAAGGAAGGTTCAGGGTGCCCCTAAATACTGAATTTAGGGGCGTTACAGGTAGGTAAAGGGCAGGGACCAATGGGTCCCTTCCCTGGGGTGGGTACACCCCCTACTCTGCCACTCTCCAGTGGGAGGGGGGCAGGAGCCTGTCCTGGGTTGGCTGGGTCCCCCCCATCCTCAAGATGGCGGGGACTCGAGGTTGTGCTTCACCTCGCCTCCCCCACCTTAGGGGTGGAGTTGGCACACCTCTCTTCCTCACTTTGTTTTTCCCGCCGGGTCTCCCGCCCAAAGGGGGGTGGAACCAGTGGGGACCAGTTGCTGAGTACAGCAAGTGGTCTGGAGAGGCTCACAAAGGCGGTATGCCTTTGAAGCTTCTCCTTCGTGAACCCTGCCCATCCTGGGGAGGAGGCTTGGCACCTCGTCCCAGGATGTGCATTGTTTCAGGCCCCGAGAGCAGCAAGCTCTCGACCCAGGGGTCCAGAAACATGTCTGGTGGTGGCAGCCTCTGCAGCCACTCAGTCAGGTCACTGGGAGTTGGTCGTGTTTCAGGGGGCATCTCTAAGATGCCCTCTGTTGTGCATTTTACATTAAATCCCACACTGGCATCAGTGTGGGTTTAATGTGCTGAGAAGTTTGATACCAAACTTCCCAGTCTTCCGTGTAGCCATTATGGTGCTGTGGAGTTCGTAATGACAAACTCCCAGCATCATATACTCTTAATGGCAGCACTGCACTTACAGTGCCCAGGAATGGACCGGGGTACTGTAGGGGTACAGGGCTCATGCCCCTGTACCCTCACCACTGGCATAGGGCACCCAGCTAGAGGGGTGACTGATGTATGCCAGGGCAGTGGTTTGTGAGCATGGCACACAGGGAGGTGTGCCATGTCGACTCTTCACTTTGTTCTGCACCAAGACACGCAGCCTGCAAAGGCAGTGTGTTTGTGTCAGGGTACAGGGCCTCTAAGGGTGGCACAATAAGTGCTGCAGCCCGTAGAGGTCTTCCCTGGTCACAGTGCCCTGGGTACCTGTGGTACCATTTACCAGGGGCTGACCTGTGGCCAGAGATGCCAATTGGGTACAGTTTTGGGGAAGGAACACAGGCCCTGGGAACCTGATTGGCAGGGTACCAGGGCACATCAAGTCAAAGTGCATCAGTGGTCTGGCAAAAAGTGGGGGGGTTACTGCAACAGAAACCCACTTCCTTACAGTGGCCCCTCTCCTCACCAGAGTGTTTAACACGATCACGAGTTCAGCGACACTCCCCTCCCCGATGAGGGAGGCCTTGGTGGTGGTTATAGCAAAACCTGGGAAGGACAAGAGACTGTGTGGGTCCTACCGACCTATATCGCTTTTGAATGTAGATGCTAAACTATTTACAGGGATTCTAGCGACCCGCCTCGCCTCTTATATGCCCAGTTTAGGGGACCCAGATCAATTCCGGGTTTATCCCGGGCAGACAATGCTGAGATAACACCAAGCGGATCCTCCACCTTATAGACAAGGCGACCCGCTCGCAACGCAAGAAGATGCTCTTCTCAATAGATGCGGAGAAGGCCTTTGACCATGTGCATTGGCCTTAATTGGAAGCAGTATTGAATCGCTTTGGACTAGGGGACAGGTTCTGCTCATGGGTGCTGAGCGGGTATGGAGTACCGAGGGCCACTGTCAGGGTGAATGGTAGAGGCTCCGTGAGCATCCCTATTCAACGTGGAACACGGCAGGGATGCCCCCTGTCTCTGCTTTTGTTTGCGCTCTACATGGAGCCATTTGCGCAGCGGGTCTGGGATGACCCAAAATCACAGGCATCAGCTTCGGGGGAGAGGAACACCTAATTACTTTATACGCGGACAATGTCATTGTTTTCCTAGAGAGCCCTTACCGGAGTTTCTGATGGAGGTAGAGAGGTCCGGGGCGGTCTCGGGATTTCAGATTAATCTAGCTAAATCACAGGAACTCAGCCTATCAGTTACGCGAGACTCGAAGGAATTCCTCACCCAGGCTCACTCCATTCGATGGGAGCGTAGCATATCATATTGAAGGACCCTTCTTGCATCGACTACCCAGGAAGTGGTGGAGGCTAATTATAGAGGGCTGGTCAAAAGGGTACAGACCGACTTGGACAGATGGCGAATCTACCCGCTGTCATGGCTCGGAAGAATTGCCGCTCTGAAGATGGCAGTCCTGCCCAAAATTCTATACACCTTTTTGACCCTGCCTATGTGGCCCCCGCCAGGAACGCTCCAGATTATACAGAGAGCCATTCAAAACTATGTGAGGGCGGCCGGCGCTCCCGCATGCGCCGCAATCTTAGCTGGCAGGCAACTGCGGATGTGGGCCTGGGCATTCCATGCATTAAGTGGTACTTCCGGGCAGCGCAGATTAGGTTCCTGGTGGAGTGGTCGCGCCCGGAATACGAAAAGAGATGTCATTTTATGGACAGGGCACTGGCTGGAACGTCCCTGTGGAAGGTTCCCTTTCTGGGCAGACCGCATCGTCCTCCTAATCTCTATTTGTCTGCGATCACGGCACCTACCCTCCGAGTCTGGGATGCAGTAGCCAAGAGGGGGGGCCTCTTATCGTTCCCCTCCCCGCTTTCTCAAGTGGTGGGGAATACGGACTTCATTCCGGGACTAAATGAAGTGGCTTTTCGGGAATGGCTGAAGCCGGGATGTAGATCGATAGGCCATTTCATTGGCGAAGAAGACCCCATACGGTTTGACACCCTGAGGGCAGACAATGCTATCCCTGAAAGAGAGAGATTTCGGTATACACAAATTAGGCATTGGTTGATGCAGACAAAGATCAGGGATGCAGCACAGCGTCCATTGACTAAATTTGAGAGATGGCGTCTTAACAAAGAATGAGACAAGCATTTAGTATCCGACTTATATAAGATGGTGATGAACTAGGTCCCCAGCCCAATTGCGATGGGAACGGAAACTGGGGCGGGAACTCTCTACACAAGAATGGAGGGATATTTATTATCGGGCGAGGCACACAGCGTCTAATGCATCTAGCATAGAAACTGCAGCAAAAATTGCTACTTACTGGTATTTCACATCGGCTCGCCTCCATAGAGGAAATCCGGATCGGAGTGAGTGGTGTTGGAGGTGTTGTGATATACCCGGGACACTAATACATATTTAATGGGAGTTTCCCAAATTGGCCCAATTCTGGGACAAAATTCGGACAGAATTCGATCTGCACTTTCACACTCAACTCCCCTGATCCCCTGCATATGCGATACTGGGTCTCCCTAACCCGTTAACCTTCCCACTTAAATCCAGAAGAGGCAGACATATCGCATTAGCACTGGGGGCGGAAGCACCAGTCGATACTGGCACTTTGGGGCACTGATTATATCCCAACCAGATTGGGGTGACTCCATTGCATTTGGCATTTATTGGGGATGGAGAGGCTTATGTCCACACTCAAACCACAGGGGGACACATTTAGGGAGGTTTGGCGCCCGTTTATTACCTTCCTCTTCCAGGAATTCACAAAGCTTACCTGTCCTAGGTATTTAAAACGACTATGCCTCACCAAATCACAGCCTTGACCCGTCCGAGGAAACCAGTGCAAGAATGTTGGTTATATGATCATAGTGTCTTATTAGTTTCATGGGCACCCAGGGGTGGGGGGTTGGGGTTAGAGGGCGTTTAGGGGTACGTTTCCTTTTCTTTTGTTATAAGTTGCGTAAATGACTGACAGTGACTGAATGTTTTCACTACGTCAATGAATGTATAGCTTTCGCTAAATGTCCGGAGCCACAACAATGAAAACAAATATAAACATAAAATCTCTAGTGTAACGTTGGCCCTCACTTGCTAAAAAGGTAAAATCAATTTCAAGGCCTCCACCATCAGAAAGAAAGTTGTAAAAGATGAGACCTCATCCCAAGAACAAGTAGTGAGGTATAAAATGTGGCCTTCTAGAACAGTATCTTCCAGGCCACCAGCATTTTGTAAGTTCAAATAGATGCTGGCATCTATATAATACAAGCATTTGCAATGCAATCGGTCTCGCCTTTGGGACCTTATATGTATTTAGCTATGCAGCACATTAGCCTGGGTGCTGAAACATCTACTGTTCTCTAACATGGAGGGAAAATAAGCACCAAACTGCGTGACACGCCAGGTATGGGAACACATAGAGAAAAATATTGCCTTTTAGCGGGAAATGGTCTACGGGTTCTTGTGGAAGACAATTTCTATGGACTGGAATCTAGAGAATGCTAAAGTGATTCTGGTATTTTACTTACCTCTGCTGGTCGTTTTCTATCAAGAAAGTTGAATAGAGGCAGTTGCCAGAAAAATGAAAAAAAGAAAGTCCCTAAGCAGAAAGAAATTCTGGTATTTTACTGACCTCTGCTGGTCGTTTTCTATTAAGACAGTTAAATAGAGGCAGTTGAACAGGAAAAAAAGTCCCTAAGCGGAAGCAGACAAGTCCTAAGGCTGATATCCAGAGCCCACAAAGTACATACAAGCATTTGCAATGCAATCGGACTCGTCTTTGGGACCTTATAAGTATGGACTGTGAGACACTGATCATGGATCTGGCAGTTGATTTGGCAACAGACAAGTGAACGACAAACAATATTATATTGTATTTAACTTTTCACACAAAACAGCTGAAATGTCCCTTTGTAGAGGCCCAAAAATTACTAAAATGACACTGAATAGAGAGAAAGTCAGAAGTAGGAAGAGAAAAGGAGAGATGTTCTGGTAGAGAAATTAGAGAAAACAAAGCAAGAGGAAGAAACTGAGAAATATCACTTTACCAGGGGGAATTTAGAAGGTGGAGGCCCTGGGCTATTGCACACGCTGCCTATGCCTTAAAACGACTCTGCGTGACTGTAATATAAACTGCTCACAGCAACTCTCCCGAATTGTGCTTCGAGTAGCATGATTCTGAACAATTAAAATACGTAAAATATGGTTTGGTTGGCAGGTACAAAGTTAACTTATTTCTTGGTTTGTTGAAAATGATGACGACCTCGCGGATAAATAAAGGCAACTTGTTGTAAGCCGATTACCTCACTATAAATGCAGTGCCTTTGGACCCTGTTTCCCCAGGCAAGACATGGCTGCAGTGAGAGTAGTGAGTGTTCAGGGCCTTATTATCCCAGAAAGGTCTTGTGTATCTGAAGCTTTTGCTAGTCTTGTGAATGCCCATGAATAATAAAAACCCTTGTGAAGGCAAGGAAAAAATTTAGTTTGCGGTGTGTGTGTGTGATATAAATAATTGAGGCTATTATAAAAGTGACAAAGCCTTAAACTTCTAAAGTTGAAAAAAAGTAATGGCTTTTGCAGAGCTGTATTTTGGGCACTGTGCTGTGTTTATGCAGCACTATATAATAACTACAACGCAACTAAAAGAATGTTCTGTGAAAAATGCTACATGCGGGTAAATCGATCCCTAAAATGTTTCCAATTTTGTATATTGTACATGTGTGTATATTCTAATGATATTTGCTTGCAACTTGTTTTCTACGGCGCTCTGTGGTCAGCATGATATGGTTTATAATAAAGGAATCCTTAAATGAATAAACTGATAAAAAAGAAATTTAAACTCCAGGACATCTTGGTGACTTGCATAGGCCCTGAGCCACTCGTCCGCTAAAATCAAAATCAGATATTAAGACCCCAAAAAAGACAATGTATCTAGTTTTTCCAATGTTTTCATATTAAAATTAATCATTTCATGAGACGGGGTGTAGCCGAAGGGAGTCCTGCCAATCCCTAGTGCCAAAATGCTAAACTCTTTCAATGAGAAACTAGATAGGTCTGAGAAACATCCTGTGCTTCCATGACTGTTTCTCTTAAGTAACCTCTCTAAGCGCCTTTCTGCAACGTGGAAATGTGCCACCCCTGAAATAAACATAGACAAAGTCCGTGAGTGGCCACAAACCCATAATCTGCCATAGTTGCTCCCTTCACTTTAAACTCCTGAAGCTAAGCTTCTCCAGCAAGAATGGATTTTTTTGCATTTCTGTGTTCCCTTTTCCCACGCTACTATCAGTGCAATCCTCTCCGTTTATTTTCCATTCATTCCACACATGGTGATTTTTGCACATATATTTGAGTGTGTTTTTCGGAAAGTTCATTCTCTGAAACCAATAATAGGAATTTTGCTTGTTTATTAGGAATCCGGTATGTGTCCCATTCAATAGAAAATTTGATCTTAATTTGTAAAACCCACGAAGCATAGTTCCCATACTGAACCCTACTACTAGAAAAAAAAAATATCAAAAATAAAAGGGGAGTTCTGGCGATAGAAAACAATAACAGAAAAAAATGCCTGTTTTCTAGGCTGTCTAGCTCCAGTCTCGGCAAGACACACGCAGCCTTCCAAGTGTTGTATTCCGCTTTAGGTGTCCGTATATAGGTTTTCCTGAATCATGTCGTTATATAGGCACAATTCGCATTGCCCTTATATAGGCATAGAATCCCAGTCCTTATCTAGGCATTAACCGTGCACTCCAAACACAGGCATGGTCACCGACATCCGTCCACCCTAACGTCACAACGAGTTCTTAGAAACGAGACCCTTAAGCTTCGGGAGTTCCCCCAGCACAGGACTATTGATTTCTCCAAGAACTCATCTATTATGTATGAACCATTATACCTTAAGGGTTCATTCCTGACGTCTTCCTCTGTCCGACTTCACGTCAATGCTAACATTCCAAAGTACCTACCAGGTATAAATATACCTTCCCTTGCCCAAGCAAGTTAGAGGAGACCTCGACTTCAGAGGAGCTCATATCCCGGCCTGACGCACTGAGAAGACGCTGTCATCCCTGCTCGCAGAGAGTCCCGCTTCCAGTGATCTGACTTCCCTCGCGGGGTGTTAGAGTTCGAGTCCGGAAAGAGATTCCCACCTCCCTCATTCTTAAGGTATGGAGCCGACTAGAACCTAGAGGGACTCTTGGCATACTTGGCGTAACATACTCTTAGTGTACCGTAGTAAGGAATACTTCACCTACTTCCTACCTTTCCCTACACCTAGGTTAGGTTAGGTACATTGGGGTAGAACTAGCGTAGGTACGCATCGTATGAGTACTCGCATTTTTAGTTCATGTTATTTATGTGTGTAAATATCTACTAAAAGATAATGCTAGTGCAGTATTATTTATTTCTACTGCTTACGCTGTACATTATTTATCTTGCATACTGTCTTGTGATCGTAACAGCACATATTACTTACACGAGAAACAAGACTGTTCAATAAATCTTTTATTGAAACGCCCGTCTATTCTTTCTGTGTAACTTTAAGGAAAACTAAGCATGCACAATTGAGTTGAGTGAAACGGTTATCTATTGTTTCCACGACTCTGGGACATGTTCCGATTCTAAAGGGAAACAAAGTGGTCATGTTTTGCGGCTGCCAGAAACTACTCCCTTCTTGTTATTCAAGGAGTTTCTAGTGGCCTCTGAGCTAGCTGGCACAAGTAATTAAGTTTAATATACTCGATAGGGACATATCGACCTTAGTCCTATGTCAAACCTATAGGGTATATTATTCCAATGCGCAGAGCCTATTAGGAAATAGGAGCTACACTACATGGCGCCCAACGTTTGGTAAGGCGGTAATTTAACGCTAGATACTGAGTAACTCAGACGTGCTTTTTCTCTCAGAGACCCCTACCCATATACTCCATAAGACGTCTGGAGTGGGCAGGGTTAAGTATCCGCCAAAGCTAAATAGGGAAGCACCCTATATATTAGCTGTTTGGCTTGTTCAACGTTGAAGGATACAGTGTTCCAAAATATTGTACACCTTATCTTTTGTTTCCTTGAAACTTGTTCTACATTTTTCAAAAAACAAATGCCTGACTCCGAGAACTGTGGAGCTGCGGCTGACCCAGCCGTAAGAGCTTTTAACTTAACCGGTTTAAATGAAACCGAGGAGGGTGTTATAGACATCCATCCAAACTTAAGAAGAGCCATCACTCTAAAACTTATAAAACACGGCCTACCACCAAGAGGCGGTAGAGCAGTTTTCGTGATAGAGGCACACGAATCATTTCAGACGGAGGTATTCTATTCATGGATAATATTCCCTGAATCAAATTCAGTAACAAAACTGTTTCACTTCTACAAAGAAGATGATCCACCAGAGGAATATATTCCTTTCGAGGATATTGAAATTCCACTAACATACCAGGAGCATCAGCTCTGGTTTAAAGGCGCCCTAAAACATCACAGAAACATTACCAGGCTCGGTCCACTAGGTAGACCAGGAGCAACATGGCCGATTCTAGCCGGCTACACTCCTCATCCTGAACTGGATATAATGACAGATGAGGAATTACTTACTCAACTTACAGAGTTAATAAAAATTTACAGACAATTGGTCCAATATGTCATGCGGACTTTCACAGTCCAACCACCATTGACCATTCCAAACCAAACCCCTCAACAGGGGAATACACTAAAAATTACACCACAGACTTTATACGCAGTCATGGGTAAAATGCCCACAAAACGTGAGCAAATTCCATTCTGGATAGCTCAAAAAATTACTCAAATAGAAGCAGTATTTCCTAATACTAGCCCTTATGAGAAACACAGAATCCTAACAATCTGTTTACCAATGGGGATCACACCACAACTGGAAGACTGCACCACTTGGGGCTCAGTCTTTGCTGCCATCTATACTAAAACACATGGTGTTCCGTCAATTGCAGTAATACCAGATGTCCTGAAACAAATTCAAAACGAATACGGGGCAGAGCCTGCTCTGAATTTAGGTATGAAATTACTGAAAAATTTCGACCAGCTCTCAACAATAATATTATCTAATATTAAAGGGGAGGCAGCAGCAGTGGCGATCCGCCAACGATTAAGGGAATTCGATGTTACAGAACATCAAACAGAACTACCCAGAATAATAGAACAATCTTTTGCAGAATTAGGCAGAGATAATTTGGGTGGAAGACCATTGAAACCAAAACTATCTGAAAGTCCTGAGAAGGACTCTATTAAACAAAGCCCTACATCTTCTAAAAAGAAGTGGGAAACTAATAAACATAATTCAAACGAGAAACGTTCTCAATCCCGAGGTAGGTGTCCTCAAAAGGAGCCCTCTGAAAGGAGGTATAACCTCAGGAATAGGGATAATTTGAAAAAGCCTGACAGGTATCAAGATACTGATACACGTTCCTCTCGTACCTTTCAAATTTCGTCACAGACATCGGAAAGAAGAGGACGGTCAGAACATAAAGAAGAACGCGTAAAATCCAAAGAAGATAAACACGCTCAGAAAAATAAAACAAAACCTCAATTCTCCAAAAAGAAGGTAGCAGGTCTGAAGGTCAGACATGCCGAGGATACTGAGAACACAACTCAAGAACGGAGAATGGGCTCAGACAATGCTGGACAGTGCAGCAGAAGTCACAATAGCTCGCCAGAACCTGAAGGAACGTCTGGAGATAGTGGACTTGAATGAGTACATTACAGTTGAGACTGTAGACACCAGGGTTAGTACTCCACAAAAGTTATATGATATAACACTCCGGATGGAGGGAGACATACCAAGAAAGGTGAAAGCACTCTTTTGGGAAAAACTTTCGAGGGGCTATGACATACTTCTAGCAGAAAAAGACTGACCACCACAATTTGTCAGGGAGTGCCCACATGGCGAGGACATTATTATGCCTGCCTTCTCCAACCATATTCCAATTCACCTAAAATATACATATGCCAGGAAATGGGCAGTAGCCCAGGCCCCAGCATTATATAAAAATCATGTAGGATGGGATGAGGACTCACCTCACCATAAAATACATCTGAAACATGAACCTACTGCACAAAGGCAGTAACCAATAAAACAAGAAGCTAAAAAGCAGGTCAGGGAGATCCTAGATCAACTTGAATACCAAGGGGTGATTGAAACATGCACCTCCACAATGAACAATCCTTTGTTTCCTGTCTCCAAACCAGACAATACATATCGTTTAGTTTTGGATTACAGACACTTAAACACTTGTTCAAAAACATTTGCAGTGCAAAATGCACATAGCACAGCATTAATGAATAACATTGTGCGCAAAAAATATAAAAACACATTAGACATCTCAAATGGTTTCTTTTGTCAAAACATAGCACCTGAAAGCAGGTACTTAACAGCTTTCTCAATAATGGGGACCCAGCGTCAATTTTGTCGACTCCCACAAGGGTTCAAGAACAGCCCGGGGTTATTCTCAGCGAGGGTATCAGAGTTACTACAAATTTATGATAATGAGGCATTGTCATATGTCGATGACATCTACCTGACAGACGATGACCTAAACAAACACTTGAACAGGGTGAATACCATTATATTGGGCTTCGCCTCTGAGGGCTACAAATTAAACTTCAAAAAATCCAGAATTGCCCATCTCAATGTCTTTTTTCTAGGATACGAGCTTTCAAGTGAAGGGAAGAGCTTGGCAGCTAACTTTTTAGAAAAGTGTGCGCTGCTCCAACCTCCAAAAACGCTGAAAAACTTACAATCCATCCTTGGTTTCCTAAATTTTGGAAGAACTTACATTCTAAATTACGCAGAAAGGGTTAAACCTCTCTACAAATTAATCAAACCTGATTTTTCAATCAAAAATTGGACACAAGAACACACAGAAATCTTGCGTTCTCTCCAAGCTAACATGTTAGCAACAAATCACTTACAAACACGCGTAAGTCAACGCAACTTAGTGATCCGAATAATTTCGGGTCAATGCGGATTCACCTACTTAACATTTAATGAGGGTGAAAAAGTACCAATTGCATACAAATCTCATTTGTATACACAAGCAGAAATGCGCTTCACTTCAACAGAAAAATTCTGACAGCAGTTCAAACCGCTGTAGCAAAAGAAAGAGCCCTAGCCCAAGGGAAACGCATTATTGTCGTAACCCCAGTACCAGCTTTAGAAGCGGTCACAAAAGCAAGCATCCCGAATGCAAAAGCTTTACATCCTAGATGGATACAATGGGTTAACTCTCTTGCTGCAACAGATGTTGAATATGTTTTTGATCCTGATTTAAAGACACAAGCGTTCCTGCAATATGAACATGAATGTCCTCTGCCCACTGAAATTCTGCCTCTCGATCAGTACACATTCATAATTTACACTGACTGATCCGTACAACCCGCAACAGGATGTAAGCAAGCTTACAGTGCAGCGTGTGCAATCGTTAAAGGTTGCATGCGAGATGGTATCTTCAGACCTATGGTCACAAAAACTCAATCTCTAGGAGATTGTACAGCTCAGCGAGCTGAACTACAAGCATTCAAACTGGCACGTGAAAGTACAGATCGCGAATTCCCCACACTAATAGTGTGCGATTCTTTTTACTGTGTTCAGTCGTATAATGAATATATACAAAATTGGCTTGAAAATGGGTTCAAAGATGCAAAGGTGGCACAATAAAGCATAAAACGCTTTGGGAACAAGTAGTTCAGTTAAAAAACGAACTACCAAAGGCTCACGTGATCCATACACTGAGTCATCAACGTGATGGCGTTCACGTTGCAGGGAATTCATTGGCTAATGAAGCCGCAAAGGGGGCTGTTCAAACGGCTTCCGTAGCTGCGATCACTCGTTCAAAAACGAGAATAGACAGTGAGATAATGTTGGCTGTCAATGCTACGAGCAAAGGCAGTGGTGCAGCGTTACCAAAAACGTTTCCACTCAAGTACTCTTATGTAATTGATGCGAACAACGTTCCTTTTGCTCGAATCCCTGGAGTGGGGGATAGGGTAATTCCAAACATGGAACGTAGAGCAGCTTTGATTTATGAAGCACATCTGGGGGAGGGTCTGTCACATCAAGGGATCTCTAAAACAATATTAACATTAAAAGAGATGTACTGGTGGCCTGGAATGAATACACATATTCACATCTTCATCAATGACTGCATAGACTGTAAGGTACAGCGTGATGCAGAACGCCACCAGACACCATGCTACGAAGAAGCCTGCCCAGTACAGACACCATTGTTAGATAGCATTAGACCATCTACGCGCAGGCGTCCCTCTGGACAAATGCAATCCCACAAATACTAAGTCAAGGTTCCTATGGATATGGCCTCAGCGCTCGGCTGACGCTCGAACTGTTATAAAAGATTTGCGTGTCTTTATCAGCACATACGCAATAGGCACGCTACATTCTGACCAGGGTCCTGCGTTTAGCTCTCGGGCTTACATAGAAGCCATGGCCAGTCTGGGCGTTGCATTGCGGTTCTCCTCTCCGTTTCATCCTGAGGGAAATTCTGTTGTGGAAAGGAAAAACCGGGACATAAAGCAGTCTATAACAGCTAGGGTATTAGGTTCGGGTGATGGGTGGGTCAAACATCTTTATGGGGTCCAACGCTCATTAAATAATTTGCCAAGAAGTTCTCTAGGGGGGGTCACTCCATATGAGGTCCTATTTGGGACAAGAATGTGCGTACCTGACCTCGAACATGTAGGCACAGTGGTGGAAAATAAACCTTTTGATATCAAAGATCGTTTGGCTGTTTTACAGGATCTAAATGAACTAAGATCGAAACAAAGCAACGTATTCCTGCAGCCAACCACCACTGGGGAAAAACCGGCAGTCCCAGCAAGGCCTGTCTGGATTCCAAAAGTTGGGGATCTAGTCAGAGAGAATATTGCGGACAAGAAGGAATTTGGACCTTCTTACAGACGACCAGTACCTGTCCTAGCTATCCACGGAACAAGAACAGTACTTCTGCCGCCCCTTGCTGGAAAAAAGGAGAAAAGATTTGTGTCCATCGACCTCATCAAACCACAGTATGTGGCCAATACTAAATAGTAGGCCTCGTGGACTCCGACCTAGTAGCAGACACACTCCTCTCGCTACTATCCAAGAGGTTCAGACTGAAAGACTGATAACCATCGAGAATTCAGCAGTAACAGATGAAGGACTAAGCAACAATGCTATGGAACTCATCCCTCTTGAAACTCAAGTAACAGTTCGTCCAAATACACCTGTCTACACCAATGTAACACGTGATCAACTGGTTCCAGCGATTTCAACAAATCCTGATGCAATTCCAACAATTGACAGAACTGCTTCTGGCTACTTCATTAACTTTGATACGTTTTCTGAGGATCCGAGTGAGCCTGAGACGTCGCCAGCATCATTAAAATTCAAACAGCAAGTACAAGACTTTCTTCATTTTTTGAAAAAACTTATCTGGTTTCACCATGGATTGAACTATGGATTATTTCTGGAATATTTTTCTTCCTGCTTTGGCTAGCTTTGGTTATGACTATAAGTGTGCTTATAAATGGCAGATACGTCCATGTGAACACTGAAAGAAAAGATGTGAACTTACTATTGAAACCTCACAAATCTTCCCATCGTGAAGCAAGAGATTTGTCAGCAGTGAACATCACAGCCGTTCCTCTACAGGATGGTATAGTGTGGGACAAAACTGATTTCGATATCTTCGGTCCGACGGAACAATTGAACATTGCACATTTATTTAAAATTTCACTAAGTGATCTTATTTCGTCCAGTACCTATTCTGATGATTGGGACTTTGAAACTGTAAATGACAATGTTTGATCTAGAGAGGTCTGCTGCATTTTCTAATAATGAATATTTCGATGGTTCATCAGACTATGAACAGCTGTATTGCTATAACCACTATGGTCATCATTTTTTGCATAAATCTGCAACACCTAGAAATGTGTTTATGTTTAACCAATGGGAACATTGTCCTACACCTCCAAAAGGTAGTTCAAAAACATTTGCTAAAAAGTTTCCATATTTTTCAGGATACAATACATCTGACCCAGAAACATTTTACTATAAAAATGTAAACAAAACAGGACTGAAAATTATGTTAACAAATACAAAACAGATTTACTCTGCAGCATTTAGTGCCCAATTGTCTAGACAGGGATACAACCTTTGGAAAGACTCAATAGACACAAAATCGGTCTGGGGTACTAAAGAATGGCAAGTGCAGGGGACAGAAGCTTTATTTAGAGCATGTATCATCCCTCAGCAAATAATGTTTTTGAATGACACTGTCCAACAAACATCTTGCCTTGGGTTAGCCAAGATCAAAGACATGAAAACACCTTCTGTACCAACACCTGCAAGTGATAACAATACACAGGCAGTGGTTACAGTTGACACAATACTACAACTCAACAGAACGAATCCTGATTGGATAAAATGGTTGATCTGGCCCACAGACACAAACACCTGTCAAGAAAGATTCCTGAATAAAAACACAGGGCTTTACTATTCACAGGCCAGACCCACGATACGTCCAAAGACAACATCCAGGGGTAGTAACAACATACAGTGTAGGAAAATTATGCCTCGATTGGCTGCAGAAATCTACACTTAAGGATGTGAAACAACACTTATCCTTACTTAAAGAAGACGCAGACCTTAGGGAATTCTTGCTTGGACCAAGAAAACCGCGTCAAAAACGTTTCATATATGCCGGCATTTATGCTGCTTATAATGAAGCATGGAAGGTGTCACAGATGGAGGCCGCAGAACGAATACGTGAACTTGATCGTATTAACTTAGAGAAAACTCTCACTGTGGTCGACAATGGGTTAACAACTTTGTCCTCCAGAATTTATTCATTGGACAGTATTGTATCCTCTGCTATCGACATACTGGAACAAGATTTAGCCATGTTACAACAAGGCCAATCTCAGTTACGTTCTATTGTGTTGTTAAGCTGGACGCTGCAATCTTTGCGTGCGGGCTATGTGC
Source organism: Calotriton arnoldi (assembly GCA_963921515.1). Lineage (NCBI taxonomy): Eukaryota > Metazoa > Chordata > Amphibia > Caudata > Salamandridae > Calotriton > Calotriton arnoldi. The sequence goes on from CAWUFW010011813.1 coordinate 441,937, forward strand.
CTTGGCGTTTTATCAACACGTCGGCTCTGTTTGCAGAATACAATCTAACTGATAAACAGATCGAACTGGCACAAAGGGGAGCGAAGTATACAGTGCTGAGCATTGAAAAACTGGAAAAATTACCATTCACTGTGGCAGAAAAACCAGCTACAGAATGGCTTATTCATGGCAAAATCACTCTACCTGTGACTACTTTTCAGTTTCAGTATTGCCTCAAACACATGCAAGCAGGCAAATATGAAAGGTTGGGTAAGGAATACATTAAGACATCCTGGACTTTGCCATACACATATAGATGTAGGAGTGAGGATCGAGAAGTGTTTCTGAGCGGTACACACTGTAAAAGTGCACTAAGCGGTTCACTAATTTGTCAGGACATTTCTTTACACGGGGCTTGTAATGGTTCTGTGGCAAATTTGTCCTGCCATCAGCAGGGTACACCAGCTGCTGTGATTAATCCAACGTTTGGACAACTTTCTAATGGGAGTTACCTCATGTTGAATGATCAGAGTTGCTGTGGCATGTTGCCAGGCATCCCATATCTAGTAACGGTCAACTCCAGGGTCACTTGCTGTTTGCAAGTATTATTTGCCCCAATAGACACAGTCAGGGAGTCGCCTTTGTGGCCTTCGTTGAATGTCTCTTTTATAAGATTTGATACTTTAAGCAGAATGAAAGCCATGCTTATACAACAAACAGTGCCTTTGACCTCGGCCAAAGAAACCTATGATCTACAAGTTGCAAGGACTTCGGCTGAGATACAGGCTTTAATACGTACAAACTGTCCTATACATTTCGTAGAAATGATAGGACGTATCTTTAACATGTCAGATACAAGCGGAATTGTACATGTATTTAAGACCATCTGTTCCGGACTATTAGCACCTTTCCAGGCGGTCCTCGGAATCATCCCAAACTTTGCACATTCAGTGTTTGGTCGTGTGCCATTAATTCTAGCACTTGTTGCAGGAATCCTGTTTCTATTCCTGCTATTACGCTATGGCCAGGCTGTTCGCCGACATCACTCCGAGCGAAGTGGAGAAAGCTCTACTTGAACGAAAGTGCCGTGAGCGAATAGTACAACTTTTGGGCATACCTTGTCTACAGGAGCTTAATACAACATGGTTCCTGTCATTCAGACCAATCTGGCAAGATTGCATCTTACCTGTTCTACGCTGCCTGTTTTGCGGTGAAGAATGCGTGCTAGACACCTGTCTAACACTCCCATCAGTCATGCCAACGGATATCGATACTCTGCTGGACCCGATAACGGCCAATGCTCTGTGTTGTCCCCAGAGGCTTCCAATCCTGATGACGGCATTCATTGAGATCTCACAGACGCTTCCGGCTGCTGCTGAGGTACGAGATGGATCAACAGGCACATAGGTAGCAACGGACGCGAGCATTGCATCTTCTGCTGATGGCGATGTTTCTCATCTCTGTGCAATTAACATTCTGAACGAGGTGTTCCAAATGTCACCAACTTCGGTAGACGATATTTTGGCTACAGAAATAGATGATCTCATGTTTACACCAGACTCGTACACTGACTTTGATTCGGCTCACAGTGTACCAGAGACGCAATGAATTTGGCCCTCATGTTTTCAAAACTTGGAACTCTTCCCAAAATTGAACTTTTCCGAAAATACATGGCAAATCAATCTGCTTACAGTAGAACTATTCTTATAGTACGGACTTCAAAGTACTTCCAGGGACACATTGTCACCTTATTCGTCTAAAATTTTTTTTTTATTAATTTCCATGATATGAAGTGACGTTGATTTTTGAACAACTTATCAATCATTTCGTCATATGTAAATTTTGCTGTTTATTCTTTCAAGTTGCATTTTATTTTTAATATATGCTTGAAATGAAAACAATGCTTAAAATGTACAGTACCATTTGCATTTCATCGGTTTTAACTCCTTTTCAATGCTTTTAGAATGTTTTTAGCGACATGTGGTACTCAATTTTATGTTTAGCATTTAAATGTTTAGCATTTTAGTATTATCGTACATACGAAAGTGGAGTGGGTGTTGTATTCCGCTTTAGGTGTCCGTATATAGGTTTTCCTGAATCATGTCCTTATATAGGCACAATTCGCATTGCCCTTATATAGGCATAGAATCCCAGTCCTTATTTAGGGATTAACCGTGCACTCCAAATACAGGCATGGTCACCGACATCCGTCCACCCTAACGTCACAACGAGTTCTTAGAAACGAGACCCTTAAGCTTCGGGAGTTCCCCCAGCACAGGACTATTGATTTCTCCAAGAACTCATCTATTATGTATGAACCATTATACCTTAAGGGTTCATTCCTGACGTCTTCCTCTGTCCGACTTCACGTCAATGCTAACATTCCAAAGTACCTACCAGGTATAAATATACCTTCCCTTGCCCAAGCAAGTTAGAGGAGACCTCGACTTCAGAGGAGCCCGTATCCCGGCGTGATGCACTGAGAAGACGCTGTCATCCCTGCTCGCAGAGAGTCCCGCTTCCAGTGATCTGACTTCCCTCGCGGGGTGTTAGAGTTCGAGTCCGGAAAGAGATTCCCACCTCTCTCATTCTTAAGGTATGGAGCTGACTAGAACCTAGAGGGACTCTTGGCATACTTGGCTTACTTGGCATACTAGGCGTAACATACTCTTAGTGTACCGTAGTAAGGAATACTTCACCTACTTCCTACCTTTCCCTACACCTCGGTTAGGTTAGGTATATTGGGGTAGAACTAGCGTAGGTACGCATCGTATGAGTACTCGCATTTTTAGTTCATGTTATTTATGTGTGTAAATATCTACTAAAAGATAATGCTAGTGCAGTATTATTTATTTCTACTGCTTACGCTGTACATTATTTATCTTGCATACTGTCTTGTGATCGTAACAGCACATATTACTTACACGAGAAACAAGACTGTTTAATAAATCTTTTATTGAAACGCTCGTCTATTCTTTCTGTGTAACTTTGAGGAAAACTAAGCATGCACAATTGAGCTGAGTGAAACGGTTATCTATTGTTTCCACGACTCTGGGACATGTTCCGATTCTAAAGGGAAACAAAGTGGTCATGTTTTGCGGCTGCCAGAAACTACTCCCTTCTTGTTATTCAAGGAGTTTCTAGTGGCCTCTGAGCTAGCTGGCACAAGTAATTAAGTTTAATATACTCAATAGGGACATATCGAACTTAGTCCTATGTCAAACCTACAGGGTATATTATTCCAATGCGCAGAGCCTATTAGGGAAATAGGAGCTACACTACACAAGGTTGGAAACGGTTCGTTAAACAGTGATTGTTAACTATACACGATGTACGGTAAAAAGCCAATATCCATAAATCAAAAGTGTATTAACGGAGAGTGTTGTGGTCCAAGCCAAGCCCTAGGAGCCCCCACAAGGCAGTGCCCCTCGCAGCTACTTTCGCTGAGCCGCCTCACGTATAGCTCCCGGAGGTACTTCGATACGATGCGGCCTGCTAAAGAGCCTCTGAACCAAAGTTTACATTTTACTTGCAGCCTTTCTCTTGGCTACACATAAAAGGCCCGCTCTACAAAGAGAAGAGGAAAACAAGCAGTGGCGACGTCACCCTTATCGGTTGCTCCCTGTGCCCTCTTACACCCCATGCACCAGGTCCCTTCCCCCACACTAATTCCCTGTACCTTCAGGTTAACCGCTGGCAGCTGCATGGCTCATCTGTTGTTTCACTAAAGTCTAAATTTCACGTGATAGTGAAGGGCGGGCCATTATGTCAGCAGAGCTAACGATTGTTCTAGTAAGCAAAACAGAACCCAACACTTTCTAAGGGGGGAGGGGTTCGAAAGCAGATCCTTAGCCCACTAATCACCATAAGCCTTTTCGCCCCCAATGAACTCTGTACCTGCAGCGTGGCTCAAAAGCACAGCGAGGGGCGGCATTTTATCTTCAGCACAGCGCTGGTTCGCGGTGAGCGCGCCTCAAAGAACAATAATTGGGGGCTGCTCCAAAAGCGCTGAGTTGCGAAGAGTGCATCTGGTGGCCCAGACGTGCTCTCTAAAGTGATTTACAAGTTGCATGTAATGCAACCCCACAAGCGCGCGCCGCCAGTGAAACGCAGCTTGAATGTAAAAAAAAAAAAAAACTAGGAGCACACCCTCCTCCGTCACGCCAAACAAAGATGGCGTCGGCCTGTCCACATGGGCCGTCCTAAAAGTGGACAAGGCGGTAACCTAAAAGCCCGATTTTCAATCACGCGCCAGCGTTTAACATAAACGCTGACGCAAGCCAATTGAAAACAAGGGCGTGGCTTAAAGTTCGCTTCCAAACTGTATCGATTCCAAAAGGCCCTCGCAGAGCGAGCAGCGCATGCGCGCTGCAACGCCAGGCGAGACCTAAAAATCACAGGAGGTATCCAGCCACAGTCATTAACTTTCATTTCTCTAGGCTCCTGAATCCGAACTGAAAATTTACTCCAGGCAGGGGAAACTTTAGGTCATGTGGAGGTGCTCACAAAAGGGCTCATCGTTAAAATTAACCTTAACCTGTTCATTTGCCAAAGGGATGGTACTTTCCTGTGTGGACTCCTTGGCTGGCATGAGAGTCAGCTGTGTGTGCATATTTCCCATCGGCTTCAAAATTGGTGAACATGTTAGGGGCAAGCGAACAGGGGACAGCGCCCGAGCCAGTTTCAACTGTGCCATAGGTTCAGGGGCCAAAGTCCGTGAAGGAGCAGCGGCAGGAGGCACTGAAGTCAGAAGTGATGGAGTTGCCAATCCTGGAGGAATGGAACATCCCCTTGGGGAGTAGCCGAGAGGGTTGCAGAGCCATCCTGAAAAGATACAGCAACACTAGCTGGAAGTCCTCTATCTGAGAAGTGTCAGCCAGAGGACTGCAAAAAGTCAATCTCATTTTCTTAGGTGCTGGGAAGGGCTGCTTAACATCGAGGAGTCTGGCATTGAGGAATGGAATCAAAACTTCGAACGGTTCGAGGAAAGGGACCGCTTCCTTGAGGTAGAAGAATTATTCTCATTCCTATGGCACATTTATTTGTGTGGGAAGATCTCTTTGGAGAATGTTCTTTGGTAGAGGACTTATCCTTGGGAAAGGGAGTCCACTTGGGAGTCTCTCTGCGGTCCTTAGACAAAACAAAATGGCCTCCTGTTCCCCAGTGACCTTCAGGTACACGGAGGTGCATGAGTGGCAGGCTGCAGCGTCATGTCCCGACCTCAGACACCACATAAAGACATCAGGCGTCCGACGAATATATCTTCTTGGTGCTCTGGCTGTAAGACTTAAAACCAGAGAGTCTTGGTAGAGACATCTGACCTAGTGGATGTTGAAAGCTGAAGAAGTCCTTGGTGAGACACAAAGCGAGAGCTCCGGACTTTGCTGCACTGTCATAACAGACTAATGAGAGCACTTTGTGGACGGTTGCCAACTGTTAGGATGAACTGTTGATCTAGAAGTGGAACTGATTCATGGAAACCTGTCCTGGCAAATAAAAGAAGACAAATTTGGAAAGCTGCCTTTATTTTCTTTATTTGCTGGAAAGTGATTTTTCTGGGGAAAAATCTTCACTTGTGCTGATTTCCGAGGTTGAGAGAACTCGGACGCATCACTCCAAGAAAACAGCACCCTCCTCAAATCTATTAACTCTCTTGTCCATCGTAAGAGGTTTTCATCTCTGCAAAAGCCACTAATTTGCCTTCGAATGCTACATACAGTCTTATGGCTTGACTTGCTGGGTCTAACTAACTTCTATAAATGTTTCAAAGGCAAAAGCTTTGACAAGCCCAAACCGCAATAGAAAACAACTTTTAATCTGTGGGTCAGACTAGACTGGACTCCAGGTTGCTGTTGAATCTCACAAGGTGTCCAGATGTGTATTGATTTCACTGTTTCTTTTAGAACAAAAAAATCCTACCTGATTTTCTCCACTTTTTTTGTATTTTGTTTAAGTTTTTATCTTATTATTCTAAATTTGCTTGGATCTTGAAGTTATCAATTTCTTTAAGTGTACTGCCTTGTTATTCAGGCTACCGAAGATGAGCCAAGGATGTGGTTAGCAAAAAAACCCTGCTTTACTCTTCTCAATCTCTCTGAGCAATGTGGAAGCTCAGTCACAAATCAAAACAAGCAGATGCCTAGGCCCAGCCCCCACCTACCTGTGACCAGTCTTCCGGATAGTCAAGGCTCTTTTGGACCCAGCTCTCTAGCCTCGAGGCTACCGGCTTTGCTCCTGTGTCTCTCTCGCACCTCTCACCTCTCTCTCCCTCTCTTTTTCTGCTCACCTGTCTTTTTTCTCACATATTTTCCTCTGCACTTTCTGGGCTTAAGTCAGGCAGTTTTGCTCTTGCTTGAGCCCGCTTTCTCTCTTAGCCTACAGTGATGATCTTTTGCTCTTCTTACACCCCACTTTCTGCCTCCACTGAAGCTCTTAGTCTCTGTTTTCAACCTGCTCTTTACCTCCACTGAAGCTTTGTCTCAATTTTACCCCCCTTTATGTCTCACTGTAGGTCTTTATACTTTTCCCTGTTTCAGGTCTTCAGCTCTCCTCTCTCCTGTGTGTTTTACCCTCATTGTCCCCCACCCCCATCCTGCGCCTTTCCTGCCTCCCCTTTTCCTTACCCGCTTCTTCCTCATCTTCCTGTGTCTTCTTTCCCGCTCTCTTATAGCCCCGCCCATCACCCCAGCGCTTCTCCCCCTCCCAAGACTTACTTGATGGTGGCTGCTGCACTTCATGCACCAAAGGCAAGCCCTTGTGCCCGTTCATGCTTGGACCGTACCCAGCGCCACGAATCCTGGTCCAAACGCCCCCCAGCGATACACCATGGCGCTTCATTGGTCACTTGACCGGAGACGCCTCTCCTCCCACTGCTGCCGCACCGTGCCACACACCATGGTAGGAGCCTCCATCTGCACCCACTGCTGCTTTACCTGAAGCACCTTTAGCAGCCTACCCACACATCCCACGCAAGCACTAGCAACACCATCAACACCCTCACACGTCACATACTACAGCAAACCTGCAACCCAGCACTCACTCACATGCATGGTACTCAACACCTGCCGCCCAGCAAATAAACAACCGATATCTGGGACCTGCTGAGCAGCGACGCACCAAACCTCCTCTTCCTCATGGAAACCTGGCTCAACCCATCATTGGGCACCCAACATCGCCACGGCGATCCAAGTAAGCTACACGATTGCAAGACAGGACTACATTCACAAGGCTGGAGGGGGACTCGCAATCATCTACAAAGACTTCATTAAGTGCTCAACCATCATGGAAAACGCCACCCCATTCATGGAACACCTGCACTTCAAACTGCAAATCTCCTAAAACTTTACCCTAAATGGAACCCTCCCCCACCGACCATGAGGACCACGAGCTATCTTCACTAGCCTCATAATCGACTTCATTGCCCCCTCATCATCGACTCCAAAGTCTTCATACTCCTCAGTGACCTCAACTTCCACCTAGAAGACAGAACCAACCCCTGCTTCACAGCACTTCTCGAAACCCTGAACAAAACTGGACTAACCCAACTCGTCAGAGGACCCACACAGCGCCAGACACACACTGGACCCCATCTTCACCACGAGCAATAACATCAAGTACAACTCAACCTAACCTACCCTCATCTGGTCCGACTACTCCATAAATCAGTTCCAGATCAACACACCACAAGCTAACGCACCTACTAACGTCAGCCTTCCCACCCCCAGCTGGGAAAAAATCTCTGAGCCAGACTGGCTCAAAACCCTCAGCACAGATCAACCAAAACCCACAGATAACCTCACTGATGACATTGTCAACTTCAACGACTGGATTAAGAACAGCGCATACTCCTTTGCACCCATCAAACTCAACAAACAAAGAAGAACCAACTAGTAAGCCAGCTGCTACACAGAGGATCTTCGGGACACTGCAAACAGGTAGAAATAAAATGGAGAGCTAGCTGAGAACATATCAACAGAACCACCTACACATCTGCACACAAACACTACCACCTGCAACTAAGAGACACCAAGAAAAGAGCACTAGCTGAATGCATCGAAGGGAGCTCCAACAGCTGCAAGGAAGACTTTTAGATCATCAAGGACTTCACCACAACCACAGCCTCCGTCAACAACATCACCCCCTCTCAAGAACTCTGTAAAGACCTATCCAACTACTTCCACAGCAAAATGACGAACATCTACAGCAACTTAGCACACCAACTAGACCCTAGCAAATACATCTCCAAACTTCCCATCACCAATCATGACAACCCTCTGACCACATGGAAAACACTCACCAGGGAAGAAACAGCCACAGTCATGCAGACCATCCACTCAGGGGCACCAAAAGATCCATGCCCCCACCATGTCTACAACCTCAATGCATCACCAATCAACAAAAATCTCGCCCACATCAACACCACCTCCATCACCTTCCCAGAAGTCTGTAAGCACACAGCAGTCGACGCACTCCTCAAGAAAACTTCAGACAGCCCAACTGGCCAACTTCCATCCGATATCCCTGCTACCCTACCCAGCTAAAGTGATCGAGAAGGCCATCAACAAGCAACTCACAAACCACCTTGAGCTCCACCATCGACTGGACAACACTCGATCAAGCTTCAGAAAGACCAACAGCAAAGAAACTGCACTCATCACAGCCACCGACGCCATCAGGGCTATTCTGGACCAAGGAGAAACAGCAGCCCTCATCCTGCTTGACCCCTCCTTGGTATTCAACACCGTCTCCCACAACCTACATGTAGAAAGGTAGCGTCTTCTCGTCTGCATTTCCAGCACCTCGAATCCGGCCGTAGCCCTAGCTTGTGTAACTGCGTGGGGGTGTAATACATCCTGTGTATGAATTTAAAATGTATAAGCCTCAGCCTGTAGTTCGGGGGTGGGTATCTCAGCTGGAAGCAACAGAATGACCATTTGTGAGAAGTTGGCCTGGTATATGCTGTTCACTAATTAAAGTGGACACCTTGCACCAGGGCAAATCGACTCTTATGGTAGATAGGTTTAAGACAACCTTTTAAAGAAAGCTATCCTAGTGGTAGCTGTGGAGAGCAGCCTTCAGGCTAAGTCTCGGAGGAATGTAAAGCAGCTTGTTTTACCATATAATCTCTTGAATCACCAAATGAAAAGACACCACACAGGTATATATATCAAATATATATGTATTTATTTCTAAATAACTCTCTACTAATCTCTTTATGAGATTAGAAGACAAACATATGCACAAATCAACGTTTCACAATAAGTTAAGCACAAAATATGGCTGGGGCCCTAGGGGCGTACCAGACCATATACTAAGTAAGAGACTTAGGGACAACGACTTGCAGGGAGACAAGGCCTAGGGCCTTCAGAAGTGCTGGGGCCTCACGAAACCACCCAAGGCAGGTAAGTAAAGGACCCACGGGGGACGCGTGCAGTGTGGATACACAGGCGCGGATCGCCGTTAACTTCAATGGGGCAAGTCGCGGTTGGAAATAAAGAGTTTTAGGATACTTCGGGAGAACCTACAAGCAAGTCACTTACAGGGTAAGTAGTTCTAGGGCCCACACCCACAGGAGCACCGTAGTGCTGGAGTTACCTCACCCAGGGAAGCCGGGTGCATAGGTGTCCTTTGGTGTCGGGTCGCGGCGTCGTTTTCAATGGCGAACAAAGAAGACTTGCTGCTTGCGGGAGCTGAAGAAGTGTCCGGTGGAATCCAAGCCTGGATTCTGAAGAAGGATGACCTGAAAGCAGAGGGGACAGTGTTCAAAGTCACTTGGCAGTGACCCGGGGCAAGGAAGATGGATGCCCACCGTCGTCGGTTGATTCAGGTCGGTTGCGGGTGCCTTGACTCTTCAGCCACGTGGTCCAGGAGGTGTCGACGACGACCAGGAGCTGGATTCGGTGGGTCCCTCGACGTCTGCAGCTGACTGCGGTGTCGGCAACTCGATTGGAGCCAACAAGCTTTGGCAGCAGCAAGTCTCGGGGAGATGAAGAAAAGTCGATGGCGCAGACCAGCAAGGTCTGAGGGACTCACCCAGCGAGGGTAAGTCAGGGCAGGCCTGGAGCAACCAGGGGAGCCCTTTGGTTTCTTTAAGAAGTCTTCTGGGGACCCACAAGCCGGCGGGCAAGGGATCGCAAAGACACCTCGGGCGGAATCACTCAACAGGGGCCCACGGTCACTCGGGACGGTGTAGGCCTCTGATCTTCGGAGGGATTCCTGCTGGAGGTCGGGACCACACGTGGTCCAAAGCACAAGTTCGTAGAACGTTGTGAAGGGGTTGCACTCGACAATAGTGCACGGTACCCAGGGGTCGCGGTTCCTCGTTACTCGTGGGGTCCACTTGCCTCAGCTTCGCTGGGGACTCACGATGGCCTGGGAGAGGTCAGGAAATCCACTTCTTGGGCTGCAGGGACTTCGGACTCCGGCGGGAGCGGCGTAGTTTGCGACCGTCGTTGTCGTTTTTGGTGCCTGCCAAGCAGGGGAGTCACTCCTTGACTCCAAGGGAGATTCTTCTGTCTTCCAAAGGTAGTGGAACGTCGAAGGGCCAGGATTCTTCTGTAGAGCGTCGTCCAGGGGTTATCTGCTTTGCAATGGCAAGGTTCCCCCTCTTATACTAAAAAGAGGGGATGGACTAGCTCTATGACCCCACCTATGGGAGGGTCAAGGGAGGGGTGGCTACACCCACTTCCCTTTGTCCAGTTTCGCGCCAGAGCAGGGGCAGGTAGCCCCTGAGCTGGTTTGAACTGGCATATGCACAGAGGAGCCTTCTGCTCCCCCAGTGCAGGACTTCAAAGCACTCTAAGAGTGCACCCACCCAGCCCCAATACACTAAACCCTGTCTGGAAGGTGGTTACACCTCCCTGTGACAGGATGCCTATTGTTGGGCTTCCTCCACTGCGAGTTTCGGTCATCAGCAGGAGGGCAGCCCAGTGTCTGTGACTGGTGGCATCCATTTTGTGATGCCAGGGCTCTTTAGGATTCTACCGCGTTTCCACAGCAGGTACATGTCTTCTCCCTCTAGAAGGGTGGAATGCTACCCCCGCCGCCAAGATTGGCGGGGGGTAGTATTCCAAGATGTTTGACACCAAACACGACATGTTTTGATGCAGCCATTCCAAAGTTAGCATTTACCGCGAGGATATAATGCACTTAATAGTATATGGTTTAACCGCATCCACAAACAGCACCAGAGGATAGACTCCGAGAGCTGCCTGCTCAGGCAGAGGCACCCCCTCACATAGAAGCCAAGCACCCTGCCCTCAGGATTGATAGGGCCTGCCTTAGGGGTGACTGATAGGTTTATATGTGTGTGCAGGAGAGATATAGGAAACCTATATCTCAGTGAGGGGTGCTAGCACCACCTCACCCAGGCTGCAGTAGCAGGCCTGTGGTGTCAGATTTAGACTGCTTCCCAGGGGTGGCATAACACATGCTGCAGCCCCTGGGAGGCCTGTGAAGTACCTATGCCCTTGGCACCTAAGGTACCATATACTAGGGACTCATAAGGTACCACAGTATCCAATCACTAGTGCACCTAGAGTGCACTCCATGTCGTTAGAGAGAACAGAGAGGCTGGGGCCCTGATTGGCAGGGACCCAGCCAGACTATAGCCAGAAACCAGTGCTAACATCAGAAAAAAAGTGGGGGCAACATAAGAGGCAGATCCTACTCTCCTACACCATTGTTCGTCTGTAGGCATTTCAAACAAATCGTTTCTCCGCTGTGTCAGTGCTTTGGGGGCATCATATGGGGTATTCGTTTGTGTTAGGTTACATAACCTAGTGATCCTTCTGCGGGGTGAAGGGGTAGTCAATAAGTGCTCTAGTCGCTGCATTATAGCTGGAGAGGTTGGGAAGGTCGGATGTATTGTCGTGCAGGTGGCTCGAAATTGATAGTATAGAAGTAATTCGAGGATGGGTGTCTGAGTGCCATCCTGGTTTTGTGGCGGTTCTAGAAATGTGTCTTGTGGGTACAGGTCTCCTATCTTGGAGATGCCCATGTTTCGGACACGTTCTATAGAGGCTTTATCATGAAGAATGGGAAAATGTGGATGATATGCAAGTGGGGTGGAGGGTGCATAAAGCAGTGGGGTCCCGACACGTTTCCTTAGGCCATCCCACGCCCAACGCAGGGTTTCGACCGTGTTCACCTCGCTGGCCGGTCTGTGGTAGGGTTTATATACGGCCACGTGCAGTGGGGTAGGGTCAGCTACGTCCTTCTCAATGGCCACATGTGGCTGAAAAGGGATGGGGTGTATCCAGTAATGGAGGTATTGGGCTTGTGCACATAATGCATAAAGTTCAAGGTCAGAAGCCCCCAACCCTCCCGCTGATAGTGGACGTGTCAGCAGTTCCCAGCCCACCCGAGGCTGCCTTCCAGCCCAGACCAGGGCGATCATGATAGAGCGAAGAGATTTAAAGAAGACTTGGGTCAAGGGTATAGGGACATTGACGAATAGGTATAGAAACTTGGGGAGAACTATCATTTTGGTTATGGCAATTCTGCCAGCCAATGACAAAGGTAGAGCAGCCCAGAGTTTTGATTTGCACTCCAACCAGTCCACTAATCTGCGGAAGTTCATACGCCATATATCTTGTAAGTTTCTACTTAACCAAACACCAAGGTACTTAACAGCTCCATCAGCCCATGTAAGCGGATATTCCAGGTCTATTGCTAGTGGGGCATCGGTGAGAGGTAAAATAGAAGATTTGGACCAATTTATTTTTCTGCCAGACATTCCCCCATATCGGAGGGCTTCCCTCAGTACTGGGTTTAAGTTTTCATATGGTTTATGAATATATAATGTTATATCGTCCGCGTACATTGAAATTATATGACTCCTATCTGTGAAACCCAGTCCGCGGGCGGTATGGTGCTGACCTATTCTGGCTGCTAAGGGCTCCATCGCCACTGCAAATAGCAGCGGCGAGAGCGGGCATCCCTGTCTAGTGCCACGGGTTATGTGAAATGGCTCCGATATTAGCCCATTAGCTTTGAGACGGGCTGTGGGTGTAGTGTAAAGCAAGCTTATTAAATTAATAAAGTTAGGACTGAGTCCTAGCCTAGGTAGAATAGTAAACAAGAATGGCCATTCCAGAGAGTCAAACGCTTTAGTTGCGTCAAGAAACGCTGCGATGGCCAGTAGTTGTGGATCTATTTGGTGAACCGCAGCAAAGAATGTGCGCAAATTATGAGCCAATCCAATAAATCCAGATTGGTCTGGCCTGGCAATAAGTGGTAGAAGTGGCTGTAATCTATTGGCAATTAGCTTGGCTAGAATCTTTGCGTCGACATTGATCAAAGAGAGGGGTCTATATGAGTCGCAGAGGTTTGCTTTCTTGTCTGGTTTCAAAAGGGAAATAATCACCGCCTCACGCATAGTCGGCGGCAGGACTCCTATCTCTAACGATTCCTGATATACATCTAGTAGCCGGGGCGCAAGCTCTTCCGCATATGTCTTTTAGAATGTGGTGGTCAGCCCATCTAGCCCAGGTGCTTTGTCGCCAGGTAGGCTGCTGATAACTTGTGAAATGTCTTCAACTGTGAAAGGTTCATCTAGATGGGCTCTGTGCGCGTCGCTGAGCAAAAGTAATTCAATTGAGTCTAGGTACTCTCCGAGATCGAGGAGGGGTGCACTTTGCGTGGCCGTGTATAATGAGGAATAAAATCTGGTTAGATATTTATGTGTGGCCTCTTGCCCTCGAATGGGGGATGAGTCTTCGTCTAGTAACTAGGCTATAAAAGTGGGAGATGTGTGTTGTTTAAGTGCATTGGCCAGGGTTCTACCTGGCCTGTCGCCCTCTCCATAACCCCGTGCTCACGCGTTTTTCCCCAGGAATCGGGTCTCCCTATCCACCTCTTCTTCAAATTCGGATATTTTCCCCCGTATGGATGCTAGGCGACTGGGTTCCCCAGACCGAAAGAACAGAGATTCCATGGATTTAATTTCCTGCTCCAGTTTAGCCAGAGTAGATCGAATAGATTTCAGCACCCCAGCTTGTTTGGAGATACAAGCTCCTCTTATGACTGCCTTGAAGGTTTCCCACAGAGTTGAGGGAGAGTCTACCGACCCTTCATTTGCAGAAAAGTACTGGGTAATGTCAGTTCTGAATGCAGCATCTAATAAAGCGTGTGGTGGAAGACGCCAACTGAACGCGCGGGGCGATGTTTGTGGAATCATCCAGCGTAACACTACTGGAGCGTGATAGGATAGCGTGCGCGGTAGATGCAGCACGTCTATGGTCCAGGATGCAACATCACATGTTACAAGCCAATAATCCAGCCTGGACCAGGCATTATGATGTGAGGTGATACACGTACCTTCTCTCACGTACGGATTCCTGCTGCGCCAGATATCACTGAGACTGTGGTCCAGAATGAGATCATTTAGCTGCTGTGATGCCTTAAAGTGTGGGTTGCGAGGGGCTCCGACCCTATCCCAATCGTTGTTTAGAGTGACATTGAAGTCTCCTCCCCAAATGACTGTGTCACTACCAGTTGCCATTATTTTAGCTCATACATTAAGAAAGAATTGCGGGTCATCGACATTTGGTCCGTAGATGGCCACTAAGGTGATCTGTGTTGACATAAGGGTGCCAGTAAAAAGATATATCGCCCGTCCGGGTCTAACTGTGTATGTGTGGTGGACCAACCAAGGCCACGTCTGATCATTATAGAAACCCCTCTAGCGTAGTTGGAGTATGGGGCTGAGTGTACTTCCCCCCCAGTATCTGTTCTGCAATTTAGGGTCAGAGGCGTGTTTCAAGTGAGTCTCTTGGAGGAAGCACACATCTATGTGGTGCCTGCTTAGATATGCATGTATCAATCGTGATTTCCTAAAGTCGTTAAGTCCTCTTACATTCCATGTGAGGAATTTAGTCTCAGTCATGTCTCCACAGGAATGTTGTATAGTAAGTTTCTTGTATAGGTAGAGCGCACTTAGGAGCAATAGAAAAGAAATAGGAAAATGATGTTGCTTGTTGTCTCTTGTTATATAAAATGGAAATTAACATGACTGTTAAAAGGACCACGTTGCTATGTGTCATCTGCAAATACTGTGCGGTTAATGACCATGTGTCTGAGTCTGTTTTGAACTCCCTGACCCACCCACCACCCACACCAACCTCCCAACTTGGTAGCGACTTGTAACCTCCTCCCCTCCCTCGCGAAACCCCTTGACCCAAAAAACAAACACATGGGAGATCTCCCTGTGGAGCTTGGAACGTCGGCAATTACCTGCCAGATGGCAGGGTGGCCAGGCTTGACATATGAGGCGGACACTGCCGAATATGAAGCTTATATCTTTACAAAATCATGGACAGCGTGTCGCATATTACTATGGCTGGAGTAGCTAATGAAATTATCGTGACTAATTCAAGTGCATACAAAACATGCATAGCTAAATGCACAACCATTGAATAAACAAGTCAGTCATTGTCGCTCAAGTTCTGTTCCGAAGCGGGTTGTTGTGAGGAGCGAGGAGACGACTTCCTTGCGCATATATGCTTGGTGTATTTTAAGGCAGACTTAGCATCAGTAAAAAATTGTGTTCGTCCTTCGTGTGTAATTTTTAGCTTGACCGGGTATAACATGGCATATGGAATGGAGGCATTTTGCAGGATGCGTTTCACTGGCATGAACTCTTTTCGTGCGGCCTGAACAGTAGGGGTGTAATCTGGGAAGAAGGAGAGTGAATTCCCTTGATGAGTTATAGGGCTTTTGTCCCTGGCTTCTCTGAGAATTGCGTCCCTGTCTCTATAGTTCAAAAGACGAGCTATGATTGGGCTTGGCGGGGCGCCAGCTGGAGGCCTAGGGCCCAGTGAGCGGTGGGCACGCTCGACGATCATGACCTGTGAGAGTGCCGGTCCAAACAAGTCCCGTAGCAGATTTTCTATATATGGTTCCATTTTCGGGATTGCAGTGGACTCTGGCAGACCAATAATTCTTAGGTTATTGCGCCTAGAGCGCGCCTCCAAATCCTCATTTTTAGCCTTAATTACTGCCAGCACTTTTTCCATGTTTAGTATTTGTACTTTGGATTCCGCTTGAAAGTCTTGGGTGAGTGCGCCGATCTCATGATCGATGGTTTTAATACTTGAGCGCACATCAAGCAGGATAGTGCGCAGGTCTTCCTCCTGCTGCTCCATGGAATCTTTAGCGCCCTGGACAGTGTCCGGCTCAGAACCTGCATCAGTTGTGCGGGTTTGGCGCTTATTCTCAAAGAGGAGCTTGGCCTGTTTAGGGTCAATCTTACCCATTGGTGGAAATGGCGTGGGATCAGTACAGGGCGACACAATCCAGAAGCAATACCTCCCTGGGATCTCTCAGTAGGCACAAACAGCACTGGCTGGTGTCACAAGTGCTTACGCACTGTGCCTGTGTTGATGTGGTGCAGATATCACGCCCACGCCGCCAAAGCCTCTTGTGTATGAGCCTGAAGGGCACTGAGCTTCCCTACTATGTGGGGGAGCCGGCGCTATTACAAGCAGGCGGGGGGAGATCCACTGCACCGGCGGGTGCCCGAGCAGGAGCGACAGGACAGACCCCTGCGCCCACAAGACCACACTACCGCTACTTAGCGCAGGAGGTGCAGAGGGAAAGGCCACCAGTCCCAACCCAGCCCCAGCGGTCACGACGTGCCAAAAGGGGCGCAGTCGTAGGCAGCGAAGGCGAGCCCGGGCCCGCACCACATCCGACTCCGGCCCACACTCACTGCACCTTTCCGCGAAACTGCACCGCCTTTGTCCTCCGGTCAGCAAAGCCAGCTCCCTCCACAGCCTCAGCGCCACAGCAACAACACGCGGGAGACGGCTGAGTCGATCCACTTCCTCCGATCGCAGGTGTCGTCGCGGATCCCTGCAGGCGCTTCCGCCCTCACTGTACAGTCGCCACCCCTGCGAGTATGGCGGGTTAAAGCCGGCCAGAGTGTAGAGCCCAACCTCCGTCGATCGGCAGCCGCTTCACCCTTCACGGAGACTCGGCACACCGCAGTAAGTAGTGTTTTGATATTCCGGACCTCGCCTGGCTTATTACTCGATGATATGCGGCGGCCATTTTCCCTTTCAGACCTGGCTGCGGCGAGGCAGGGTAGATTCAGCTGCTTTTACTTCGCCCCCATGTTCGGGTCGTTGTTCAGACAGCGCAACAGGCGCTGACGATAGATTCCGCTGTTGTACACCAGCAGATTCCGAGCACAGAAGGAGATATTTGAGGATTTTGAAGCCTGGCCTGCAGAGCCCCTTCAGAAGGCGGCCATACTGCAGCACGACGTAGCCACGCCCCCTTCAATTACAGATGTTAATGCCACTACATTGTTTCAGAAAATGGAGGAAGAGAGTCAAGTCTATTTCCTAGTGCTCCTTCTCTGAACTTTAAAGAAGGTGTGCATGTTAGCTATATGGTGAAGAAACCTAAGTAGGAACGGTCCTAAGTCCTTCAGGGAGGCACTAGAGAGCCTGGAGGCCCCAGAAAGAGAGGGCTCCTGTAAATGAGTCTGATGGGAAGAGGCCCAGAACCTTCATGAGGTTGAAAGACTATTTACCTCATGTGCTCTTTAAAGCCAGGAAGGTGGTCCTTATAACCATCGCCGGATTTAGGTTGCGGACCGGAGCAAGGGCTGAACACCGGCAGAGAAGAAGCTCTGAGGGACAGTCTACTATCGGAAGGGGGGGATCGCGGCAGATAGAAGGCTAGAAACCAGACGGACGGATCGGAGCCCGGGGACACAAGAAGAACTGGCCAAACCTGAGCGCAGCAAACACTTCAAGGAGCAGACCGGGACTAAAAGGACCCCCCCCCCCTGGTGCACGGAGACTCTGGAGCTACGGTACTGGTGCAAGGGGGCCCCAAGAACTGAAGGCAGACTGAGAGGGTAGGAGACCCTGTGGCGCCCCGCCTGACTTCAAAATGGCGGCCGTCCCTCCCTTTTTCAGGTATGGTGCGGGGGCACCCCAGAGGCACCCTGAGGGGGGAAAGCAGTAATAGCAGGGCCCCAGGAATGGTCTCAGCAATCCGTGAAAAGGACCCGGATGTGGGGACCTACAGGGGTTTTAACTCCTTGCCTGACCTTAAGATGGCCGCCAGGAGACTTTCACCACGAGGAGCTCCGACCTTGGAATCTGTCCCTTCCCACCTCTTCGCCTCGTTCCTTATGTTCCTGTTCCATGGTTTCGCACCCCCAACCCCCGCGCTACTCTGACACTCTCTGAGTACGCCAGTTCACTACCCTGACAGCGGAGTCCGAGCATTATGTCCGACGTCCGGTGGAGCTGCTTGGTTCAGCTATTGAGGAGATCGGCCCTGGTTCATCACCTCGGCCGCCACCTACCCAGCCGGACATTGGGCACAGTTTCTCCCCGTCTCCCTGTTTCTCCCTTCCCCTCCCATGGCAAATTTTCTGTAACTCTGCCCTTTTTCTTTGGTTTCTAAGTTTTGATTGCTTTTAACTAATGTAACATGTTAGCCTGTAACTCTGATCCTCATTGTGTAACCTTATGACCTACCCAGCCGGACTTTGGGCAGACCTTACTTTGTCTCTCCGTCATATTCTCCCTCCTACCCCTTTATTCCACCCACTTTCTCCTTTACGCTCCATTTATCCCTCCTCTTTGCTCCCTAATTGTTTTCCCGTTGAGACCTAGCTGTTTGGCTGATGCCCGGTGGAGCTACCTGATAGCTATAGAGGAGATGGGCTGTGGACTTCCCCCTCGGCCGTCACCTACCCAGCCGGACTTTGGGCAGACTCTCCATCGTCTCTCCATCCTACCCCCATCTTATCTCCCTCCTACCCCTTTATCTCCACCCCTTACCCTTCTAAGCTCTATTTATTTAGTCTTCTACGCTCTTGAAATGTTTTTCTAGTAACTGTAACTTGTAACTGATGGAATTGTAATTTTGTGGAACCTTATGTAAAGCGCTCTGATACCTCCGGGTCTAGCCAGCGCTATATAAAACTCAAATAAAAAAAACAAACAAACCATGAATGTGTGTGGGGGCATAGGATAGTTCACGCTATGACTCGTGATTGGGAGGGGGGAAAAATTCTTCAAGTAAATTAAGCAGGTCCGGGACAAGTCTGTGTTGGTCCGTTAGGTCGGGGTGGTCAGTCATCCTCTTTTGAATGTTCAGTAAAAAAATATAGCAATGCATCCTAACATATTGCTAAGGGTTTTTTCCTGTATACCGGTCTTTTCTTTCTGTCGTAGGGCAACACTCTCTGCCTATGTCCATCACACAACCTCCCTACTCCAGTGGGCATTTGGGGGAGGGAATAGCATCTCATTGCAGTTGCGTGTTTAGCTAATATTAGTGCTAGGTCAATTAATCAAAAGGTAGCTTTTTCATTTTTAGGTCTAGGGAAGAGGCCCAATAGTCAATTAGCTGCAGTAGAGACATTGGAGCTTTCCGTGGTTCGTTCATCTTTATCTATCAACATCCTCCAGAATGGGTTCAGGGTAGGGCATGTTCAGAACATGTGGAACAAATCTGCCAGGGAGGCGCAACATCTTGTACAGACATTTGCTGGTCCTGGAAACATATAGTGTTTTTTATGAGGGATTAGATACTCCCTATGAAATATATAGAATTGGATATTTTTAAATCAACCATTCTTGGATTCTTTGTAATGGTATTCCAATGTTCTCTGTAATTCAGAGTCGTCAAATGCCCTCCCCATGGTCGTTTCCTATGTGGTTCCCAAGTGCAGTAGAGTGCTTGATGAATCTGGTTGGCAAGATCTAGAAATCTATCTAACTAAGTGACTGCCACTGCCAATCATAAGTATTGTGTGTAGAATGGGATTAGCGTCAAGTTTTAAGTCCCCAGCATTCCAGTACTTGGCTAGTGCCTGTTTAATGGTCCTGTAGACTAAGAAATTTCCCCTAGATAGACAAGATTGATCACACAAATCCTCAAAACTGAGGAGGGTCCCTTTGGAAAAGAAGTCTCTGACTGTACTGATAGTGGCCGCCTCCCATGCCATTAGTTGCCCTGATCTAAGTAAACCCCTTTTTATAGGGAGTCTCCTAAACTGCATGGCATAGGAATATGGTTTCACTCTATTCGTGTGGGGAAAGCTAAGTCTTAAGCAAGCATGGGTAGTGCTCAAGAGCATCAATGTGAGTTTGGGTTAGGAGAGCCAGGGAACAAGGCCCAGTGCTTGATACCAATATATGTCTGTGTGGTTTTGAGACCAGTTTCTCCTTGGTGATGCCCGGCTAGCCAGTAGACTAGCCATTGAAGCTGCGCTGCAAGATAATATTTGGCGAAATATGGTGCTCCCATACCTCCGCCGGGAGTAGTAGTTTAGATCGTGCAACTGTACGCCCACCCTTCCCCCACATAAGGGTGTCGCGATGTCAGTAGCGCAAAACCAGATAATGCCACTAACCTCGGGAGTCTGCCAGCGGGGACGAAGGAGTGTAGAGGAGCCCCCCTCCTCCCCTGGGCGCAACCTCCCACAGAGTGAAAAAGCACTACTATGCAAGGCAGCACTCCGGGGAAAAGGGAAGTGGATAAAATAAGAAACACTGCTGTCAAGATGGGATCTTCTTGGACCTACGTCTGTTCTAGAGTTCGGTACGGCTGCAGAAGACACCCCACATGTGAAAGCTGTATATAAAAGGACAACAAGAAGACATGCGTTAGAGAGAAGAAATGAGGAGTAGCATTCATACCCAGCGTGCTTGATTGTACTATGTCTATACACTCACAAAACAATACAGCAGTGACACCTGGATATTGGACCCAGAGACCTCGATCCTTGCAAACGAACACACACTCTTCTCTGTGCGTGGAAGGAGACCACCTTCAATGCAGACTCCTGTCTTGTAGCCTACCGCTGTTTACATCACAGCGTGCATCCGGTATAGTGCAGTAATCAGTAACCCCTTAGGGAGGTACTGCGCAAATCATCAGGGAGCTTTAGCACTCGTACGCTGCTACCATCACAGCGCGAGTGCTTTCCAAAGGGCGTTGAATAGTACGGCAGAAAGATAATAAAACAAAGTCGCGGTGCAGGAGGAGCGCTCCGGCGCTTCACTCCCTCAAAAGTACCTAAATACCTGGGAAATCCTGGCGTCGATACGCGGCTCAAAACCAAGGCTGCAGAAAAGGCGTCATGAAGCTCGCGAGACCAGCAATCGCCGGGGAATGGCGGGAAACAGCGGGAAGAATAATCCCCACAACCTCGGTCAAGCGAGGAGGAAGGAACTGGACAGTCTCCGCTTCCAGCCGCCGCAATCAAACGGAACCACGGGAACTCCAGCGGGGAATACCATCCGCTATGCAGGAAACGCCGGTTACTGGCAAGTTTGTCAAGCCCCGACCCCTGAAAGGGGAGGGGCTTTATAGAGGCGGATCGGACGGCGATGTCGGATCCGTTTTCCTGTTGGGCGTCCCAAGAGGTTGTGGGACCTGTAGTTTCTTGTGCGCAATCTGCCCCCTGGTGGCTCCTTACACCCCACAGCCACGGCCTCGCACACACAGAAAAAAGAGGATGTAGGTGTAGCGGACATGTAAGCCCCACACCCCTGTGCCTGCTCAGTGATCGTGACAGAACCCCCTCTCGAGGACCGCCGACTCGGCGGTCGTCCAGGTTTACCCGGATACTTGGTGTGAAAATGTTCTAACAGCTGAGGGCAATGGAGGTTGCTCGCAGGTTCCCAGGTTCTATCCTCAACTCCATACCCCTTCCAATCCACCAAATACTGCACCCGTCCCCTTACCAGCCGGGAGTCCAACAACTCCCTTACTTCGTACTCTTCTTGCCCTTCTATTTCCAAGGGTATGGGTCTCGTTTGTAGCCTCATACTCGCGGGACATGGTTGGAGTAGGGACACGTGAAATACGGGGTGTATGTGCCATGACCGGGGCAATGACAACCTCATGGCAACAGGGTTTATTACTTCCTCGATACTATAAGGACCTATGTACTTGGGTTTCAGTTTGCCCACCCCCTTGAGATGCAGATTCTTAGTGGCCAACCACACCTTATCTCCCACCTGGTATGCGGGTTCTGGGGCCCTTTTTTTGTCTGCGTACTGTTTCTGCGCTGTTTGTGCTATCGCTAATTGCCGCTTGGCATCGATCAGCACAGCTCTAAGATGGGTATGGTGTTCCTGTATGGTGGGATGTCTGGAGACTACTGGCCATTCAAAAGGGAGCATGTTCGGATGGAGCCCATAGAGACAAAAGAAAGGTGAGCATCCTAACATTGAATGTTCCGCATTATTGTAGGCAAACTACGCCATCCAGATCAGTGTGTACCAGTTCGTGGTGTTTTGGAGGGTAAAGCAACGTAGGTATTGTTCCAATGTTTGATTAAGACGTTCAGTCTTGCCGTCTGTCTGAGGATGATAACTGGTGGACATTCGGGCTTCCACTCTCATGGTATCGCATAACGCCCTCCAAAAGCAAGAGGTGAACTGAGTTCCACGGTCTGTGATAAGAACACTGGGAAGTCCGTGAGCCCTTACCACATGCTGGAGGAAAACGACAGCTAGTTCGGAAGAGGTAGGTAGCCGTTTTAACGGGATAAAATGTCCCATCTTCGTCAAGTGGTCGACTACCACCAGGATGGTGGTGTATCCTTCACAGGGGGGCATCTCTACTATGAAATCCATAGACACGGTGTGCCAAGGAAGTGGAGGTAAGGGTATCGTTCGCAACAATACAACAGGTTTTGAATGGCTGGATTTTCCTTGTGCACAGATGGAGCAATTCCTCAGGTACTCTTTGGTGTCTTTTCGTAGCGTGGGCCACCAAAAGGATCGCTCGATGCTGGCAATGGTCTTGTACTCCCCTAGGTGTCCTCCTAGCGTTGAGTCGTGAGCCCAAGCCAGTACTTGTAGTTGCAGGACGTATGCGGAATATATAAGGCATGGCAGTGGTATAACAAGTCCCCGTTCGTTGTCCTGTGTTCAGGGTCCTCTTGTATCCATGTCTGGATATCCACGTTAGCTAAGGACACCTTTACGTCCTCAAGGAAGTCCTGAGATGTGATCAACGCGAGGGTCTTGTACTGGAAGGCGGCTTCAGGGAGGATTGAGGGCGGCTCCGGAGGGTCATTCTGTCTGCTTTCTGAGGGTTCTTCGAGATGGGACAGAGCATCTGCCTTACCATTCTGGGGTCCTGGTCGCTACTTGATGATAAAATCATAGTCTGAGAAAAAGAGAGACCACCGCAGTTGACGTGGAGTCAGGGCTCTGGTGGTTTTTAGGAACAAAAGATTCCGGTGGTCTGTATATATTTCGATGGTGTGATGTGCTCCCAGGAGATAGTGTCTCCACTCCTCACAGGCTCTCTTTATGGCCAACAACTCCTTGTCTGTGATGGAATAGTTTGTCTCACTGGGGGTGAGTTTCTTTGAGTAGTAAGCCACCGGATGTAGTTGTCCTGTGTCCGGGTGCCGTTGAGACAACACCCCTCCTATGGCATACTGTGAGGCATCTGTTTCTACCACGAAGGGTGAGTGTGAGTCGGGATGGCGCAAGATGGGTGCCTGAGTGAATCGTTCTTTCAGAGTCCTGAATGATTGGTCCGCTTCTTGGCTCCATAAAAGGGAGTGTTTTTTCTCAATAAACGTGATATAGGGTGTATTATTTTAGAAAAGTCCTCGATGAAGCGCCTGCAGTAATTAGCGAAGCCCAGGAAGCTCTGTACTGATTTGACATGATGAGGAGCTTTCCATTGCGTAATCGCTTCTACCTTGCCCATATCCATTTGAAAGCCTTGTGCGTTGATAACATATCCCAGGAAGGTGACTTCTTCAACTTAAAAAAGGCATTTCTCCAGTTTGGCGTATAACGAGTGCTATTGGAGTCTGTCTAACACAGCCTTCACATGGGTAACGTGTTCTTGGGGGGTTGAAGAATAGATGAGAATATCATCGATATAAACAACACAAAATGTTTCCAAAAACCCCTGTAGTACCTCATCCATAAAATATTGAAAAGCTGCAGGGGCGTTACATAACCCAAAGGGCATTACTTGGTATTCGTATAGCCCGAATTTGGTTCTGAAGGCCGTCTTCCACTCGTCGCCTGTTTTGACTCGTACCAAATGGTAGGCGCCACGTAGATCCAATTTCGTGAAAAGCCGAGAGCCCTTAAGCTGATCCAAAAGTACCGGTATCAGTGGCAGAGGGTATCGGTGTTTGATGGTAACCCTGTTAATTGCTCTGTAATCGATACAGGTCCTCAGATCGTCGCAATCCTTTTTGGGAATAAAGAAGAGAGGGGAGGAGGCTTGTGACGATGAATGCCTGATGAAGCCGGATGCTAAGTTCTCCTCCAGATAGTTCTTCAAATATTGTGTCTCTGGTTCGGTAAGGGCATAAACCCTACTACAAGGAATATCAGCTCCAGGCATGAGGTCAATGCGACAGTCGTATGTCCGGTGAGGTGGTAGTTGGGTAGCTTTCTTTTTGTCGAAGACCGGCTTGTATTCCTCGTATACTTCTGGTAGCGTGGTGGAGCAGCAATACCCGATTTCTTCACATCCCGTTGCTAGAAAACCAGCCTGCGTACCGGAGATGCTTTCCTGGCGTATGGATTGTTTGGTACAATGCTCCCTGCAAAACTCGGAATTCAATGAAACAGTGCGGTCTGCCCACCGAATGACAGGGTCATGCAGAGTTAACCATGGCATGCCTAGGATGAGGCGAATATGTGGAGCGTCTATGAGGTCAAACTGTATGGTCTCGAAGTGGTCTTCATTGAACTGCATGGTAAGTGGAACGGTATGGTATCTGACCGGTCCGGATGTTAGAGTCTTTCCATCTACTGCCTTCACGATTTCAGGGGACTTTTTTTCTCACACGGAACCCCAATGTTCTGGGCGTACTGCTGGTCTATGAAGTTCCCAGTGGCTCCGGAGTCCAACAAGGCAGGCATTCTAAGGGGGGTTTCTTTGGTAATCCATAGAGTGATGCAAACGTTCAGGTGAGCCACGGATGGCTGAATGGTGTTTGCTAGTACTGAGGAGATCGTTTCTTGTTTATAACCCAAGGCAGAGATCTCGTCCTGACTTGGGCTCTTCAGTTTTCCGCCATGTCTGTTCTCCCCAATTGCTGGGTTGCTTGCATCCTTTGGGTGGTTGACCTTTCCGGAAGTTTAGCCCGGGCTCGACACTCCCTGATAAAGTGTCCACTCTTCCCGCAATAAAGACATAGTTTTTGCTTCCGTCTCTTTTCTCTTTCTTCTGTGGTGAGCGGATCTCGGATCCCCCCTATTTGCATAGGTTCGGGTCCTTCTGGTGATTTGGCAAGTTCGTCGGTTGTCGGTTTTTGTCGGGGGAAAAGAAAACGGGTATCCCCCCGGCTTCTATCCCCTTTTCTCTCCTGTAGTCGGTGGTCCAGCTGGACGGTGAGATCGATCATCTCTTCACAGGTTTGTGGTAGCTGCACCACCTGAGACAGGACATCCTTGAGTTCTCCGCGCAATCCCTGATAAAATAGAGTGGTGCGTTTCTCCTGGGGCCAGTCGGTTTCCACTAGGAGGCGGTTAAAAGTGGTGATGTAAGTCAACAAGTCCTGTGATCTTTGCCTAAAAGTGATTAATTCCCGATCCAGTGTCAGCATATGAGATTTCCGGTCAAATAACTTCCTCATTTCCAGGCAAAAGTCCGAGAAGTTGTGCAGCACAGGGTCGTTTCGCTCCATCAAGGGTATGATCCAGCTAGCGGCTTTCCCCCCCATGTACGACATAATGAAAGATGTTTTTGCCGCTTCGTCTTGAAAAACCGCAGGCTTACAGAGGAAGTGTAACCTGCACTGATTAAGGAAGATTTCGAATTCTTTGGGATCCCCAAAAAAGCGTTCAGGAGGTGCCAAGGGTATCACAGTGTTCTGTATGACATGGACTGTGAGAGTGGATACAGCAGAGTGAGGGGCTGCTGCTGCCGTTGAGAAGAACCCTGTACCCTGTGTATCACCCACGGAGGCTGCAGGCGTGGCAGATACTGGAGGGGGAAGAGTCCAGTCCCTAATGTAAGAACCCGTCCCTATGCTATCAGGTCTACCTTTTCGGGATAGGCCAGCTACTTCCCTGCGCAACATGCCCATCTCCTTTCTGAGTTCTTGGTTTTCCGAGCGAGAGGTTTGCACCTCCTGCTTAAGAGCTGAAAGGCTCTCTATGAGTGAGGTCAAAACCACGTTCGTATCCATCGTCCAGGCTGGGCAACAGTCTTGGGCTTGACAATCTGTTGCGATGTCAGTAGCGCAAAACCGGATAATGCCACTAACCTCTGGAGTCTGCCAGCGGGGACGAAGGAGTGTAGAGGAGCCCCCCTCCTCCCCTGGGCACAACCTCCCACAGAGTGAAAAAGCACTACTATGCAAGGCAGCACTCCGGGGAAAAGGGAAGTGGATAAAATAAGAAACACTGGTGTCAAGATGGGATCTTCTTGGACCTAAGTCTGTTCTAGAGTTCGGTACGGCTGCAGAAGACACCCCACATGTGAAAGCTGTATATAAAAGGACAACAAGAAGACATGCGTTAGAGAGAAGAAATGAGGAGTAGCATTCATACCCAGCATGCTTGATTGTACTATGTCTATACACTCACAAAACAATACAGCAGTGACACCTGGATATTGGACACAGAGACCTCGATCCTTGCAAACGAACACACACTCTTCTCTGTGCGTGGAAGGAAACCAACTTCAATGCAGACTCCTGTCTTGTAGCCTACCGCTGTTTACATCACAGCGTGCATCCAGTATAGTGCAGTAATCAGTAACCCCTTAGGGAGGTACTGCGCAAATCATCAGGGAGCTTTAGCACTCGTACCCTGTTACCATCACAGCGCGAGTGCTTTCCAAAGGGCGTTGAATAGTACGGCAGAAAGATAATAAAACAAAGTCGGAGGTGCGGGAGGAGCGCTCCGGCGCTTCACTCCCTCAAAAGTACCTAAATACCTGGGAAATCCTGGCGTCGATACGAGGCTCAAAACCAAGGCTGCGGAAAAGGCGTCATGAAGCTGGCGAGACCAGCAATCGCCGGGGAATGGAGGGAAACGGCGGGAAGAATCCTCCCCACAACCTCGGTCAAGCGAGGAGGAAGGAACTGGACAGTCTCTGCTTCCAGCCGCCGCAATCAAACGGAACCACTGGAACTCCAGCGGGGAATACCATCCGCTATGCAGGAAACGCCGGTTACTGGCAAGTTTGTCAAGCCCCGACCCCTGGAAGGGGAGGGGCTTTATAGAGGCGGATCGGACGGCGATGTCGGATCCGTTTTCCTGTTGGGCGTCCCAAAAGGTTCTGGGACCTGAAGTTTCTTGTGCGCAATCTGCCCCCTGGTGGCTCCCTACACCCCACAGCCACGGCCTCGCACACACAGAAAAAGAGGATGTAGGTGTAGCTGACATGTAAGCCCCACACCCCTGTTCCTGCTCAGTGATCGTGACAAAGGGCTATCTATAGAGTATCTCGGTCTCTGAATGTGGAGAGCAGGATGAGTGTCAAAAGGTTAGTAAAGTAGGAATGGTAATCCCAGTTCTCTCTAAGGGGAATCTCCATTGAAGTTATAAGCAATGAATAATCCCGCCCACATGCGGAGATCCTGGAGCACTTTTCCATAGTATGTCTTCTTAAAGGTAGGTGTTTGCCTTTCTTCAGGAAGGTCTGTAGAAACCCTTAAGATAAGAACATTATGCAGCCTATAAGGAAGGCCACAATGACCAAATTCTGCAGATTATACTTAAAAAAGTATAATGAAACCCTTATGTATATATATTTAAAGCCAAATACTTTCGTAGACAGCTTAAATCTCATTTACAAACCCCTTTTTGTAAAAGGAGAGAGATGAAGGATACAAGGACAGTGTAGCCCTATAGGCTGCCATTATGTGAGTGTAAAAACAGCGTCTGTGCCTTTAAAGACCTAGAGGCCACCAGTACCCCATCATTCCCAACAGACGGCAGTTGCTTCAGTTCTTTTTTACAAGATGTGGCAGTGATAGATCCAATAATCCAATAGTCCAATAATCGCCTCTGTCATCTCCACCGGGGAGGCAGGAGTGTTGCTTATGACTTCAATGGAGATTCCCCTGAGAGAGAAGTAGGATTACAGGCAAGAAACCATTCCTTTTCTCTCAGGGGATCTCCATTGATAGTCACAAGCACTGAATAGAGTAGCAAGCCCAACCCGACCTAGAGCGGTGGAAAAGACAGAGGAATGATCAAACGACCAGATTAAGCTAACAAATTTCTCAGCGAGGCCTGTCCTACCTGAGCATCTGCTCGAGCATCGGAGTCCAAACAATAATGTTTGGTAAACAAGTGAACAGATCTCCATGTAGACTATTTGCAAATTTCAGCAACAGGGACATTTCTCATAAAACTGGCAGTAGCAGATTTCCCCCTAGTAGAATGAGCTTTAGGTCCAGTGGACAAATTCTTATTCAATTTTTGGTAGCATAACAGGATGCAAGATACTAGTCATCAGGAGATGGATTATTTGGAAGTGGCTAGATCTGCACAGACTGGGCCATAGTTTATAAACAATTGGTCCGATTTACGTATGTCTCATGTTTTTGTAAAACTTTAAGACTCGCCTAACGTCTAGGGAATGGAGAGTTCTTTCAGCAGGTGTGGAACGATGCTGAAAGAAAGTTGGTAAGGAAATCGTCTGAATGACATGAAAATTCGAAACGACTTTAGGAAGGAATTTTGGGCGAGTTCTCCTCACTACCTTATTTGAGTGACAAATTCCTGGATTTCACTAACCCTACATGTGAATGTGATAGCTACGAAATCAGATTTCCATGAAAGAAGTTGCAAGGACAATTTGTGAATAGGTTCAAAAGCCTGCATGAGGCGTGAGAGAACTATATTGAGCTCCCAGGGAGGAGAAGGACGCCTAATGGGAGAGAAAACCTTTTTCAACCCTTCTAAGAAAGCCTTTTTTTCCCCTCAAAACTTTATTGGGTTTTAAAACATGAAGTAAAAGGTACAATCGACAGTATAGTACAATGGAAGCACGGTACATATGTAAGTTGAAACATAGCTTGTACGTCTAACAGGAAAGATACAGTGGGAACCATGCGACATACTACATACGCTTGTGTATGTGTAGAAGAGTTTGTCGAGTTTGCACAACAAAAGGGGAAATATACAATCTCGGGTAGTGGGGGATAGGGAAGGGTGGGTGTAGGTGTACGGAGGGATCTATATCAGTGAAGCAACCTGAGACAGAGATACAGTAGCTGTGTGTGCAGGGTCTGTCAGTAAAGATGGAATTATGCAGCATGTTATGAATGGGTGAAGATGAGGGGGGTACATCAGGCAGTGGCTGGTGTGAGTTAAGCACAGTAGCCGTTACGGAGGGAGATCATCATTTCCAGTGTGTTACAGAAACTGCAAAAGAAGGGTGGCCCACTGAGGGGAGATGGGTTGTTTACGGAGACCCCTGACCTCATCACAGCAGAGGGAGTCTTCCTTCGCCGCACACCATTTATGGACCGCGCCATACCAGGCAGCCAGAGAATGAGTCGCCGGGGAGCAGTAGTGCAAGGTGAGGGTATGTTTGGCAAGAAGGAGCGCCAGGGGCGTGAATTGAATGCGCATCTTGTGAGGCTTGTGGCATCTGAAAACGCTGAGTGAACACGCCTCCCACGTGTGAATGTCAGTGAGCTCCGTAACCTGGCGTAGTGTGGCGTGTACTCTTTTCCAAAAATGGTGCAGAGCTGGGCAGGACCATATCATGTCGCAAGTCTGCTCCTGGAGCCTGACAGCACGGGCAGTGTGCATCTGCTTGTGGAAAGAAGCAGTTAATTTGGGCCCGGGTGAAGTAGGCACAAAGCAGCATGAAGAGATGTAGGTTTTTAAAGCGTAAACTAAGGGATACTTTTTATGGAAATTCTAGGGCAGTCTCCCACTCCTTATCGTGTAATGTACACCCAAACTCCTCCTTCCATTAGTGTCGCAGGGTGTCTAGGGGAAGTACGGTCAGTTCGCAAATGGTTTTGTACAGCCAAGTAATAAGGTAACGGTCCGGGCCCATCATAAGGATAGTCTGCAACACAGGGTGCGTTGTAGGTTCTCACTCCACAGCATTCCATAGGGTTCAACATGTGCTAGTGAGTTGCCGATGAAGAAGGAATTGCCCTGGGGGTAGATCATAGTCTGCAACTAGCTTGTCAAACGAAAGGAACTGGCCGTTAAGAAAATGGTCCCCAACTGGGAGAAATGAGTGCTCCGTCCAGAGTACTAGGTCGCCGCGGTCGAAGGTTCCAGGAAATTTAGGAAGAATGACCAGCGGCAATGCAGGAGCGCATACCGGGGTTATCAGGGACTTGCGGTGTACTCTGATCATTCAAGCCCAAGCCAGTACCACCTGTAGGGGTGGCGAGGCACTGTTTTTGGAAGTAGGAGGCGGTGGATTGCTGGAGAAGGCAGGACACCGTTCATGCCACAGGTCTTTCCAACATACTTCCGAGCCGTTCGGCGGGACAGCCATTGTATGTGTGTCACCATTAAATACGCTTCAAATGACCGGGCGCCCAACCCTCCCTATCGGGAACTGCAGTATGCTAAGCACTAGTCGGCGTCCCCAGCAGCCCCAGATAAGATCTCCTAGAAATGAGTTGAGCTCTCTGGAGAATGAGCGAGCTGGGATTATGGGAAGGTTAGTGAAGTAATAAAGCAGGTAGGAAAGGATAACCATTTTCGCTAGTGCAATTTTACCTATAGGGTCAAGGGGCAAAGATCCCCAGAAGTGCATTTGCGCCTTAATGCCCAGCAGTGATACCCGAAGGTTCCCCTCAAATATATCTTGCGGGGTGTGATAGAGATGAATACCTAGGTAGCGAGGAGCGGCTGTTTGCCAGCGAAGAGGGGTAGTGCCTAAACATATGGATCATGGTTACTGGTCAGGGTGCAGTGGATGTATGGCCACTTGTCCCAGTTTACTCAAACACCAGTGGCTGTGGCAAACTCACCTAGTGTGTTGAAGAGGGGAAAGATCAGAGGTGATGTCCTTCAAATAAATGAGGAGGTCGTAGGCGTACAGGGACACCACGCGCATCCTGTCTTCCAGGGGTATTCTTGAGCCATCGCCCTCACGCCGTAGGCATATAGCAAGAGGCTCCATCGCAAGGGCGAAGAGCAGTGATGAAAGGGGGCACCCCTGTCTGGTGCCTCTGCTCACTTGAAACGGGGCAGAGATAAGGCACCCCAGGCAGACTTGGGAGGTTGGGTTAGTGTCTTGCCTCGCCCTCCAGATAATACAGAATTTCACTCGGTGACTCAATGACGACGAAGCAATAAACATTACACTGCAACCCCTGGAGAAGGATTTTACTTTATAAAATGAAACACATCAAAGACTCTCTCAGAATAAGGATTAGGGTTTTATTTATGCAATGCTCTTTAACAGAAAGGCTTTCCCAGATGCCAAACGAAGTGACAACATTCAAATGTGTGTGTGTGTATATATATATATATATATATATATATATATATATATATATATATATATTAATTACCTACTGGCGGTCACCAGTAGGTAGTTATAGTTAGGACCTATTTTCCATAGGAAAAGCGTTTTTTGATTTGCCAATATCTTTGGCGCTATTTGACGAATCTTCGCAAAATTTTCAAAACTAATGGCCCGCTCCGGTCAGCTCCTGTCTTAAAAGTTTCGGGGAGATTCGTCAAGCGGGGGCCGATAAAAAAGGGGTGTCCCGAAACACGTTTTCCCCATGTAAATTTCCATAGGAAACTTTAGACACGGCTACAGCCCGAACTGCTGAACGGAATTACACCAAATTTGGCAAAAAGGTAGCTCTTATTTTCAGAAAGCGACCTTTTTTTTTTTAAATGGTGTAAATCCGTTCAGTGGTTGCTGAGAAATTCAAAAAATAAAAATGTATATATCTGAGCACAGAGGAGGAGTCGCGACTCCTCCCGAGCACGAGCTTTATTCTAATTGGCTGCCAACACTCCAAACCAGGAAGTGTTGGCAGCCATCTTGTGACTCGGTAACAGAGTCACAAGAAAACAGTACAAAAAAAAGGTGAAAAACAAGAAAAGGGGGCAGGGTAGAAACACCCTGACCCCCTAGGCCTGCTCAGGGTGTCCCACAAGGACCCCCAGGCCCAAAAACCGCATTTCTTTAAAAATAATTTCGGCCGAATTCGCGCTGGGTGCGCGAATACGGCCGAAATTATTTTTAAAATACGAAGCGAGGGCTCCTGCGCTTCGTTTTCTATAAGCCCCCGGGTGGGCCAGGTCCCAGGGGCAATCACTAATTAATTTGCGGGAGCCCCTGGGACCGCCACCTCCCCGGGGCTTAGTTAATTGAATGCAAGGGGGCACGCGGTCCCCCCCGCAGCCCCGGGGACCGCCACCTACCCGGGGTATGATGAATAAATGCGTGGGGGTCCCAACCCCCCCCCCACGCTGCCCCGGGGACCGACACCTCCCTGGGGCATTTGTAATTATGAGGTGAGGGGGCCTCGCTGGCCCCCCCAAGCTCCGGGGACCGCCACCTCCACGGGGCTTACAATAATTATAAGAGGGGGGGCCTCGCAGGCCCCCCCAAGCCCCGGGGACCACCACCTCCCAGGGGCTATGCAAATGTAGGGAGGGGGGCCACGCAGCCCCACTCCTGGAGCCCTCGATGGCCCTGGAGACCGCCATCCCCCAGGGCCAGCTCCTCCAATGTCCCGGGGTGCCCACCCCCGGGACATTGCCGTTTGCTATGGCAGGGCGG
The DNA here is from genome assembly GCA_963921515.1 of Calotriton arnoldi. NCBI lineage: Eukaryota > Metazoa > Chordata > Amphibia > Caudata > Salamandridae > Calotriton > Calotriton arnoldi. Next base: position 474,628 of record CAWUFW010011813.1, read on the forward strand.
GAGCACGGCTCCCGCCCTGCCATAGCAAACCCCAGCTTCGCTTTTTAGAAGCGAGAGCAGGAAACCTGCTCTCGCTTCCAAAAAGCAAAGCAGATTGCTTTTGTACAAGGGGAGCTGCATGTCAGCAGCTACCCTTGTGCAAAAGCAATGCCGCCTCCCACAGGAGGCGGGGAGCCGGCTGGGACTGTGGGGGCATTGGGGCTCCCCCCACGGTCCCCAACGCTAAGGGCCGGCCCCGGGGGATGGGGGACCTCAGGACACAAGTGGACTTCATCTCCCGAGCAGCAGTGCGCCAAGAGGAGCGTTTGCAGAGTGGTGTAAAAAGGGTGCGTGGCCTCAGACCACCTCTCTGCAATCCAGCTGTGTGGCGCTTACTGGAGGTACCTGGTGGGCTAGTTGGCCCCCAGGGACCCTCAGTATTCAAGGGAACTTAATCCCCCAACTTAGAACGCGCCAGGAGGCACGTTTGCAGAGTGGTGGAGAAAGGGGGCGTGGCCTGTGTCTACCTCTCAGCAATCCCACTGTGTGGGACTTACTGGAGGTAAGAGGTAGTCTAGTTGGCCCCTAAGAACCCCCAGCAGTTAAGGGACTTTAATCCCCATCGAAGAGCGCACCAGGGAGCGCGTTTGCAGAGTGGTGGGCTAAGGGGGCGTGGCCTGTTATGAGAACTTAGCAATCTTGCTGTGTGGTACTTACTGGAGGTAATAGGAGGGGTAGTTGGCCCCCAAGGATGTACTTGGGGGCCAAGTACCCCTCTTGTTACTTCCAGTAAGTCCCACACAGTAGGATTTCTAAGACGTCTTCGGAGGCCATGCCCCCTTTCTCCACCACTCTGCAAACACGCCTCCTGGCAGACTACGGGATGGGGGATGAAGTCCACTTTACTCCTGAGGGACTTTGGGGGCCAAGAAGCCTTTCTGGTACCTCCTGTAAATCCTACGCAGCTGAATTCCTGAGCGCTGGTCGGAGGCCCAGCACCCTTTCTCCACCACTCTGCAAACGCGACTACTAGTTAAAGAAGTGTTTGTAATGTAATAGGTTTCGCATTTGCGAGAGTTAGAGCTATTGGCGTTGTAAATGTAAACGTTTTTACTAATGTTTTTGGAGTGGTGTGGATGTACGTTGTGTGTGGTGGAATTATGTGGTATGTTGTGCAGTGAAATTATGTGGATAGAAAGTATGTGGTATTTAGTGTATAGGAATTATGTAGAGTGGGATTATGTGTTATGGAGAGTAATTATGTGGTATGGTAGTCTGTGTTGTGGAGTGGTAACCTCAGGTTTAGTCTTCCTCGTTTCCATAGAAGCTCAACTATGAACTCAGTGAGACAAAAAAAGAAGGAATCACTGAGGAGCACTTGTGGACCTAGTCAGAGGTATGAGCAGGGCCACTGGAATTATGCGACTGTTTGGCTGCACCGACTTTCGCACAATTATACATTTTCTGCATTAGCCACATAATTCATCATCTGCTCCCTAATCTGCAGATTTGAACAAAAAAAGCCTTGTTTCTAGCTCAAACGGCTCAAACGTTACAGCGTGGTGGAAGGACCTTTGCACACCTAGAATGGTCACCTGTTACTTATTGCTAAATGTTGGTGTTAAATTGGTACTAATGGTGTGCAAGCCACTCTTGCTTCCTTCTGCGCCTCTCTTGCCTCTTTCTGCATTTCTGTTGCTTCTTTCTGCACATTTCTTTTTCTGCACTTCTCTTGCCTCTTTCTGCAAATCTCTTCTACTTTCTGCACCTCTCTTCCCTCTTTCTGCACATCTGTTGCCTCTTTTTGCACCTCATTTGCTTCTCTCTGTACCCCTCTTGCCTCTTTCTGCACCCTTCTTCCCTCTTTCTGCACCTCTCTTGCCTTTTTCTGTATCCCTCTTACATCTTTCTGCACCTTTTTTACCTTTCTGCACCTCTGTTACTTCTTTCTGCACTTCTCTTCCTTCTTTCTGCACCTCTCTTGCTTCTTTCTGCACCTCACTTGCCTCTTTCGGCTCCTCACTTGCCTCTTTCGGCACCTCTGTTGCTTTTTTCTGCAGATCTCTCGCCTCTTTCTGCACCTCTCTTGCCTCTTTCAGTACCTCTGTTGCTTCTTTCTGCACTGCTCTTGCTTCTTTCTACACCTCACTTGCCTCTTTCCGCACTTCTCTTGCTTCTTTCTACACCTGTTGCTTCTTCCAGCAATTCTCTTGCCTTTCTGCACTTTTCTTTCTTCTTTCTGCACCCCTCCTGCCTCTTTCTGTACCTCTCTTGCCTCGTTGTGCACCCCTACCTTTTTCTGTACCCCTCTTGCCTCTTTTTGCACCTCTGTTGGTTCTTTCTGCACTGCTCTTGCTCCTTTCTGCACCTCACTTGCCTCTCTCTGCACTTCTCTTGCTTCTTTCTACACCTCTGTTGCTTCTTTCAGCAATTCTCTTGCCTCTTTCTGCACTTCTCTTCCTTCTTTTTGTACCCCTCCTGCCTCTTTCTGTACCTCTCTTGCCTCTTTGTGCACCCCTCCTACCTTTTTCTGCACACCTCTTGCCTCTTTTTGCACCTCAGTTGGTTCTTTCTGCACTGCTCTTGCTTCTTTCTGCACCTCATTTGCCTCTTTCTGTACTTTTCTTGCTTCTTTTGTACACCTCTGTTGCTTCTTTCAGCAATTCTCTTGCCTCTTTCTGCACTTCTCTTCCTTCTTTTTGCACCCCTCCTGCCTCTTTGTGCACCTCTCCTACCTCTTTCTGCACCCCTCTTGCCTCTTTTTGCACCTCTGTTGGTTCTTTCTGCACTGCTCTTGCTTCTTTCAACAATTCTCTTGCCTCTTTCTGCAACTCTCTTGCCTCTTTCGGCACCTCTGTTGCTTCTTTCTGCACCCCTCCTGCCTCTTTCTGCACCTCTCTTCCCTATTTGTGCAACTCTCTTCCCTCTTTCTACACCTCTCTTCCCTCTTTCTGCACCCCTCTTGCCTCTTTCTGTACCTCTGTTGCTTCTTTCTGCACTTCTCTTGCCTCTTTCTGCACCGTGTGCCTCTTTCAGCACCTCTTTTGCTTCTTTCTGCACTTCTCTCCCCTCTTTCTGCACCCCTCTTGCCTCTTTCTGCACCCCTGTTGCTTATTTCTGCACTTCTATTGCCTCTTTCTGCACCTCTCTTGCTTCTTTCTGCACCTCACTTGCCTCTTTCAGCAACTCTGTTGCTTTTTTCTGCAAATCTCTTGCCTCTTTCTGCACCTCATTTGCCTCTTTCAGCACCTCTGTTGCTTTTTTCTGCAGATCTCTTGCCTCTTTCTGCACCTCTCTTGCCTCTTTCTGCACCCCTGTTCCCTGTTTCTGCACCTTTCCTGCCTGTTTCTGTACCTCTCTTGCCTCTTTCTGTACCTCTGTTCCCTCTTTCTGCACTTCTCTTGCTCTTTCTGCACCCTTCACGCCTCTTTCAGCACCTCTGTTGGTTCTTTCTGCACTGCTCTTGCTTTTTTCTGCACATCACTTGCCTCTTTCTGCACTTCTCTTGCTTCTTTCTACACCTGTTGCTTCTTTCAGCAATTCTCTTGCCTCTTTCTACACTTCTCTTCCTTCTTTCTGCACCCCTCCTGCCTCTTTCTGTACCTCTCTTGCCTCTTTGTGCACCCCTTCTACCTTTTTCTGCACCCCTCTTGCCTCTTTTTGCACCTGTGTTGGTTCTTTCTGCACTGCTCTTACTTCTTTCTGCACCTCACTTGCCTCTTTCTGCACCCCTGTTCCCTGTTTCTGCACCTCTCTTGCCTCTTTCTGCACCTCTGAGTTAGAGGTAGTTTTAATCCCCCTGCCCTATTATGTACTGGGGCCTTACAGGGGAGTTCATGCCAATCACAGGGGTACCCCAACCCATAGTGTACCCTAGTGTATGTAGGTGTTTTCACTGTATTCTAAGTGTCTTTCAGCATAGCATTGGCTCCGGGCCTGGTTAGTCAGAGTCAGTTACCACCAGTACCAGTCAGTAAAAAGTTGGGGGCACAGGATGACTTTGCAACAAGGCCTTTTTCTGCACCTCTGTTGGTTCTTTCTGCATATCTCTTGCTTCTTTCTGCGCTTTTCTTTGTCTTTCTGGACTTCTGTTGCCTCTTTCTACATTTCTCTTGCTTCTTTGTGCACCTTGCTTCCTCTTTCTTCACATGTCCTACCTCTGTAGGCATAGTTAGAAATTATCATTTAAAAAACCTTTGAAATTCACTGAAAAAACCATAGGTTTCAGGGACATTATAGTTAGAAATTATCATTTAAAAAACCTTTGAAATTCACTGAAATACCATCGGTTTCAGGGACGTTATAGTTAGAAATTAGAATTTAAAAAACCATAGAAATTCACTGAAAAACCATAGGTTTCAGGGACGTTATAGTTAGTTGGACATTTCACTCGTACAAAACCAGAGAAATTCGGTCGTTATAGTTAGTTGAGCTAACTATAACTCACGCCCCCGCAATGCACTGCTGATGACGTCACATATTACATCATTCATGACATGGTCAGTGACATCACTGATGACATCACTGATGACATCACTGATGACATCATCCACGTGATAATCTGATGCACCTCCTCACACCCTAATATAACCTTTGATACACCCACTCTAAAATACAGACTACCATTTTCGAAACCATAGACACACCAATACCAGTTACTACATACCCACTCACTGATTCATAGGTCTACACACATGTCCACTCACTCACCCACACAGTCACTCATACATGCAGTCACTTATCAATACAGCACTATCATTTGCACTCATACACCTATACAGACACTCACACATCGCCATTCATCCATAGAGTTACTTACACACCTAGTCAATCATGCAAAGAATCATTCACACTCCCATTTACTCACCTATACAGTTATACACACACCACCTCACTTATTCATACAGATACTAACACATACTTACTCTCTTATACAATCACTGATACAAGCACACACTCATCCATACAGTCACTCTCACAATCACTCACTCTCACATATAGTGATTTATATACTCCAACACTCACATATACTGCCTTTCACATAGTTACTCACACATGTACCACTGAGACATCCATTCAGTCACCAACACACCCATACAACCACTCACCCACCCATTCAGCCCTTCACAGATGCACTCTTGAACCCATACACCCAGTGAATCACCCACTCACACATCTATGCACAGAGTCACACACCCCCCACCCACCCACACAGACACTCAGGCACCCATACAGATACTCAGAAAACCAATCAATAACCCATATAGACACTCATGTAGCTACTCACTAACCCATGCAGCCGCTTACACACCAACTGACAGACTGATACAGACATTTACACAGTTTACTCACTAACCCATGCATTCAGTAAGACACGTTTAATCACTCACTTATACAGTCAGTCACGCACCTACTAAATCATCCATTCAGACACTTATACACCCACTCATTCTTCAATACACCTTGGCATTTACATATATAAAACATATTTAAACTTTACAGACACACACAGTCACTGGATGATGTCATCAGTGATGTCACTGACCATGTCATGAATGATTTAATATGTGACGTCATCAGCAGTGCATTGCGGGGGCGCGAGTTATAGTTAGCTCAACTAACTATAACGGCCGAATTTCTCTGGTTTTGTACGAGTGAAATGTCCAACTAACTATAACGTCCCTGAAACCTATGGTTTTTTCAGTGAATTTCTATGGTTTTTTAAATGCTAATTTCTAACTATAATGTCCCTGAAACCTATGTTTTTCAGTGAATTTCAAAAGTTTTTTAAATGCTCATTTCTAACTATAACGTCCCTGAAACCTATGGTTTTTTCAGTCAATTTCAAAGGTTTTTTAATTGCTAATTTCTAACTACAACGTCCCTGAAACCTATGGTTTTTCAGTGAATATAAATATATATATATATATATATATATATGCAAGCAATAATAACACATTTGGCAAATGCAACTGTTAAATGCATTGATAATAATAAACACAAGGAGCAAATAATACTGGACGTCCTGCAAGAAATCAGAAAGATATATACACTAAATACATCAGATGGTTACTTTGGATGTGCACACTCACACCCACCGACACATCAAAAAGTCAATAGTCAAAGAAAACACCTCAGATGATTATAGCCACTGGAAGCTGAAGGGGCACGCACAAACAGCCACGCATCACAATGGCACTAATCAAAAACAAATCACTTCACCTGGCGCAAACACTGCATCTTAGCCCACTCCATACTGGGGGATTCACAGCCGGGGTTAAGAGCCTCAGCAACCAGGGTTCCACTGTACCAAAGTAGACTCGTCCGTCCCCATTTGGATTCCAAAATCACGGTTTCTAAGTCAACAATTAATCAATCAATCAATCAGGGGTTTGTTAAAGCGCGACTACTCACCCGTAAGGGTCTCAAGGCGCTAGGTGGGGGTGCAGGTTCCAATCCAACAAACCTCAGCTTTATAGTCTCAAAAAACACTAGAAGGTTTGAGAGGCCTTCCCTCCGCACCAAGGAAGCATACTGGAATTGGCCACCTTCCATGCAAGCATTTCAAAGGCAAAAGGAGTTCACACGTTCCTTCTGCATTCTCACATGTTCCAGCCTTTATCTTAACGAAGCTTACAAAAGTCTCCGATGGTACATTCAACAATCTCCTCTCCAAAAGCAAAGCAACCTTGAACATGAATAACCCAAACAACTTGAGCACTCTGGGGGCCTGTCTGTGCGCGGAAAAAGCTCAAGCAAAATAGAGTCAGAATTCACAATGACATGAGGGCATGTCAAAGCCAACAGTAAGAATTTCATAATACTTCCCAATGTACAACACAATGCACATTTGTGCACCACTGCCTATAGCATCACATACTTCATCTGCCAATGTACAACATAATGCACATTTGAGCACCACTGCTCATAACACTGCACTTCGAGACCAAAAAGTACATTCCACACCTCTCTCTCGTGCTTTCAAATGCACATCCCACACGTTCTGTTCTTGGCAAGCTGTTCTACTCTGTGACATCTCCCACTTTGCTAAAACTATGAGATTACACGAGAAATCTTCAAGGAAAAATAACCTTATGCAGGAAGTACATTCAGGCTAGGGTAAAATGAAACACCAAAAGTCAATTAAAATCATGGTAGTCAAAGGTCAAAATGCAGTATCAAACCATAAGAGTGCCTCTAGCACTACAGTTAGTGTATAGGAGCTGAGTGTATGCAAGGAGTCGTGGCCGATCTCCAAATTGGGTCAAGACCTGGAAGAGGTAAGGCCACGCCAGTGAACTGAACGCCTTCTCCAGGTCTAATATTAGGCATGCTGTGAGAAAGTCCCCTCTTACTGCATGGTTGCCCCCACTTTTTGCTGAATTGCTGATGTACTTTGACTGAGTGTGCCCTGGGCTCCTGCTAATCAGGGACCCAGGGCCTTTGTTCTTTCCCTAAAACTGCATTGAAGCCTAAACCCAATTGGCATCTCTGGCCACATGTCAGCCCCTGGTAAATGGTACCCTAGGTACCCAGGGCACTGTGACCAGAGAAGGCCTCTAAGGGCTGCAGCACTTATTGTGCCACCCTTAGAGGTCCTGTACCGTGACACTCACACACTGCTTTTGCAGGCTGTGTGTCTTGGTGCAGGACAGAGTGAAGAGTCGACATGGCACACATCCCTGTGTGCCATGCCTACAACCCACTGCCCTGGCATAGATCAGTCACCCCTCTAGCTGGGTGCACTATACCAGTGGTGAGGGTACAGGTGCATGAGCCTTGTACCCCTACAGTGTCCAAGTCCATTCTTAGACATTGTAAGTGCAGTGCTGCCATTAAGAGTATATGGTGCTGGGAGTTTGTCATTAAGAACTCCACAGCACCATAATGGCTACACTGAAAACTGAGAAGTTTGGTATCAAACTTTTCAGCACATTAAACCCACACTGATGCCAGTGTGGGATTTAATGAAAAATGCACACAGCGGGCATCTTAGAGATGCCCCCTGAAAACTAACCTACTCCTAGTGTCCAGGCTGAGTGGCTGTTTTCAGCTGCCACCACCAGACATTCCTGGACCCCTGGGTCGAGAGCCTGCTGCTCTCTGGGGCCTGGAACAATGCACACCCTGGGACAAGGTGCCGAGCCTCCTCCCCCAGGCCTTTGTGAACTTCCCAGGCCACTTGCTGCTCTCAGCAACTGGTCCCCACTGGTTCTGACCCCCACTTTGGGCGGGAGAACAGGTGGGAAAAACAAGTGAGGAAGAGAGGTGTGCCCACCTCTGCCAACTCCACCCTCAGGTGGGGGAGGCGAGGTGAAGCACAACTCTCAGTCCACGCCATCTTGAAGATGGGGGGACTCAGCCAACCAGGGACAGGCTCATGTCCCCCTCCCCCTGGAGGGTGGCATAATAGGGGGGTGTACCCACCCCAGGGAAGGGACCCATTGGTCCCTGCCTTTTACCTACCTGTAACACCCCTAAATCTAGTATTTAGGGGCACTCCTGAACCTTGCTTCCTCAGACAAGAACCTGCAAGAAGAAGAAGAAGGACCGAACAGCCGTGCAGCAGCTAACAAGAGGAAGACGCCCACTGACTTGGCCCCAGCCCTACTGGCCTGTCTCCCCCTCGAACCTGCTCCTGCGAAATCCCGGTGTGTCCTGCAGCCAGCAACCTCGAAAACCCCGGAGGACCTGCGTGCCTTCAACTACGAGGACTTTGTCTCCCGTGAACACCGGATTTGTTCATCTGCAACCTCTGGCTCTGGCCGGACACCGCGGATCCGCCCCCTCTGCACCCGCCGTCCACGGCCTGAGCTCGAGTGGGCAGTCACCACGAGGAGGTCACCCCGGCGATCCTGACCCGAGATCCAGCGACCCCCGACCTGCCTCAAGCCTCCAGCCGACGCCTGCAGCCTAAATCCAGAAGGCCCATCCTAACCGCAACCAGGAGCTGGTAATAAGATCTGACCCCAAAAGGCACCCCTGGACCCGACGCCCCACGGCCTTGTGTGCCCAAACCGACGGTGCCTAACCAACCCCTAACTTCCCAACTTACCTCTCAAAGTGGTGGTCGCACCCAGAAGACCTTCGTCCCCAAGCCTGCAGTGTCTTTACAAACCGGAGGTTCTCCATTGAAAACAGGGCGTCCGACGTCAAAACAGCACTCTGCACCCGGCCGCCCTAGTGCCGCTGAGGGTGTAACTAGAGTGCACCCTTGACCCTGGGGGACCCTGAGTCTACCCCCAGAACCTCAACTCCCACTACCAAATACTTACCTCAGAACCGATAACACTATTTTCCTCCATAGGATAACATTGACTGTTTTTCTGTGAAATGTTTCTAAGTGTGGAGTTTGAGAAACTAAAGAAATTCTTTAAAATTGCATAATCTAACAAAAACGATTTTACTTACCTGTTTTCAGGAAATGTCCCAGAGTAGTATCTAGGTATACTACTCTGTGTAAGCCTAGTAATCTCAAAAGTTACTTACCTGCTATTTTACTAAAAAGCCTATTCAAGCCTATGTACTACATTTACTAAGTATTGCATTTCTCTGCATCCATACTGTAAATCAAACCAAAGTGCATATACAATTATCATTCAAACTGTATTTCACTTGCTGTAAAGTATGTATTGCTTACCTGTGCCAGGCTTGCTTGGTTCTAGAAAATAAAATAACTAAAAGAATATTTTTATACAAAAACAATTGGTCTAAAGTTCAGTCTGAGTGTGTGAATTCATTTGCTGACTGTGTACAACAAATGCTTAACACTGTCCTCTGATACTGCCTTACTGCTCGACCACACTACCACAAATAGAGAATAAGGTTCTATCTAACTTTACCTCTGCCTACCTTTGAGGTTCCACTGGATTCTGTGCACATTATACCTCACTTTGGTATAGTATATACAGAATCCAGCTTCCTACATTGGTGGATCAGCGGTGGGATATACAACTTTGCATTTGTTGGACTACTTAGTTACCACCTGATCACACAACAGAACTCTTAAATTGTCTTTAGAATTCAGATTTTTTCAAATTGGCATTTTTGCAAAAGTACTAAAAGTCTTGTTAGGGACTTAGCTAAGTCCCTTTAGAATTTTAGAAAACTAAAAGTCACTGTAGCTAGGGTTAGAAGTTTTTTTTAAACTATGTCTCAAAACAAGAACCCAGCTGTTAGTGAAAGTAACCACAATGACATAGAGGACTTGGTTGAGGAGCTCGACCTCACCCCTTACCTTCACTTGTCTTTCAAGGAGTTAAGGTCCCTATGTAAAATTAAAAACATAGAAATGGGTCCCCCCCACCAAACAAAAGCTCCAGGAGCTGTTGGCTGGGTATGCTAAGGACCACCCATCTGAAAATGGTGAAGACCAGTCAGATGGAGAAGGAGGGGAAGGGGATGACCTGGTAGATCAACCCCCTCCACTTCCTAGAGAGAAAAGGGTCCAAGTACCCTTGACTACAAGAATCAACCTCTCAGTACCTAGATCTCACACAGGTGGATCAGGTACCACTGAGGACAGTTTCAATGAGGAGGGCAGCCTTTTAGTAAGGCTGACCAAAAGACTGGATCTAGAGACCAGGTTGCTGGCTCTAGAAAGAGAGAGCAGAGATGGGCCTAGCACCCATCAATGGTGGCGGCAATTTACTTAATAAGGATAAAGAGCAATCTTATGATCCTAAAATCCCCAAAGGGATTGTCCCTAAATATGAAGAGAGTGATGTTATCACAAAATGGTTCACAGCCTTTGAGAGGGCTTGTGAAATGAGAAAAGTGAAGAAGTCACACTGGGGGGCACTCCTTTGGGAACTGTTCTCTGGTAACTGCAGAGACAGACTCCTGACTCTTACAGGGGCAGATGCTGGGTCTTATGACCTCATGAAGAGAACTCTGATTGAGGGATTTGGACTCACAACTGAGGAATACAGAATTAGATTCAGGGGGGCTCACAAACCCAAAACCAATCCTGGATTGACTTTGTAGACTACTCAGTTAAAACACTAGATGGTTGGTTAACTGGACACAATGTGCATGATTTCAATAGACTTTACAATCTGTTTATGAAAGAACATATTTAAGTAATTGCACTAATGAAAAGTTACATCAGCATTTGGTAGACCTAGGTCTAATTTCTCCCCAAGAATTGGGAAAGAAGGCAGACCACTGGGTCAAGACAAGGGTGACAAAAACAAACACTGGGGGTGATCAAAAGTAAGGGGTTACAAAACCTCCCCAGAGGAAAGGTGGTGAGAATCCCCAAGATAAAAAGCCTGAGTCTTCTAAAGGGCCCCAAAAACCTGCACAGGGGGGTGGGTCCCAAACCTCTTCCCAGTCCATTAATAGGTACAGGGGAAAGAACTTTGATCCTTTAAAGGCCTGGTGTAACAACTGTAAGAAGTTGGGACACTCAACTGGAGATGCTGCTTGCCCAAACAAGAAGGCACCTAGTCCCACTACAGCTACTCCTGGGGTAGCAAGTCTCCAGATGGGATCAACAGTGTGCCAAGAGCAAATCGGGTTGCACACTGAAGCAGTTCTAGTTTCAGAAGGGGAAGTTGAGTTTGCCACTGTAGCTGTGTGGCCACCCAACTTAAAAAAGTACTTACAATACCCTTGGATTAATGGAACTAGGATAGAAGCTCTGAGGGATACAGGTGTCAGTGTCGCTATGGTGAGAGACACACTGGTTTCCCCTGAGCAATACTTGATTGGGAGAACTTACCCAGTCACCAATGCTGACAGTGTTACCACTAACCATGCAATGGCTATGGTGACATTAGACTGGGGGGGGGGGGTTACTGGACTGAATCAAGTAGTGGTCTCTCCAAAGCTACCAGCTGCATGTCTGCTTGGCACTGACCTGGAAACCTCAGCATTGGCTGAGGTTGAACTAAAAACCCATGCAGCAATGCTGGATATCCCTGAATTGGTGTGTGTAAAAACAAGAGCACAGAGCAAGAGACAGGGTGAAAAAGAAGTGTTGGAGCCTGAAAGTATGGCCCAACCTTCCAAGAGAAAAGGTATGAAGACTAGGGAACCAGCTTCTGTACAGCAAAAGGATCAGGACCCCTCTCCTCAGGGAGAGGACTTGGACACCCCAGAGGGAACTGAGCCCATGGAGCTTGACCCTTACCAGGTTGAACTCTTAGGCCCAGGGGGACCCTCTAGGGAAGAGCTGTGCCTTGGACAGCAGGACTGTCCAACTCTTGAAAGCCTGAGGCAGCAAGCTGCTACACAGGAAAAGAGAGATGTCAGTGGTACCCACAGAGCTTATTGGGAAGAGGGACTACTGTACACTGAGGCCAGAGACCCCAAACCTGGAGCCACTAGGAGAGTGGCAGTGCCTCAGAAGTACAGGGAGTTCCTCCTAACTTTAGCTCATGACATACCCCTAGCTGGACATCTGGGCCAAACCAAGACTTGGGAAAGGCTAGTTAGCCACTTTTACTGGCCCCAGATGCACCAAAAAGTAAAGGAGTTTGTCAGCTCCTGTGTCACCTGTCAGGCCAGTGGCAAGACAGGTGGCCCCTCAAAGGCCCCCCTGATACCACTGCCTGTGGTGGTGGTTCCCTTTGAAAGAGTAGGTGTGGACATAGTGGGTCCACTTGAACCTCCCACAGCATCAGGGAACAAATTCATTCTAGTGGTAGTGGATCATGCCACTAGGTACCCTGAGGCAATTCCCCTTAGGACTACTACAGCTCCTGCAGTAGCCAAGGCCCTCATTGGTGTCTTCACCAGGGTAGCGTTTCCCAAGGAGGTGTTTCAGACAGAGGTTCCAACTTCATGTTTGCTTACCTAAAACACATGTGGAAAGAGTGTGGAGTGCAGTACAAGTTTACTACACCTTATCACCCACAAACCAATGGCCTTGTTGAGAGATTCAACAAGACATTCAAAGGCATGATTATGGGGCTCCCTGAAAAACTTAAAAGGAGATGGGATGTCCTCTTACCCTGCCTGCTTTTAAACACAGGGAAGTGCCACAGAAGGGAGTAGGGTTTTCCCCTTTGAACTTCTGTTTGGCCATCCTGTGAGGGGACCACTCTGTCTTGTAAAGAGGGATGGGAGAAGCCTCTCCAAGAACCCAAACAAGATATTGTGGACTATGTGCTTGGCCTAAGGTCCAGAATGGCTGAGTACATGGAAAAGGCATCCAAAAATCTTGAGGCCAGCCAGGAGCTTCAGAAGCACTGGTATGACCAAAAAGCTGCACTGGTTGAATTTCAACCTGGGCAAAAGGTATGGGTTTTGGAGCCAGTGGCACCAAGGGCTCTCCAGGACAGATGGAGAAGCCCTTACCCTATCCTAGAAAAAAAGAGTGAGGTCACCTCCTTGGTTGACCTGGGCACAAGCAGGACACCCAAAAGGGTTATCCATGTGAACCGCCTTAAGCTCTACCATGACAGGGCTGACATCACCATGCTGATGGTGACAGATGAGGAACAGGAAGCAGAGAGTGAACCTCTCCCTGGCCTCCTCTCATACAGCCCAAAAGATGGGTCAGTGGATGGAGTGGTCTTTTCAGACACCCTCTCTGCCCAACAGCAGATTGCAAGCAAGTCTTGCAGCAGTATGCTGAGCTCTTTTCCTTGACCCCTGGTCAGACAAACTGGTGTACACATGATGTGGACACTGGTGACACTTCACCTGTCAAAAACAAAATCTATCGACAGTCTGACCAAGTCAAAGAAAGCATCAGAGCTGAAGTCCGCAAGATGCTGGAGTTAGGGATTATTGAACCCTCTGAGAGCCCCTGGGCCAGCCCAGTGGTTCTAGTCCCCAAACCTCATCCACAGGGTGAAAAGAGAGAAATGAGGTTCTGTGTGGACTATAGGGGGCTCAACTCTGTCACCAAGACAGATGCTCACCCTATCCCAAGAGCAGATGAGTTGATAGACAAATTGGGTGCACTCAAATTTCTAAGTACCTTTGACTTAACTGCAGGGTACTGGCAAATTGGCATGGCCCCTGAAGCAAAAGAAATGACAGCATTCTCCACACCTGATGGGCATTATCAATTTATTGTTATGCCCTTTGGTTTAAAGAATGCCCCTGCCACCTTCCAGAGGTTGGTGAACCAAGTCCTTGCTGGATTGGAGTCCTTTAGTGCAGCTTATCTAGATGATATTGCTGTCTTTAGCTCCACCTGGCAGGATCACCTGATCCACCTTGAGAAGGTTTTAAATGCCCTGCAAACTGCAGGCCTATCTATCAAGGCCTCCAAATGCCAGATAGGGCAGGGAACTGTGGTGTACTTGGGCCACCTTATTGGTGGAGGCCAGGCACAACCCTTACAGCCCAAGATCCAGGCCATCCTGGACTGGGCAGCTCCAACAACCAAAACCCAAGTCAGGGCATTCCTTGGCTTGACTGGGTACTAGAGTAGGTTTGTGAAGACGCCCACTGACTTGGCCCCAGCCCTACCGGCCTGTCTCCCCCTCGAAGCTGCTCCTGCGAAATCCCGGTGTGTCCAGCAGCCAGCAACCTCAAAAACCACGGAGGACCTGCCTGCCTTCAACTACAAAGACTTTGTCTCCCGTGAACACCGGATTTGTTCATCTGCAACCTCTGGCTCTGGCCGGACACCGTGGATCTGCCCCACTCTGCACCCGCTGTCCACGGCCAGAGCTCGATTGGGCAAACGCCACGAGGAGGTCACCCCGGCGATCCAGAAGGCCCCCCTAACCACGACCAGGAGCTGGTAAGAAGATCTGACCCCAAAAGGCACCCCTGCACCCGACGCCCCACGGCCTTGTGTGCCCAAACTGACGGTGCCTAACCAACCCATAACTTCCCAACTTACCTCTCAAAGTGGTGGTCGCACCCAGAAGACCTTCGTCCCCAAGCCTGCAATGTCTTTACAAACCGGAGTTTCTCCATTGAAAACAGGGCGTCCGTCGTCGAAACAGCACTCTGCACCCGGCCGCCCTAGTGGCGCTGAGGGTGCACCTTTGGTGCTACTTTGTTTCCCCATTAGCCCTGAGCTAAAGTCCAGGAGCTTTGCTCCCACAGCCAAGTGGCCTGCTAGTCAGCAGCCACCAACCAGAGGCCCCCTATCCCCCATTGGATAACATTGGGCCTCAGCACTCTGCACCCGGCCGCCCTAGTGCCGCTGAGGGTGTAACTAGAGTGCACCCTTGACCCTGGGGGACCCCTGAGTCTACCTACCTCAAATCCCACTACCAAATACTTACCTCAAAACCGATAACACTGTTTTCCTCCATAGGATAACGTTGACTGTTTTTCTGTGAAAAGTTTCTAAGTGTGGAGTTTGAGAAACTAAAGAAATTCTTTAAAATTGCATAATCTAACAAAAACGATTTTACTTACCTGTTTTCAGGAAATGTCCCAGAGTAGTATCTAGGTATACAACTCTGTGTAAGCCTAGTAATCTCAAAAGTTACTTACCTGCTATTTTACTAAAAAGCCTATTCAAGTCTATGTACTGCATCTACTAAGTATTGCATTTCTCTGCACCCATACTGTAAATCAAACCAAAGTGCATATATAATTATCATTCAAACTGTATTTCAATTGCATTACTACTGTAAAGTATTTATTGCTTACCTGTGCCAGGCTTGCTTGGTTCTAGAAAATAAAATAACTAAAAGAATATTTTTATACAAAAACAATTGGTCTGAAGTTCAGTCTTTGAGTGCGTGAATTCATTTGCTGACTGAGTGTGTACAACAAATGCTTAACACTGTCCTCTGATACTGCCTTACTGCTCGACCACACTACCACAAATAGAGAGTAAGATTCTATCTAACTTTACCTCTGCCTACCTTTGGGTTCCACTGGACTCTGTGCACACTATACCTCACTTTGGTATAGTATATACAGAGCCAGTTTCCTACACATGCCGCTTGTGGGTAGTATCCCATAACACAGTCCTGTACATGAAACAACCGGCAAATATTCTGAGAGGTGCTGCGTCTTGGGACAAACCCATTCTGGTCTATGTGAATGAGATCGGGTAGCACCTGGGCATAACGGTCTGCCAATATTTTGCCCAGCATTTTATAATCGGCACCTAGGATGGCAATGGGTCGATATGATGATGGTTGGATCGGGTTTCTACCTGGTTTCAGAATGGAAATCGGGAGTGATTCCCGAAGCGTTTGAGGGAGTTCGCCCGCTGTCAGCGCCACCTCATACAAGTCAGTCAGTTTGGGTGCAAGGTGCGCAGAGAAAGTACTATAATATTCAAGTGATTGGGTGTGGCCAAGCAACATGGCCGACAGGACGCGAGCCTCTGAGCTCCCGATCGGCCTGCCCAATAATCCTGCTTCCTCCTGCTTCAGTGATCCGAAGATCAGCTGAAACACAACCTGGTGGTGTACGCTAGCAGTTGTGGTCCCGATCCCGGCAGGCTGCGGCAGCAACAGGGCAGGGAAGCCGGCGACAGACACATGGGCTGAGCCAGTGGCTGGAGGGCGCTCGGCTGCACTCCCGACAGCGGGACTGCGGTTGGACATTGTTGCCTCAGACCCCTGCTTGTGCGGGGGCAGCCGTGGGCCCCGGACTTCGGACATCCTAGAGGGAGACAGCAAGCTGGATCGAGCAGATCAGAGGTGTTCCGGGGCACCACCTCGAGGTGTGGCCTGTGACAAGGTGGAGCTGCCTTGAAAGAAGAACCCTACCAGCAGAGGTGGGTGCAGTGGTCGGCGTCCTTGTGGGTGGGCCGGCTCCCTTGCCCTACAGTGATTGCCGGTACGGGCTGTTAACTGTTAACTGGGCCCGGGAGGAGTGACGTTGGAGGCCCTGCTGTGCTGAACGGTGGCGGTCGGGGGACAGCAGGCCTTGGCGCCACATGCGCTCGTGGAGGAAGGCCGTGGCCGGACGGCTCTTTGATGCCTCGGGGGTGAAGGGCCCCGCCAGGGTAGTAGCAGGACGACAGATCGACGGTGGCAGGGGCTGGACAGGGGTGAGAGCGAGAACCCCACCAGGCACCTGAGGCTTTGGGGTCGCCCAGCGTTCTACTACAGACCGATCGAGGAGGCCTCGGGCAGTGAGACAGCTGACTACTGTCCCAGAGTTCAGGTGAGAGAGTGCCAGCATTCATCCAGAACTGGGATGCATGTAGATCGCACAGAGGGGACCCCCGATCCATGGTGCACCAGGAGTGCGGCTAGGTGGACCTGAATAAAGGAGTCAGTAGGCTGCCGAGGAAGAGCAGTGGGGTGTGGAGCATGGACGCGGGGTGGCTGTTTGAGGCACTGTTGTGAGCGCTTGCAGCCCAAGGAGGATGCGCTTCCTGACTGTCAGTGGGCTATCTGACTGGGGCTAGAGTTCCGTTTTGCTGAACTGACTCAAGGCTGAGGAACAGTGACACCGAGCAGGGATAAGCCCTGTGGAAGAGGCGGGTGAGGGGACCCCTAGAGGTCTTGGAACGGAGAACGTCTGGAGCTTAGTGGAACGGGGTGGAGGCGGGCTCACACTGCGTGGAGGCCTCCTGGTACCAGCGTGATGGGTAAAACCAAAACAGCACAATCCGCCGGCGTTAACACCATCACACAGTACACCAAGTCACGTCACCCGCCGCAGCGTATAACTAGACAGATGGACGGTGGAGAAGGGGGTGAAGACGACAGGTGAACCCTCCCGTGCGGAACTATTGGCTTCTATCCAAGGGTCCAGGAAGGCCCTAGAAAATCAAATTGAGAAAGTCTCTATAGATGTGAACCTCCTGAGAGCAGATCTGCGTAAAGTTGCAGACAAAGAGTCTGCAGTGGAGGGGGATATTGTGAACCTGAAGGGTGAAGTGGCGATGCTCAAACAGCAGGTGGACCAGATGACCACAGTCCCGAAGGCCCTGGAGCGCCAAGCTGAGGACGGTGAAAGACGTGCCCGGCGCAGCAACATACGAGTGCTGGGTTTCCTGGAGCGCATGGAGGAGGTCCACATGAGCAAGGGGGTGCACAGGGCCCTAGTGCCTCCCCACCCGTCCGGGGGCGCAGCCGCTGGCTATCATAGCTAAAGTGCTGAATTATAGTGACAGAGACTGTATGCTGCATGCAGCCAGGAAAAGGCAGGACCTCAGCTATGAAAATAATAAAATCATTATTTATCCACACTACACAAAACAGGTGCAAGACCAAAGGAAGACTTTCTTGGGGGTTAAGCAAAAATCGCGGGACCTGCAACTACAATACATGCTCTTATATTCGGCAAAACTCAAAGTGTTGGTGTTAGGCAAGGTTCATTTCTTCGAGTCCCTGGAGGAAGTGTGGTAATGGCTGCAAGTTCAGGGGGATGCGCTCCCTCCCACCCCGCGAACAGCGCAATCAGAGGCGCAGATGGGGCACTCGCCCAGGCAGTGGGGCTCAAAGTAAAGAAAAGAACACCTGCCAGCGTCACTGGGTGTGGGCCCACGGGAGGAATGGAGAGTCACCGTGGGCGAGGATGGCACCATGCAACTAGGGGAAATGAGAGGGGGCCTGGATTCGCCAGCCACATCAATGGCGTTGAACCAGGAGGAACTGCCGCGGACGCTGTGCCAGAAGGCGGATGTTGTCCCAGAGACCTTGCTAGAAGCAGCGACAGCAGTGGATGGTGACTGAGAAGCAAAGCAGCCAGACTAACTGAACTGCTGTCCACTCTTTATACAAACTGTGGGAGACTGCGAAACGTGTGAGGGGTTGGTTTGAGAGGCAGCGAATGCGGGGACGCTGTTGACATGGCTGCGTGCAGTATGGACATGCAGAAGTCCTGTACGAGGTAGCTGGGAGGGTATCACAGGGGGTGATTATTGATGGGACAAGAACACCATTGGCTTTACACTGCATTTATTCCTTCGAAGACTATTGCTGGTTATGTTGGTCGGCGGGCCCTCTAGGGTGGTTCGTAGAACTGGGGTTATTTCTGGCCCCTGTTGGGCGATTTGGGAAGCTGTGCACGTTCTGGCACGAAAAAGGGGTGGGCATTAATGAGCAAGTTACTTACCTTCGGTAACAATATATCTGTACGAAACATAGGTTAGTTATAGATTCCTTACCTTAGAATCTCCCCCAGACAGAGACTGTATGCTGCATGCGGCCAGGAAAAGGCAGGACCTCAGCTATGAAAATAATAAAATCATTATTTATCCACACTACACAAAACAGGTGCAAGACCAAAGGAAGACTTTCTTAGGGGTTAAGCAAAAATTGCGGGACCTGCAACTACAATACATGCTCTTATATCCGGCAAAACTCAAAGTGTTGGTGTTAGGCAAGGTTGTCGGAAGGTGGCGTCGGTCGACTCCGCGTTCGTCGTCGGCGTCATGGTCGCCGGGATGACGTCACGGTAGCTACATAGACGCCGCCCTCGCGCGCAGACGTCAGTTCTGTACACGACTTTCCACGCCAGAAGCGCAGAGCCATACAAGACACTGACCACTGGTGCACAAAACTAGGGCCCTGAAAGGATGACCTTAACCCTAGAAGTCAGTTCGCAGAAAGGGGTAGGATGGATGGGGCGTTAAGGAATCTATAACTAACCTATGTTACTTACAGATATATCGTTACCGAAGGTAAGTAACTTGTTCATTTGAAAGAAACAGTTAGTTATAGATTACTTACCTTAGAATAGATACCCCAGCAATACCAACCCCGGAGGTGGGTCTGCGAACTAAGTTCACACCAGAAAGTCCCGGAGAACAGAAAGGCCAAAGAAGCCGTCTCTCCGGACTTGGCTGTCCAGGCAGTAGTGTTTGGTGAACGTGTGCAGCGATGCCCACGTAGCTGCCAGACCGATGTCATTCAGGGGGACTCCTCGTCCCAAAGCAGTAGTAGCTGCCGTCGTTCTGGTGGAATGGGCGCGCAGCCCCACTGGAGGCTCCTTCTTTGCCAAAGTGTAGCAGGCTTTGATGCACAGAACGACCCACCTGGAGATGGTTCGTTTGTGCACGGCCTGACCTTTCTAACGCCCACGTAACCAACAAAGAGCTGGTCGTCCACCCGAAATTGTTTTGTGCGATCCAAGTAGAAGGAAAGCGCACGTTTTGGATCCAGCCGGTGGAGCCTCTCTTCCTCTTTTGAAGGATGCGGAGGTGGAAAGAAAGTGGGCAAAGTGAGGGTTTGGCCAATGTGGAAAGAAGTAACCACCTTGGGAAGAAAGAAAGATCTAGTTCTAAGGACAACCTTGTCCGGATGGACAGCCAGAAAGGGAGGCTTGGAAGAAAGAGCTTGTAGCTCACTCACCCTGCGTGCAGAGGTGATGGCCACCAGAAAGGCAGTTTTCAAAGTAAGAAGCCTGAGAGGGCAGCTATGCAGTGGCTCGAAGGGAGCGCACATAAGTAAGCACCAAGTTCAAGTCCCACTGGGGCATTACGAAGGGAACAGGAGGAAAGAGATGAGTAATGCCCTTAAGGAATCTATTTACAACAGGGGACTTGAAAAGAGAAGGCTGATCAGGAAGCCTAAGCAAGGCAGAAATGGCCGAGAGGTAGCCTTTAAGAGTGCCCAGAGCTGAGCCCTGCTGGGCCAAAGAAAGGAGGAACAAGAGAACCTCAGAAAGAGGGGCGGAAAGGGGACCCACAGCCTTTGCTGTGCACCATGCCACAAATTTGTTCCATCTGCAGGCGTATACCGTCTTAGTGGAGGGACGCCTGGCTGCCAAGATAACATCGCAGACTTCGGGAGGCATGTCAAACGCCATCAACTGCCGCCGCTCAATCTCCACCAAGGAGGTGGAGGCTGGACAGGTTCGGGTGGAGAACCGTCCCCTGCTGCTGCAACAGAAGATCCTCCCGAAGAGGCAGTCTGATCGAAGGATCGATGGCCATGTTGAGCAGCTCGGGATACCAGACTCTTCGTGCCCAATCCGGAGCCACAAGAATGACTTGCGCCCGGTCGTGCTTGATCTTCTTCAGCACTCTGGGCAGAAGTGGTATGGGCGGAAAGGCATATAGAAGACCGCAACTCCACTCGCGACGAAAAGCGTCGCTTAGCGAGTGCCGCCTTGGAAATTCCAACGCGCAGAACTGCTGACATTGTGCGTTCTCTTCGGTGGCGAATAGATCTAACCAAGGCTCTCCCCACTGCTGAAAGAGACCTTACACCACCTCCGAGTGAAGACGCCATTCGTGATCCATCATGCACCTGCGGCTGAGTTCGTCCGCCCTGGCGTTCAGAGAACCTGCCAGGTGTTGAACCACCAGGGATATGCCCTGATGTTCCAGCCATGTCCAGAGGCGGAGGGCCTCCTGACATAGGGTTCACGACCCCACCCCGCCTTGTTTGTTGCAGTACTACATGGCGGTGGTGTTGTCCGTGAACACCTGCACTACTCTTCCCCGGACAGAGGGAAGGAATGCCTTGAGTGCAAGACGAATCGCCCGAAGCTCCAGAAGGTTGATATGGAGCTTGGACTCCGCCGGAGACCAGAGGCCTCTGATCTCCGCCTCCCCCATGTGGCCTCCCCATCCCAGGAGTGATGCATCGGTCACCACTGTGAACTCTGGTTGAGGATGGGAGAGGGATCTGCCTTAGCCCCAATCCTGGTTCGTAAGCCACCACTGCAATTGGTGTGCAGTGCCCTCCGAGATCTGGACGCAATCGGACAGATTCCCTTGATGCTGGTCCCACTGGAACTTCAGGTCCCACTGCAGAGCCGGCATATGTCATCTGGCATGATCCACCAGCAGGATGCAGGAGGCCATCAGACCCAGCAGCCGGAGGGTCATCCTGACCGAAACCCGGGATAGAGGCTGAAAGATCAGAATCATAGCCTGAATATCCCGGACTCGCTGTTCGGGAGGATAAACCCGAAACTGCGTCGTGTCCAGAACCGCTCCGATGAAGAGGAGCTTCTGAGAGGGGGTCAGGTGTGACTTCGGCACGTTGATGGAAAACCCCAGCAAATGCAGGAGGTCGGCCGTAGTCTGGAGGTGGGAGACAACAGCCTGGGGCGAGCCCGCCTTCAACAGCCAGTCGTCGAGATAGGGGAAGACGGGAACCCCTGATCGGCGCAGATGAGCTGCGACCACCGCCATCACTTTTGTGAACACCCGAGGGGCGCTGGTAAGCCCAAAGGGGAGCACGGTAAACTGAAAATGCTCGTGGCCTACCGTGAACCGTAGGTAACGCCTGTGGGCCGGCAGGATGGGGATGTGGAAATAGGCGTCCTGCAAGTCCAACGCTACCATCCAGTCTCCAGGGTCGAGGGCAGACAAGACCTGAGCGAGCGTCAACATTTTGAACTTCTTCCGGAGGAAGCGGTTGACGTTCCTGAGATCCAAGATAGGACCCAGGCCTTTGTCCTTCTTGGGCACCAGAAAGTAGTGGGAATAGCAACCACGACCTACTTCTGGGGCAGGAACGCGCTCGATGGCTCCCTTGGCCAAGAGTGCCAAAACTTCCTGTTGGGGAAGGGCCAGGTAGTCCTCGACATGCGATGGTACTGGGGTGGCATAAATGGAGGGGTAGTCTCGAAGGGGAGGGAGTAGCCCCTTCGGACTATTTGCAAAACCCACCTCTCCGACGTGATGGTGCGCCAGTGGGGAAGGTGATGGCGGATCCTGCCACCCACTGGCATTTGCTGGCCTTGAAAGGTCGGGCTAGGAGGGTTTGTCGGCTGCTGCAGAGGGGGCTGTGGTGGACTGGCCCGTCCGCTGGCCCCCAGAACCACGGCGGTGGTTCCCACGTCCCCAGCCGCGCTGGGGCTGAACAGCTTGCGCCGGCCTGTGGCTATGGGAGGGACGTAGCGGGGCACCCCTTCCGTAGCCACGAAAGGCAGACTGCGCAGGGCGGATGGTGGAGAGGCCCAAGGACCTGGCCGTAGCCCGAGAGTCCTTAAAGCGCTCTAGCGCGTTGTCTGCCTTGTCGCCGAAAAGGCGACGGCCATCAAAGGGCATGTCCATAAGTGTGGATTGGACATCCCCGGAAAAACCAGTCGAACGCAACCAGGCGTAGCGTCGAAGGGCTACTGACCTGGAAATCGTCCTGCCAAGTGCGTCAGCGGTATCCAGCCCACAGCAGATGGTAAACTTCGCTGCGTCTCTCCCTTCAGCCACCGCTCGAGAAAGCACAGTCCGGGCCTCCTCCGGGCACTGAGGCAGCACTTGCGCAACCGTGTCCCACACAGAGTGGGTGTAACGGCCCAATAGACATGCGGTGTTTGCCGACCGCAGTCCCAAGCTGGAGGAAGAAAACATCTTCTTCCCAAGATGATCCAGCGTCTTGGATTCCCTGTCCGGGGGAGCGGTAGGGAATGCGCCCTTGGAAGTGGAGGCTTGGACTACCAAGCTCTCCGGGGTGGGGTGTTGGGAGAGGAAAGTGGGGTCGCCCGGGCCGGGCGGTGGCGTCGGGCAATCATCCTGTCCACAGGAGCCCCTGTGTTGGGCCTAGACCAGGTGCCCAAAAGGATGTCTGTCAGGGCTTCATTAAACGGCAGCAGGGGTTCAGAAGAGCTCACTGCCGGTTGAAGCACCTCTGTCAGGAGGTTAGTCCTGACTGCCACCGTAGGTAGCTCGAGGTGGAGAGCCTCAGCCGCCCTACGCAACACCACTGCGTATGACGCTCCCTCCTGAGTAGCCACGGTAGGAGGAGAACACATGCCAAGGTCTGGTGAGGTATCCAAACCACTGGCTTCCCCCAGTTCCTCTCTGCAGTCCTGCTCATACACCAACTGATCTGTTAAAGGGCCTCCAGACCCCTCCCAGTCCTCCTTACCCTCCTCTGGCTGCCAATCTGGTCTCAAAGAGCCAGGGTAGAACAGGGGCACAAAAGTACCCGTCGGCGTTGGATCCGGCGTCGATCGACGCCAGTCCGACTCCGTGTGCACCTCGAGGTGGAGGCCGGGGTCGAGGTTGGCTGGGGACACAGCCAACGCCGGTGGCGGACGTGGTGCCGGTGGAATCGGCGCCGGGGGAGGCGTAACAAGGTCGACAGGCGTCGATCCGGATCCAGGCCTGGATCCAGGGGGACCCTGCGGTGCCGAAGCCGCCGAAGGCCCAGGGCCCCCAGCCGAGTCTGCAGGGCCCGAAGGTGCGCCGGCGTAGTCGGGCTGCCCAAAGATGGCATGCATCGCTTCGTAGAAACTCCGAAGCTGGGCAGGGGTCGAACCGGGTCCCGGAAAGGGAGGGAAACCCGAAGTCGACCCAGCAGGCACCGCATGCGGAGCCGCGGGAGGGGCACCACCCGCATCCCTCGTTGCATCGGCCGAAGGACGGGGAGAAGTCGAAGAGCGACGATGCATCTTCGACTTCTTTTTGTGCTTCGACTTACCTGACCCCGAGTGCGAAGACTTCGACGAAGAATGGTGTTGGCTCCGCGACCGGTCCCTCGACCTCCTCCGCGACCGGGACCTCGAGCGGCGCGGAGTCGACTGCCGGGCCTCGAGTAGCTTTCGGGACCGCTCCCGCAAAGACTTCGGGGCCATGGTCCGGCAGTCGGAGCACGACTTGGGGTCGTGGTCGCGCTCCAGGCAGTAGAGGCACACGCGGTGCGGATCCGTCACCGACATGAGTTGGTTACAGGAACTGCAAGCCTTAAAGCCGGGCATCCCTCGTGCACCAGGAGTCGATGGACTCGACAACAACGAAGTCAACAAAAGTCGAGAAAAAAGTTCAGTTAAAAATTGACTGGGGGTACCGCTCTCTCCGGATCTGCGCTTGCTGACGCGGAAAAAGAAAGAACGGACATCAGCGCGCGAAGGTGGCGTCTATGTAGCTACCGCGACGTCATCCCGGCGATCACGACGCCGAACGCGGAGTCGACCGACGCCACCTTCCGACGCGCAGGTGTACTGCTGACGAAAAACTTTCCGGATCCAGTCTGACGCCTGGGAGAGATTCTAAGGTAAGGAATCTATAACTAACTGTTTCTTTCAGATGGATGTGCAGTTGCACGTTCATTGTCCGTGGGAGGGAGTTGGGGAGTTGTATCACAGAATTGTTATGTTGTTGTTCATCATGAAGTTGTGCAGCGGGAGGTGACCGCGAGAGGTGGGCAGAGGTATGTGCGATGCTCCAAAATGTATGGTGAACTGGTATGGCAACGGAGATCAGTTCTTAATTTGGAATGTCAGGAGTTTGGGCACATGTACAAAGCGCTATAAAGTGCTCTCCTTTCTTAAACGACATAATGTTTCGAAAGCCTGTCTCCAGGAAACACATTTAGATGATGCGGGGACCGCCAGGGTGGCAAAGAAGCGGCAGGGTCAGACATTTCATTCCTCCTATTCTACATACGCCAGAGATACACTAGTGTGTGTGGCCCCTGGGACACCGTTTAAGCTTACATACATGGAGGCTGATGTGAATGGTCTGCGGGGCACATTGGATGGTCGGGATATTACTATATTAAAACACATACGCCCCAAACACTGATGAACCAGCATTTTTCCAATCCATGCAGGACTTCATAGTTCCAGAGCTTGATGCACCACTACTGTGGATGGGAGTCATTAACTGTGTACTAGACCCGACCTGGATAGACATCCGCCCAGGCTACGAACAAAACCACAGATGACACAGAAGATACGCAAAGTAATGAGGGAACTGGATCAATGGGATGCCTGGCGAGAAAGGCACCAGACCCAAAAGCTTTTCACATGTTATTCCCCCACGCACAACATGCATAGCAGGCTGGATAAGGTGTTGGTGACAGGTATGCCCGCCTTCCCGGAGGCGAAGGTAACACACTTGGCCCGATTTTTGTCGGATCATGCCCCGATGAGCTGTGTGGTACAATGGAGTGCTCCAACTCAATGCCCTCGAAGGTGGAGACTGCAACCTGACGTACTAAGTGATGAGGTGGGGAGGGAGACCCTATTCCAGGCACTAGCGGAGTATATGGCTCTCAATTGGGTGGGGACATCCAGTAGAGCCATGGAGTGGGAGGTGATGAAGGCAGTTATACGAGGAGAGGGTATGGGCTTGACATGCGGGGTCCGTCACCAGCTACAATGGGAATTGAAGGAAGGGGAGGGCACTCTGGTGGAGGATAGTACTCTCCCGGCCATCTGGGCATCTCCTGGCCTAGCGGAGGTCAGGGTACACTCCTGGGGGAAATTTTGGAAGTGTTCAGGGAGCACCTGCAGAAAGTTTATCAGGCGGATCCGAAGGTCTGAGCGGACCGGTATATACTGTTCTTACAGGGGTTGTCATTGATGTGCTCCCGCCATCGGGCTGAAGGAGTTGGAGGCACAGGTGACTGTTGAGGAGGTTTGTGAGGCATTACGGGTGTTTCCTGGGGCCAAAGTGCCGGGGGCGGACGGATTGCAGACGGAATTCTATCAGGCGTATTTTGCAAGGCTGGCGCAGCCCCTACTGAAGGTGTACGAGGAGGCGTAAGAGCCGGGACGCTTGCCCCCAACCATGCGGGAGGGGGAGATATGTATGCTTTTAAAACCGGGAGGGGGTGACATGGATCCAGCTGCTTAACGCCCATTTCTTATGATTAACTCAGACGTCAAAATATTGTGAAAACTACTGCCACAACGTTTGGTTCCTTACATGCCCCACCTGAATAATGAGGA
Organism: Calotriton arnoldi; assembly: GCA_963921515.1. NCBI lineage: Eukaryota > Metazoa > Chordata > Amphibia > Caudata > Salamandridae > Calotriton > Calotriton arnoldi. Next base: position 501,076 of record CAWUFW010011813.1, read on the forward strand.
CCAATGTGGGTTTATACCCGGTCGTAACACCGGTATGAATATACAGCGGCTAACCCATGTCATGCACGAAGTACAACACAGGGACGAGGACTTGGCCCTGGTGTCCATAGACCTTGAAAACGCCTTTGATACCGTTGATTGGGGATACTTACTGGCAGGCGACAGGTTTTGGTCCACGGTTCCGCCGCTGGGTCAAACTCCTATACACTTCACCGTACGCCTGGGTCCGTGTTGGACATATTAGTTCTGAAATGTGGTTGCTGGAGCGGGGCACACACCAGGGTTGCCCACTTTCACCTCTGCTCTTCATGCTAGCTATCGAACCACCGCGAATGGGCACGGAGGGACCTCGAGCAGTGGGGCATCCAGACAGGAGGGACACAGCACGTGATATCACTATATGCAGATTACGCCCTCTTCTTATTGCCTCACCCCACAAGGCGATACCTAAGCTGCTGCAGCTCATGGAGGATTTTGGTAGCTATTCTGGACTGCGCCTCAACAGACGTAAAGCTCTGTTCTTCCCATAGGCACGCTTGGCTGCCCGGCCCTTGTCTTGGGCTACACTGGGAGACAGGGCATTTCCAATACCTGAGTGTACAGGTGGCGCTTGAGGACTCTCAAGTACTACACCTCAATGTATAGCAGGCGGTCGAGTCACTGAGGCAGTGGGTGACCTTTTGGAACACACTGCCGCTTTTTTTGATGGGCAGACAGGCAGTGTCCAAGATGATAGTGCTGCCGCGTTGATTGTATATGCTCCAAAATTCACTGTGTCCTATTCCCACACGGGTATTTAAACAGTTGAACTCTAAACTGGTGTCACTATACTGGGCTAGACGTCATAGTAGAGTGGCTTTGGATACCCCGCTTCGGCTGTACGAGAAGGGGGGACTGAAGGCATCTACAATGGATCTTTATTATGTGGCTCACTTACAGCATGCGACCCATTGGCTGGATGAGGGGGATAACTGGGAGAAGAGGATACTGAAGGGGCATGTCCCACCGGATAGGCTCCCAACGGCGCTGATGGGAGGGTGCGGGAGTCCCCGATGACATGCCCTCTGTAGTTAGACAGACTGCGAGCATCTGGCAGTATTTTGTGGAACAAATCCCGAGACACGCACCGTTCCACCAGGCACTCTCAGTATGGGTTCTTACTCTGGTGCGGAAAATGATGAACAACGTGTCCTTCCAGGCATGGAAGGAGGGTGGATGTGAAATATTAGCGGACCTATACCCAGGCGTAACATTCATCTCCTATGAACATGCCTGTGAGGACTTCGGACTGAGACGGGCCACTACCTACATTACGTGGGACTCTCAGAATTGTTTAAAGTGGCATGGCCCACATACCCAGCCATTCCGCTGATGACGCAGACACTGGATATAATGCTTACATGAGGCGCTGGGCGCAGGCTCATCTCTTTTCTTTATAATGCTATGAAGCTCGACTCCACGGGCCCCCCACCCAGGGCACGGGTGACATATGATGCTGATATGACAGAACCCCTAGGTGAAAGGTCGTGGATAGCAAAAAGTGCACTAACGCACACGGTATTCTGTAATGCACGTTTCAAACTGATACACTACAACTACCTACAACACATGTATATGACGCCAGTGAAGTTACACCGCATTGCATCGGCTCGCCCAGACATGTCCCAGGTGCGGAAAAACGGAGGCGGATTTTATGCACTTAGCGCTGTGGTGTCCCGGGGTAAGTCAATTCTGGGAGCGGGTGGAGGAGAAGGTTCTGAGGGTCACAGGACTTCTGGTGGAGATGTCATCTCTACACTGCTTAGTGGGACACATTAGGAAACCCAAAAAAAGCAAGATAGCCTACAAACTCTTGCAACTGCTTATAGTGTTAAGACGCATCGTTGCAATAACGTGGATGGGGAAGCGCACCCCAGACATGGATGAGTGGTTAAGGGATGTGCACAAATGGAAATTGGCAGAAGAAGCTCATATGAAAGCCAGTCGAAGAGATGAAAAACTGGAAGAGGACCTCAAGACGTGGAGTGAGCTTTGTAACGCGTTCCTGAACTCTGACTCGAATGCAAGTGATCAGAAAGAGTCTGGTATGAGTGAGAGTACGGCAGAGGGGGAGAAGGATTGAGTAGAATGACCGGCTCATTGCTTCTTGACATTTTGCTATACCATAACTTGAATGGTCCTGTTTGAATCATGATACTCTGCTTTATAGTACACCAGCCTGCACTGATCAATGCTGTACACCTGTGGAGTTTTGTTAAAAATGATAAAATAAAGGTTATAAAAAAAATAAAAAATAAAAATATTCAAGCGGTAGGCCATCAAGTTTTGGGGTTTAATGCGGGCAAAGTCTCTGATCACCTGCTCTATCTCTTCTGTGGTTATTTTGGAATCAAGAGCAAGTTTAGTCGCAGTAGGAATACGGGGCGGTGAAGTCCGCAAGGAAAGCACACGAGTAGTCCTCAAATTGGTCAGATGGGGCCTGTTACAATGTAGAGTAAAAGGTGTAACAGAGTTGTAGTATGTCCTCTTGGGCATAGATGGGTGTGCCCATGGGTGTGATCAATTTGGTTATGAGATGAGGATTGGTGTCTTGTCACGCTAGCCAAGCTAAGAGCCGGACGGATTTGTCCCCTTCCCTATGATGTTTAGCTGCATGAGCTGTAAAATTAAAGCGGGAGAGGCACTTCTGAAGTTGTGTGTAGGAGGTCTTCGAGGCCCCTAGCTGCAGGGTCTTCTCAGGATCCTGACGCCTGATTTACTTAGTTGTACCTGTCGTATGCAGTAGCCCTGTGTCACTAATTTGAATGTGTCCCATTCCACCATCCTCGTGGAGGCTGTGTCATGATTCTCCACAAAGTAATGGCGGATATGATTGCCATGTTCCTCCCGGAAGACTGGGTCTTCAAGGTAATAGTGCTGGAGTCGCCAGGTAGGTATAAGTAGTCTAGGGGAGGCCTAGCGGAGATCTAGATAGTGTGCATCATGATCTGAAACAATGTGGCATAAGTAATCTCAGTGGTGCAAAAGGGGAGCCTAAGAGGTTGAACAATCAAGGCGCACATGAAGCCTATGGGGCACGGAATTAAACGAGTAAATTTTATGAGTGGGATTTAGCGTCCGCCAAGCGTCTGTCAAAGACCATTGCTGTGCCCAACCGCATGGTCGTGCTGTTTGTGCATGGTGGGGGGGTTATTTGGAAGGGAAGGATGAGACCTGTCTGTGAGAAGTTGGCCTGGTATATGCTGTCCACTAATTATAGTGGGCACCTTGCACCAGTCCAAACAACCCCTTATTGGAGATAGGTTAAAGACAACCTTTATTGAAAGCTATCCTAGTGGTAGCTATGGAGAGCAGCCTTCAGGCTAAGTCTTGAAGGAATGTAAAGCAGCTTGTTTTACCAGTCTATAATCTCTTGAGTGACCAAATGAAAGAGGACCACACCAGGTATATATTTAAAATATATGTATTTATTGCTAAACACACCCTCTAGTCTCTTTATGAGGCTAGAGTTCAAGTACATAAGTTATAAGTTAGTTATCAACAGTAATAGCACAAATACACGTTTGAGCCCTAGGGGCGTACCAAACCATATACCAATAAAGTGGTATAAGAACCACGACTGAGCTAGACACACGGCCTAGAGCCTGTAGAAGTGCTTGGCCCTCAAGGAACCACCCAAGGTAGTGACACAGGGGACCCACGGGGGACGCGTGCAGTGTGAGAACACAGCCGCGAGCCGCCGTTGACTTCTATGGGGAATGTCGCGGTTGGAGTTTTAAAGGAAAGGGACACTTAGAGGAGGACTTGGAGCAAACCCCTTTAGAACTAGGTTGTTCTAGAGTCTATACCCACGGGAGCACCGGAGTACTCGAGTTACCTCACCCAGGGAAGCCGGGTGCATAGGTGTCTTTCGGGGTCGGGTTTCGTCGTCGTTTTCAATGGCGATCTGCCGCAAAGTGCTGCTGGCGGCCAAGTCGAAAGTGTTCGGGTGGATCCAAAGGTGGATCGAAGATCTGAAGAACCTGAAAGCAGAGGGGACAGAGTCTGGGTCACTAGCCAGTGACCAGGAAGGCGATGAGCGGATGCCCACCGATGTCGGGTGCTTCAGGTAGGTTGACGGTCGTCTTGACTCTTCAGCCACGAGGTCCAGGAGGCGTCGACGACGACCAGGAGCTGGATTCGAGCTGTCCCACGACGTCTGTCGATTGCAGGGGTGTCGGCGACCGGATTGGACCCAACAAGCCTTGGCAACGGCAAGTCTCGTGGAAATAGAAGAAGGACGGTGGTGCAGACCAGCAAGGTCTGAGGGACTCACCCAGCGAGGGTAAGTCAGGGCACGTCTGGAGCAACCAGGGAAGCCCAAGCAGAAGAAGAGTTGCCTTCGGGAGGGCCCACTAGCCAACGGACTAGCGACCGCGAAGGAGCCTCGAGTGGACGAACTTGGAGCTGGCTCACAGGACACTCGTGGAGTGGAGGCCAGTGATCTTCGGTGCAGTCGGTGCTGGAGGCGAGGGCTACTCGGAGCACAAAGCACAACTTCGGGGGAGACCCAGAAGAGGATGCACTTGCAAAAGTACTCGGTGTCCAGGGGTCACGGTTCCACGTTACCCACGACAGCTACGGGCCTCAGCTTTGCTGGGGACTCAGGGCAGCTTCGGGGAAGTCTGGAAATCCACCTCTGGTGTTGCAAAGACTTCGGCGTCCGGCGGGAGCTTCAGCGATGCAGACCGGACAATTGCTTCTTAGGTGCCTGCCAAGCAGGGGAGTCACTCCTTGTCCCCAAGGGCGATTCTTCAGTCCTCTAATCTTGAAGTAGAGCATCGAAGGTCCAGGATTCTGTATCAGAGTTTCGTCCAGGTAAATCTAAAGTCCTAAGGACTGGGGTCCCATACTTATACCAAGTTAGGGGTTGGACATACTCTGGGGACCCACCTATGGGAGGGTCAGGGCAGAGGGGTGGTTACACCCCTTTCCCTTTGTCCAGTTTCACGCCAGAGCAGGGGCTGGAAGCCCCTGAGCCGGTTTGAACTGGGGTATGCACAGGGACACCAAATGTGCCCCAGTGCAGGACTTCAAAGCACCAGAGAGTGCTCCCGCCCAGCCCCATTACACATTATCCTGTCTGGGAGGTGGTTACACCTCCCTGGGGCAGGAAACCTATTGTCCAGGCCTCCCCTGCCGGAGTTTCAGTCAGCAGCAGGAGGCCAGACCCGTGTCTGTGGCAGCGGCATCCATTTTGTGATGCCAGGGCTCTGGAAAGAAGTTACCGGGCATGCCGGTGGGTACATGTCTCTCCCTCTAGAAGGGTGGAATGCTACCCCGCCACCAGAACTGGCGGGGGGTAGTATTCCAAGATGTTTGACACCAAACACGACATGTTTTGGTGCAGCCAGTCCAAAGTTAGCATTCTACCGCGAGGATATAATGCACTTAAGAGTATATGGTCAGGCTGTACTACAAACAGCATCAGAGAAGGGTCTCCGACCGCTGCAGAGGGGCTCTGCTCATGCAGGGGCACCCTCTCACATAAGAACCAAGCACTCTGCCTTCAGGATTGATAAGGCCTGCCATAGGAGTGACTTATAGGTTTATATGTGTGCATATGCAGTGATATAGGTAACCTATATCACAGTAAGGGGTGCATGCACCACCTTACCCAGGCTGCAGTAGCAGACCTGTGGTGTCCTTTGGCTGGCCTTCCAGGGGTGGCATAATACATGCTTCAGCCCCTGGCAGGCCTCTGAGGTACCTATGCCCTGGGTACATAGTATACCATATACTAGGGACTTATAAGGGCACTCCAGATTCCAATCAGAGATGTGCCTAAGGCACATGGAAACCATTTTAGAGAGGAAGCAGCTAGGCTGGGGTTCTGATTAGCAGGGCCCCAGCCAGACTAAAGTCGAAAAACAGTGAAGCATCAGCAAAAAGTGGGGGTACCCATGTGAAGCAGATCCTACTCTCCTACACTGTCTAGATCTAAAGCGCAGTTGTAGTTGCCGCCAAGTATCCAGGGAAATGCAGTTTTATGAGCGAGGATAGAGGAGAGGGCATCCCAAAAATCCCCCTGACCAGAAATGGGAGCATTAATGCTACCAAGGAGAAGGGGGTGCCCATCAAGGGGCCCCTCTAGGAGAACATAAGGGCCTTCAGTGTCAATGGTGGTACCTAAGACCTGGTTAGGAACACCAGGCCTGACCCAGATCAGGACGCCATGGGCATACGCTGAATATTTAGTTGCATAGAAATGTTCCTCCAGCGTTTACGCAAACCATCAACCTCGTCCAGTGAGGTATGAGGCTCTTGTAAAAGGACTGTGTGTGCATGTTGCCTTTTGACATAAGAATATAGTGCATATGTCTTGCAAGCACATTCAGTGTCAGAAGACGAATCGTGTCATGTGAATCATGTGAAGTCTGCATAATGAGTGAGTAATATACAGATCACAGGGAGGGGGGAGGAGGTCTGTGCTTCTTTCATCTATGCCTTGCCCCTGCCAACTTCGTGTAGTTGGGGTGAGTGCTGAGAATCAGCCATGTTGTGTGTGGGGAGCAGGAATGGTATAGGATATGGGATGAGCAGAAACTGGTGAGTGTAACAGGTGGGGCCTACTGTAACTACAGTATGCCCAAACAGAATCATCAAGAAAAATTCGGAAGTGGGGGTGCCACGTAGTTACGGGGTACGGTGTCCAAGATGGGGATGTGGTGGGAAAAGTTTGTAGGCCTGCAGGAGGCATAGCAGCCGCCGGAGGTGAGAAAGGGGGGAAGATCAGAGAGTGTATACAGTTAGAGCGCGGAATGCTGGGATATGTAGTGTCAGCATACCTCTGGTGTGCTGCAACAATCATAACAAGATATAGCAGTAAACAACTCCACAGCTGATTCAGATGAAAGTGTCCGATATCGGCGGCGGGGCCTCAGACAGGTGCGGGGAGCTCCGTTGAGAGTCATCAGAGAGGAGCGTGTCGTCGTCAGTTTTAAAGATGTGGGGGCTTTTTTCATCGTCAGTGATAATGTTATTAGGTGCAAGGTCCGCAGCCGCCTGCAGGGCCCGTCGCCTATCTCCGATGTTCTGTTCTAGGTTCGGGGGTGCCGTTGTGGATGAACGCTGGGTATCTCGAGTGCGAGATCGATCATGCTTCTTTCGTCTCAATTTGGGTAGAGAGGGAAGGCCTATTGTGATCCGGCGCTGTGGGACTGTATTGTTCTGCCCAGTCCCAAGCCTCCTTTGGATTGGTGAAAAAGAGGGTGGTATCGTTCGCAATGATCTTGAGGCGGGCTGGGAAGAGGAGTGAATACTTGATCCCTTGCAGGCGCAAACGGTGCTTGATTTCAAGGAAAGATGATCTTTGTTGCTGGACCGCTATGGTGTAAACCGGGAAGAGCATGATCACCTTATCCTCCACTCTGGACAGACCCGCTCGGCAAGCCGCCCTGAGGATGGTGTCCTGGTCCTTGAAGTGAAGTTTTGCTAACATAGGCCAGGGAGGGGATCCCGGGAGGGGGGTGGCGGGAAGGCACGTGGTGTGCTCTCTCCAGCGTGAAAAACAGAGTGAGCTCTGATGCCGGGGTGAAGGATTTGAACCAGATCTCGAGCTATTGGATGGGGTAACAGCCTTCAAACCCCCCCTGGCAAACCCAGGATGCAAACATTGCTCCTACAGGATCTACCCTCAATGTCTTCAGCCCTGTCCTGTAGTTGGTGGATTTGGTCTTGTAGTTCATGGATGGTCGGCTGGTTGTCGATCATGACAGGGTGTAGGGTCAGTGGCGGCTCCTCGAGGGAGTGCTGTGGGGCGGGGCGGGGGAGGGGCAGGGTGGGGGGTAGTAAACTCCGGCATACGGGTGAATGGAGTTAAGTAAACAAATAAATAAAACGAATTACATTGCGCGCGCTGCATTGCATCGCTGCATTGCATCGCTGCATTGCAGCGCGTGCAATGTAATGTGTTTTATTTATTTATTTACTTAACTACGGTCGGCCTTATGCCGGAGTTTACTACCCCCCATCCTGCCCCTCCCCCGCCCCACCCCACCGCCCGCAGCACTCCCTCGAGGAGCCGCCACTGTGTAGGGTGGCCACTTGTTTCTTCCCGTCAGACACCTGGTCGGAAAGCTTGCGGTGATCGTTGCGAAGGAAGCGGAGATCAGTGGTCAGAGCACTGAAGCGCGTTCTCATTGTGACTCACGAGTGTTCTATGCAAAAAGAACAATTGATGGAGAGAATGCAGAACACTGTCATACATTCATCACAGTACAGAGATCTGGGCCTAAATCCATCGTTGTTTTGCTCCCCATGCCATTCCAGTTTTAACCCAGCCATATGCAAATCAGCCTTGACCCTGCGCCCAAAGGGAACAGTCCAGCCCAAACTGCCAGACCAGGTCCTCCCTGGACTGGAAACAAGCATCCTAGGACCGGTTTCGGGGTTTTACCCCTCATCAGCCAGGATAGCTTATCTCCAGTGGCATGGAGAGCACGGGACCCACGTCTGGGCATACCTGTTTCACTCAGGGTGACAAATAAAAAAAGAACAATTGATGGGACAGAATGCAGAACAATGTCATTCATTCACCCCAGTTCAGAGATCTGGGCCTAAATCCATCGTTTTTTTGCTCCCCTTGCCATTCCAGTTTGAACCCAGCCATATGCAAATCAGTCTTGACCCTGCGCCCAATAGGAACAGTCCAGCCCGAACTGCCAGGCCAGGTCCTCCCTGGACTGGAAACAAGCATCCTAGGACCGGTTTCAGGATTCACCCCTCATCAGCCAGGATAGCTTGACTCCAGTGGCATGGAGAGCACGGGACCCATGTTTGGGCATACCCGTCCCACTCGGGGTGACAAATGCAAAAAGAACAATTGATGGACAGTGTGAGAAGTTGGCCTGGTATATGCTGTCCACTAATTAAAGTGGGTACCTTGTACCAGTCCAAACCAACCCTTATGGTGATTAGGTCAAAGATAACCTTTATAGAAAGCTATCCTAGTGGTAGCTATGGAGAGCAGCCTTCAGGCTAAGTCTTGAAGGAATGTTAAGCACCTTGTTTTACCAGAATGCAATCTTATAGTATTGGTTAAATGAAAGGGAAACCACACAGTAGTTATAAAAATATGTATTTATTATATATAACACTTCCTAGTATCCTCTACACGAGGATAGAACACAAATCAAATAATACAGTTACAAAGAATCAAACGTAAGTAGCACAATACACAGTGGGCTCCTGGGGGAGACCAACCCATATACTAAATAAGTGGTATAAGAACCTAGTCTAGAAGGTGTAGAATCGCTGGGACCCAAGGAACCACCCAAGGTGAGTGAGTAGGGACCCCACGGAGGACGGGTGCAGAGTGAGAACACGACTGCGTGCTCCGTACGATTCAATGGGAAAGTCGTGGTTTGTAAATTAGAGATTAAGGACCCTTCCCAGCAGATTACGGAGACAACGCTTGGAATTTAAGAGGTTGGAGAGCCACCTCACCCATGGATACCTTTGTACCAGAGTTACCTATCCCAGAGGAGCCGGGTGCATAGGCACGAAGTGGCGTCGGAAACCCTCGTCGTTTTCTATGGATGTCCACAAAGAAATGCTGCTGCTGGAATTAAGAAAAGTGTCCGGTGAAATCCAAACGAGGATTCTAGATGAGAAGAACCTGAAAGCAGAGGGGACAAAGGCTGGGTCACTTTGGAGTGACCAGGGGCTCGGTAGACGAATGCCCACCGATGTCGGGTGCCTCAGGTGTGTTGCCGGTGATCTTGACTCTTCAGCTGTGAGGACCAGGAGACGTCTTGGACGACCAGGAGCCGGATACGAGCTGTCACACGAAGGATGTCGAGTGCTGAGGGGTCGGTGTCCGACGGGAGCACCAACAAGCCTTGGCAGCGGCAAGCAACGCAGATGGTCAAATTCGGTATCGATCTGGCCCAGCAAGGAGACTCACCACAGCAAGGGGAGTCAGGGCAGGCCTGGAGCAACCAGGGGAGCCCAAATAAAGCAAAGTTGACCCTCAAGTGGACCCACAGGCCGAAGGCACAGGAGTCGCGAGGGGACCTCAGGCGGTTTCACAGGATACCAGCTAGCAGGGCACAGAGTGCGAGGATGCCGGAGTCCTTCTCAGAAAAGATGCGCTGGGGTCAGGGCTACAAATGGCCCAATGCACGGAATTGTTGCACGACAACAAGCATGTGCAGCTGCAAATACACGCGGTGCACACGGGTACAGGTTATACGGTCCCCACGAGGGATATCTGCCTCAAACTCGGTAAGAGGGCAGCTCGACCTCGGAGACCTTCAGAAACCCACCTCCTGTGTTGCTGGAGCCTTCGGAGTACACAGGAGCCCAGGATCAGCAAACGGGTCAGATGCGTTACGGTGCCTGCGTTTGCAGGGAAGTGACTCCTTCACTCCAAGGGAGATTCTTCTGTTGTCTTGGAGGTCCACAGGGTCCTGCACGGAGCCTGTAGGGATCACGGACACTGGCGAGACTGGGGACGGCAAGGGAAGACTAAGTCGAGCCCAAGGAAGGTCCAGCGAAGTCCAACGGGTCCAGACGGTCGAAGTGTAGTGGTATCTTCTTGCAGAATCTTGTCCACGTAAAATCTAAAATCCTGTAGCCAGGTAACCCATTTTATACCCACGGGAGAGGGTTGGACAGATTCTAGGGACCCTCCTCTGGGAGGGACAGGACAGGGGGGAGGCTACTCCCATGTCCTTTGTCCAGTTTCGCGCCAGAGCAGGAGCAAATGGCTCCTAGAACTGGTTTGAGCTGGACTATGCACAGGGACACCAAATGTGCCCCGGAGCTAGACTTTCTGGCACTGTGACAGTGCACCCACCCAGCCCCAATACACTAAATCCTGTCTGGGAGGTGGTCACACCTCCCTGTGACAGGATGCCTATTGTGCTGCCTTTCCCTGCTCGAGCTTGGCTCAGCAGCAGGAGGGCAGACTCGTGTCTGTGGCTGGAGGCATCCATTTTGTGCTGTAAGGCTCGAGAAAGTTGGTACCGGTATACTTAGGTACCCCCAGAACCTCGGTTCTGAGGGGAGGAATCATACCTGCCACACCAGTTACTGGTGTGCAGGTATGATTCCAAGGTGTTTGACACCAAACACGACATACTTGGTTGCAGTCGTTTTCGAGATAGCATTTACCGCGAGGTTATAATGCACCTCTACCTATATGTCTGGTAGTATCACGTACAGCCCGGGAGAATGGTCTCCGAAGACTGCAGAGGGGTCCTGCTCATGCAGAAGCACCCTCTCACGTAAAACCCAGCACCCTGCCTTCAGGATTGTCAAGGCCTGCTATAGGGGTGACATAAAGTTTTAAGTGTAGTGATATATATAGATATAGTGAAACTATATCTAAGGTAAGGGGTGCAAGCACCATCTTACACAGGCTGCAGTAGCAGACCTAGGGTTCCATTTTGCATGGCCTCTCAGGGGTGGCATAATACAGGCTTCAGCCCATGGGAGGCCTCTAGGTACCTATGCCCTGGTTACATGTGTACCATATACTAGGGACTGATAAGGGTACCCCAGTATCCAATCTGGAGTTGTACCAAAGTACATACACAACCAATTTAGGGAGAAAGCAGATAAACTGGGGTCCTGATTAGCAGGATCCCAGTCAAACTAGTCGAAAACGTATAGTTTCTTACCTGTCGGTGTAGTTTTGCAGCTTGAAGACTTTCTGGATTCACTATGCTGTGCATTATTCCGCCATCTTGTGGTTGGGTCCGGAATCGTAGTATTTTTTCTCTTTTTTTTTTTTGTGGCCCAGGTGGGCGGCGACGTCCCACCATTTGGTGTCCTTCGTGACGTCGACGCGCTTCCTGCGGAAGCTCCCACCTTTGGTCGCCATCTACGGATTCTTTTTTCTCTTTTCCTGTTTTGTTGTCCGCTTTGCTTGATCCCTTTTAGCTATTGTATGCATTTTTAGCCTCCTTTGTCCTTATGTCTCATCTTTCTGGCGGAGGAGGGTGGGATCACTAGTGAATCCAGAAAGTCTTCAAGCTGCAAAACTACACCGACAGGTAAGAAACTATACGTTTTGCAGCGTGAATCTTTCTGGATTCACTATGCTGTGCATAGACTTAGTAGCGGTTTTTCCCTTATTGTGGTGGCTGGGTGGAAGATGAGCATTGGTTACTGAAAATGTGTTGTAAGACCTTTTGTCCTACTTGCGCTTCTTTCTTTATTTGAATATCCACACAGTAGTGCTTAGTGAACGTGTGCAGTGAAGACCCTGTTGCCGCTTGGCAAATGTCTTTGATAGGTGTGTTTGCTAGAAGCGCAATTGTTGCTCCCTTCCTCCTTGTTGAGTGAGCTTGAGCTGCTCCTTGTAACTGTTGTCCTGCCTGTTCGTGGCAGAGTTGAATTGTCTGCGCAATCCATCGTGCAATGGTATTCTTGGTGACTGGACGTCCCAGAAAACTGCTGGCAAAGGAGACAAAGAGCTGTTTTGTTTTCCTGCACTCCTTTGTCCTTTCCATACAGTGCATTAATGCCCTTCTGGCGTCTAGTGTGTGAAGCGCCCTTTCGGTTTGTGTGGAAGGGTTTTGGAAAAAACTTGGTATTTGGATTGTTTTGGTTAATGTGGAACCGAGACACCACCTTTGGCATGAAGTGTGGGTCCGTCCTCATTACAATCCTGTCCTTGTGTAATTGCAGGTAGGGCTCTTGGAGTGTGAGCGCTTGCAACTCACTTACTCTTCGTGGTGACGTGATAGCCATTAAGAAGGTTGACTTGAGTGTGAGCCTGTGCAGTGTAGTTTTGTGAATAGGTTCAAAGGGCTGTGTAGCTTAATCCGCTTTGTAGCAGGTGTGTTAAGTATTTTAGTACTGTTGATTCCTATGTGATCTTTCGTTGTAGATTCTCCTTGATGCACCATTGGGAGAACCTTTTCCACTTTGCTATGTAGCATTTCCTTGTGGAAGGTCTCCTTGCCTCCCTGAGTACTGCCACGGTACTTGGTGGTAATTTGAGGTGTGCAAAATTCTAAGTCTTCAGGAACCATGCTGCTAGGCTGAGGCTCTCCGGCTCTGGGTGTAGCACCTTTCCGTTCTGCGTTGCTAACAGGTCCTTTCTTCTTGGGAACCTGTGTGCTGGTTCTTGTGCCATTTCCACTATCTGTGAGAACCAGGACTGCTTGGCCCACTGAGGTGCTATCAGTATTAGCGTCATGTTCCTGATTCTGCATTTGCTGAGTACCCTGGGTATCAGTGGTATCGTGGGAAAAGCGTATGCAAATGTCTTTGACCAATCTATCTATAGCGTATTCCCTTGTGACCAATGGTCTGGTTGTCTGGATGCGTAGTTTTGGCATTTTGCATTCTGGTGTGTTGCAAATAGGTCTATTTGCGGTGTACCCCGTTTCTGGAACAGCTTCTCTGTTTCCTGTTGATTGAGCTCCCACTCGTGGGATGCCGACGTCTGCCTGCTGAGTGGGTCTGCCCCTGATAGTGCCCATGATTGTGTTCCTCCTTGTTTGTTGATGTAAAACATGGTGGTTGTGTTGTCTGTTTGGATCAACACCCTGTCTCCGTACAGCTGTTTCTGAAAGGCTTTTAAGGCTAGGAACACAGTCTTTATCTCCAGGTAGTTGATGTGTCTGACTGCATCTTGCTGTGACCATAGCTTGTTCATGTGTGCGCCCCACCCCAGCTGGGAGGCGTCCGTTGCGATAGTCACTGTTGGAGTTGGTTGTGTGAATGGCTTCCCCTGTGATATGTTTTCCTTGTTCCACCACGCCATTTCCTGATGCACTGCGTGTGTGACAACCACAAGATCTTCCCAACTCCATGTTGCCTGTGACCATTGCTGCTGAATCCATTCTTGGAATGGTCTCATGTGGAGTCGCATATTTGGGACTAGGTGTATGCATGACTCCCTCATTCCCATGAGCTTGCTCACTGTTCTCCCTGTCTGAGCTTGCCCCTTGTGGTAGCGATATGTCTCCTTCAGTAGTGCCTGTGTTCTCCTTGCGCTGGGGAACACCTTACCTTGTATGGTGTTGATCTCTGCCCCTAGGAATATCCTCACCTGTTTTGGTTCTGTTGAGGATTTTCCCCGACTTATTGAACAGCCTAGTTGCATGAGCGTTTGAGTAACCTGCTGAATGTGTTGTTTGCCTTGGCTGTATGAGTTTGCCTTTACAAGCCAATCGTCGCGGTACGGGTATACGTGTATCCCTTGCCTCCGTAGGTGTGCTGCTATCGCAGCTATTCAATTTTGTGAACACCCTTGGTGCGGATTTTAGCCCGAATGCCAGGACTGTGAACTGGTAGTGCGTTTCCTTGATCACAAATCTTAGTAGGTGTTTGTGTCTTTTTGTTCGTGGGGATGCGTTGGTAAGCGTGTTTTTGTGTAGTTGCCCTGTAATCCCCTTCCTGTATCTGGGGTATTACTCCTTGCAGAGATGCCATGTTGAATCTTTGAGTCCTTACGAATTTGTTTAAGAACCGTAGGTCCAAGATAGGTTTTAACTTTTCGTCTACTTTTGGTACTAGGAAGTAGTTGGAGTAGACCCCCTTGTTTCTTTCGTTGTACGGCACCGTCTCTATTGCCTCCTTCCTTAGCAGCTCCTGTGCCTGTAGCAGCAAGAGTGATAGATCTGCTGTAGAGTGTCCCTTGTAGTTTGGCCTTGTTCGGAGGTGGCCTTTCCAGTTCTACGCAGTAGCCGTGTTGTATGATGTTTAGCATCTATTTGTTGGTTGTGACCTTCTTCCACTCCTGGAAGAAGTGTTTGATTCTGCCTCCTACAGGTGTTATGTGCTCGAGGAACTGTTTGTCTTGTGGTACTACTAGTTTGTCTTTTCCCTTGTATTGTCGCCCCCCCTAGAGGTGTTGTGTGGGTGGGCGTCCTTCTTACAGCGGAGTCACTTGGAGGTGGGTTGCTGTCCTCCTCTTCTTGTCTGACCTCGTCCGTTCGAGTGTCCTCGAAAGGGTTGCCCCCGTGGCTGGCACTGTCAGTTTTGCTGTTGCTGTCCCAGTTGCTGCGTCTGATTGCCTCCTTTGTAACCCTGTTGGAAGGCTTGATGTGATGTTCCCGGCTGGCTGTTTCCTCTGCCTGCCGGTGTTCCTGAGGGGGGGGGGGGGGGGGTGCCCCTTCTCATCCCCCTGAACTGCGGCGCTCCCATGGACCTTGCAGTTTTATTGTCCTTTTGTAGCTGCGTAAGTTTTTCGTCAACCGGAATCCCGAACAGTTGTTCTCCATTGAAGGGTGTGTTCAGGATGTTATTTTGGACTTCTGGCTTGAGACCCGAGATCCTTAGCCAGGCATGCCTTCTCTCCGTAACCCCAATCATCATCTGCCTACTGGATGTCTCCGCTGCATCCAGGGCCGATTTTAGGCATGTGTTGGCCATGTTCCTGCCTTCTTCCACGAGGTGGTATGCCCTCTGTTGGTACTGCTCCGGGAGATGTTTGAGCAGTTGGCCGACTTCCTCCCAATGCTGGTAGGCATGTCTATTAATTAAGGCATTTGAGTTGGCGATGCGCCATTGAATCGCCACACTCCTCTCCATTTTCCTCCCTGTGAGGTCCATCCTCCTGCTCTCCTTGTCTGGGGGTGGTCCAGAGTTAGTGGGTACGTTGGCCCTCTCCCTAGCTGTCGATGCTATTATCGAGTCAGCAGGTACCGATCCCTGAATATATGCTGGGTCTTGTGAGGAATGTTTATATTTCTTTTCTGTCCTCGGGGTCACTGACTTACATACAGCTGGCTCCCTGAAGGCCTCCCTGCCCTGGTCTAGCACAGTTGTGAGCATGGGTAGGAATTATGGTATTTAGTTGGGTAAATGAAGGCGCCACTCGGGAGAGATAACACAAATATTTGATATTTACTTGCTGTATTGATCACGGTGCTGCAAGGTGAAGAGAACCACTGAGCGGCCGGTGAATGTAATCTCTGACTAGTTCTGTACACCCAATTTAAAGAAGGTGATACATTGAGTATTCATTCTGTTTTTATGCAGCCTTGATAAAGTCGCGGGATTAATTCCCATGTAAGCGACGAAACACGTGTCGGCTGTCTGAACATCGGAAAATAAAAAGGAAAAAGAAATAAGAACTTACCTACTTGTATTTTACTTATGCTCACATCAAGCATGTTTATGTATATTGTGACATAACAGACGTGTGCTGAGGAATTCCTTTGTATATCTGTCAATTGGCCAAGGCCATTTTGTGTTTTGAGGAGGTCAGTGGTTCTCTTCACCTTGCAGCACCGTGATCAATACAGCAAGTAAATATCAAATATTTGTGTTATCTCTCCCGAGTGGCGCCTTCATTTACCCAACTAAATACCACTGCTCATTAGGTGCTCATAGCTCAAGTGGGTGGCAGCTCCGGGTGGCACAATGACTACTTTTACTAATGAAAGGATAAACAGAGACAGAGAGGCTGAGGCCCTCTTTAATAATGTATCCGGTAATAACACTTTGATGTCAGTGGCACAGGGTGTCCTACCCCTCAGACAGGAGGGACTGAGAGAGAAATTTATCAAGCTAGAAAGATTGAGGAAAAGTGAAATGTCTAAGTGGTGGGACGCAGCCACTTTAAAGCAATATACTAGGATCAAACAAATTCCCAGGGGCCTTCGATCACAGATTATACCCACATATGATGATCTAGAACCGGATCTACTAGCCGCCTGGGAGAGGGAACTAACAGAGAATTCTAATAAGCTCATGGGGATTCTAATTGAAAACAATGAGAGAAAAGTCTCACAATTACAGAAGGACATAGATCAATTAGAATCAGAAATCAGGCAACTCAACTTAACTGAGGCAACGGAGAAAAATTATGTTATTATGAATGACATTCTACAACGTCATCTTACAGACATAAAATTACGTAAGACTAGGAAGCTCAAGAGGGACGAACGTGACTATTCAAGTGGCAGAATTTTCACGTTCGCAAAGAAATATGATCACTTGATACCTAGAGAGAGTCAACCAGGCACACTTGAGGGCAAATCAGTCAGCTCCAGTTCTACATCTCTCGATACAGCACTAACAAATGGGAGTGAGACTGACCAGGGGATAACACAAGCAGGGTACCTAATAGTGAGAGCCGTTTTTTAGCCGAAGTGATGAGAATAAAGAAAGGAAACAGGAAAACAGACGCCCGCCCCACCAGGAAAACAAGGAGGGGAAACAGAGGGAAGGCAGGCAGAGGAACGTCCGGGGATGAGAACCAGATCCTGGAACCAGGGGAAGTGAACAATATAAATGTTGTAAACCTGACAGAGAAATGCCTTTCTGATGATGCTTTGTCTGTTTTAACGAAAGGTATGAGTTTTTGCCCAAAAAGTATTGGTGATATCTGTGAAGTCAAAATAGATCTATATAAATTTGTAAGAAGAATGAAAATTAAGAAACATTTCAAAATGATGGACTATGGCAATAAAAATACTGAACAAAGTCATGGAGTCTTTGCCTCTAGTGAACATACCATCCAGGAAATACTAGACACCAGACTCCTCCTATCAATTACAGATTGTGAGGATGAAATTGTGACATCTGAAATGATTATGCGTGATTTGAATGTAACGAGTGACTGGAGCATTACTAGCAATTTGAAAGAAAAATCGAAATGGACACCTACGTTGTTTACGGGCAACAACATAGATATTTTTCACAAGCTAGTCAGTTCAGATCTAGACAGACAAGAAAACACATATCAAGACCAGAAATGATAACCTCACAAATGGTGAACGTAAGGCCCTTAAGAATTTGATGAATGACAGAGACATCACGATTAAGGAAGCTGACAAAGGGGGGAATATTGTGGTTATGCGCAGCACAGATTATGACAACGAACTGTTATCACAACTGGGTGACCAACAATGCTATGAGCCTCTCCCCAATAACCCGATATGGACCTTGACAGAACACCTGAACAGACACCTGAAACAATGGCATGGTCAAGGGCTACTGGATGATAATGAGTACACATATTTGAGAGTAGACAGGCCAAAGTACCCCTGCATTTATACATTACCTAAGGTTCATAAAGATATGCCCTTTCCGCCAGGCAGACCCATCATCTCTGGTATTGATGGACCGACAGAGAGAATCTCAGAGTATGTAGATACATTTCTACAACCAATGGTGAAGAATTTACCATCACATATCCGCGATACCAAACATATACTAGGAGTCCTGGCCGACTTGAATTGGGACGACCATATGACATTAGTTACTCTTGATGTAACGGCGCTATACACTAGCATCAGGAGAGACACCGGCTTAAGTGCGATCAGGAGAATACTGAACACCAGATCAGCCAGCGCTTGGAGTCACACGGAAATGCTGATCGAAATGATCGAGCTGATCCTTGACAATAACGTTTTTCTGTTTAAAGAACAATGGTACAGACAGAAGCAGGGGTGGCCATGGGCTCCAGATTTTCTCCTTCGTACGCGAATCTGTTCATGGGCAGGTTCGAGGAGAAGATGATCTGGGGCCCTCAAGGAATGGAATGGAACGATTCCATTCTTTATTGGGGTAGGTATATTGACGACTGCCTTATGATCTGGACCGACACGGAACACAAGTTGACTAACTTCCTTAGGTACTTGAATGAAAATGACTTTAACATTAAATTTACTTTCAATTACAGCAAAAGTATGATTTCCTTTTAGATGTAGAACTGTACATAAGGGAAAATAAGATTCACAGCAGACTCTTTCGGAAAGAGACAGCCTGTAATGCACTACTTCACGCATCCAGTGCCCACCCTTCACATCAGATAAGATCAATCCCCTATGGGGAACTCGTCAGAGTGAGACGGAACTGCAGCTTTGAACCTGAGTATGAAGAATGTAAGAAGGGAGTGTTAGCCCGCTTTAGAAATAGGGGCTATGACGAAACGACTTTACGGAATGCAGAGAAGAGGATACTCAGGGTAAAGAGACAAGACACACTTAGAGAAGGCTCACAGCATCGACGTAAGGAAGATAAAGTACGTATGGTGACTGGGTTCAATAACATGTCTGGTGTCTTACGTCGTAGTCTGAACAGACACTGGCATTTACTCAAGGCAGACAAATCACTTAGTGATTTCATCACTGACACACCCAACATTACATACCGACGAGGCCTGTCACTTAGGAACATACTTAGCCCGAGCTACCCCAGGTGTGAGAGAAAAACAACTGGCTGACATCGCTGACAAAAGGCTTCTATGGATGTGGGCACTGCAGTTCTTGCAAATGGGCTTGTAACGGAAGAACTGAGTTTAAGGGTCCGGGCGACAGAGTTTACAACATAGTGACTAACATCAACTGTATGACGAAATTTGTTGTCTATATTATTGAATGCAGATGCATGAAAAGGTATGTAGGCAGTACCATCAGGACATTACGTGAGAGGATAAGCGAGCACATAAGGGCGGTCAAGCAGGGAGATGTGAGATATCCCATTGCCGCTCATGTGACACAGTGTCAAGCTCAGACAGCTCATAAGCAGTTTGAATTCTATGGTATAGAACAGGTTCAGCGACACCAAAGAGGGGGAAACAGAGAATTGGCCTTGCGTAGACGAGAGGCACTTTGGATCCTTAGACTACGAAGTACAGAGATAGGGCTTAACATTGACCCCGAATTACACTACTTTTTGGGAAGATGAATACATGGAGTCGCCACACTACAGGTATTAGTTCTGCTCCCCACACACTATTACTCTCCGTAGGTCTCCTCATCAAGACATAAATGACTCAATGACTCACTGTTACAACATGGCTAATTACAGATACATCTGTATGTGAGTCAAATATACGGAGTGTGTAATGTTCTTCTCTTATTATTTATTGTTTATTTGTTTTGGTTTATATCTCAATGCTAATTACATTATTATTTATTGTTTATTTGTTTTGGTTTATATCTCAATGCTAATTACATTTATGACGTTATTTTCCCCATGAGCACTGATGTTTTAACATTTGTAGAGAGAAATCAATTTTTTTTAAATTTCATTAACCATGTTATGGCAATCAGGACCCTGAAGAGATGGAGATAAAGAATATGCACCTAGTAAAATAGGATTAGAATGGAACACCTGCTTGGCACTTTCACACTGCCCTTTATATATAGACATGTCACTATATAGATGTTCATGAAGCATGGAAAATGCATGTATCATAGACCATGAGGCACCTTTCACATGAAAATGACATAATATACAGCCTCTACACACCGTATCTTTATACCCCTTACGCTACACAATATCAGCCCTTGTGTCTGTAATGCAGGATGCAATGTCTGCATATAGGACTATATCACCGCGTTTCCCGCACAATAACGGTAGCCCCGCAATCTTATTTCGGATTATTTTATAGGCAATAGGTATTGTTGCTGCCAGAAGACCGCTTTGCACCTTAATGAATAAGAACATACTGATGTTAGGGATTCAGTGTCGTTACAAGATGGCCACCGTTATGCAACTAGGTTATACTTGAGTCCTTCTTCTCTGATTGCTGAGAAACTGGATAGCTGTCCTTCCTCGGTTTCTATTGAACTTGAGTGAAGCCGGTATAAAATGGCGGGAACCAGGAGCCTCATTCGTGCACCGTACTCAGCAACACGAGGAGCGACGTCCGTGTGTGGGATCAAACTACTAAGAAATAAGGTAAGGGGATCAACTGACCAGGGGCTTTTGACTTTAAGGAAGAATAGAATATTGTGAGTTCTTGTTGTCAGATTCATCGTTAGCATGATAGTGCTAATGGAGCAACTAGCATGACGGATTCATTTTAGCTTGTTGACACTCTAGATATAGCACAGGAATGGAGGAAGCTTATCTTTACGATTTACTAGATGGATCAAATGGTACTCTAGCATCAATATGAGGAGATAGATAAAGCGGATATAAACTGAATAGTTTTGTTGTGATGTCAAGCTGTATTCAGTGTTATGACAAATGGTGCAGTGTTAGATTGGTCATTCTGCACCTAGATTTTGACTATTGGGGTTTGAATAAATAGAGCTTGACATTGCTCAGGGAAGGTAAATATCACATGGTTAGTCTACAATGAGATTGGATGAGGTATTCATTTTGAACCATAAATCTTATGGAGTGAAACATGACTGGCTATATCTTTGTAGATTCTGGACTTCTGGGACATACAGGGATCCCTTGGATTTAACATTGAGAAGTGAGACGTCGCGAGATATTGAATCCCAGTGTGGGTTGGAATTAACACCACTAATAAAGTAGGTGGGCCAATTGTTACTTTGAGTTTGCAACTTTAGCCGTATGTGACTTTTGCCTGATGGTCCTATTTATACTCAGGGCGCTTTCTGGTTTCTTTACAGGGTTATACACAGGAAGACAATAGGTATTTACCCAACATAATTTGGTTTTTTGTTAAATTAAGTTCAAACAAAAAATCTTTTATCTCACCTTTTGGGCTCCACTCCGATCTCACCCCAGGAATGTTCATTCTTGGAGTCGTCATACACGGTCTGAGTAAATTATATTTTGACACTACCGAATGGCACTATATATGGTTTATATTGCACTTACTACTGAGACTATACCACGGAATTCTTCTTACTCCATCTTTTCTTTTGGGATTCTGGATCTTTTGATCTACGGATTATTGGGTCACATTTGAAGAAAATTTTCAATGTTTCTGGTGTTTTATATTTTGTGCATGTGGGCACACAACCAATGAGATAACATATTGTGATGAAGCATGGCACCGGCCGCTGAATGTAATCTCTGACTAGTTCTGTACACCCAATTTAAAGAAGGTGATACATTGAGTATTCATTCTGTTTTTATGCAGCCTTGATAAAGTCGCGGGATTAATTCCCATGTAAGCGACGAAACACGTGTCGGCTGTCTGAACATCGGAAAATAAAAAGGAAAAAAGAAATAAGAACTTACCTACTTGTATTTTACTTATGCTCACATCAAGCATGTTTATGTATATTGTGACATAACAGACGTGTGCTGAGGAATTCCTATGGGTAGGAATTAGCTCCTGGTCTGTGTAGGAAGCAGAGTCTCCAGGAGAAAACAAGCTTTGGGCTTCTCCTCCTCTAGCTTCACTTGATAAGTGGCTGCAGCGTTTTTTATGACCATATTGTATATGTCAATGTCGTCCGGCGGCGAAGGCCTCGACGGGTATGACTCTACACCCTCTTATGGGTTTTCGGCGTCGAGATCCTGCCACTCCAGGTCTTGCGCCTCTGAGGATGTGGAGTCCTGGTAGGTCTGTTGATCCTCTTCGCCTTCTGCCTCGAAGTAATCTAGGCCCTCTTCCCCCTGTTCTTCGGCTGGTTCTGGCGTTTTCGGCGGATCAGGGTCCTCGACCCCTTCTTCGAGCTCTGCTTCGGCTGCGGGCTTCGAAAGGATGGTGTACCGTCTCATCCAGTCGTCGAAATCCTTCTTTCTCTGGAGGATGTTTGCCATTTCGGACTCGAGCCTTCTCCTCTTCTTCTCCATCTCGGCCACCTGTTCGGCGTCGAGAGCTCCGGCGCTTCGCTTCGTGGTCGTCGGTCTCGAAGTCGCCTTTAACTCTTTTTCCCTCGGCGTCGAGCGGTCCTTTTCAAGACTGGCTTCGACGACCTAGGTTTCTCTAGAGTTTTCGCCGGCTGGGAGTCCTTTCGAAGGATCCGCTGGGCTGTTTGTCCTTGGGTGCAGCTGCGGGCGTCGAGAGTTTCGACGGCAGCGCCCCTTCGAGGACTTTGCATCACTCTTTCGAGCGTCGGTCGGGGGTTTTTGGGTCGACGACTCTCTTACCTCCGCCGACTTCTTCTCGGTCTCAACGACCGTGCAGTCTTCTGTTCCCTCCGCGATGTTGTCCTCTTCCCCACTGGAGAGGCCCAAGTCTCGGAGCGATGGGGGATGTCCTTGCCTCTGCATGGTGTAGTTTGCCCTTCCCTGCCTCTCCCGAACTCTGAGGGTCTTCGGTGTGAACGCCGAGCAGGCGTTGCAGTCTTCGCTTCGATGGTCGAGCGGCAGGCAGAGGTTGCAAACTGGGTGTTGGTCCTTCTGCGCGTATTTGTGGTGGCAATTGTTGCAGAATTTGAATGGAGTTTTGTCCATCTCCGCGCACAGGGTGGCCCCTGTGTGCGCCTTCCCCGTTGGACGTCGAAGTTCTTGGTGTTTGCCCTCCTCTTCGTCGTCCCGGTTGTCCGTCCTGCAGTCGGTGTGCTCAAATCTCCAATCGCCACTGGTTTTTGCTGATTTTCGTTGATTCCTTCTTCAAAGTTTCTGGAACTCTTCCGTGACGATCCAGACCCAACGGCGGAAAAAAGAATCTGAAGATGGCGACCAAAGGTGGGAGCTTCCGCAGGAAGCGCGTCGACGTCACGAAGGACACCAAATGGTGGGACGTCGCCGCCCACCTGGGCCACAAAAAAAAAAAAGAGAAAAAATACTACGATTCCGGACCCAACCACAAGATGGCGGAATAATGCACAGCATAGTGAATCCAGAAAGATTCACGCTGCAAAACCAGCAAAACACCAGGAAAAAAGTGGGGGTAACTGTGAGAAGTTGGCCTGGCATATGCTGTCCACTAGTTATAGTGGGCACCTTGCACCAGTCCAAACGACCCTTATTGATGATTAGGACAAAGACAACCTTTATTGAAAGCTATACTAGTGGTAGCTATGGAGAGCAGCCTTCGGGCTAAGTCTTGAAGGAGTGTAAAGCAGCTTGGTTTACCAGATTATAACCTCTTGAATGACCAAATGAAAGAAGAACCACACAAGGTATATATATAAAATATATGTATTTATTTCTAAACACTACCTACTAATCTCTTTATGAGAGTAGAGTTCAAGATACACAATATCACAGTATTAAAACGACAGTAAATAGCACAATATACACTGGGCCCCAGGGGGGGACCAAACCATATATTAAGAAAGTGGTATAAGAACCACGACTTGACTAGACACAGTGCCTAGAGCACGTAGAATCGCTGGGACCCCAAGGAACCACCCAATGTAGTGACACAGGAGACCCACGGGGGACGTGTGCAGTGTGAGAACACAGCTGCGAGCGCCGTAGGATTCAATGCGGAAAGTCGCGGTTGGAATTTTAAAGATAAAGGACACTTAGGAGAGGACTTTCAGCAAACCCCTTTAGACTTAAGGGGTTCTAGGGCCAACACCCACGTGAGCACCGGAGTACTCGAGTTACCTCACCCAGGGAAGCCGGGTGCATAGGTGTCAAAGGGTGTCGGGAATCGTCGTCGTTTTCAATGGCTATCTGCTGCAAAGTGCTGCTGCCGTGAAGAAGAAAAGTGTCCGGGTGGATCCAAGCCTGGATCGAAGATGTGAAGAACCTGAAAGCAGAGGGGACAGAGTCTGGGTCACTAGCCAGTGACCAGGAGCGGGGCAATCGAATGCCCACCGATGTCGGGTGCTTCAGGTGCAAAGAGGTGAAGCTTGCCTCTGCAGCCATGGGGTCCCGGAGACGTCGACGATGACCAGGAGCCGGATTCGAGCTGTCCCACGAAGGATGTCGAGTGCTGGGGTGTCGGTGATCGGATTGACCACAACAAGCCTTGGCAACAGCAACCCACGCAGGAAGAGAAAAGATGCTTCTGTGCGGACTAGCAAGGTCCTGGGGACTCCCCAAGCGATGGAGAGTCAGGGCACGTCTGGAGCAAAAAGGGAAGCCCAATAAAAGTTAGAGTTGCCTTCTTGGGGACCCACAGGTCAACGGACCAGGGATCGCGAAGGGACCTTGAGAGGAATCACAAAATGGCGGCCCACGGAGCACTCGTTGAGTGTAGGCCTGCAATCTTCGGTGTGATCACTGCTCGGGGTCAGGGCTACAAGTAACCCAAAGCTCAGCCTCAGGGGTCGCCGGAAAGCTGATGCTTCTGCAAATGGTCGCGGTGTCCAGGGGTTCAGGTTGCACTGTCTCCATGAGGGATACGGGCCTCAGACTTGCTGTGGGCACAGATCGACCTCAGAGACCTCGGAAAACCCACCTCCTGTGTGGCAATATTCTTCGGAGTCCGCAGGAGCTTCGGAGATGCCAACCGGTCAGTTGCGTTAAAGGTGCCTGCCTTGCAGGGGAGTAACTCCTTTACTCCAAGGGAGATTCTTCAGTCACCCAGCGTAGTGTAGATCGTCGAAGTACTTGGTTTCTGGTAACAGAGTTTAGTCCAGGTGTAATCTAAAGTCCTGTAGTCAGGGTTTCCTACTTTATACCCAAGGAAGGGGTGGGACAAACTCTGGGGACCCACCTATGGGAGGGTAAGGAAAGAGGGGTGGCTACACCCATTTCCTTTGTCCAGTTTCGCGCCAGAGCAGGGGCTGTGTGCCCCTGCAACCGGTTTGAGCTGGACTATGCACAGGGACACCAAATGTGCCCCCAGTGCAGACTTCAAAGCACTCTAGGAGTGCACCCACCCAGCCCCAATACACTAAAGCCTGTCTGGGAGGTGGTCACACCTCCCTGTGACAGGAAACCTATTGTCCAGGCCTCCCCTGCCGGAGTTTCGTCCAGCAGCAGGAGGGCAGACTCGTGTCTGTGGCTGCAGCATCCATTTTGTGATGCCAGGGTTCTGTTAAGCTGGTACCGGGTGTACCGGTGATGCCATGTTGCTCCCTCTAGGAGGGAGGAATCATAGCTCCCACCCCAGTACTGAGGTGGAGGTATGATTCCAAGGTGTTTGACACCAAACACGACAGTTTTCCATGCAGCCATTCTCAAGTTAGCATTTACCGCGGGGTTATAATGCACTTAAGAGTATATGGTCTGGCTGCATCACAAACAACCCCGGAATGAAGATTCCGAAAGCTGCAGAGGGGCTCTGCTCATGCATGGGCACCCTCTCACATGAAACCCAGCACCCTGCCTTCACGATTGTTAAGGCCTGCCATAGGGGTGACAGATAGGTTTACATGTGCAGTGATATGGAGAGATATAGGGAACCTATATCTCAGTAAAGGGTGCATATACCACCTTACACAGGCTGCTGTAGCAGACCTGTTGTGTCATTTTAAAAGGCTTCCCAGGGGTGGCACAATACATGCTGCAGCCCCTGGTAGGCCTCTGGGGTACCTATGCCCTGGGTACATAGTATACCATATACTAGGGACTCACAAGGGTACCCCAGAATCCAATCTGGAGTGTACCTAAAGTACATACAATCAATTTAGAGTAGAAAGCAGATAGCCAGACTGAGGCCCTGCTAATCAGGACCCCAGTCTAAGTCGAAAAACAGTGAAACATCAGCAAAAAGTGGGGGTAACTATAAGAAGCAGATCCTACTCTCCTACAGTAACCATGCAGTCAGATCCTACCTTCCTACAGACAGAATGCAGAACAATGTCGTACATTCACCCCAGTACAGAGATCTGGGCATAAATCCATCGTTTTTTTGCTCCTCATGCCATTCCAGTTTGAACTCAGCCATATGCAAATCCGTTTTGACCCTGCGCCCAATGGGAACAGTCCAGCCCGAACTGCCAGACCATGTCCTCCATGGACTGGAAACAAGCATCCTAGGACCGGTTTCAGGGTTTCACCCCTCATCAGCCAGGATAGCTTGACTCCAGTGGCATGGAGAGCACGGGACCCACGTCTGGGCATACCCGTCCCACTCGGGGTGAAAAATGCAAAAAGAACAATTGATGGACAGAATGCAGAACAATGTCATACATTTACCCCAGTACAGAAATATGGGCCTAAATCCATCATTTTTTTGCTCCCCATGGCATTCCAGTTTGAACCCAGCCATATGTAAATCAGTCTTGACCCTGCGACAATGGGAACAGTCCAGCCTGAACTGCAAGGCCAGGTCCTCCCCGGACTGGAAACAAGCATCCTAGGACCAGTTTCAGGGTTTCACCCCTCACCAGCCAGGATAGCTTGACTCCAGTGGCATGGAGAGCATGGGACCCACGTCTGGACATACCCATCGGGGTGACAAATGCAAAAAGAACAATTGATGGACAGAATGCAGAACAATGTCCTACATTCACCCCAGTATAGAGATCTGGGCATAAATCCATCGTTTTTTTGCTCCCCATGCCATTCCAGTTGAACCCAGCCATATGCAAATCAGTCTTGACCCTGCGCCCAATGGGACCAGTCCAGCGCGAACTGCCAGGCCAGGTCCTCCCTGGACTGGAAACAAGCATCCTAGGACTGGTTTCGGGGTTTCACCCCTCATCAGCCAGGATATCTTGACTCCAGTGGCATGGAGAGCACGGGACAAACGTCTGGGCATACCCGTCCTACTCGGGGTGACAAATGTTATGTTATGTTATTGTAGCTTTTAACGTGCACAGCTACTCCGAAGGGTGTCCCAGCGCGAGCCATGAATGGGTGAAAAGAAAGGACCGCTTAGATAAAAAGAAACGTCTTCAGTCTTTTTCTGAAGAGCTTGGGGTCTTGGGTACTACGAAGGGCCACGGGAAGCAAATTCCAGGCAGAAGCAGCCTTAAAAGCAAGAGAACTATCCATTCTCTTGAAGCGAAAACGTGGTATGTGAGCAAGAAGCTGTGAAGCTGAACGCAGCTGTCTAGCAGGAACATAGAACCTGAAGCGTTTCCTTAGATAGACTGTACCAAGTCCATACAGAGCTGAGTGAGCCAGGACAAGAGCTTTGAACTTAACTCTTTCTGCCACAGGCAGCCAGTGGAGATTGTGCAGATGTTGCCTTACGCTGGTTCTTATTGGGATGGTAAGAAGAATTCTCGCTGCTGCGATTTGGATTACCTGCAGTCTATTCAAAAGATATCCCGGCAGACCAACGTACAAGGCGTTGGCATAATCGATGCGTGAGAGTATCAAGGCACGGGTAACCGTTTCCTTGGCAGCCCTAGGAAGGAGGGAGACATTTTCTAAGGGATTTAAGTATACCGAAGCACTGCCCGGCAAGCTTCTTGATCTGAGTAGTGAAATGAAGATTCTCATCAAACCATATCCCTAGGTTTTTGGTGGGTTGACCCACAGAGGTAGGCATGGGGTATTCTGCCGGCCAGAGTGATTCCCTGAACTGAGGGGGGAATTCCCAAAAAGGAGGACTTCTGATTTATCCTCGTTGCACTTTAACTGCCCGGAGGAGAGCACTTGGAAGACGGCTGTCAAACAGGTTTTGGCAAGAGTAGTGGAGGACTCCGTTTTTTTCCAGGTAAAGAGAAGCTGGGTATCATCCGCGTAAACAATGATTTTAGCTCCAAGCCCCTCAGCCAACTGAATCAGGTGGGTGACATATATGTTAAATAGGAGGGGACTCAAGGAAGACCCTTGAGGCACTATTGTGGTCACGATCTGAGGGGAGGAAGGAGGGAGCCACACTTGTTGCGTTCTGCCCTCAAGGAACGACTTCAGCCAATTCCAGACCAACCCTGAGATTCCAATATCTGAGAGACGACCCAACAGCAGGGAATGTGGGACAGTATCAAATGCCGCAGAGAGGTCCAACAAAATCAGAGCCGCCCTACCGCCTGAATCCAAACATTCCCGAATGACTTAAGAGATTTCAACGAGAGCCGACTCGGCGTTGTACGAGGCTCTGAACCCTGATTGTGCCGGATGGAGCAGGCCAGAGACTTCGACGTAGCTGGTGAGCTGTTTATTTACTACTTTTTCGCAGACTTTCACCACACCAGGAAGGAGAGAGATGGGGCAATAGCTAACGGGAATCGAAGGATCCAAAGACGTTTTTTTTCAGAAGTGGCAGGATTTTGGCCTGTTTCTAAGCCATAGGAACTGTAGCTTCCAGAAGCGACAGATTGATGAGACTGTTGACCTCAGGGTTGACTGTCTCAGCGACTGAAGCCAACAACCTCGCCGAACAGGGGTCGGACGGAGAACCTGATTTCAAGGACTTAAGGACGATCAATGAGTCTAGCGGAGCAATAGGTGTAAAGGCCGCCAGAGAAGGAGATGGTAGCGAGGTAGCAGACGGCACCTCCGGGAGCAAGTTCCCTGCCGCAGAGTGATTGCCGGTGGTAAAAGTCGCCTGGAGACACGCTACTATACAGACTTATATAGGGCTAGACCGCTAGTAGGGGAACTACAGATAGCAGGGTATCTTGATAGCATAGATATGCCCACTCTGAGTCAGGATAGAGATGCCTTGGAAGTAGAAGTCACTCTAAATGAAGTACAAGAGGCCATAGCCATGCAAAAATCGGGGAAAACACCATGACCGAATGGGCTGCCAGCGGAATTCTTTAAGCAAAATTTGAGCGTGTTGGCTCCCCATTTGCTCAATATGTTCTTGGCGGCACGGGAGGAGGGAAGATTGCCGTTAGACCTTCGCTAGTCCATGGTGGTAGTCATACCGAAACCAGGTAAACCCCCAGAAAAATGCAGTTCTTACCGTCCTATCTCCCTGTTAAACGTTGAAACCAAGATTTTAGCCTCTATACTAGCAACGAGGCTTCTACCAGTAATCACCTCGCTAGTTCACCAGGACCAGTCAGGCTTTATGCCCGGACAGGCCACTCGTCTCAACTTACGCAGATTGGCCAATTGGCTAGACACCGTCAAGGACAGGCCTACCCCTCAGATGGTTTGATCCTTAGACGCAGAGAAGGCCTTTGATACGGTCCATTGGCCATTTTTGAGACAGGTACTGGTGAAGTTAGGATTCGGACCGGAGTTCAGGGCATGGGTGGAACTCTTATATACGAATCCTAGAGCACAAGTTAGAGACAATGGGATCGTATCATCAGACTTCCCCATTCAACGGGGGACTAGGCAGGGCTGCCCCCTGTCCCCCCAACTATTTGCGCTGGTACTGGAGCCACTGGCCTGCCAGATTAGAACCCATCCGGGCCTAAAGGGTTTCCAGGATGACCAAGGCCAGCTAAGGGATGAACGAATCTCCCTATATGCAGATAACATCCTGCTCTATGTCACTAATCCGGGCGCGACACTCACACTGACGTTCCAGTAAGTAAAAGATTATGGCAAACATGCAGGATACAACATTAATTGGGAGAAATCAAGTCTACTCGGTGCGAGGTCCCATAGACTCATGCGCAATACCAGAGCGCCTCCATGTTACCAAAGAAGTCTTTCTATATCTTGGTTTATATATCTCCACGAACGTAGCAGGCTGCCTTCACACAACATTAAGCGTGTCCTGACCGAATTCCCGGAAGACGTGGCCGGGTGGAGGCGGCTCCCTTTGACGCTGTTGGGGAAAGCGGCTATGTATAATATGATTATGCTTCCAAAACTCTTATATATACTTCAGAACACATATTGTAAGATTCCAGAAACAATATTCAAGGCAATAAACGATGAGCTGCGCACATTCTCATGGGATGGGGGACACCCAAGAGTAGCACTACAAAGACTGCAACGCAGTCAGTATAATGGAGGCATAGCTCTGCCGGATATTCAAACCTATTACCGGGCTACGCACTTAATAGCTATCAACGAATGGAGTCATGCCCTGGGAGACCACCCAACATATGCCCTGGAAAGGTTACAATTCCAGAAACATACCCATCTACATTATATATACGGGGAGCGGGAACGAAAGGCTTGCTCTCAGCAACACAGAGGGCAATTGAAGCCTGGAAAGGGGGGGGGGAGACGGATGGGACAAGAAACTAACCAAGTCTACACCGCTGTGGGAAGGTAAACGGCTCCCAGAGCTAGCGAAATTGCGGGGTTTTAGAAACTGGGACACAGTAGGGATCACAACGCTAGGGGACATAATATGGAATGGGGACTTAATGACTTTTGCAGACCTCCAAGCAGAGTACAGTCTGTCAAACACACAGCAATACTAACATATGCAGCCCCAGCATGCTTGGAGAACGCAAAAACCTGAGCTTGTAGGTAGGTATGCTAGGTAGGTATTGTTTATTGTACAGTTAATTAAAACTTTTACAGTCATGCATTAAAAAAAAAAGATTTTTTTTTATCTCTAACATTTTCTTTTCTGTGACTTAAAAATATCTCATTGTTAAAACGCAGTAAAAATTCAGTGATGTGCGAAAAAAGAACAGAATGGGAAGTGAAAATTAAGACCGAAAGAAAAGAAAGGATGAAGAAAGAAATTTAGTTAAAATGAGGAAAAAGGGTTTGAAAAGAGTAAAATATAGTGCAAAGCTTTTAAGATGCAATTTATACATATTTGGCATTACAAGGGACCCCATTTGAAGCGATTCCACAATCCTTAGCATGTGTGGGGTGCCAATCTTGGCGCTGCTGAAAGTGGCAGTGCAGACCCCGTGGACTGTTCCGTTGTAATGCAGTCTGCAAACTGAGTTGCCTGTTTTTTTTAAATTAATTCTACAGCAGAAAAGTATTTTACCAGGTGACAACTTAGTTGAATATCCTCACCAGAAAAAGATGCTAGCACTGCTTGTCTACAGGTTCTGATGGACTTCTTATTAAAAAAGGTCTTAACAGAGTCCGTCGTTCCTGTTTTAAGGCAACACATATAGTTAGTAGATGCACTATATCCTCCTCACCCTCCCCGCAGAGTTGGCAAATTGCTGGCTTCGGGGGACGTAGACAAGGTGGCATGTGATATGCAGATGGTATTATGCCCAAGCGGTGTTTCAAAAATTTCTCTTTAGTTGCTCTAGAGAAGCTGGTGAGGAGGTAGGCTTGTGGTGATGCCTTGCTGTAGGTCTGCAGGGTGAACCAGCCATGAGCGCGTTTACTCAGAGTAGCTTTGTCCTGTATAAGTGATTCCTTTTTGATCACACTGTTTACGATTTTTTTAAAGCTGGCGACGGTCGCTGGAGCCTCCCAAAGTTCCTGCAGGCCCAGCTGATTGAGTGAGTCGTCCAGATAGCGTCGGGCTGGGTGTACCCTCTTAGTGCTCAGTTCTTTCCACAGATACATGTTTAATGAGTCAGGTGGACCCGTTTTGATTTTGAACCAGCTTTTGATGAATGCCCCTTTGCGGGCGATCTCTTGCTTTTGGATCCCAAGCTCCAGCCTTAGTTGTGCAGGCGATGTGTATCCTGGTAGCCCAAAGATCATTCGAATTGCCCTTGTTATTGTATGATCCAGAGTTTCAGCATCTCTCCCTCTCATGGCTTCGCTTCCATAGCTGATTGATGGTATGAGCTTTGCCTGGATCACTTTGATCAAGGGAAGTAGATTTGGGCATGAGATGTTGTTCTTAAGATTTCTTAATGCCACCGCGATCATTATCCCCCTTTTTTTCATGGCCTCCAATTGAGCTGTAAACTTTCCTTTATCATCGATGATGATTCCCAGGTACTTATAATTTTGTACCGCTTCCAGCTTATGTGTAGCCAGATGCCAGCGAGGCTGTGTCTTTTTCTTTCGCCAGTTTACACAGAGAGTTTTAGTTTTTCTCGATTGATGGTGAGTTTATTCTCCTCCGAGTACCGAGATGTAATATTCAGCAATCGCTGTAAGCCCACTGGTGTCCGGCTTATGAGGACCAAGTCATCTGCATAAAAAAGGTTAGACAGCTGGAGGTCCCCTATTTTGGGAGCGTGCGAGTTGTTGTCATTGAGGGAGTTTGAAAGTTCTGCCATAAAAAGATTAAAAAGTAGCGGAGCAAGCACACAGCCTTGTTTTAGACCGTTGGTAGTTGGAATCTTTTTTGTCAGACAGTCTCCTGTGCCCAGTTTTACTTGCACCCATGTGTTGCTGTGCAAGAGCACTAGTTGTTTTAGTAGCAATGGTGGTATATTCAATTTTTTTAATTTTTGCCATAATAAATTCCTATTTATATGGTCAAATGCTGAGCTGTAATCAATAAAACATAGATATAAAGGCTGTTTTATAGTGAGTGTGACGTCTATCATTATTGAGAGGGCCATAATATTGGTGGTAGTCCCCATGTTCTTACAGAAGCCTGTTTGGTTTATAGGGATTGCCGAGATATCCGTTGCCCAGGATGTTAATTCTTGTAGGAGTAATCCGGCGTAGTATTTGGCTTCATTGTCGATTAGGGCTACCAGCCGGTAGTTTTTGGGATTGTCCCTATTGCCTTTTTGTATATAGGGAGATGATTGAGCCCCTCCATGAAGATGGTATCGTTGATGAGCGCAAGATTGATTCGAAGGTCGGTTTTAATACAGATGCCCAAAAATTCGGATCTTGTTTGAATAGTATGGGCGGAATCCCGTTTGGTCCCGGGGCTCCTTCACGCCTTCCCTTTGAGATTCTTTTGCAGATTTTTTCCCTCGTGATGATGAGGGGCTGTTCCTTAGTTGTATAAAAAAGATTTTTGGGAAATGTTTGGACGTCGCCTTCGAGGCAGAAAATTCCCTCATGCGGGTCAGTTGCGCGATCTTTGTTGAAGTGGGATTGCAGGTGGGTTGTCCAAGCCTCTTCTGTTACATGAGAATTAACGCCTTGATTTAACGGGCTCGCAAGATTATTGACTTTTTGCCAGAATTGGGCACTGTTGTTGTTATTAATATCATGCAGAAGTTTGGCCCATAAAGCTTCCTCAGATTCTTTTTTAAGGTGCCAAATTAATTTTCCCCGCTTAGCTTTCAGCACCCTCAGTTCTTGTAAGGTTGTATAATCGAGGTTGTCTTTCTTTAGTCTCCGAAGAGTGCAGTTAATCTGCTTTTTATAGATTTTCAATTGTGCGTTGTTTCCAATGTAAGAGCAGGAGCGTTTGATTCGAGCGTGTCCTGAGTTCCTATTTGCGTTGGTTCCCTTTTTTACTCCGAATTGGTTTCCTAGGGTTTGTGTGAACAGCTCCCAACTTCTTAGACAATCGGGGTCTGCTGATTGTGCATCCTCCACAAGTTGTTTTGCAAGAATGAGGAAGCCTTCCGGATCGTCCATTTTGCATTTTATTCGTTTTTCATTTGACGCAAATTCCGAGTTGTGAATATTTACCGGCACAATCTGTGTGTTGATTATTGAGCCAATTGTGATTTCCTGTGGCAAATGATCGCTAAGTTCCGAGGTTCCAATGTGATAATCCATTACTTTTGTAAACAAACAGCGAGAGACGAATGTGTAGTCTATTGTGGTGCTTGCTGTTGTATTGTGAAAGGTTGCGATCTGTGGGCGATCTCCTGGAAATCTTCCATTTAAAGATCGGAAGCCTAGTTGCTCTAATATCGCTAAGAGCCTCTGTGCTGTTTTCGTGTGTCGGCTGCCCGCATTATTCTCTTGTGTTGCTGCAGGCCACACGAAGGGGTCCTCCTCTGTATCTGTATCTTCGACGGCTCTTCTAAACATGTTTGCGTTGAAATCTCCAGTAATGATTAAATTGTTGGTCTGCTCTCCCATTAGGATTTCCTCTAGCTTCTCTTTCAGCTGCGGGATTCCTTTTGTTTTATCGCGGGGTGTAGGTAAAGGTTTATGATAATTACCTGTTCTTTTTTTCCTCCCCTGTAAGGTTAGTTTGAGCACCTGTAATTCGTTTGGAGTTGCTATGCTATACGTCATTGATTCCATAGCGTAGATGCTCTTTACAGAGCAGTATGTAGCCAGTCCTCCTTGCTATGGCCAAATTTGGCACTCTTTGTAGCAGGTAGGAAGAGCAGGTTGAATCCATCCAAAGGGGGCGGCGAGTCACTCCAAGTTTCCTGGAGTGAAATGATGTCAAAACTTTGCAAGTAGAGTTGCATTTCCTGATCCAGGGTCTTATCTCCCACCCCGTTAATGTTCCACGAACAAAGTTTGAGAGAGGTTTTAATGCCAGTGTTGAGTTTAGTGAGCCTGGGACGTCAAAGATTTTGATTTTTTGTGTTTATGGTCCTTGATAACCAGCTCCACTCTTGTGGGGGGATGCTTTTTGTTGCCGTGGACCAATGATGCCGCTGCTCGCTGTCTTCAGTGCCCTCTGGGGATTTGCTTCGGGCTTGATTGCCTCGGTAGGCGCCCCCCGGCTCTTTTTGATTTTCCGAGTTTATGATCAGGGGTTCCGGATATCTAGGTCTAGCAAATGGACATAGCTTGATGCCCCAAGACTTGAACTTAGCGTATTCCTTTAGAACTGTATCTGCTATCGTGGATGTGGCCCTAACTGCTTTAGTTGCTTCCACGCCCGGATGTTCTAAACTCTCCACAAATTCTATCGACTCTAGGTCATTAGATCTTATATTCTTCAAACTATTAATGGAGTTTATTAAGCGTAGAATGTTTCCTCTATTTAATGTGTCGATCCGTCCCTTTGATTTATATTCAGGGTGGAACATAATTATAGTGGAGTCTAATTGCGCCATTTGGTCTGCAGGTAGTGCCTGATTAGCTTTAGTTGCGTCAGCAGCCGCAGGGGGTTCTCTTAATGTTATTGTCGCCTCACCATCAATTGCACCCTCATATATGCATCCTCTTACCTCGCAAGGTTCACTCTTCGGGGCGTCTCTGCCGCTTGTGATTGTTTTGGGGGAGTCCCTTCCTTCTACGTCTTTCCCCTCTTCCAGGGGCAAATTTTCTGGAAGTTCGTGTTGACTCTTAGTCCCATTGTCAGCCTGAGCTGTAGTTTCTGGGAGATCCGCTTTGCGGTCTATCCCCTGTTCCTGGACCATGGTCCTGCAAGGAGATGTTGATTGAGTCAGCTTTTGGTTTCGCCCCTTTCTCTTCAGCTTCCTTCGCTGCTTGGATGTAAGCGTGCGTGTTGGTGATTGGTTCTTTCCTGAAAGGCTACTGTTGGAATGTGCCTTACGCTTTGAAAGCCTTGGCGATGCCGTCAGTAAGACTTGACCTGATTGATTTTTCTCTTTCATTTTTATTTGTGCTGGACCATCCTCAGGCATGCTAGTCTCTGATTTTTGTTCCACGGTGTCCTCGATCTCATCCTTAGTATTCAGTTGTATTTGGTGTTGCTTGACCATTCCTGTTGTGGCTAGTTCTTTTAAGGTTAGTTCCTGAGAAACCGTGGATCTTATGTCTGAAAGGAGGTTTTCCATTGCCATTGGGAGGGTTGCCAGCTTGTCTACTATGGATATGCATGTGCAGCTTGCCTGTGGTGTTTGTGTTTCCACTTGGCTCTTCTGATCAAGTTATTGAGGTCTGCCAATTTGTCGTCGATGTTTGCGACGAAGATCGAAAGAGAGTTAAGGACTGACAGTTGGATGTCCATCTTGTCGGACTGGTATTGCATTGCGTTTACCGACATTTGCATCGTATGTAGCAAAGTGGTCCAAATGTCTTCTTTTTCCTGCGTTTTAGAATTTTTTGTGTTTGTCCTTGGCGAGCTATTTTTTTGTTTGAGTTCGGCTGGGGATGCGAGAGGATATGAGGCAACCAGTCCCTCCCATTCCTCCGGTGTGAGATAGGATGTTTCTGGTTCTGTTTCCTGCGCTGTTGAGTTGTGAGGCCAATGTGTTTTGATTTTTGATTCGTCTTGCGTGATGCCTGCAAGTAATTGGTCATAGTTGTCAGGGAGCAGTTCCTGAGTTGGTTGCAACTGCTTTTCTCCTGATGTCTGGGTGGTATCCCGATTGTCTCGAATTTCTTCCGCCACCTTTACCTTCGGCGAGGGCATAGAATCGCTGTTCCCCTCTATTGCCATCAGGGGCTCTGGTGAAGGGGTATTATCCTTCGCCCTTTTGTCAGCTCTTCTTCGGTGTTCTGATTCTGTTACCTCTTCTTTTTGTTGTTGATAAAATTCGGGGGTGCCTCGTTCTTCCCTTTGTGACATGTTTTCATTATTTTTCTTGTTGATAGTACTGTCATTTTTGTAGTTGTTGTTGGCGGGACTTCCAAAGTCTTGGCTTTCTGGTACTTTAATCTCCACTTTTGCCAGGTTGTTCGGTGCCCAATTGGGCAGAGTTCCGTCACTGTTATCACTGATGTTGTCATTGTAAGAGGTATGTTTATTGATTTTTTGGTTCTCTTCCTCTTTTATGGGCTCTGCGAGATTGTTGGTTTGAGCTATTTCGCCTGTCTCCCCACCGTTGATTTTATCGATCTTTTTATCGGAGTTCTTATTGGTTGTACTTTTGTCCATAGTATTTTTGATGGTGTTTCCTTTTGGTGTCCGCTCCGATTGGCCATTTCTAAACTTATTCATCCCTTCATATCTCTTGTCCCACTGTACTCCCTGTTCCTTGTCCTCGTTGGGGGTCACGTCTTTGGCGCTTGCTTTGCTAAGTTTTGTAGTATATGATATTCCCCTGCCTGCCAGCCCATCGTGATCTCCAAAGTCTCTGTTATCCCCATCTAGCTGTTGTTGAAAAATGTGATGTATTTTGATGGGTTCAAGCGGGGATGGGAGATTACTTTCTTTGTTGCTGGGTAGGCAGAGGACCGATCCGGCATCTTTTATGAAGGAGAATTTGGTATATATTTTTGGTTGCTAGCCCTTAGGCTTAGTAGCACTTGCGTTTGCGCTAGTTGCATTGACCGTCGCTATTGACTGCGGACTGCTGTGAAGTGGAGAGATCAGAGAGGTCACATCTTCTTTTGTCGTCAGAGCTTCTGTGCATTCTGGGCTTTTCATGCTTTTCATGCTGGAGGATTTCTTTGTTATCCTGCGTGTTTTCCTACTAGGGTTTGACACTGGCTGCTGTCTTGCCTTCCCTGATCTCATTATGTCAGTGTTGTAATTAGTAAGGATTGCCCTTCCTGGTTTGCTCCCTACTTTTGGTTCTTGGCTATTGTCCCTGAGTCTTAGTATGTCCTTATCTTATTCGTCCTTGAGTCAAAGGTTCCGATGCCCAATAATTCTTAAGGTGCTATAGATATTTAAAGTTGATGGCTTGGTGGCTTAGCAGCTTGGCAGCGACTAGGGCGCGGGGGTAGTGCTCGGGCTATGGTGCAAGCGCAAAATCAAAGGCACTTCTCTCGCGCTCTCCCCTGCCCCTTGCCACAGGAAACCAGGCTACAGTCCAGGCTACAGTCCAGTTAACCACCTCCAGTACTGGTCCAGTACTGGTCACAACCAGCGAGCGGCGTTGCAGCGAGCGGCGTTGCAGCTGACTTACCGCCGTCCTCACGGTGTCGGCCAATGGCAGGAAATGCAGGAATGCAAGTGGCAGAGGCAGCAAGGAGCAGCAAGGAGCAAGCAGCAAGGAGTTAGCAGCAAGGAGCTGAGGTGGACGTGTAGTGCGAAGCGCACGGTCTAAGCTCCCCAGGGTCAGATAACTGGTACCTGGAATCCTCGCCTGGAGTCCTCGCTTCCTCACACGCGGCTCATGGCTCACAGCTCGCGGTGCCCTGCCCTACCCAGACCAGTACCTCCCACGGGCTCAGGCTGAGGCGCGCACCCGAGCACCTATGGACGGCACCCGCAACCGCGGCTCCGATCGGCCGCACTGTCGCAGGGTTCCATGTGTGGCAGTCGGCCGCGGGGAATCAGTGGCAACTAGTCGTCGTCAGTGCCGCCTGGCTGCCCAGTGGCGGTTCGGTGACAGAGCAATTCGGGAGCGAAATTCCGGCGATTTTTCCAGCGCCCTCCTGCACGCTCTCACGCTCTCTGTCTCAGTCAGAACGAAAAACTGAACTGGATTCCTGGAGTCAGCAGTGTGGGAAGAGAAGTCAGGGCTATTGGCTGAGCTTGTAGGCAATCCAGAGTATGCACCATTGGAAGGGCGATTATTGTAGGACGTGATACCTTCAAAGGCAGTCTCCTGGACATACAAAACGTTGATAAACAATATGCCAGATAAATTGATAGCCCTCAGAAACAGATGGGAGGAAACAACAGGCCCACTAGACGACATTGACTGGGAAGCTGCACTGATGCACCTAAGGGAGGTAGCGATTAAGCTCAGACTACGACTGATACAGTTCAAG
Source organism: Calotriton arnoldi (assembly GCA_963921515.1). Lineage (NCBI taxonomy): Eukaryota > Metazoa > Chordata > Amphibia > Caudata > Salamandridae > Calotriton > Calotriton arnoldi. The sequence continues at coordinate 539,737 of CAWUFW010011813.1, forward strand.
GTCCTGCACAGGGTTTATTATGATAGAGTGCGACTCCACGCAATGGGCAGGGCGGAGACACCTGATTGCTTACGTTGCAAAACAGTCCGTGGCTCCTTCATACACACCCTAAGGGAGTGCCCACTAATAAATAGATACTGGTCACGAATAGTACGAAAACTAAATAATATACTAGAAACCCAGATCCCAATAGATCCTACATATATCCTTTTGGGTATACCCACTGGCATTGACGAACCTAGGTACAAGCTTTTACTAAGCAACTTAGGCCTCATAGTGGCAAAACGAGATATTGCTAAGTATTGGGGAAGGGATGCCCTACCCACCATGGCAGAATGGCGGGCCAACATGGACCTCTATATGGGGGCCGAAAAAGCGACATAGGAGGCTAGCGTGTGCCCCAAGAAGTTCCGGAAGATTTGGCTGCCATGGCTGAGATATTATGGCCTAGAAATGTTGGAGGACCCGACACAACTGACACAACCCACTATGCAAGGCTCACAATAGTAAGACAACATAGTGCAGACCCTAAGAATATATTAAGTGCCTGAACTACGCCCAAGACTAGATGGAAGCAAATGGGAAAGGAGTAGGAGGAGTTACCATAAGAATGCATCTTCGGTTGTATTGGTGGCAATGAATATTGAATATGATGTTGAACCTGTCATGTACGAGATGTACCTGCTGATGTTTTGGTTGTTTGTAAACTTTATAGAAAATGACAATAAAAATATTTTAAAAAATAAATAAAAAAAAGTCGCCTGGAGAGTTCGAATCTTATTGATAAAGAAATTAGAGAGATTCTCGCACCAAGCGGCCGAGGTAGGAAGCGTGATGGACTCTGCTCTAGGAGATAGAAAGCTCTGCACAATGGAAATGCAAAAAGAACAATTGATGTACAGAATGCAGAAGAATGTCATACATTCACCCCAGTACAGAGATCTGGGCCTAAATCCATCCTTTTTTTGCTCCCCATGCCATTCCAGTTTGAACCCTGCCATATGCAAATCAGTCTTGACCCTGCGTTCAATGGGAACAGTCCAGCCCGAACTGCCAGGCCAGGTCCTCCCTGGACTGGAAATAAGCATCCTAGGACCGGTTTCGGGGTTTCACCCCTCATCAGCCAGGTTAGCTTGACTCCAGTGGTATGGAGAGCAAGGGACTCACATCTGGGCATACCTGTCCCGTTCAGGGAAGACCTGGCTTGGCAGTTCGGGCTGGACTCTTTCCATGAGGCACAGGGTCAATGCTGATTTGCATATAGCTGGGTCTGAACTGAGGTGGCGAAGTAAGTTAAAGAACGATGATGGATTCAACCCAAATCTGTGACTGGGGGTGAATGTCTGAAGAGTTTCAGCGCTCCGTCCATCATCTCCTTGTGTTTGCTTTGTTTGCCCTAAGTTGGCAGGGTATGCCCAGACGTAGGTCTCTTGCTCACTCTGCCACTGGATTCAAGCTAGCCTGGCTGATGAGGGGTGTTACCCCGTAATCGGTCCCAGGATGCTTGTGTCCGGTTCAGGGAAGACGTAGCTTGGCAGTTTGGGCTAGACTGTTCCCATGAGGCACAGGGTCAAGACTGATTTGCATATAGCTGGTTCTGAACTGAGGTGGCAAAGTGAGCTAAAGAACGATGATGGATTCAACCCAGATCTGTGACTGGGGTTGAATGTCTGATAAGCTTCAGCGCTCCGTCCATCATCTCCTTGTGTTTGCCCTAAGTTGGCAGGGTATGCCCAGACGTGGATCCCTTGCTCACTTTGCCACTGGATTCAAGCTAGCCTGGCTGATGAAGGGTGTTACCCCAAAACCGGTCCCAGGATGCTTGTTTCCAGTTCAGGGAAGACCTGGCTTGGCAGTTCAGGCTGGACTGTTCCCATGAGGCACAGGGTCAAGACTGATTTGCATATAGCTGGGTCTGAACTGAGGTGGCGAAGTGAGCTAAAGAACGATGATGGATTCAACCCAGATCTGTGACTGGGGGGTGAGTGTCTGAAACGTTTCAGCGCTCCGTCCATCATCTCCTTGTGTTTGCTCAAAAGTGTTCCATGGCAGCTAGCACTTGGTCCAGTTTGTCAATGGGAAGTACTGGTTGAGAGGGGTCGTCTGGGAGCGTGTTAGGGACGACAACTGGTTGGGGTTCAGTTGTTTGGGTAAGGGGCGCAGCGGCCGCCGCAGCCGATTGGAGCCTGTCCATGCTGTTGGTAGTCAGGGAGGTTTGCCTCAGGGGCATGTAGATGTGTGGGAGTCCGAGGTAGCCTACAAAACTAGAAGGACAAAGTTAATCTGCGGAGATGAAGGCAAGATAATGGTCCCCAAAAGACAAGTCAGGGAGTTGGCGGCCAGGCACAAGAGGTCTCAGAGGGGAGTCTTTGGGAGCACTTCCACCGCGCACCCCGGTATGAGTACCAAGACGGGGGAGTGGGCGTCGACACCAGTGAGGATCAGGGTGCTAGGCCTGTGGGCACTGAGCTGTCCCCGATGGGGGTTGGGGTCCTACGTTGTTGTTAGGGGATCACTAGCCCTGTGGAGCGGCCCACCAGAGTGTATCGTAGTGCAGGTGGGACGAGGGGGGACCCCTCAGTCGGAGGTGTTGTGCGGACACCCGGGGCACCTCACAGGGTCACCAGGGCTCCTCCGCTGTGCGGCGCAGTGGCAAGAGCTGGTCTCTGCAGTCTTAAAAGGGTCTACAGGCCCCACTGCACGCTCTGGTAGTAGTGCCGGTGCGGGGGGCAGGGCCTCACCCACGCCAGACAGGTCACTGGAGGGGTGTTCAAGTTGCCTTCTTTCAGGTTGGCGGTTGACAGCTCCCGCACTCACTCTGATTTGACTGCCGAGGTCGGGGGAGGGGAGGCCCCACTAGCAGGAGTCAAGTAGGAGGAGAGAGGAGGTAGCTGGTCAAGGCCGAGAAGGATCAGCTATGCCACAGACCAGCCGCGTCTGGTGCTGGAGGTGAAGGCCCCCCGCTGACAGCCTGGGCCAGCAAGAGGTGCACGGAGGGAGGGAGAGGCCAGTGCGGTGAGCTGCAGCGGCTCACCTGATGATCTCTGGTCATCGCCCGGCCTCTCAGGAGCCCTGCATTACATATCGGCGTTATGGGCCCATGGAGGTTTGGCTATCGGGGGCCTTCAGTGTGCCACCCCCAGTTGACCACAGCAGTCGCAATGTGCAGGGGCAGGACACCACCACTCGGCAGCCTCTTCACCCGTGGTCTCGGCCCTGGACCACGCGGCCCCGCCGCAGCTGGAGTCCCATGGTCACCAGGCCCGGAGGTGATGTGCGCAGGGCAGTGGCAGATGTCGGGAGCGGGGGGTCTCAGGCCGGTATATTTGTCCCCTCGGAGGTCGCCACTGAGATCCCCAGGCCAGGATGACTGGCAATGTGCAGGCCGGCAGACGAAGCTTAGCAGTTTATATCCGCCATCTTGGCTACGACTTCTAAGAAATCCTTGTAACAGGAATTTTGAAAAAAGAGGTTTGTGAAAGACATTTTCTGTAGGCAGTAAGAGCTGCTAAATGAACTTTTATGGAAGAGAATTGTAAGCCAGATTTTGCCAAATGAAGTATGGAAGAATGACATTTTCTTGGTAGGTTGTTGGGTCCACGTTCTTGTTAGAACACCAAATGCAAAACCTCTACCATTTGAATGAATAGGCTGAATGAGTTGATGGTCATTTAGCCTCCTTGAGAATGTTCATGCATTCTTGCAGACGGTTCAGGTGTCCATACTGAACTAGCTCAGGGGTCATGCTGCCAAATTCAAGGAGAAGAGATTGGGGTGAACCATCTGACCTCTGAATTTCGGGAGAAGCGGCAGCTTGAGATGTGGACGCTTTGACCAGTGAAAAAGGTCTGTGAACCACCATTGACGTAGCCACTCCAGAGCAATCAAGATCATTCTGGCTCTCGAGAAAGACAGCTTGATGAGGACCGACTGGATCAGGGGGATTGGAGGAAAGACGTAGAGAAATTTGCCGGACCAGTCGCTCCATAAGGCATTCCCCATTGTCTCTGGCTGGAAGAACCTCGAGGCGAAGCCACGGCATTTTTTGTTTTCTGCAGTGGCGAATAAGTTGATGTGCGGAACGCCACACAGCATGAAGATGTTTTGCACAACGTCTTTGTGAAGGACCCATTCATGGTTTTCCTACAGGACTCTGCTAATGGGAGTCTGCTTGAACATTTTGATCATCTGGGAAATGAGCTGGCGTGATCCGTGAGTATCAGCAACTTCCAAATTGTCTGGGCCTCGTGGAATAAACACCTGGACCTCCTTACCCCCCTGCTTGTTGAGGTAGTGCATGGTTGTCGTGTTGTCTGTCTGAAGAAGCAGGGAGTGAGTCTTGAATGACGGGAGAAAAGCTTTCAACGCAGAGGTGAACTGCACGGAGCTCAAGGATATTGATGTGGTAAGTCATCTCTCTCAGAGACCCTGTTCCCTGGGTTTGGAGGTGATCCATGTGTGCTCCCCATCCTAGTGACCAGGCATCTGTTACAATGGTCTGAGAAGGAACATCCTGTCAAAATGGCATCCCTTGAAGCAGATTTGTCGGAGAGCGCCACCATTTCAGAGACTGTATTGCATGGGGGGAGAATGTGATCGCCCTCCCAATTGCCCATGAGTTTGTCCCACTGATCCTCGAGACATTCCTGAAGAGGACGAGTGTGGAGATGAGCATTCGGAGTTAAAAAGATAAATGAAGCCATTGAGCCGAGGAGAGATGACACTGTCCTCACTGTGGGGTGAGAGGCTTTCATGAGAGATCAACACTTCAGACAGATTGAAAGTAGCCTCTCCTCCGAAGGACAAACTCCTGCTTGACTGGTGTTGATGGAGGCTCCCAAATAATGCAGTGCCTGAACAGGAATAGACGTTGATTTGCTGTGATTGATATGCAGCCCTACTCGTTAAAGGAGACTGCTTGTCCGCTATTAATGCAGTCAGGTTTCTGAGGAGTCGATGTCTTGATGAGCCAATCGTCTAGGTAGGGGTAGACGAAAACTTGATGCTTCCTGAGGTGGGCAGCTTCCACAGCCATACACTTCGAGAAAGTTCTGGGGGCTGATTTGAGGCCAAACGGAAGCACTTTGTACTGGCAATGATCTTGACCCACGACGAACCTCAAGGACTTGTGATGCTTCTTGGCTATTGGTATATTAAAATATGCCTCTTGGAGGTCTATCGAGCAGAGACAATTTTCCTGGAGTAACTGGGGATAGATTTGATGCAGTGCCAGCATTAAAAACTTTTCTCTTTGAATCCACTTGTTGACCAGTTTCAAATCAAGAATGGGTCTGAATTCGTTTCTGGGATCTTTCCTTTTTACCAGAAAGTATCAGGAATAAATTTCAGTTCCTCGTTGTTTGGGCGGAACAGCCTTTGCCGCATGCTTCTGCAAAATGATGTTGACTTCCGAGTGCAGCATCTGTAGATGGAGATTGGATGGTTTAGGTGGTATATTTAGCGGAGGACTGGTGAACCTGAGACAATACCAATTCCGAACAATATTTATTACCCAGGTGTCTTTTGTGATGGATTGCCACTCTGTCAGAAAATGTGAAATACTTCCCCCTACCGGAGTGGGTAAATGAAGAGGGGGAAGGAAAGATTCATGGCTTGGAGTCTGCTGTAGGCTTTCCCCCTGAGCAAGCTGTTGAGTGGCTCTCCCTCTAGGCTGCTGTTGTTGCTGATAAGGCCTCTGCAGTTGGGCTTGCTGGTGACCTTGGTAACAGTGAGGAGTTTAAACCCTCTGAGGGGGAATAAAAACCTGTTGGTATGGGCTTGTAGGGCCTGCTTTGTTCTTTTTGTTTTTCATAGCCCACTGCCTTGAGGGTCTCCAATTCAGCCTTTATCTGGGCCATCTCACTGTCCGTGTGACTAGCGAAGAGTGTGGATCCAGAGAATGGCAAATTAAGGCTCCGTTGCTGTGATTCATGCTTGAAGGGCGTGAGATAGAGCCATGAATGTCTGCGTAATGGCACCTTGTGAAATTACTTGTGTTCCGCTAGCAAGGAAGAATCGGCTGCAGCACCGATGATCTGGTTGGAGACCATCATCCCCTCGCTGACAACCTCAAGGAAGTCTTCCTTTTTGTCTTTGGGGAGGTCATCAGCAACTTTTTGTAAGGAGTCCCATTAGGCTATGTCATACCTGCCGAGAAGAGCCAAGGAACTCGCTGCCTTCATGGTGGTAGCAGCTGCACCGCATACCTTGTGGACCACTGAACCCAGCTTCTTATTCTCCCTGTCTGGTGATATAGTAGACGAAGGAGTTGTAGAATTATGTTTCTTAGCCGCTAAGATGACCTCATTATCCGGGGGTGAGTCGGAGCGGACAAAAAGAGTGGATCCTGCTCTGGAGGTCTGTATTTCTTTTGTAGCCTCGACGGAGCAGATTTAGCTGGAGTGAGGAACAATTCCATCGCTGGTTCCAACAGATCTGAAACCAAAAGAAGGAGAGGCCTTGCCGCTGATTGGTGGTGAAGGGTCTAAAATAGGATCGATGTGGATGGTGTTGGAACCGCCATCTGGAAATTTAACTTTGTAGCCCGTCACCAGGACCTCCTGGAAGGTAGTGACATAATCCACTGGATAAACCCATGGCTGTGGAGAGTCTGACAACATCAGAAAATATCTTCCTGCGCGGTAAGAGGAGGTGGAGTAGTAGGAGTGGTGTCTAGATCTTGTCTAACATCCACGTGTACGTGATCTTGATCTAGACCTAGACGCATGATGATGGTGAGAGTGTCTGGAGGATGGTCAAGATGAAGACCGCCGGGACCTGTGGTGATGTCTGGCATGGCACAAATTATGGCTTCTTCTTGAACGAGATAGTCGCAGAGAAACTCTAGGCCTCGGAAGAGGAGCTTACACAGGTGGAAAAGGAGGAACTGGCACCGGTGGAAGTGGTGCTAGAGGAGGTGGTGGAGGCGGCAGAGGAGGGAAAGGCGGAGGGGTAGGAAAGTCTGGCAGCACTATCAGAGAAGAAGGAGAATACACTCTGGAGTATTCCAAGTAAGGAGATGATGAAATGTGTCTCCTTTCTGCATGCCTAGATGCTTTTGACGCTGACATACTCCTCGACGTCGACCTTCTCCTAAGTCTCAATGTTGACACACTCCTCTACGTCTACTTTCCTCTCTGTCTCGACATAGTCATCTTCGCCCTACCCTGTCTTGATGTCGATCTTCTGGACGTTGACCTGGAGCAATGTCGTTTTTAGCTCTTCACCTCTTTTTGGACCTTCTACGACTGGTGTCCTCAAAGGAAGGTGCAAGAGCCCTTGTAGAGGACTGACCCTCTCCTCGCTCTCCTGATGTCCCACCTTCAGACTGTGCCTGCGTCACTCTTCTATGCCATGGAGCCGAATAATCTCCCTTTCCCTCAGAGTACGCCTGTAGAACTTCCTGCAGTGTTGACATTTGTCAGGAACATTGCTCTCAGTAAGGCAGATGATGCAGACGTCATGAGGGTCTGTCTTGGCCTTCTTTCTCCCACAGGCAGGACACTTATCAAATAAAGATGGCGTTTTATTTGACTAAATACCACAAATTCCTGTTAGAAGAAGACAGAAAATGAAATGGACAGCTGAAAACCATTGAATGAAGCAGTTGTCACAAAAATCCAATTCATTGCCACAAGCCTCCACACGCCGCACTCTGTTGGGGGACTCCATTCCCCGTCAGCCTTCGTGCCAGGAGGCAACAACGTGCTTTCCCCGCGCCGGGAGGCGCTTATAGCCAGCTCGAGCCTCCCGCAGCGCGGGAGCCCTTCTTTGCCACAAGCTGCCACACACCGCACTCTGTTGGGGGACTCCATTCCCCGTCGGCCTTCGCGCCAGGAGGCGCCAACGTGCTTTGCCCACACCGGGAGGCGCTTATAGCAAGCTCGGGAGCCCTTCATTGCCACAAGCCGCCACACGCCGCACTCTGTTGGGGGACTGCATTCCCCGTCAGCCTTCGCACCAGGAGGCGCCAACGTGCTTTGCCCGCCCTGGGAGGCGCTTATAGCCAGCTCGGGGCACCCGTCAGCGGCTGGCAGAGGCTGGGCTCACCCTCTTTCAACCAACACTATCCAAGAGGTCTGAGGTGAGTGCCCACTTATAAATACTTGAATTGACAAGAGCAGGCCCTAAGCACTCAAGATGGGAAAACGTACTGGAACATTGCCTGCGCGCCCACTACCACCAGCATTGACAGCATGTTGGAAAGGGTTGTTAGAATCGTGTCTAATGAGATTGAACTAACTGAGTGACTTTTGTCCTTGGGTAGTGAGGCCCTACAGAACAGTCTCTTAGCTGGAGGGGCTTTAGTTGATTCAACACCTGCACCCACCCTTGCATCGACTACCGCACTCTGCACTCCCCTGCGTCAGAGATCCGGTCCCAACAACACAGTACTTTTTAGTGGGAGTCCAAAAGGACGTGATCTTGCTGAGTCGCGGCTGACTACAGGAACACCAACAGCCACTGTAGTCCCAGCGGCTAAGCGTAAAAGGAAGACTGGGAAGCCCACTTATTCAAAAAAGGAAACAACCCACTCGCACCAGCTCAACCTGCACCTGTTTGTCTTCGTGGATACAGCCCTCGACGAGTGTTATCATCCCAGAAGTTACATCAAATGGGAAGTTAAGCTGTTCTACCTGTACCAAGACTGAGGCAGTATTTGTTGCACCTGACCACGGGGGTTTTGGGGACACTTTTATCAACACTGTTATTGACACTGTCTCTGCACGGATCAATGATATGATAGACATGAAATTTACATCCCTATGGAAGCGTCTAGATCATTTGGACATCCTCATGAACAAGCTGAGTCAACGACAAGAGACTACCCAAACTATTGCTATCACGGGGGAGGGATCGATCCTGACACCTAGCGTTCCACCTAATATTAACCCCTCCCTCATCACCCTATCCCTGCCTCTGGTCCTCTAGTTGGAAGCTCATGCAGAACATGTAGCCAAGTCAGGGAGTGTTTTCTACCTAAAGCTAATGCAGTGGTGGAACATCCCTCCACTAATAATGGTCCATCACACGTGGTTGGGAATGCTTCAAACATGCCCCTCAACCTTCTTTCTGAACCTGCCATTTGTTCAGTCAGTGAGCACCCAAATTTAGGCAGATCAAGTAGTAATGCGCCTGATACTCTGTGTAGAAATCCTCCTGGGCCTAATATGGATGTCTTGGGATTTCCACCAGCAGCTTGTCCCTATGTCTTGGTGTTGGCAGGGGTATCAACCCTTAAGAAGGAACAGAGGGAAGCTTGGGACCAACTGCGCAATAAATGCGTGGATTGGCTATCCACATATAGGAGGTTTAATGTGTCAAACATAAATGAGATCATTATGGTACAAAGAGTAGGGTGGGTGGGTGTCTCACCAAATAACATAGAAGGGGACTGTATTGTGATTCATTTTCATAGACCATCCATGGTAAGGTCACTGTTGAGGCTACAGGAGGATACAACCACCAACCCCACGCATATTTGGTCACTTCCGCTGGGTTATTTTTACAAACCGATTCCTGGGCCCCCTACACAAGAGCTTCCCTTTTCAACTGTACATAATAGATTCTCAGCATTGTCTGACCTGGACACCCAGGATTGACTATTGCCATCACTGGAAATTAATGATGTTGACCCCATACCAAAAGCTCCCCCATTATCAACCGAGATATGTAACCACGCTGCTCTAACTAAGGCTTCCATTGATTCAGATCTAAACATATTAAGTTGGAATGTTGCAGGTTTACAGTCAAAAATAAACTTACCAGATTGGCTAGCACTGGTGAGACAGCAGGACATTATTATGTTCCAGGAGACCTGGGCCACACAAGACTTATATATCGAAGGGTTTGAATGTTTTAAAACTGTTGCTCGAATTCCCAAACTAGGCCGACCATCGGGTGGACTTTCAATTTGGGTAAATATCGCTGCAGGAGGTAGTGCCAAGGTCCTTCATTCAAAAAGTGACAAATTTCAAGCCCTAATATATAAAAGGGGAGCATCTATTTGTCTACTCAATTTTTACAATAATGATTTTTATACCACACCTAATCCAAATTTTATTAATTTGTTCGATTATGTTACCACCTTACAGTATCGTAATGAATTTGATTACATGGCTGGCATTTGTTTGGGAGGCGATTTCAATGCCAAGATTTCCAGGGAAAAAACTGCAACTATAGGGCCCAGCAGTAGAGTGCAAACTTGTATTAGGGGCGAGGAACTAAGGGAACACCTGCAAAATCATAATTTAATCAACGTTATGGAAATTGCTGCAACAACTAATAATAATAATTCCCCAGAGCCAACGTTCAGAGGCAGGGGCAGTGCCACTACTATAGATTATGTTTTTATCTCACCTACTCTTGAGGACTGCTTATTGAAAGCCAAGGTTGTCCCTGCTATCCATGGCGACCACAACCCAATTAAAATAGTGCTGAGATTCTCTCCAAGGCCGACATACAATAACGAGTGTGGTGCCAGGAATCTGACCCCCTCTAATGACAACTTAAGATTGGTTTGGCGAGGTGTTAATAACACTGACCTGTTCTACACGATGGCAAGGGACTACCTGAGACTTACTGACTCCTGCTTGTCAACACAGGACCATAACTCCGAGGTAATCGGCGCCTTTACTAAACTCTGTGAGGCAATCGAATCTGTATTATCAAAACCCCTTATCGCAGCACAACACGGACCAAGATGGTTCAATAGTGAATGTTCAGCGATTAACAGACAGTTACGTAAGGCCCTGTCAACCGATCCGAGGTGTTACCCTCTTATTAAATCACTTAGGCAGAAGTATAAGTTAGATAGTTTCCAAAAGAAGGAAGAATTATTGAAAGAACGGTGAGACATCCTTGCCAAAGCCGCCACTCTAAAGAATGGGAATGGTTTTCGGGCTGCTGTCAAGGATATGAAATCTATGGGTCAATCATTGACCCCGATAAGTTGTAACATAACTAGTGAGCCATGGGAGGCCCATTTTTCTATGATTTATACAGCCCCTGTACAGGATGATGATGATCCCTTTGAGCACCGGGCCCCCATTGGGATCTCAATATCTCTACCTGAAGTTGAGGAAGCAATTCAACAGAGTTTGGGTAATAAAGCTCCAGGACCTGATGGGCTCCCCATCGACCTCATTAAATTCAAACCCGACTTCTGGGCGCCGCTTTTACTAAATGTTTTCAATAACCTGACTAATGCCCCGAAACCAAGCACTTGGTCAACTAGTATCACTGTTCCGATTTTTAAAAAGGGCGACCGCTCCCAACCAAGTTGCTATAGACTGCTTTCCCTGATAGATAATACTTTGAAAATTCTGGGGAGGGTTCTATACAACAAGATTAAAACATGGACCGAGGAAGATTGTATTTTACAACAATGCCAGCTAGGATTTAGGAGTAAAGTAGGTACCTAAATCTTAACTTAATCATTGGAAAGTACACCATAGCCCAGCGATCCCCAATATACCTGGCTTTTATGGACCTCACCTCAGCTTTCGATTTTGTTAATCGGTCACGATTATGGTCCATCCTTTTAGAATATGGTTTAGATGAGGTTTCAGTTCATTTTTTAGCTTACCTACATAAGGATTTGAAAGCCCGGGTCAGGATTAATAAGGGTGGTGAGATTTCTAATGACATTAGAGCTTGTAGAGGGGTCAGGCAGGGATGCGTCTTGGCCCCTCTCCTTTTTATCTTATACATTAATGATCTACATAAGTCATTGACAGTACTCACCAACGATGTCCCTAGAATTAATGGCAACACACTCCCCGCCCTATTGTATGCCGACGACGCGGTTCTAATGGGCCGTACACCAAATGCTCTACGCATCTTAGTGCGGGGTTTTGTGGATTTTATGGCCAGTTTAAACTTGTGCACTAATTTTAAAAAATCTTTTATAATGGCCTGTGGGCCGAGAAAGTATTGTTTAAACTCCATTTCTGTGGTAAATCACAGTTTGCAACGCACTGGCACTTTTCCCTACCTAGGGTTGGTTTTTGCTGCTAATGGTTGTTGGTCTGATCATGTGGCGTACAGTAGGAATAAGTTCTCTAAAGCTATCAACTTGATTCTTGGTCTTCCTCAGTGTAGGAGAGTAGGATCTGCTTCACATGGGTACCCCCACTTTTTGCTGATGCTTCACTGTTTTTCGACCTTAGTCTGGCTGGGGCCCTGCTAATCAGAACCCCAGCCTAGCTGCTTCCTCTCTAAAATGGTTTCCATGTGCCTTAGGCACATCTCTGATTGGAATCTGGAGTGCCCTTATAAGTCCCTAGTATATGGTATACTATGTACCCAGGGCATAGGTACCTCAGAGGCCTACCAGGGGCTGCAGCATGTATTGTGCCACCCCTGGAAGGCCATCCAAACTGACACCACAGGTCTGCTACTGCAGCCTGGGTAAGGTGGTGCATGCACCCCTTACTGTGATATAGGCTACCTATATCACCATATACATACACACATATAAACCTGTAAGTCACTCCTATGGCAGGCCTTATCAATCCTGAAGGCAGAGTGCGTGGTTCCTATGTGAGAGGGTGCCCCTGCATGAGCAGGGCCCCTCTGCAGCGTTCGGAGAACCCTTCTCTGATGCTGTTTGTAGTGCAGCCTGACCATATACTCTTAAGCGCATTATAACCTCGCGTTAAATGCTAACTTTGGAATGGCTGCACCGAAACATGTCGTGTTTGGTGTCAAACATCTTGGAATACTACCCCCCGCCAATTCTGGCGGCGGGGGTAGCATTCCACCCTTCTAGAGGGAGAGACATGTTAACCCTGGCTTGGCCGGTAACTTCTTTCTAAAGCCCTGGCATCACAAAATGGATGCTGCTGCCACAGACACAAGTCTGGCCTCCTGCTGCTGACCGAAACTCCGGCAGGGGAGGCCTGGACAATAGGTTTCCTGTCCCAGGGAGGTGTGACCACCTCCCCAGACAGGATAGTGTGTATTGGGGCTGGGCGGGAGCACTCTCGGGTGCTTTGAAGACCTGCACTGGGGGCACACTTGGTGTCCCTGTGCATACCCCAGTTCAAACCGGATCAGGGCTTGCAGCCCCTGCTTTGGCGCAAACTGGACAAAGGGAAAGGGGTGTAGCCACCCCTCTGCCCTGACCCACCCATAGGTGGGGCCACAGAGTAAGTCCAACCCCTAAACTTAGTATAAGTATAGGAACCCAGTCCTTAGGACTTTAGATTATCCCTGGACGAAACTCTGACATAGAATCCTGGACCTTCGACGCTCTACTACAAGATTAGAGGACAGAAGAATCTCCCTTGGGGTCAAGGAGTGACTCCCCTGCTTGGCAGGCACCAAAGAAGCAATTGTCCGGTCTGCATCGCCTAAGCTCCCGTCGGACGCCGAAGTCTTTGCATCACCAGAGGTGGATTTCCAGACTTCCCCGAGGCTGCCCTGAGTCCCCAGCAAAGCTGAGGCCCGTAGCTGTCGTGGGTAACGTGGAACCGTGACCCCTGGACACCGCACGCATTTGCAAGTGCATCCTCTTCTGGGTCTCCCACGAAGTTGTGCTTTGGGCTCCGAGTAGCCCTAGCCTCCAGCACCAACTGCACCGAAGATCACTGGCCTCCACTCCACGAGTGTCCTGTGAGCCAGCTCCACGTGCACCGTCTCAAGGCTCCTTCGCGGTCGCTAGCCCGTTGGCTAGTAGCCCTTCACGAAAGCCAATCTTTTTCTTCTTGGGCTCCCTGGTTGCTCCAGGCTTGCCCTCACTTACCCTTGCTGGGTGAGTTCCTCAGACCTTGCTGGTCTGCATAATCGTCAATCTTCAACTTCATCGAGACTTGCCGTTGCCAAGGCTTGTTGGGTCCAATCCGGTCGCCGACACCTCAGCACTCGACAGACATCGTGTCCCAGCCCGAATCCTGCTCCTGGTCGCCGACAACGCCTCCTGGACCTCGTGGCTGAAGAGTCAAGACGACCGTCAACCTACCTGAAGCACTCGACATCGGTGGGCATCTGCTCATCGCCTTCCTGGTCACTGACTAGTGACCCAGACTCTGTCCCCTCTGCTTTCAGGTTCTTCAGATCTCCGATCCACCTTTGGATCCACCCGGACACTTTTCACTTGGTCGCCAGCAGCACTTTGCAGCAGATCGCCATTCAAATCGACGACGAAACCCGACCCCGAAAGGCACCTATGCACCCGGCTTCCCTGGGTGAGGTAACAAGAGTACTCCGGTGCTCCCGTGGGTAGAGACTCTAGAACGACCTAGTTCTCAAAGGGTTTGCTCCAATTCCTTCTTTAAGTGTCCCTTTTCTTTAATTTCCAAACCGCGACTTTCTCCATAGAAGCTAACGTCGATTCGCGGCTGTGTAATTACACTGCACGCGTCCCCCGTGGGTCCCCTGTGTCACTACCTTGGGTGGTTCCTTGTGGTCCAAGCACTTCTAGAGGCTCTAGGCCTAGTGTCTAGCTCAGTCGTGGTTCTTATACCACTTTATTGGTATCTGGTTTGGTACGCCCCTAGGGCCCAAACGTGTATTTGTGCTATTACTGTGTTTAAATAACTTATAACTTATGTACTTCGAACTCTAGCCTCATAAAGAGACTAGAGGGGTGTGTTTAGCAATAAATACATATATTTTGAATATATACCTGGTGTGGTGCTCTTTCATTTGATCACTCAAGAGATTATAGACTGGTAAAACAAGCTGCTTTACATTCCTTCAAGACTTAGCCTGAAGGCTGCTCTCCATAGCTACCACTAGGATAGCTTTCAATAAGGTTGTCTTTAACCTATCTCCAATAAGGGGTTGTTTGGACTGGTGCAAGGTACCCACTATAATTAGTGGACAGCATATGCCAGGCCAACTTCTCACACTCAGCCAAAGAGGACAGGGGCAATTTTAGCTATCTTGAAATTTTTTAAATCACAGTGTGTACCCACAGCAACCTATGGCGCAGAGGTTTGGGGCTTCTCAAAGAGCAACAGCATTCAGTGCGAAGAAAACAGATTTTGCCGGAAACTCTTGGGAGCTCCGATCTCCAAGTCCCAATATGTTTGCCATAGTGAATTAAAATTGCACTACATTGAAGACTACATTAAGGCCCACCCTGCTTTATTTTGGTTAGCAATTTGGAAAAACCAAGCAGCTTCCCTTACAAGAGAGATAATAGGAGACTGCCTTAAGTGTGAGAAGGGAAGGGATATATCGTGGCTTGCCGCAATGAGTGAGAGTTTAAGTATTGTCAACTATGAACAGCTCTTTTTAAACCCAACTGAAATAGATAGTGTGAACAAAAAAGTTCTTCAGATGGCCTTATATACACACTATAGCAAAGCAAGCTTTGATAGAGAGATTAAGAAATCTACTGTTGTAACTTACATGTCTATTGAGAACGTCTCGCATATGCCATCCAGATATCTCATAAAGCCTATAGGCAGTTGGGAGAGGGGACTCCTCTTTCGTTTAAAATTCTTGCTCTGCTTTACCCTTGGGTACAATGCTAACCTAGACCAGCTGCCATGTCCGTGCGATGGTCGGAGTGGGCAAACGATATTACACTTTTTATTCTTTTGTAAATCTTATATAAAATATGGAAAATGGTTTTTGATACCATTTTTTAAGAAAAGCTTGCCTGTCCATCTTGAAGCTGCTTATACGAAAATTCTTACATTGGAAGATGATGAACTAGCCTTTCGAGTAGGCACCTTTTTGAAAGTCGCTGTACGCGCCCGTAACACAATGTGCACTTTATGAAGGATGTTGCCATTGAATCATTTTTCTTTTTTTTATACTATTATTGTGATTATCATGAACTAAGCGGACACCTTTTGAAGACTTGTTTTTATACCTACCATGAATAGCATGAATTGAGTGGGCATCTATTGGGAAAGTGTCGTACCTGCCAACAACATGACGCATATTTATGTATAATGTTTTATTGATTTGTTTTTATATCATTCTTATGATTACTATGAATTTGTGTATTTTAATGCCGCAATGTGATTTGTGCTTTTATGGATATATTCGATATATTCTTATCCGAATCAAGATTGAATTGAAAAATCCACTTGAGATTTTTGATGAAAAAAAGCCAATAAAAGGCTGAGCTCAGTGCTCCAAGATCCTGTCACCAGGAGCTGGAATAAAGAACTGTAGCAACTGCCACCTGCTGGTTTGATGAGATACTGATGGTCTCTAGGTCCTTTAAAGGTACAGATGCTGTTTTTACACTTACATAATGGCAGCCATTAGAGCTACACTGTACTTCTAGTCTTCATCTCTCTACTTTTACAAGAAGGGTTTGTTAAAGAGATTTAGGCTGTCTACGAAAGTATTTGGCTTTAAATATACATATATATGGGTTTCTTCACCCTTTCTTAAGTATAATCTACAGAATGTGGCCATTGTAGCCTTCCTTATAGGCCGCGTAATGTTCTTAAGTGTTTCTACAGGCCTTCCTGAAGAAAGGCCACCATCTACATTTAGGAAGACATACTATGGAAAAGTGCTCCGGGATCCTCGCACCAGAGCGGGATTATACAGTGCTTATGACTATCAATGGCGATCCCCTGCGAGAAAAATAAAAAATTCAGGGGAAGCATCACCATTTTTGATAGAGCTATTCAATCAGCCATCAGTAAGGGAAGGGAAGTCCAAAATAGGACTTGCGAACAGAGGGATCTGATGGCCCTTCCTATATTGCCCTCTCGAAGGTTTGTCTGGCCATGATATAAGTGGATCCCTATATACATGAATGACTCAGGAGTCCACTTCATGGGGAAGACTCTGAATACTTTGCATTTAAAGGCAATGAAGCGGAGAATACAGGGAGTGTTGACGACGAGAGATCAGGTGCAATTCCTACTAGCAAGACAATTTAACGAAGCTATGAATTTCCTCTGAAGTAGGCAAATAGACAAGATTTTTGGTATTCGGTGGCTTTGTCTCCATCCTCTTAAAGGTTAAAAAACTGGGCTTTGATTGTCTGACAGTCATCCCTTCAACTATGGCTCACCATAAGTGGCAGCAGTACAACTAATGACTTTAGGGCTGACACATGACATTCTCAAGGGACTGCAATATAAGAGCGGCTGACTGAATAACTACAACATGCACTTTTAAATCAGTCTCCACATCTGAAGCAAATGCCAAATCTCATACACTGCAGCTTTCCTCCAAATTTGATCACATCTTTATTTCAGTCCACTTCTATGCGAAGACTGACATCTTAGCGTCTCCCGACTCAAAGAGATTTCCTCAGCTCAACAACAACTGAAAGTGAACCTCAATAGAGACCATTTCTCACCAGGTGATGAAACTGCTGCCTTTTTCAACTCTCCTGATCCTTGCCCCTTCCCCCATTTCTATATCCCCATTTCTATACCCCTTGCAGTAATTGTAGCCAAGGAGGTAGCACTCAGTATCACCTAGTTTTCTCAAATGGGCAAAGTTCCTTTATACTTTATTAGCAGCATCCACTCCATTATTAAAAGAGATGAATTTGTTTATTCAGATTGGTACCTTATTTCTAATTTACTTTGTCATTCCTACGGTCATAGACGCAATATTTTCCTAGGTGATACAGACTCATGTTGTAGAGTACAGACTACTAGACATCAATCTATCAAGGTTTTGTTCCATTCTCTGGAGAGGATTGGTACTTCTGAATATTTGGACATTTTCCACAAAATGATCTGGGGAGGGGTGCCTTTCTAGCTTCACAAGGTCCTCCCCAGATGTATCACAGCACTTTTAGCGCCAAGAAGCCATTTAGGCAGCCGAGCACTGTCGCCTACGAGTGGTTGCAATCTGCCTTAGGAATAAGCGTCCTATGATTGGAGGAAAAACACCCAAGGCTACTCAAGATGAAAGTGTACAGAAGCACATTTGAACAAGAACAGTCAATCCATGGTCTATGAAGAAGCCCCTTGGACTGCTTGCAGTGTGCGCGTCTACAAAAATGTGTTAACATATCATCTTGGAAGACAAATATGAAAAAAATGGTGAGTCCTTTATTAAAGGCAAGTGGGTTTGGAAGCAACTGCGAACACCCAGCCTAGATCCTGAACACATCAGCTTAACTCCTATGAGTATTACTTGATACTGCTCACTGTAAATAATAAAGCATCTCAATGGGGTGATGGGTCTCAAATAATAGCCACTAAATTATTGTTCACTTTCTTTGATGGAAGGAGGCAGGTGGAGTTGTCGGATTTTTCATTTTCCAAGACAGGAACCTTTAATTACTTGTCCTATCCCTCGTCTGTGTACTTCTGCAAACACTGGTTGATGTGCTCAGGAAGCCTCTTATGGACTTTCAGTCATAAAAGGGTAATCTTGGCAAAGGCAGTGTATCAGTGTGGTGCGTGGAGTGGTTTGCAGGAGGAAGGGATACTAAATACGAGTCACCCTTTAACATACATCCTGCAGTCAAAATATTTTAGCATTCATGGGGGATAAAATCAAATTCAAAGTGCCTGGTGTAATAGCTCTTACCCCTTAATGTGTTTAATAGCTAATGATACCAGGGACACTGTCCTTGTCTTCAATGCAAGTCAAAAACCTGGGCTTCTAGTTTGACCAAAATTGCTGATGCAGAGGAAGATTTACAAAAGGACAAACACGTTGATTTCCATCTACAGTAGAACTAGAGGCAAGGTGGATGCTTGCGGCTCAAGGTGACCTCATACACATCCATTCTGATGGACATGGTGTCTGTTCTGTGGGGTCTTGAGCTCTTCAGGTGGGCGAAGGGGACAGTACCTTCTGAACCCGGTAGTGAACGGGTCACATAAAAATGCACTGAAATTTGATTCCTGCAATGTCTTTATCAGATGCCTTGTCATACTTGAAGTTTGTGGATGTTATACACAGGACCACATGAATTTTGCAGCAGGGGAGGACCAAATTATGTGACAGGATTGATTAAATTAGGCAGCAAGAAAAGGCAAATTATGCAGCAAATTGTGGCACATTTAATGATAGTATTACTTCAATAATTTGTAATTACACAGATTGGGGAAATAGTTCACCTTATGAGTACATGTTTAACAACCAAATGCAGCAATAAGCAACTGCAAGATGACTAGTCAACTTTTGCAAAGGGCCTTCCACTGTGCGGTAACACCTGCTGCCACGTGTTAGTACCTTTTGATCCATTTGAGCTGGAAACTATTTTTTTAATTAAAATCTGCAGATTGTGCAGCAAATGATGGATTCTGTGAAAAATGCAGCAAAACCATAATTTTGCGGAAAAAGAAGCAGCCGCAGAATTGCAGAATTGCAGAATTCCAGTGGTCCTGGTTATACATAACATGTTTATGAGTATATGAGTAGTTTATGTATGGTGTAAAATGATTTGCATAAACTGTAAAACAACTTTATGGTATTGAATATTCTGCTGTAGTAGGAACACATAGGGGTCTTTCTGGGTTTGAAAGTATTACTTGCATTGGATACAGTAAGGGGATTGTGATGTTGACTAATTGTAATTATGGGTACTTAGATGTCCCACTGCTTCATGGTCCCTGGTAAAGGGGTCTCAGCAAGTATTGGGCTTGCTTTTTGCAGTGAGGCAAGTATCTGCCACGTCTTTCAAAAACACATTCTTTTAGAGAAGAATCTAAAACTGTTTCTTTCCAAAGGGTTACATCCACAGATTGCATGCTACAAACAATTTCCACCTGCTATATTCCCTAAAATCCTGCATTGAAAAATGACCTTGAATTGCTTTATCCCTCTTTTATTTATATTGAATGCACCTCTACTTCCCTTCTATATGCCTCTTCTACGTATAAACAACTCCAAATCTCATGCCCGTCAGTCGAAAGCTCTTTTTTTTCAAACCATAACAATATCTATTAATTCCAGCAAGCGTTCTTCTCATACAGCGCTCTCAAATTAACAAACCTAAATCACTAATGTATCCCAAAAAAACTGAATGCATTGAATGGTTTCCTTTAGAAGGCAACACTAACCCCAATAGCCAATGCACTGACCACTAACTTTGGGCTCCCAAGTAGCATGCTACTTTAATCCCTCATCAGGGGTAGTACGCGCTATATAAATGTGCAATTTCAATTCAATTACTTAAACATTACCTGGACACACATCAAGCAACTCTGACATGAGCCATCATTACAATTTGGGTGTACTATGCTAATATGTGTAAGCTCTTCTCCTAGATTAACTACAGGAAATAATCCAGTAGATTCTGAAAAGGATTTTGAGAAACATATTCAAATTCAACCATTCACATTTTCAACAAACTTGCTCAGCTGCACTAGTGAGGGGGAATATCCTCTTCAATATCCTGAACATTTCCCACAGAACAGGGCACTTTCAGAAGGCTGTCCACAGGTAGATCTCAGCATTTTTATTGCCAAGAAGCCATGTGCTATATACTAGAAGTGGTTATAGTTTGTCTTTGGAGTAACCTCCTGTGATGTTAACACTGGAGGAAAACCACTCCACCTTCAGATGCAACTGAAAATGGAACTTTACAAAAGCATGTTCGAACAAGGACAGTAAATCCATGGGTTATCAAGCAGCCCCCTGGAACACTTGCAGTGTGGAGTCTACAAAACGGTGGCAACATAAAATCTCAGAAATCAATAATAAAAATCGAAGAATCTTTCCATAAAGGAAGTAAAGCTTGGATCCAGAACATAACAGCTCAGCTTTCAATTGCTTTGCTATCTTCCCAAACCAAGGAGCTAGAGTGCCAATGGCCATGATATAAGGGGGATTATGCCAGAATCTCTAGTATTGAAACCGGTCTTTTATAGCCTTGCCCCTTGTATCAGACCTGGTGGGAAGCCATAGAGGACGGCACAGTCCAGGTTTCTAATATGAAAAGTATGGCTTTTCTCAAATGGAAAAAGGGGGCACTCACATTGCACCCATGGTTAGACGCGAGTAATAGGACTGGCACATGACTCTCAAGAGGCTTTTGAAAACTTACAGCCATCACTTAAAACTCTATGATTTTGATCTATGTTGTGGGATTCTAGTGCAAATAATCATAGTCTTTACATTTGGAGCTGATACTAATGACCTCTATAGTACTTGACAGCAAAACCATGCATTTCAACTGTTAGACGATTTGCTGGTTTAAGTGATATGTGCATTTGTCCTTAGCCCACTGCCTCACGACTCCACTAACACTCTCTGACTCCATCTTCTGAGGATGACTGAATTACTCTGCTAGTGTGGAGGCATCTTTCAATAATGAATTTATTTGCTACTTCAATGTCCGTGCTTCTGCGCAAACTGCAGCTATGAGGTGCCTTATCTGCCTCATATTCTGGGATTAATTATTTACCCATGGAAGCATTTATGAAACATTTACGTTTTGTGACTTAACTTTTCATCTATAACTACAGAAAGCACAAGTTACTAACTTGTGTAACGATATATCTGTAAGAGACAGTAGTTAGTGACAGATTCCTTACCTTAGAATATCCCCAGGCGTCAGGCTGGATCCGGAAAGTTTTGCGTAGCAGTACCCTTGCGCGCCGGTAGGCGGCGTCGTGCGGCTCCGCGTCCGTCGTCGGGACCGCCGGGATGACGTCGCGGGCAGTACTTAGACGCCGCCCCTGCGCGCTGACGTCAGTTCTGTACACAACTTTCCGCGCCAGGAACGCAGAGCCATGCAAGAAGCTGACATAGGTGTCTGAAAAATACTAGGGCCCTGAAAGGGATGTCCTTAACCCTAGAAATCAGTTCGCAGAACGGGGAGGATGGGTGGGCGGTAAGGAATCTGTCACTAACTACTGTCTCTTACAGATATATCGTTACACAAGTTAGTAACTTGTGCATCTGAAAGAGACACGTTAGTGACAGATTCCTTACCTTAGAATAGATACCCCAGCAATACCAACCCCGGTGGTGGGTCTGCGAACAAAGATCAGACGAGGAAGTCCCGGAGAACAGAACGGCCAAAGAAGCCGTCTCTCCGGACTTGGCTGTCAAGGCAGTAATGTTTGGTAAACGTGTGCAGCGAGGCCCACGTAGCTGCCTGACATATATCCTGTAACGGAACCCCGCGGCCTAAAGCCGTGGTAGCCGCCGTTGCCCTGGTGGAATGGGCACGCAGCCCAACAGGAGGCTCCTTCTTAGCCAAAGAATAGCAGGCTTTGATACACATGGTGACCCAGCGGGAGATGGTCCTTTTGTGTACCGCCCGACCTTTTTGGCGCCCACGTAGCCAACAAAGAGCTGGTCATCCACCCGGAACTGTTGTGTGCGGTTGATGTAAAAAGAAAGCGCACGTTTTGGGTCCAGACGGTGGAGCCTCTCCTCCTCTCTGGAAGGATGCGGAGGCGGAAAGAAGGTGGGCAAAGTGATGGTCTGCCCAATGTGGAAGGCAGTAACCACCTTTGGCAAGAAGGACGGACGTGTCCGAAGAACAACCTTGTCCGGATGAACAGACAGAAAGGGGGTTTGCATGAAAGAGCCTGGAGCTCACTCACCCGCCGAGCGGAAGTGATGGCCACCAGAAAGGCTGTCTTCAGAGTAAGAAGACGAAGAGGACAGTTATGCAGAGGCTCAAAGGGAGCGCACATTAAGAAAGTAAGAACTAAGTTCAAGTCCCACTGAGGCATTACAAACGGAACAGGAGGGAAGAGGTGTGTAATGCCTTTAAGAAACCTGTTAACAACAGGGGACTTAAAAAGAGAGGGCTGATCAGGAAGCCTGAGAAAGGCCGAGATTGCACAAAGATAGCCCTTGATGGTACCCAGGGCAGAACCCTGTTGGGCCAGAGAAAGAAGGAACAGAAGAACCTCGGAAAGAGGGGCAGAAAGGGGATTCACAGCCTTTGCTGTGCACCATGCCACAAACTTGTTCCACCTGCAGGCGTATACCACCTTAGCGGAGGGACGCCTGGCTGCCAGAATCACATCACAAACTTCGGGAGGCAAGTCGAAAGGAATCAACTGCCGCCGCTCAATCTCCACGCAAGCAGGTGTAGACTGGGGGGGCGTGGCTTGGCCAGCAATGGAGGTGGCAGTGCTGTAGCGGGGCTGCGTCTTCGGCTCCCAATCCTGGCCGCGTAACCACGGGGAAAACGGAGGACTGAGGGCTACCACACACGGTTGCAGTCCTGGAAGGGGCCCCCGATGCTCCGGAGCAACTGTGAGCGCTGGAAGCTGTGCTCGCTTGGTGTGGGCCTCCCCGACTGCTGGCGGACTGAGGGCGGCTCGCGCGGCCGGGCGCTGAGAGGTGCGTGAGTCCGGGGACTGGCCCCGCCTCCTGGGCCTTGCCTGGCGGGCGTGCTTTGTTCGCCTTTTGAAGACGACGGTGCCCCATATTAGACCCGGTCGGGACGGCCCATTGCCGGTCGGGTGGTGAGACCCCGGGTCCTGTGTGACCATAGTGGCCGGAGAGAACCGCGCGAGGCTGGGAGCCGGGCCGCTTCTCGGGCCTGGCCTGGAGAGGACACAATAAGCACGCTGTGGGGACGGCGCTAGGGACTGCGGGAGTCAGCGCTGGCGCGGTGACGACCGAGGACCGGCCAATCCCCTGCCATAACCGCTGAGCAGAAGGAGGAGAGGAGCCGGCTACCGGGTGAGGTCAGTGACTGTCTCAAGCGGCGAAGGCACGGAGGAGTTGCGTGAAGCGACCAGAGAGCCTTATTGGTGCCCGAGCGCACCAGTCCTTTTGCGGCTGTGGGACAGACTTTTAGGCTCTACACGCCCCGGCGCCTGGGGGTCGGAGTGTGAGGATTTGAGTGACCCCTCGAGGTGTCCGCGGTGGTGCGACACGGCTCGCAGGGACTTGTTGGACTGCTGCAGCCGCGAGAGGTGTTTAACCCACGGCGGGGGAGGTGCGTGAATGGTGGGCCCCCCTCTGCATATCAACGAGAGGTGCTCTGCTGCCATTAAACATCCAGCTGGTCTCGTATGTGGTGCTTCGCTGAGGGCGGGTAGCCCTGCACATGCAAGCTGCTGAGCTGGAGGACACTACAGGGTACTGTCGGTGAAGCAGATTGGTACTAACCAGACGCTGCTGAACTATATCGGACGTGGAAGAAAGGCGTAGATCCTGGACTCCGCACTGACAGCTGCCGGACCGAGAGACGCCCAGCGAAGAGCACAACTTTGGCGGCTCCATGTCGAGAGGAGGCCGAACGAAAGCAGGAACTGGGGGAACGGCAGCCCCCCCTCCACAGACTCGGGCACAAGCGGACAAGATGGCAGGAGTGGAGACGATAGACCCAATGTCGCACAAACTAGACGCAGTCCTGGCAGCAGTTGAAAAACTAGGAGAAACAATGACTCAGATCCGCAACTCCTTGGAGGGTAAAATAGACAAAGTGGCGCTGGACCTCACGTTGCTACACGCGGATCACCGGAAACTCACGGATCGCACTGCTGCCACCGAGGGGGACTTGGCGGAGGTCTCTCCACGAGTTTCTGTGGCGGAAAAGGACATTCGTGAACTACAGAATAGAGTGGATTTCCTGGAGGACAGAGCCGAGGACGCGGAAGGTAGGGCCCGACGCAATAACGTGCGCGTAGTGGGCCTGCCGGAGGGAACAGAGGGAAGGTCAGCTGTAGCTTACGTCGAAGACTGGCTCCGGTCACTTCTGCCGGGAGGTGCCCTCTCTCCACAGTTTGTGGTTGAGCGCGCGCATCGGGTCCCTGCCAGGCCCCCCCACCAGGCTCCAGCCCACGGCCGCTCCTGATCCGCCTCTTGAATTATCGGGACAGGGACACCATCCTCCAGGAAACTCGAAAACTACAGGAGATACGAGTGGACAACCAGAAGGTCATGATATTTCCCGATTATACCTTTCAAGTCCAGAAACAGCGACACTCTTTTCTTGCAGCAAAGCGCAGACTACGGCAGTGTGATCTAAAATACTCTCTGCTGTTTCCGGCGAAGCTACGGGTTGTGGCGCATGACAGGACTCACTTTTTCACCACCCCAGAAAGTGCTGAGGAATGGCTTGACTCCCACAATGCTGGAACAAATGGGAGGGAGGAACGAGCGCCAAAACCCCCACAGCGGAGGAGACGTCGACGACAACGGCCGACACAACCCCGAACATCGCGAGCTCCTGGCCCTGCGCCGGACCAGATACTGAGTGGACAACTGGAAGCGATACAAGCGGTGGCAAACATCGGGGACTCGCTGGGCACCCATTCGCACTCGGATTCTGACCGGCATGGGCCGCCTAGCGATGATGACCTGCTGGATGATTTATCTGCCTCTCCAGGATCCGATATTCTACCCCATGTCACCCCACAGACTTCGGAGCACATTACCTGACACTCTGTGTTCCGTTTGTTAGTTTCTGTTATCGCAGATAGTCCAAGTGATGCATAACCTCACCGGATACGCAAGTATATAATTGTCTGTATAATTTTCAGATGCTGCACGCTTCTGTCGATTTAGGTTATGACGAAGTGACAGTCAGGGTACAGTTACGACACACGGATAGGCTCCTACTACTGGCCCCTTCATATATGGGAATAGTATAAATAACACATGGGTGGTGGCCCTATCTTCTTGGGATGCGGTCAGGGATGGGTTTAGCTGCAAAGGATGACCCTTTTCTAATTTCCCCTATCTTTCCTCTGCAGTACGTTTCCCTTAGGATAACTTCCACATTGCTGTACACCACGGTTTCCCTCAGATATTAGTTGTGTGCTATTGTACAGACGGTTTGGGCACTTGCCTGTTGCATAGTTGCTCTCATGGTATTATTATTCTATATGTTTTTAATATTTTGTATGCCATCTTATTTTAGCAAAGGTATGTCGGCTGCCAACCAAGTACGTGCCAGACAACTCATCTTAGAGCAGCCACTGTGCCCCCACGATTGGCCCCTTTCGCCCTCCAGCCGGGTGAATCCCTCAACGCCCTTGATACTACACAGACATGGCGCCCCTTAAAATAGGAACCTGGAATGTGCGGGCATTCATCCCCAGCGCGCCGATATTTAATATACTCATATTTACGTCGACACCACATACAGATAGCGCTGCTCCAGGAAACGCATATATCACAGACAGAAATTATACGTCTTCGCAGGCGTTGGAGGGGCAGCTTTATGCGACAGGCTACTCCGCATATGCGCGTGGGGTCCTGGTATGGGTGCGACCGGGAACTCCATTTAGGGTGACCGATACAATGATAGACGAGGGCGGCAGATATGTCATGGTGAAGGGAGTTTGGGATGGTAAGCCGATAGTAATAGCGTCACTATATGCACCAAATACTGAGCAGGCAGCCTTTTTGGATCATGTCACCCACAAGCTGGCTGTCTGGCATGATACACCCATGATCTTAGGTGGGGATTATAACTGCGTATTAGATGCCTCTCTGGATCGTTCTTTCCCTCCCCTGCTAGGCACAGTCACACATGTAGCCATGAAGGCGCTGTCGCGTTGGGCGGAGCAGTGGCACCTCTCGGATGCGTGGCGCCACAGGAACCCGCAGGACAGAGTCTATTCCTACTATTCGGGGGCCCATCGGCTGCATACGCGCTTGGACCGCTTCATGGTGTCCGACGATCTCTTACCATGTATTGCAGGGTCCTCCTATATGGGACGTACACACTCCGATCATAACCCGCATCTACTAGACTTGCGATGGGAGGTTGAGCAACCCCCGATCCCATTGTGGCGTCTTCAATCAGATGTGCTCTTGGATGCGCCATTCAGGGATCTGTTGGCCACTACCATAGCACAGTATAATGAGGAAAACGCAGGCACGGCCTCATCGCCATTAGTGGAGTGGGATGCTTTGAAGGTGGTGGTTAGGGGTCACTGTCTGGGGACACAGGCGGGAATGCGAGTGCAGTTAGAGAAAGACCTTACCAATCTCGAACGGAAATTGCTTGTTGACGAGCAGGGGGCCGCGGAGGGGACAGGGGAACAACGCAGCCGGCACGGAGAGGAGCACGCACGGCTGTTGGAGCGGTTGAAATGCATTAACTACGCTGCACACGTGGCACGGACACATCATATGAGTGATAAGGCCGGCAGGCTGCTTGCATGGCTAATTCGCCAAAGCAAGTCGTCAGCGCCAATAGTATCGGTCCGCACGGTGAATGGGAGAGTAGCGCACACACAGAGAGATATACATGATGCGTTTGTGGCACATTATCAGGAGTTGTATAAATCGCCCGCGCGAGCAACGCCTTCAGAGATGCGACGCTACCTGGAGGACCTGGCCCTACCGCAGCCCACAGGCCCTCAGAGGGAGGAGCTAAATTGCCCTCTCACTACCGAGGAAGTCCGGGACAGTATTTTTTCCCTGTCTAACGGGAAGTCGCCAGGCCCGGATGGGCTGCCAACGGAATTCTACAAGGCTTATGCTTATCTTTTGGTGCCGCAGCTGTTGACGGTTTACCAGACCGCAATGGCCGACTCCGCGTTACCAACCACGCAGAGTGAGGCTCTGCTGGTGTCCCTTCTAAAACCTGACAAAAATCCAGACTCTCTGGGTTCGTATCGCCCATTAGCACTCCTTAATACGGACTACAAAATATTCGCATCACTCCTGGCCAGACGACTTTCGCCCTTAGTACAAACACTGGTGCACCCAGACCAAAATGGATTTGTTCCAGCCAGGTGCACATCGCTCAACATCCGTCGGTTTTTCAGAATTCAAGAATATGCAGTGGATAGATGGCCCCGTTCGGGATGCCTGGTACTGGACCTGGAAAAGGCATTCGATTCGTTGGAGTGGCCTTACCTGGCGGCAGTCCTGGATACATACGAGTTGGGGGAGAATTATTTGAATATGATTCGATTATTGTACCAGCGTCCCACAGTTCGGGTACGTACCGGCAAGCTAGTCTCTGACCCTATTCGAGTGCGGCGAGGGACGCGACAGGGCTGTCCTCTGTCCCCGCTGTTGTTCTCCTTAGCGATGGAGCCTTTGGCTATGTTGCTCAGGAGAGATGGTAGAGATTGGGGAATACCGCTGGGGGATGGGCTACACGCTGTCTCCCTCTACGCTGATGACCTGTTGTTGTATCTTCGGGATGTCACTGTTATCCCGGAGTCCATTGCCGGAATACTTAAAACCTTCGAGGAGTACTCGGGTCTCCGGGTGAACTGGGCCAAATCGGGACTATACTCATTCCGGCATGGTATATCGGAAGAGGAGGTACTTTTCAATACTCAGCCAATCGCGTGGTACCCCACCACTTTCCGATATCTTGGTATATTTATATACCGGAAGCCAGAAGACATCTTAGATGGCAATTTGACGAGAGCAATATCGGCGATCCGTGCTCAGATACAGTTTTGGAAAACGCTACCATTGGGTGTTATGAGTCGCGTCGCCCTGTTGAAAATGATTGTACTCCCTAAATTACTATACTATTTCTCGAATCTCCCAATTTACGTACCTAGTAAACTTTTTCGGGAGTTGGAACGTCTCTCCCGAGACCTCATATGGAATGCGGGGAGGCCACGAATTGCTCTGTGGAAGATGTATGCCCCCATGGACCAGGGTGGACTGGCGGTTCCTAATTTGGAGCTATACTATTTGGCTGCTCAGCTTCAATGGGTGACGAAATGGCTAGATGGCAGGTGTCTGGAGGACACGGCGACATTGCAACAGCCCTGGACCCATCCGAGGATATGTCACCTGTTCCACCCGGTAGCTAAATCCCCGCGACCGACACAGTTATATGCGGGACTGGCACATAGGTGTTATAAGAGGAGTCTCTACCTCACACGCGCGACATTTCCATATGCCCCTACACTGCCATTACTGGGGACACCCCGGGGCAGGACAGGCACTTCAGGTGCCGCCCTGATGCCCTGGCGAGCGGTGGGCGTAGACACACTGGGTGATCTTTACAGGGATGGCGCACTGCTGACATTTGAGGCGTTGACCGAGGATACTGGGCTGCCGGCGGGACAGTTCCTCCTCCATACGTCTCTCCTGTCGGCTTTGACAGCCGCATGGGGTGATCTGACAGTAGAGCCACCAACGCATCTAGTATTACAATACTTACATGTCATGGGGGCAGGATCACATGTAGTGCATTGGCTGGTAGAAGCGCTCCTTACACATACACTGACACCGATGCGACAGCTCCGAGGCAGGTGGGAGGAGGACAGAGCCAGGCCTTGGACGGAGAAAGAATGGGGTATCGTTCTGGCTGGGTCCAGGAATATACCGCGGAACGCCAGGTTCAAACTTATACAAACATATATCATTCACAGGGCATACCTTTCGCCGGATAAGATTAATCAGTATTTTCACATTGACACCTCTGCATGTCCGCGTTGTCAACAATTAGACGCCACTTTGCTGCATATGCTGTGGGATTGTGCCTCCCTTCTGCAGTACTGGTGAGACGTGACCACGACCCTTGCCGCTAGTACAGGCACACTCCTGCCGCTGTCGTGGGAAGTCTGCATTCTAGGGCTTTACCCCCGATCCCAAAAAAATAAAGTAACTACGAGGTTCCGAGATCTGGGGCTGATAACTGCAAAGCGGCTGATAACCAGGAACTGGAAACACGCAGACCCCCAGTGACAGCCAGTTGGAGGGGCTCATTTATAGTTTGGGCGCAAGCAGAAAGCACGGTGCTGCACAGGGAGGAGACAGCAGGGCTCCGTAAGTACCCCATAGCCCAAAGCTGGGACATATTATTGGCTACCCTCCGATGTGGAGACTCAGATGAAGTAGGGACCCCTATAGCTAGTCCGCAGCGCACATGAACATAACCTCATGCGTGGTCGGGGAGGACCGACTTGCTCTGGGAGGGTGGGGAGGGGCAGATTTATGTGCCCTTTGCACCATTGACACTGAACGATTAGCTGCTATCTTGACGCCTAAGTGGGCAGGCTGTAATCACCACCAACTGAGTGAGGAACTCTACAAAGAAGTATTGGTTGTACGAGTCACACCGAGTAGTGTAATAATTACATTTATAATAGGATGGCTAGTTCATATGTTAGGTTCAAGTTAATTGATTGTTATAAGAAACATTGTTTGATTATCATTTTATAGTGGAGGCCTCTTATCTTTTCAAAGTTATGCAGTCTCTTATTTTCTGTGTAACATCGCACTGATCCGGATTGACAACTGTCCCTGCGTGCATTTGAGTCACTCCGATATTATATAGCGACATGCTGATTCCTACCAGATGTCTCCTTGAAGGGCAATGGCCAACTATGTCTGTAATGTTAGATCCAGGATGTAACGACAAGTGAATGCAATAGCACAAAGAAAGTTTAATATGAGTGATCATGTGCGACAGGGCGGCTGATGTATATGTACTATGTATGAATAGCGACGCACTGTAGTGGTACTATGTAACACTGCTTTCAATTTTCCTCATTACATTTGTGATATATGTCGACTATCAGCATACAGAAAATATTGTACAAAACATGAGATATGCCATGACGGATAAAATAAGAAAAAGAAACCTATAAACACCAATAAAGATATTTAAACAAAAAAAGCAGGTGTAGACTGGACAGGTTCGGGTGGAAGACCGTCCCCTGCTGCTGCGACAGAAGATCCTCCCGAAGAGGCAGACGGATCGGGGATCGACGCTCATACTGAGTAGCTCGGGATACCAAACTCTTCGAGCCCAGTCCAGAGCCACAAGAATGACTTGGGCCCGGTCGCGCCGAATCTTCTTCAACACTCTGGGTAGAAGTGGTATAGGCGGAAAGGCGTACAACAGACCGCAACTCCACTCGCGACGAAAGCGCCGCCGAGCGAGTGCCGCCTTGGAAATTCCAACGCGCAGAACTGCTGACATTGCGCGTTCTCTTCGGTGGCGAACAGATCTAACCAAGGCTCTCCCCACTGCTGAAAGAGACCTTGCGCCACCTCCGAGTGAAGACGCCATTCGTGATCCATCATGCACCTGCGGCTGAGTTCGTCCGCCCTGGCGTTCAGGGAACCTGCCAGGTGTTGAACCATCAGGAATATGCCCTGATGTTCCAGCCATGTCCAGAGGCGCAGAGCCTCCTGACATAGGGTCCACGACCCCACCCCGCCCTGTTTGTTGCAGTACCACATGGCGGTGGTGTTGTCTGTGAACACCTGCACTACCTTCCCTTTGACAGAGGGAAGGAATGCCTTGAGTGCAAGTCGGATCGCCCGGAGCTCCAGAATGTTGATATGGAGCCGGGACTCCGCCGGAGACCAGAGGCCTCTGATCTCCGCCTCTCCCATGTCACCGCCCCATCCCAGAAGGGACGCATCCGTCACAACTGTGTGCTCTGGCTGGGGAAGGGAGAGGGATCTGCCCATGACCCATTGCCGGTTGGATAGCCACCACTGCAACTGTTTTGCAGTCCCCTCCGAGATCTGGACATGATCGGAGAGGTTGCCCTGGTGCTGCGCCCACTGGAACTTCAGGTCCCACTGCAGATCCCGCATATGCCATCTGGCATGATCGACCAGCAGGATGCAGGAGGCCATGAGGCCCAGCAGCCTCAGGGTCATCCGTACCGAAACCCAGGATAGAGGCCGAAAGATCGGAATCATAGCCTGAATGTCCCGGACTCGCCGTTCGGGAGGATAGACCTGAAACTGCGTCGTGTCCAGAACTGCTCCGATGAAAAGGAGCTGTGGAGAAGGAATCAGGTGCGACTTCGGCACGTTGATGGAGAACCCCAGCGAGTGCAGGAGTTCGGCCGTAGTCTGGAGGTGGGAGACGACTGCCTGGGACGAGCCCGCCTTCAGCAGCCAGTCGTCGAGGTAGGGGAAGACTGGAACCCCTGCCCGGCGCAGATGAGCTGCGACCACCGCCATCACTTTCGTGAACACCCGAGGGGCGCTGGTAAGGCCGAAAGGGAGCACGGTGAGCTGAAAATGCTCGAGGCCTACCGTGAACCGCAGGTAACGCCGGTGGGCTGGCAGGACGGGGATGTGGAAATACGCGTCCTGCAAGTCCAACGCTACCATCCAGTCTCCAGGGTCGAGGGCAGTCAAGACCTGAGCTAGGGTGAGCATCTTGAACTTCTCCTTCCGGAGGAAGCGATTGACGTTCCGGAGGTCCAAGATAGGACGCATGTCCTCCTTGTCCTTTTTGGGCACCAGAAAGTAGTGGGAGTAGCAACCACGTCCTACTTCTGGGGTCGGAACGCGCTCGATGGCCCCCTTGGCCAAGAGGGCCGCAACTTCCTTCTGAAGAAGCACCAAGTGATCCCCCTGACATGCGGTGGAATTGAGGCGGCATGGCTGGGGGGGTGGTCTTGAAGGGGAGGGAGTAGCCCCTTCGGACAATGTCCAAGACCCACTTGTCCGAGGTGATGGCACGCCAGTGGTGAAGGTGATGGCGGACCCTGCCCCCTACTGGCGTGCTGTGCACCTGAAAGGAAGGACTAGGAGGGCTTGGAGGCCGCGGACGGGGCGGGTGGCCTGACCCGCACGCTGGTTACCTGACCCGCCACGGCAGGAGCCACGTCCTCGGCCACGCGAAGACACTTGCTGCGCGGGCCGGTGGCTGGGCAACGGACGTGATAGGGCGCCCCTTCCGTGGCCACGAAAGGGGCAAAAAGCACACTGTTGCTGAGGGCGCACAGCAGAAAGGTCCAGGGACTTGGCTGTAGCCCGCGAGTCCTTAAAGCGCTCCAGCGCATGGTCTGCCTTTGTCCCAAAAAGACCGACTCCATCAAAGGGCATGTCCATAAGAGAGTTTTGGACATCACCCGAGAAACCAGTGGTCCTCAGCCAGGCGTGACGGCGCAGCGCCACTGTCGTCGCAAGCGATCTGCCTAGCGAGTCGGCGGTATCAAGGCCACATCTGATGGTGTACTTTGCCGCATCTCTTCCCTCTGCAATGGTGCGGGAAAGCAGTGTCCGGACCTCCTCAGGACACTGGGGCAGAACTTGCGCCACCAAGTCCCACAAGGAGTGGGAATATCGGCCCAAGAGGCAAGTGGTGTTGACGGACCGCAAGCCAGCACTGGCGGAAGAAAAGACCTTCTTCCCAAATTGATCCAGGCGTTTGGATTCCCTATCCGGGGGAGCGGTAGGGAAGGCGATTTGGGAAGCAGAGGCTTGGACCACCAAGCTCTCAGGGGTGGGGTGTAGAGAGAGGAACGGGGGGTCGCCCGGAGCAGGGCGATGGGCCATGTTCCTATCCACAGGAGCCCCTTTAGTGGGCTTGGACCAGGTGCCCAAAAGAACGTCTGAAAGCGCCTCGTTGAACGGCAGCAGTGGCTCCGAGGAGGTAGCCGCCGGCTGAAGCACTTCCGTCAGGATGTTAGTCCTGACAGCCACTGTAGGCAACTGGAGGTTTAAGGCCCCAGCTGCTCTACGCAACACCGTTGCAAAGTTTGCTCCCTCCTCCGTTGCCACGGAAGGAGGAGACAGCATGCCAGAGTCAGGGGAGGTGTCCTGACCACTGGCATCCCCAAGTTCCTCAGTCCAGTCCTGATCAAACTCACACTGCTGTGTGAGAGGGTCATCAGACCCCTCCCAGTTATCTTCGTCCTCCAATTCAGGTTCAAAATAAGGAGGAGGGACATGTGGGACCCAAAGTCCCAGCGGGCGTCGGAGCCGGCGCCGAGCGACGCCGGTCCGGCGCCATGTCCGGATCCGGAGAGAACCGAGGAACGACGACGCCCGGAGCCTCGGGCGGCGTCGGGAACGGCACCGGAGAGATCGGCGCCGGTGGAGGTGTCGTCAGGTCAACCGGCGTCGATCGGGTTGTGGCAGCGCCGGGGTCGGGGCCGGAGCCGGGGCCGGTGTGACAGGCGGCGCCGGGACCGGAGTCGCTGGCGGCGCTGGAGAAACTCCATCAGGGCCCGCGGGGCCCGAAGGCGCACCGGGGGGACCTTGAGGCCCGAAGAGGCGGGTCATGGCCGACAGGAACTCCTGTATCTCGGCCGGAGTCGCCCCCGAACCCGGGAAGGACGGGTAATGCGGGGGCGGCTCCACAGGCACTCCCGGAGCCGCGGGGGCGGTGCCGACAGGACCCTCAGCCGAGTCACGAGACCGGCGAGGGGAAGTCGTCCAGCGATGACGCTTCTTTGACTTCTTATGCTTCGACTTACCGGAGGAGTGCGAAGACTTGGACCCCGACGATCGTTGAGGACTCCGCGACCGGCCCCTCGACCTCTCACGTGACAGGGGCTTGGTGTGGCTCTCGCAAAGCCTTCGGGTGCAAGGCCCGGCAGTCGGAGCACGACTTCGTGTCGTGGTCGCGGCCGAGGCAGTAGAGGCAATCCCGATGCGGGTCTGTGATCGACATCATTCGACCACAGGCGTCGCATGGCTTGAAGCCGGGCATCCCTACCGACACCTTCGGAGTCGAGAGACTGCGAGAAAACAGTGAAAAAATCACCAAAAAACGTAGTCAAAAAATGACTAGGGCACTGCTCTTCCCGGATCTGCGCTTACTGGCGCGGAAAAAGAAAGAACTGACGTCAGCGCGCAGGGCGGCGTCTAAGTACTGCCCGCGACGCCATCCCGGCGGTCCCGACGCCGACGACGGAGCCGCACGACGCCGCCTACCGGCGCGCAAGGGTACTGCTACACAAAAACTTTCCGGATCCAGCCTGACGCCTGGGGATATTCTAAGGTAAGGAATCTGTCACTAACGTGTCTCTTTCAGATATATTTATTAACAATCTGAACTATTTAAGAAATAAGAGAGTAGAAATTAAGTCACTGGAAGTGTGCCTGCTCCAGGTTAATTACAAAACATTAACTAACATTCAGTGTTGCAGCAAATCAATGGTTTCATACTCATAGATAAGATTTAGGTTGTTATTGATTACAATTAGCCCGTGTTCTACGCGTGGCAATTCTTGGAGTGAGTGAGGGTGAGAAGCAGTCCCAGATACCAAGCAAGATGAACTTCTGCTACCAGAAAAAAACATGTTTTAAGATCGAATTGTAATTGCATTTATATATTGCTTACTACCCCTGACGAGGCGTCAAAGCACTTTTTGGCGAGTAGCAAGCTACTCTAGATAGTCTGGAACCCAAAGAGGATTACTGGTGAATTAGTATAGGGAGATATGAAATGAAATTCAGAGGTGGACATGTGAGTTTCATATTTGGATTGAAAAAGGATAGTGGAGTGATAGAGGAGGGAAGGGTTTGCATTTATAAAGCGCTTGACACCCCTGATGAGATGTCGAAGCGCTTTTCGGTGGGTAGCAGGCAACTCCTGAACTCAAACAGGATTAGTGGGGAATTAGTATAGGGATATATGAAATTAATTTGAGCTATGGATTTGTTCGTCGGATTGAAAATGATAGTGGAGGGATAAAAGAGGGAAGGGTCTAGAAAGTGGTTTTTTTTTGGAGCTCATAGCAGTAGGAGGAGGTTTTGGGATGAGTAAAGGGGAGATGGAGGGAGAAGAGTCAGAGGGAAGGGTTTAGAACGGCTTGTTTGGTATATCTGAATACTAAAAGAGGTATGAGATGATGCAAGGAGGAAAGAGTCTAGAAAGGGTTATTTTGTGGATCATAGTAGTGGAATGGGGTGTAGTGTAGTTCCTATATTACCCATACAGGACCTGCGCGTTTGGATAACAAACTGTAGGATTGGTGGCAGACTAACTCTGAGCACCCCCACCGAGTATGTTAGCCTGTTTGCTTTAGCTAGCTCACAGTGCCACTAGAATCTCCTCTTATCGGGGAGAGATTAGTTTCTGGCAATCTTAGAACATGACAACCCTGATCCCCCAGGATCGTGGAAACAATGTACTAACTTTCGCTCAGTCACTCGTGCTCACTAGTTTCTCTCAGAGAGTTACACAGAAGAAACAGTCGGGCGTGTTACAATAAGTATTTATTGCACAGTTGTTCTTCTAGTATAAAATATATGTGCTGCGACAACCATTAGACAGTAGCAGAGATATATGATCAGCAGTACAGTAAATATAACA
This sequence comes from Calotriton arnoldi, assembly GCA_963921515.1. Lineage (NCBI taxonomy): Eukaryota > Metazoa > Chordata > Amphibia > Caudata > Salamandridae > Calotriton > Calotriton arnoldi. The sequence continues at coordinate 575,564 of CAWUFW010011813.1, forward strand.
GGATAGTACAGTTCTACCATTTTGCAATAGTCATGAACACATACATGGATATAAAATGCATGATAAAAGAAAGTGCGCGTACTCCTACGATGCCTATCTAGATGTACCCAAGTGTGCCTAGCATGTGAGTAGGTGTGAAGCCAAGAATCCCTCTAGGTTTAGTCTAACCCCATTACCTGAAGCAAGAGAGTGTAGGACCCCGTGCTGGTCTCGAGTTGGACACCCCGCAAGGGATGTTTAGATCACTGTCAGCTGGAGCGTCTGCATGCAGGAGCCTCAGCTTCTCTGGTCAGTGTGTCGGCCTGGAAGTCTCGGTTCCCTCTAACTAATACTTGCAAGAGGTACTGTATTTATACAGAAAAGTATCTAGGGTTCCTTTGTCCCTTGTTTCTTGTATTAGCCATTGTTGGATTTGAGGATGACATATGGGATGAACCGTGTACGTAGATATGGGGAGGAAGGTGGTGTAGCCCCAGCCTGGTTTCCAAGAACCCTTATGAATATTCATTCATACTGTCTCAGTCTAAAGATGAAGTCATAGAACACTATTGTTCAGGGAAACCCTACTTCTGCGCCCAGGACTAGAACTAGGTAAAGGTTCAATCCTAAAAGGCTCATTACTGTGTGGTGTAGGGGAGGTGATGTAGGTGAAAGGGTATGATGTTACCCGGGCCTATATTAGGATACCTATATGAAACATAACAGGGGTTTGGGATGAGTCAGAGAGTGGAGGTAGAGGATAAGTTAAGAGATTGGGGTGAGAAATATGGTAGTGTATTGGAGCGAATAGTAGAATGAGGTTTGAGATGAGTCAAGACAGTGGAGGTAGAGGATACATTGAGAGAGGCATAGGGTGAGATATAGGGTAGTACATTGGAAATGCTGAATTAGAAGTAAAGTAATAAATATAAAGATACATAAAAGTACATGAAAGGTATATATGTACAAGGAAGGTAATATATGTAGATTTAAGTTGTATTTAATAAACTCAGACTTTCAAGTGTTGCCGTACTTTAAGTTAATTTATTTGTTTTTATAAAAAAAAATTTTTATTCAATAGTGAAGCAATTGTAGATAAATAGTTATAACAACTTACTTATTTATGCAGTCCCCTATATACATGTTAGACATAGAATAATATAACCATAAGTTGTATGTACATTTGTTAAGCAGACCTTACGAATACCTATATATTTATAAACATAATTATTATACACGTTTATATTTATCTAGGTACACATATATAGTCCAAATAAATGCTAATATACACAGGGATATGCTGCATATTTATGTTTGAGTATGGTGGTTATGAGGGTAAGAGCCAACTCTTGAGTAGTCTTCTGAAGATAAGGTAGTCACCGTGGATGAAAATAAGTTACTTACCCGTAAACTGTGGTTCTCCAGTATTGGTATCTTTCATAGATTCACATGCTTGAATCATTCTCCGTCGTCGAAGTGGGAGTCCCACGGTACATAAAAAGTAGTGAGCAATGACTAACATTAAAGTTAATAGATAAAAAACATTCACTTTAATATCTCGTCCTAGTCATTAGGAATGGTCCAAACCCCAGCCAATCAGGCAACAGCACCCTCTAGAACCCACTCCACAGAGGCTCCAAGCTCTCAGATTTTCGAGCACAAGTGTAACATAAACCTATAAAATTAGTAAGGGGAGACTCTATGGGGAGGAGGGTGGGTCGCATGTAAATCTATGAAAGATACTAATACTGGAGAACCACAGTTTACAGGTAAGTAACTTACTTTCTTCTCCAGTATTGGGGTATCTTTCATAGATTCACATGCTTGAATCCGAATAGATAGCAGATTATATCATAGGTATGCATGCTTATAAAAGGTATGCAGTAAAAATGTACGCAATCCTGTACTTCACAAAGAGTATCACAAACTCACATACCCCTTTTATATACATATATATATATATATATTCACTGAAAAAAACACAGGTTTCAGGGACGTTATAGTTAGTTGGACATTTCACTCGTACAAAACCAGAGAAATTCGGCCATTATAGTTAGTTGATCTAACTATAACTCACGCCCGCAATGCACTGCTGATGACGTCACATATTACATCATTCAAGACATGGTCAGTGACATCACTGACGACATCACTGATGACATCTCAAATGACATCACTTATGATATCATCTATGGATTTGAAAATGGTAGTCTGTATTTTAGAGTGGGTGTATCAAAGGTTATATTAGGGTGTGAGGAGGTGCATCAGATTATCACGTGGATGATGTCATAAGTGATGTCATCAGTAATGTCATTTGAGATGTCATCAGTGATGTCATCAGTGATGTCATCAGTGATGTCATCCGTGATGTCATCCGTGATGTCACTGACCATGTCATGAATGATGTAATATGTGACGTCATCAGCAGTGCATTGTGGGGGCGCGAGTTATAGTTAGCTCAACTAACTATAACGGCCGAATTTCTCTGGTTTTGTACAAGTGAAATGTCCAACTAACTGTAACGTCCCTGAAATCTGTGGTTTTTTCAGTGAATTTCTAAGGTTTTTTAAATGCTAATTTCTAACTATAACGTCCTTGAAACCTATGGTTTGTTCAGTGAATTTCAAAGATTTTTTAAATGCTAATTTCTAACTATAACGTCCCTGAAACCTATGGTTTTTTTCAGTGATTTTCAAAGGTTTTTTAAATGCTAATTTCTAACTATACCTACAGAGGTAGGACATGTGCAGACAGAGGAAGAAAGGCGCAGAAAGAAGCAAGAGAAATGCAAAAAGAGGCAAAAGAAGTCCAGAAAGAGAAATAAAGGTGCAGAAAGAAGCAAGAGATATGCAGTAAGAACCAACAGATGTGCAGAAAGAGGCCTTGTTGCAAAGTCATCCTGTGCCCCCAACTTTTTGCTGACTGGTACTGGTGGTAAATGACTGACTAACCAGGCCCGGAGCCAGCGCTATGCTGAAAGACACTTCGAATAGAGTGAAAATACCTACATACACTAGGGTACACTATGGGTTGGGGTACCCCTGTGATTAGCATGACCTCGCCTGTAAGGCCCTAGTACATAATAGGGCAGGGGGATTAAAACTACCTCTAAGTCAGAGGTGCAGACAGAGGCAAGAGTGGTGCAGAAAGAGGAGAGAGGGATGCAGAAAGAGGCGAGAGGGGTACAGACAGAGGCAAGTGAGGTGCAGAAAGGGGCAAGTGAGGTGCAGAAAGGGGCAAGAGAGGTACAGAAAGGGGCAAGAGAGGTACAGAAAGGGGCAAGAGAGGTACAGAAAGGGGCAAGAGAGGTGCAGAAACAGGCAAGAGAAGTGCAGAAAGAGGCAAGAGAATTGCTGAAAGAAGCAACAGAGGTGCAGAAAGAAGCAAGAGAAGTGCAGAAAGAGGCAAGTAAGATGCAGAAAGAGGCAAGAGAGGTGCAGAACGAGGGAAGACGAGTGCAGAAAGAGGCAACAAGGGTGCAGAAAGAAGCATGGGAAGTGCAGAATGAAGCAACAGGGGTGCAGAACGAGGCAAGAGAACTGCAGAAAGAAACAACAGAGATGCAGAAGGAGGCAAGAGAACTGCAGAAAGGGGCAAGAGAGTTGCAGAAACAGGCAAGAGAGGTGCAGAAAGAGGGAACAGGGGTGCAGAAAGAGGGAACAGGGGTGCAGAAAGAGGGAACAGGGGTGCAGAAAGAAGAAACAGAGGTATAAAAAGAGGCAAGAGAGGTGCAGAAACAGGCAAGAGAGGTGCAGAAAGAGGGAACAGGGGTGCAGAAAGAGGCAAGAGAAGTGCAGAAAGATAAGAGGGGTGCAGAAAGAAGCAAGTGAGGTGCAGAAAGAGGCAACAGAGGTGCAGAAAGACGAAAGAGGTGCAGAAACAAGCAAGAGAAGTGCAGAAAGAGGCAAGAGAAGTGCAGAAAGAGGCAACAGAGGTGCAGAAGGAGGCAAGAGAACTGCAGAAAGAGGCAAGAGAGTTGCAGAAACAGGCAAGAGAGGTGCAGAAAAAGGGAACAGGGATGCAGAAAGAGGCAAGAGAGGTGCAGAAAGAGGGAAGGGTGCAGAAAGAGGCAAGAGGAGTGCAGAAAGAAACAGAGGTATAAAAAGAGGCAAGAGAGGTGCAGATACAGGCAGGCAAGGTGCAGAAAGAGGGAACAGGGGTGCAGAAAGAGGCAAGAGAGGTGCAGAAAGAGAAAAGAGGGGTGCAGGAAGAGGCAAGAGGGGTGCAGGAAGAGGCAAGAGGGGTGCAGGAAGAGGCAAGTGAGGTGCAGAAACAGTCAAGAGGGGTGCAGAAAGAAGCAAGTGAGGTGCAGAAAGAGGCAACAGCGCTGCAGAAAGACGCGAGAGGTGCATAAACAAGCAAGAGAAGTGCAGAAAGAGGCAAGAGAATTGCTGAAAGAAGCAACAGAGGTGCAGAAAGAGGCAAAAGAAGTACAGAAAGAAGCAACAGAGGTACTGAAAGAGGCAAGAGTGGTGCAGAAAGAGGAGAGAGGGATGCAGAAAGAGGCGAGAGGGATGCAGAAAGAGGCAAGTGAGGTGCAGAAAGGCAAGAGAGGTGCAGAAAGAGGCAAGAGAGGTGCAGAAAGAGGCAAGAGAGGTGCAGAAAGAGGCAAGAGAATTGCTGAAAGAAGCAACAGAGGTGCAGAAAGAAGCAAGAGAAGTGCAGAAAGAGGCAAGCAATATGCAGAAAGAGGCAAGAGAGGTACAGAAAGAGGGAAGACGAGTGCAGAAAGAGACAACAAGGGTGCAGAAAGAAGCAACACAGGTGCAGAAAGAAGCATGGGAAGTGCAGAATGAAGCAACAGGGGTGCAGAACGAGGCAAGAGAAGTGCAGAAAGAAGCAACAGAGGTGCAGAAGGAGGCAAGAGAACTGCAGAAAGAGGCAAGAGAGTTGTAGAAACAGGCAAGAGAGTTGCAGAAACAGGCAAGAGAGGTGCAGAAAAAGGGAACAGGGGTGCAGAAAGAGGCAAGAGAGGTGCAGAAAGAGGGAAGAAGGGTGCAGAAAGAGGCAAGAGGAGTGCAGAAAGAAGCAACAGAGGTATAAAAAGAGGAAAGAGAGGTGCAGAAACAGGTAGGAAAGGTGCAGAAAGAGGGAACAGGGGTGCAGAAAGAGGCAAGAGAGGTGCAGAAAGAGAAAAGAGGGGTGCAGGAAGAGGCAAGAGGGGTGCAGAAAGACGCAAGAGAGGTGCAGAAAGACGCAAGAGAAGTGCAGAAAGAGGCAAGAGAATTGCTGAAAGAAGCAACAGAGGTGTGGAAAGAAGCAAGAGAAGTGCAGAAAGAGACAAGAGAGGTGCAGAAAGAGGCAACAGAGGTGCAGAAAGAGGCAAGAGAGGTGCAGAAAGACGCAAGAGGTGCAGAAAGACGCAAGAGAGGTGCAGAAAGACGCAAGAGAGGTGCTGAAAGAAGCAACAGAGGTGTGGAAAGAAGCAAGAGAAGTGCAGAAAGAGACAAGAGAGGTGCAGAAAGAGACAAGAGAGGTGCAGAAAGAGGCAAGAGAGGTGCAGAATGAGGGAAGACGGGTGCTGAAATGTTTAAGAGAGTAGCAGATAGAGGCAAGAGCAGTGCAGAAAGAACCAACAGAGGTGCTGAAAGAGGCACGAAGGGTGCAGAAAGAGGCAAGAGAAGTGCAGAAAGAAGCAACAGAGGTACAGAAAGAGGCAAGAGTGGTGCAGAAAGAGGGGAGAGGTGTAGAAAGAGGCAAGAGAGTTGCACAAAGAGGGAAGAGGGGTGCAGAAAGAGGCAAGAGGGGTGCAGAAAGAGGCAAGAGGGGTGCAGAAAGAGGCAAGAGGGGTGCAGAAAGAGGCAAGAGGGGTGCAGAAAGAAGCAAGTGAGGTGTAGAAAGAGGCAAGAGAGGTGCAAAAAGAGGCAAGAGGTGCAGAAACAGGCACGAGAAGTGCAGAAAGAGGCAAGAGACTTGCTGAAAGAAGCAACAGAGGTGTAGAAAGAAGCAAGAGAAGTGCAGAAAGAGGCAAGAGAGGTACAGAAAGAGGGAAGACGAGTGCAGAAAGAGACAACAGGGGTGCAGAAAGAAGCAAGACGGGTGCAGAAAGAAGCATGGGAAGTGCAGAATGCAGCAACAGGGGTGCAGAAAGAGGCAAGAGAAGTCTTGAAAGAAGCAACAGAGGTGCAGAAGGAGGCAAGAGAACTGCAGAAAGAGGCAAGAGAGTTGCAGAAAGAGGCAAGAGAGTTGCAGAAACAGGCAAGAGAGGTGCAGAAAAAGGGAACAAGGGTGCAGAAAGAGGCAAGAGAGTTGCAGAAAAAGGGAACAAGGGTGCAGAAAGAGGCAAGAGGAGTGCAGAAAGAAGCAACAGAAGTGCAGAAAGAAGCAAGAGAAAGGGAACAAAGAAGCAACTGAGGTGCAGAAAGAGGCAAGAGGGGTGCAGAAGGAGGCAAGAGAAGTGCAGAAAGAAGCAAAGAGGTAGAGAAAGAGGCAAGAGGAGTGCAGAAAGAGGCAAGAGAGGTGCAGAAAGAGGCAAGAGAGGTGCAGAAAGAGGCAAGAGAGGTGTAGAAAGAGGCAAGAGAGGTGCAGAAAGAGGCAAGAGAAGTGCAGAAAGAAGCAAGAGAAGTGCAGAAAGAAGCAAGAGAAGTGCAGAAAGAAGCAAGAGAAGTGCAGAAAGAGGCAAGTAAGATGCAGAAAGAGGCAAGAGAGGTGCAGAAAGAGGGAAGGAAATTGCTGAAAGAAGCAACAGAGCTGCAGAAAAAGGGAACAAGGGTGCAGAAAGTGGGAAGGGAGGTGCACAAAGAGGGAAGAAGGTTACAGAAAGAGGCAAGAGGAGTGCAGAAAGAAGCAACAGAGGTGCAGAAGGAGGCAAGAGAACTGCAGAAAGAGGCAAGAGTTGCAGAAACAGGCATGAGAGGTACAGAAAAAGGGAACAAGGGTGCAGAAAGAGGCAGGAGAGGTGCAGACAGAGAGAAGAAGGTTACAGAAAGAGGCAAGAGGACTGCAGAAAGAAGCAACAGAAGTGCAGAAAGAAACAAGGGAAGTGCACAAAGAAGCAACAGAGGTGCAGAAAGAGGCAAGAGGGGTGCAGAAACAGGCAAGAGAAGTGCAGAAAGAAGCAACGGAGGTGCAGAAGGAGGCAAGAGAACTGCAGAAAGAGGCAACAGAGTTGCAGAAACAGGCAAGAGAGTTGCAGAAAAGGGAACAAGGGTGCAGAAAGAGGCAAGAGAGGTGCAGAAAGAGGGAAGAAGGTTACAGAAAGAGGCAAGAGGAGTGCAGAAAGAAGCAAAAGAAGTGCAGAAAGAAGCAAGGGAAGTGTGCAAAGAAGCAACACAGGTGCAGAAAGAGGCAAGAGGGGTGCAGAAACAGGCAAGAGAAGTGCAGAAACAGGCAAGAGAGGTGCAGAAAACGGGAACAGGGGTGCAGAAAGAGGCAAGAGAGGTGCAGAAAGAGGGAAGAAGGTGCAGAAAGAGGCAAGAGGAGTGCAGAAAGAAGAGCAAGAGGTGCAGAAAGAGGAACAGGGGTGCAGAAAGAGAGGAGGTGCAGAAAGAGAAAAGAGGGGTGCAGAATGAAGCATCAGGGGTGCAGAACGAGGCAAGAGAAGTGCAGAACGAAGCAACAGAGTGCAGAAGGAGGCAAGAGAACTGCAGAAAGAGGCAAGAGAGTTGCAGAAACAGGCAAGAGAGTTGCAGAAACAGGCAAGAGAGGTGCAGAAAAAGGGAACTGGGGTGCAGAAAGAGGCAAGAAAGGTGCAGAAAGAGGCAAGAAAGGTGCAGAAAGAGGGAAGAAGGGTGCAGAAAGAGGCAAGAGGAGTGCAGAAAGAAACAACAGAGGTATAAAAAGAGGCAAGAGAGGTGCAGATACAGGCAGGCAAGGTGCAGAAAGAGGGAACAGGGGTGCAGAAAGAGGCAAGAGAGGTGCAGAAAGAGAAAAGAGGGGTGCAGGAAGAGGCAAGAGCGGTGCAGAAAGAAGCGAGTGAGGTGCAGAAAGAGGCAACAGAGCTGCAGAAAGACGCAAGAGAGGTGCATAAACAAGCAAGAGAAGTGCAGAAAGAGGCAAGAGAATTGCTGAAAGAAGCAACAGAGGTGTGGAAAGAAGCAAGAGAAGTGCAGAAAGAGACAACAGAGGTGCAGAAAGAGGCAAGAGAGGTGTAGAAAGAGGCAAGAGGGGTGCTGAAATGTGCAAGAGAGTAGCAGATAGAGGCAAGAGCAGTGCAGAAAGAACCAACAGAGGTGCTGAAAGAGGCACGAAGGGTGCAGAAAGAGGCAAGAGAAGTGCAGAAAGAGGCAAGAGAAGTGCAGAAAGAGGCAAGAATGGTGCAGAAAGAGGGAAGAGAGGTGTAGAAAGAGGCAAGAGAGTTGCACAAAGAGGGGTGCAGAAAGAGGCAAGAGGGGTGCAGAAAGAGGGAAGAGAGGTGTAGAAAGAGGCAAGAGAGTTGCACAAAGAGGGAAGAGGGGTGCAAAAGAGGCAAGAGGGGTGCAGAAAGAAGCAAGTGAGGTGTAGAAAGAGGCAAGAGAGGTGCACAAAGAGGCAAGAAAGGTGCAGAAAGAGGCAAGAGAGGTGCAGAAACAGGCAAGAGAAGTGCAGAAAGAGGCAAGAGACTTGCTGAAAGAAGCAACAGAGGTGTAGAAAGAAACAAGAGAAGTGCAGAAAGAGGCAAGAGAGGTACAGAAAGAGGGGAAGACGAGTGCAGAAAGAGACAACAGGGGTGTAGAAAGAAGCAAGACGGGTGCAGAAAGAAGCAAGACGGGTGCAGAATGCAGCAACAGGGTGCAGAAAGAGGCTAGAGAAGTACTGAAATAAGCAACAGATGTGCAGAAGGATGCAAGAGAACTGCAGAAAGAGGCAAGAGAGTTGCAGAAACAGGCAAGAGAGGTGCAGAAAAAGGGAACAAGGGTGCAGAAAGAAGCAACAGAGGTACAGAAAGAGGCAAGAGTGGTGCAGAAAGAGGGAAGAGAGGTGTAGAAAGAGGCAAGAGAGTTGCACAAAGAGGGAAGAGGGGTGCAAAAGAGGCAAGAGGGGTGCAGAAAGAAGCAAGTGAGGTGTAGAAAGAGGCAAGAGAGGTGCACAAAGAGGCAAGAGAGGTGCACAAAGAGGCAAGAGAGGTGCAGAAACAGGCAAGAGAAGGTGCAGAAAGAGGCAAGAGACTTGCTGAAAGAAGCAACAGAGGTGTAGAAAGAAGCAAGAGAAGTGCAGAAAGAGGCAAGAGAGGTACAGAAAGAGGGAAGAGCGAGAGCAGAAAGAGACAACAGGGGTGTAGAAAGAAGCAAGACGGGTGCAGAAAGAAGCAAGACGGGAGCAGAATACAGCAACAGGGGTGCAGAAAGAGGCAAGAGAAGTACTGAAATAAGCAACAGAGGTGCAGAAGGAGGCAAGAGAACTGCAGAAAGAGGCAAGAGAGTTGCAGAAACAGGCAAGAGAGGTGCAGAAAAAGGGAACAAGGGTGCAGAAAGAGGCAGGAGAGGTGCAGAAAGAGGGAAGAAGGTTACAGAAAGAGGCAAGAGGAGTGCAGAAAGAAGCAACAGAAGTGCAGAAAGAAGCAAGAGAAAGGGAACAAAGAAGCAACTGAGGTGCAGAAAGAGGCAAGAGGGTGCAGAAGGAGGCAAGAGAAGTGCAGAAAGAAGCAACAGAGGTAGAGAAAGAGGCGAGAGGAGTGCAGAAAGAGGCAAGAGAGGTGCAGAAAGAGGCAAGAGAGGTGCAGAAAGAGGCAAGAGAATTGCTGAAAGAAGCAACAGAAGTGCAGAAAGAAGCAAGAGAAGTGCAAAAAGAGGCAAGTAAGATGCAGAAAGAGGCAAGTAAGATGCAGAAAGAGGGAAGACGAGTGCAGAAAGAGACAAGGGTGCAGAAAGAAGCAAGACAGGTGCAGAAAGAAGCATGGGAAGTGCAGAATGAAGCAACAGGGGTGCAGAAAGAGGCAGGAGAAGTGCAGGAAGAAGCAACAGAGGTGCAGAAGGAGGCAAGAGAACTGCAGAAAGAGGCAAGAGGGTTGCAGAAACAGGCAAGAGAGGTGGAGAAAAGGGAACAGGGGTGTAGAAAGAGGCAAAGAGAGGTGCAGAAAGAGGGAAGAAGGGTGCAGAAAGAGGCAAGAGGAGTGCAGAAAGAAGCAAAAGGTATAAAAAGAGGCAAGACAGGTGCAGAAACAGGCAGAAAAGGTGCAGAAAGAGGGAACAGGGCTGCAGAAAGAGGCAAGAGAGGTGCAGAAAGAGAAAAGAGGGGTGCAGAAAGAAGCAAGTGAGGTGCAGAAAGAGGCAAAAGAGGTGCAGAAAGAAGCAACAGAGGTGCAGAAAGAGGCAAGAGAGGTGTAGAAAGAGGCAAGAGGGGTGCTGAAATGTGCAAGAGAGTAGCAGATAGAGGCAAGAGCAGTGCAGAAAGAACCAACAGAGGTGCTGGAAAGAGGCACGAAGGGTGCAGAAAGAGGCAAGAGAAGTGCAGAAAGAAGCAACAGAGGTACAGAAAGAGGCAAGAGTGGTGCAGAAAGAGGGGAGAGAGGTGTAGAAAGAGGCACGAGAGTTGCAAAAAGAGGGAAGAGGGGTGCAGAAAGAGGCAAGAGGGTGCAGAAAGAAGCACGTGATGTGTAGAAAGAGGCAAGAGAGGTGCACAAAGAAGCAAGAGAGTTGCAGAAACAGGCAAGAGAACTGCAGAAAGAGGCAAGAGAGGTGCACAAAGAAGCAAGAGAGTTGCAGAAACAGGCAAGAGAGGTGCAGAAAAAGGGAACAGGGGTGCAGAAATTGGTAAGAGAGGTGCGGTAAGAGAGGTGCGGGAAGAGAGGTGCAGAAAGAGGAAAGAGGTGCAGAAATGTGCAAGAGAGTAGCAGATAGAGGCAAGAGCAGTGCAGAAAGAACCAACAGAGGTGCTGAAAGAGGCACGAAGGGTGCAGAAAGAGGCAAGAGAAGTGCAGAAAGAAGCAACAGAGGTACAGAAAGAGGCAAGAGTGGTGCAGAAAGAGGGGAGAGAGGTGTAGAAAGAGGCACGAGAGTTGCAGGAAGAGGGGTGCAGAAAGAGGCAAGAGGGGTGCAGAAAGAGGGAAGAAGGGTGCAGAAAGAGGCAAGAGGAGTGCAGAAAGAAACAACAGAGGTATAAAAAGAGGCAAGAGAGGTGCAGATACAGGCAGGCAAGGTGCAGAAAGAGGGAACAGGGGTGCAGAAAGAGGCAAGAGAGGTGCAGAAAGAGAAAAGAGGGGTGCAGAATGAAGCATCAGGGGTGCAGAAGGAGGCAAGAGAAGTGCAGAACGAAGCAACAGAGTGCAGAAGGAGGCAAGAGAACTGCAGAAAGAGGCAAGAGAGTTGCAGAAACAGGCAAGAGAGTTGCAGAAACAGGCAAGAGAGGTGCAGAAAAAAGGAACTGGGTGCAGAAAGAGGCAAGAAAGGTGCAGAAAGAAGGCAAGAAAGGTGCAGAAAGAGGGAAGAAGGGTGCAGAAAGAGGCAAGAGGAGTGCAGAAAGAAACAACAGAGGTATAAAAGAGGCAAGAGAGGTGCAGATACAGGCAGGCAAGGTGCAGAAAGAGAGAACAGGGTAGAGCAGAAAGCAGAGCAAGAGAGGTGCAGAAAGAGAGCAAGAGGGGTGCAGGAAGAGGCAAG